>OZ024890.1:6986200-7586200 GCA_964017195.1 Siderastrea radians | reverse complement strand
GTTCAAATGCCTCCAAAGAAGGCTTTCTGCCAACATGGCCGTCGATTTTGGAAAACCAAATTGCTCGCAAATGCCATGAATAAACTCTCCAGCAAACTTGATGTCTTGCAACGACAAAGCGGGATGTTTATCTACAATGGTGTCCATGATCTTAGGGGGTCTGTGTTCAGCAGGAAAAGAGGCCCGGCTTATAAGGTGTGCTCTCTAAATAGTGACACGCAACATTCCGAAATGCTTTGGGAAATGCACACACAAAGAAGGCCATTTGGATTGGCACATAAGCAAGCGCGGTTGCCAGGGCCTCATTTTAAATTCCAGTTCTATAGTAGCAGTAAGTTTTTAGCTAACGCGGTTCCTTGCAAAACTTGGCCACTGCTCGTTTCTTCAGTGAGTCAGAAGACCTTCCTTTCTGGAAATGAAACTCGGAATCCCTCAGAATGGCCGTCCACTGACCATAGCCGTACCTTTTGAGACCGGCCTTGAGATACCTGTCTTCGTCCTGGGTGAACAAGAGGGCTTTTTTTCTATTGCATTTACGACCGATGTTCGCCACTTTGAAAGCGCGCTGGCGTGTAAGTCTTGGAATTTCACCCAAATTGGATTCCCGTTTTAGTGGCAACGCCTCCTCTGCACTTTCGACTTCTTCTGTAGAACCGCTGGACAGATGGTGCGCATCATGTTCTTGAGAGGAGGCGGACGAGATGTCTGGCAGTCTTGAAATTACATCCTCTTCCAACTTTGTCCCCTTGTCGCCATGTAGTTTATCCAAGCATTGGCGGGCCTTTGTTGCGACCTCTCTGGATCGTTGCTTTTGATAATGCACTCTTGCTACAACCGAGCTGTGTTTTTGATCCTCTGAAACTGCGTCTTGTTCTCTTGCACTGAGCTGGTTGGAACTTGCCGTCTCGACGATTTGGCGGTAGCGCGTCGGGTGAACATATTTTCCAATGGCATCAAAAACCAGTTTACTCATCAGCTCTCCAAGCTTGTTGTGCTGTCCCCCGTTTCTCGTCACGAGTACGTAGTCGCAAAGTGGTTTCTGCAGAGGGCGAATGTGATGTATATATCCATCCAAAACTTTCATGTTAGTGTCGGTTAAAAGGAGGGAGTCAAATCCGTATTTACCTGCCGTTTTAAACATTTTCTGGTCAATGAATCCCCCGTTTGTTTTCGCTGCACGAACCATGTCAACAGTGAGGTACTGGTACGTCATGGGTCGGGAGCCCTTTACCTTAATGAACAAGTACACGGCTAGAAATTTGGTGGCAAACGACAAATCCCCCGAGCAAACGCTACCTGGATTGTCCCTGCATTTCTTAAGCACTTCTTCATATCGAGGCAGGTAATGAGACACAACTTCCAGTAGTTCGTCGAGTGATGCCCAGTGACCCTTGGCTTCCAAAACATCAATGTCCAGATCGCTGGTCCACTGCAATCTCATCATCTTAGACACTGTTCGCCGAACTCTTTTCAAGTACGTCTCGGTGACAGTTAATCCTCTAGCCACTGTATCTGACAATCCTTCGCTGACTTTTCTGAATTGCACTAGCTCCCCAATGGCGTCCAGGTATCCTAAACGTCCAGCATGTCCAAGATTCCACGTGTCCTGCATCATATCAGCAAATTTAAAGAGGAGGTTAGGAGAGCATAAGCTATAGTCGACAGTTTTCCAAGTCAGTTCGTCTTCGTCTTCACAACAAAATCTGAGAAACTTAAGGCTTTTGCTGACAATTTGCGGAGCTTTGCGATCGCTCTTGCCCCCGCCACTCCCGGTGAACCCGATGGTTCAAAGGTTGGAATCGGTTTGCTCGCGCTGGTGGGCTTGGATTTTTTTGGGCTTTCATTACAGTCGTTAACTTGACTAGCCTCAATTTCTGCATTGCTTGGTTTCTGATCAAAGTAAAAGAACCAACGGTGTTTTCGAGTTACGTGTTTCCTGCAGCCTCTTTGAGTCCCAAATCCATCGTGATCGCACGCCTGTATTGGGCAGTGAAAAAGACCATCGGATTCATCTTTCTCCAAGTGAAGTCTTTTCGGTTTGGTCAAAGCATTTGCAACTTTAGCCCAGTCAACTTGCTTGCACTTTTTACTCATCTTTCTTGGGAGGAGAGTCAGCGAGAAATGAGCATACACTTACCTGCCAGTTGTTTTATACGATCCTTGTGTCCCTAGAGTACGAAACTCCCGATTGACCAATAGCAAGGCAAATATACTAACCTTGTTCAAACGTGCCCTGAACATGTTGTAGCCCCTTTGGGAACCCAAGTGCATCTTGTCCAATAGAAAGGCGAAGGCGAGCATAATCCAAAAAGCGTGCTCAAACTTGCCCTAGCATGTTTAGGCGGAATGAAGTTCAATGCGATATGCGCCCCCCCCCCCCCCAAGCACTCCAATTGCTTTCAAGTAAATGTGACTTCTTTGTTCCCAATGTTCCTTTAATGAAAAGGATCGTTTTGTTCCAAAGGAACTTTTTGTTCTTAATTGTGTTGAAGTGGAACAAAATGTTCCTATTACTATAGGAACAATATGATCCTATTTGTTCATATAGGAACAAAACGTTCCTTTAATGAAAAGGACCGTTTTGTTCCAAAGGAACTTTTTGTTCTTAATTGTGTTGAAGTGGAACAAAATGTTCCTATTACTATAGGAACAATATGATCCCATTTGTTCATATAGGAACAAAACGTTCCTTTAATGAAAAGGACCGTTTTGTTCCAAAGAAACTTTTTGTTCTTAATTGTGTTGAAGTGGAACAAAATGTTCCTATTACTATAGGAACAATATGATCCCATTTGTTCATATAGGAACAAAACGTTCCTTTAATGAAAAGGACCGTTTTGTTCCAAAGGAACTTTTTGTTCTTAATTGTGTTGAAGTGGAACAAAATGTTCCTATTACTATAGGAACAATATGATCCCATTTGTTCATATAGGAACAAAACGTGACCTTTTATTTAGGGCCACCTTGTTCCTAATTCCTTTTTATTTGGGAACTGCACGTTCCTAATTTCCAAACAAAGGAACTTCACGTTCCCCTTTTGTTAGGTCCAATTAAGACATGGGAACGAAATGTTCCTAACTGGGATGCGATTAGGAACAAACAGTTCCTTGTTGAGCTATCTAAGCTCAGTAGATGGGAACAGGTGTTCCCAATTACCTTAAAGGAGAACTTAACTGGAAATAGGAACTAAGTAATATAGGAACTGTTGGTTCCTTAATCCTGTTAATAGGAACAACGGTTCCGATTAGATTTCATTATTGGGAACAATACGTTCCCTTTATGTGAAAAGGAATGAAATTATTAGGAACTCAGGTTCCTAATTACTCAAGAAAGGCCCAACTGATTTGCCAGATTAGGAACAATGCGTTCCTTTGTTATTACAAGGGGCCTTTTGGTTCCTAACCAGTATTTTTTTGTTCCGAATAGTGAAAAATTCGTTCCTTTGTACGGTTTAAGAGCTGTTCCTTTGTTTCAGAAAAGGAACAGCTGGTTTGTTCCTAATTCAATTATAGGAACAAAGGAACAAAAATAGAGGAACGGACCCCTTTTATTCGGCCGATCGTAGCGCTCGTGCAACTCGGTTTTCATCCAAATAAACCATCAATTTAAGCGATTTATAAGTTAAACTAGTTCTGGTCGAAGTTTTGCAACAAAACTCAAAGCACGTTACCAGAATTTTGCGGTTCTCTCATTTTGGGAAACGTATAGGAAAGAAAGAAAGAAAGAAAGAATGGTAGAAGCACGACGTCTTTAAAAACACGACAGACAAGCACGACTTCGAAAACGCATAAACAAGGTCAGTTACATTTATTGTCTGCACGTACATTTCTTGTTATTTACACTGGCGAATACAAAAATGTCTGTTTTTTGTCAGCTTAAATTTACAATTCTTTTCAAGAACGCATGTAACCGAGATAAAAACTACAATATATTGACGACAGCTTTCCTATCTTAACAAATTCAGCAAATACTTGCTTTACCAATTTAATTTCGTTTTTTACACTAGAATTCCGTACGATTTGAATTTATGCACAATTTCTTCTCGTAACCTTTTGGAAGACCTGAACACCCAAAATATATAAAAATTGTAATAGACCTAAATTTAGTTCCCTACATACAAATTCTCCTAACTGCTTCATACCTCTTTATTCAAGAACAGTCGAGATAAACTGATAATACATTAAGGGAATTTTCTATGAACTACATGATATATTTTGCGATCAAACCCTCATGGGAATTCAAGATGCTTGCCACAGTTGGCGAAACCAGGTGAAGGGCCCTTTTCTGAGGTGATTTTCCACGCGATTTAAGCGGCGATTTAGAGTACGGTTTTAAAACGTAAATTGTAAACTACCGGCTATTTTCGCTACCATTTTGGTAGAGGCTAAAAATTGTCAAAGCAATTGAATATGCAATAAAAAGGGGGGGGGGCAAGGATCCTTTAGTGGTCCCTCAAGATAGCTTTTTATGCCGACATCCCGTGCATTCTCGTTCAGTCGCATAAAAATGGCCATAAAATCGCTGTGAGATCGTTCAGAAAATGGCCATCGTTTTACACGGGCAAAATATCACCGCGCAATTGCATCAAAAACCGCCGGCGTAAACATCTGTCAAAGCTTTTCGTAAAACAAAACAAACAAACAAACAAAAAAAATGGTCTTATTGTGACTTTCATCAACGAACAGAATTAACATAAAACAACAGGTCACGATAGCTGAAGACATCCTCTATCGCAAAGTCTGGTCTGCAGTACCAACTGTCAGTAACGCCACCATTACTGAAAGTTGGTACTGCAGTTGGTACGTTGTAACGGTTACAAATTCTTAATACAGGCTTTATTGTCGATACGAAAAACTAACGATCCCATTTGTTTTCAAGAAATCGTGTATCTTATTTTCTCTTCCTTTAAATAACAAATTTAATAGCTTCCACTTTCAGGTGAACTTGTAAGTCATTAGATTTTCAGTGGCCAAATGCATGGAAACGGGGCGAATGAGTCAACAGCAAAACCCATCCCTCCGCGCAATTTTCGGCGAACCCCTTCACCAAAGGCTAAATTGCGCTAACAGCTGCTGTCATAAGCAATTCCTTGCGGCTTGTTACTGTTCAGTATCATATCCAATCTCTATATTACCAGCCAATAATACCTGGACACCAGAACCACGCATGCGTGTCTACCCAAGTACAGCGACCAGTCTCGTGATTGTAACAGAAACTACGGCGCACGTCATGAATCGAAGCGATCTTTCTTTTTGAAAATGTCCGCCATCTTAGGTCTCGGAGCATCTTTTAATCGATGGAATCCACTAATAAACGAGCTTTTGATTTCTTGTCCGATCTTGCTTCCTGCAGTAAGGCTGTGATAAAAAGAGAACAATAAAGTTTACAGTCGAGGCCACATTAAATAACAATTGGTAACAGGTACTTACTTCACGAATGATTTCTGTTCTACTTTGGCTTCACATTCTTTGAGAAGGACGAGAACGGTTTCCTGTTAAATGTAACAAAAGGATTATGAATTATATCTTACTTTATACATTGTTTATAGGCCAGGATCTACCTACTTTTGTCGAAAACTTTTAAAGGTTAACTATTGTTAATTATAAAAAAGGAAGAAACATCCAGTGAAATGGCTTGGCTTAGCTAGTTTCGGGTGAAATTCTACTAAACGAGGACAGTTTGGGACTAGTAAATAAACCTATTCTCAATTAATTAGAATTAAGATTTTCGTTGTCAGCCCTGTGATTATAATGTAGGTCTAACCTCACAGTCTGGAGCCAGTGCCTCGATGTCTTGTTTGACTGCTCGCAGTCCTGGGATGATGTAATCATTAAGTACATCAATAGAAATGACTTCACATTGTCAGGAAAAATAACGAGTAAAAAGACAATCAAACAAAAATAAGATTTCGTTCTCCAATAGCGGTATAGGGCGTTTATTCATGATTGGATTCAAGGGCAACATAAATTTATGAAAAAGAGCACTTCCCAAATACTATATTTTCCTAATTTTTGGACCTTCACAGATTTAAAATGGTGCCATATCATCAATAAGAAAGGAATAGAGGAATCAAACAATCTTCGAAAATAGGAAGCCAAATGCAAGTTTTTCCAATGAAAAAAAAAAGTTCCCCTTCCATTTTTCGCTAACAGATAAGATGTACTTGCCAAAACGAGTTCGCAACCTTAGACTGTCGAGAAGGTGCCTTCAGAAATGTCTCGAGTGAAACTGAATAAGGCAAAAAAGGAAACAAAAACAACAAAAGCAGGGGCTTCAATAAGTTAATATCTGAAATCAATATCACAAAAAAGATACAGCAACATGTTAAGGACACGTAAGCCTCCATTAATTCGAGCGCAATCTCCCTCCGCCTATCTTCGTCATGTAACTGGTTGTTTATTGTTGCCATCACTGCCAACCGCGGTAAAAGGACTGGAACAGAGAAGATAATCAAGGTTCAACCAAGGTATTTTTTGATTGGATGCGAAAACAGGTCTTCAGTTTTCGCTTGGAACAGATATGACTGTTTTTAACAAAAATAGCTGTTCGAGTTACACTGGATTAAGAATGTTCGAATACTTACTAGCTGTGTGTTTCTGAAATTATCCAATTCCATTAGAAAGAAAGACAAAAGGTGACGTCAAAAATACATTCTACAGCTTTGGTTTTAATTTGTTACATTCCTTTCATGTTATAAAGACTTGATGTGAAGTTATACAACAAAATCGTTTCTCGACATTATATGGAGTGTATAGAAAATATAAGTATAAAATGTAGGACTTCGTACACAGGATCACTGCTGTACCTTCATCCCTGAAATGCGGCTCAGCGTGAGGTGCAACTTTTCCAAACGTTCTTATCATCGTAGTTTGAAGCTCATGTTGATCTCTGTATTGTGGATCTTCAAGGAATGATTGGAACTGTACGTAAACCTTCTCTAAAATCTAAACAGAACGGGAATAATACATCACAGGTGTAGCCTTTCTCAAACACCTCTCGTTCCGTTTTTCCTTGCTACCAATCGTTTTCTGTCGTGCGTCAAACTGATCTAAAACAGGCCTCTTTAAACAAAAAGAAAACAACAAAACAGGAACAACAACAAAACAATGAAAGGGCCACCAAAAAAAAAAAAAAAGAGCTTAACAAGAACATTGCCTTTAGCTTGTCACGAGCACGGAAAAAATTCTCGAGACAAGATGGAAACAATTAAAATTATTGAGACTCCAATGAGAGTTGAACCCACACCGTTTGGCACACCGATCGGTTGCTTTTACCCCTAAACTAATAGAAGACTCGCGGCCAGTAATTTATATGTGGCATTATGTGGAACATAATCCCTAAACGATGCTACGAGAAAGATGACAGAGGTAAAGCTTAGCCATGTAGACTGTATTCATTTGTCGTACGCTACAAAGGAACAGATTGTGAGTCAGCAGTATAAGACGTTTGAAAGAAGAGCAGAAAGTCGTCAAATACAATGATCACGCGTTTCTTACTGTTTTGTCGGTGAGGCTTTCTACTATTGCAGCAAATGCAGGAATAGAGGCTGTCCTTACTGACCTGCAATATGAAAAGAAAACATGAAAACAACATTCTCTATCTGAACGGGGCACTGTTTTAGACGGAACCGGGTACAGAAGACTAAAAGGAAATACCGAGAAGCGGATTGTCAAGAGTGGTTACGATTAAACTTACATTTCTGCGTCTGAAGCTAGCGTAACCAACGCTGGAAGAACCTGTCTGCTGATTAAATCCAAATCAACGCCTGTTATTAAAACCTGAAAAGTACACATGTAAACATTAGCCATGATACTACTCCCCTTTTTTCATACAATAAAAGCGCATTAAGTACTATCACTATCATCGTGTATAAATAAATGCTTATTATTATTATTATTATTATTATTATTATTATTATTATTATTATTATTATTATTATTATTATTATTATTATTATTATCAGCTTCTAAAGAAGGCCCAGGACAGTAATATAGTTTTCATTTACTAGGAACTGAAATGAAATTTTGACGTTAAGCTATAAGTGGTTGTATCAAGGTATCGAGCAAACAAAATGCGTTTTAGTTTTCTCATTGTACAATTACGTTAGAGAGGTATCATGTTACATATAAAGAGATAAAGGTTGTCACTGGGTAAAATTATTTAAAAAGGACGTTTCGGTCGTGGTATTGCGACCTTCGTCAGCGAGAAAATGAATGGCATCCAACGGCATTTTCTAGCTGACGAAGGTCGCAGTACCACGACCGAAACGTGCTTTCCAAATAAATTTAGCCAGTGACAACTTTTATCTATTTATATACACCTAATTGCGATAACGTTGTCATACAAAAATGAAAAAAAGAATAAAGAAAAAAGCCAAATAGGAATTAATTAGCCATGCAAATTACATCGTCAGATTTTAATAATTCTCAAAGCACTTATGCACTACAGCATAATACTTTAATTTTCTATCAACTAAGTTGATACAAGGTAACTCGGTCACCAAAAAGACCCTTCGAGCTTTAGCCGTTTGTCATAGCAATTCCCTTGATGTAGTTAGCCTGCCTAATTTATTCGTATTTGGCTTTTTTCTTTTCTCTTTTTTTCATTTTTATATGACAACGATATTGCAGTCAGGTGTATACATTTATACCATGCCTGGCAACTACCATATTTTTAGGTGTTATGTTACTGTTTATCAAAACGGTTTTATCTGCAAGTACAAGTTGTTGAAACAACGTAAGTAGTGTAAATTTTTTTGTAAATGAAGGGGCAGAGCAATACGAAGATTGAGAGAATAGAAGAGCCGATAGAGCATTGGCTTGTCTTCTCCACTGCTCTTCATTTGTCATAGTATTACCGTATTACTTTTGCAATATTTAATAAACACTCCAGCGCGTTCCAAGGCACTGTAACCCACTTGAATGAAGAATGCCGTATCACTTCCTTACCTTTTTCTCTGCGTATGGTCTTCCAAAAGTAATACATAATGAACGAAAAAGTGATATTAGATGTTGCACGCATTCCGTCATGGTTACTTGAATGTTTCCTACGGGAACAAAAAACAAGCTTTTATTTAGGGGAAAAAAAAACATTAAGAGGAATCTGAAAGTTGCGTTTACTGTGTACTCACCTACAATTTCACAGAGATTTGGTAAACTGTAAGAGAAAACAATTTCAAGCAACTTAATGGGTTAATTGAAAAGACAGACAAAACATGTAAATCTGATCATTAACTTTTCCTAGCTCAAAGCTGTTCAGGAGCCGCAACGAAGAAACTTACTCTTTAGAAAGCAAAATACGCGCCATTATTTACAAGAAATTGAAAACGGTGTCTGTATTCTGCAATACCGAACAAAATGAACGGACGTTTGGGGGAACAGAAAACGTTGAAATAACACGAGTCAAAGGTTGTTTCCAGTTCCCCAGTTCTGTTTCTAAAACCTTTTCTTTAGGAGCACAGTAATATTTCCCATTTCTATTTCTTTTTCGAATCAAAACGCGCGTAAGAACAGATAATAAAATTGCTGTACTTAAACTGTTACATAATAAACGAATTATTCAATGGGTAATTCCGAAATTCTTCTTCCTCCTTAAGCTGACCAAAGCCCTGACACGCAATAACTGCGACTCAGTTTTTACACGTACTTTTTTACACTGTGTTCTTAGTTTTAGCCATACAAAAGAAAAAGGGGTAACTTATATTCAGTTATATGGAAATGATTTCAGAACGTTATTGTTTATGGCTTCTTGACAATTAAACATGCTTACAATTCGTAATGAATCCAAGATAAGCTATCCCATGAATCAAACTGGTCTTCAGACAGCTGTTTATCAAATCGTCGAACATGAAAAGCGACTGCCTGGTTTCCGCCAAAAATCGTCTCAATATCGGTCAGCGGTGATGCAGCCGGTAAAAATCTATCTGGTGCAACTAAAGGAACAAAATAAACAAACAAATCAACGTTTTTAGGTCAGCAAAGTCTAAAAACCTCTTTTCCTCTTACGATAAATACTCTGTAAAATACCTGGTACGTTGTAGCGCTCGACATCTTCTAGTTTCTTGGCGAATGGAGCTGAAGACAAAAAAAAAGGCCAAATAAAAAAATTATACTTAATCACATAATTACTTAAAACGTACAGAGTTATGTTATTTTTTTTTTCGAAAATATCTCAAGCCACAAGACACCGAACTTGTTACAAAGCTTTGTTATATAACGGCCGAAGTGGCATCAACGTCTCAAACGAACTGGTCTTCGCTGCTCTTTAGTAAGCTAAGAATGTCAGTAATCAAACTTAACATATTTTTCTCCACCCGAAAATCTGCTTTAACGGTAAAAAAAATTGTCTACAGTCTATCAAGTTAAACCACCGTGAAATTAAATGTCTCAAGGAATGGATGATGGAGAAAAGGGTTATTCTTAAATCAACGAAACTTCCTTTATAATGACCAAAATCGGATGAAAGAGGTGGACTCGGTTAGAAATAACAGGCTAAGAGAATTATTTCGGAGAGACGACAGGATCTTTTGAGACTAGGGTCAAGGAATACGACAACACTAAAATGGTGTCATTAACAGCGGTGGCTAACACTTCAAGAACTCGAGATGAAAGTGGACATCTCCGATACCACAGCTATAGCTCAAGAAGAGGAGACTCCCAGCAGAAGAATTAGGGAGGCTAATGAATCCAGTGTCAGGCCCTACTCTAAACAGAGACAGTGGATAGGAGTTCCCAGCGATCTGCCTGGGCATTTGGCGCATGACTTTAGCTATCCTAAGTCATGTGACAAAGCTCAGTAATGCCACCACTTGAGAAAGACTCCACGAAACAAACGAAAGCTTAATGTGTGATCAGCCAAGTTAGAAAGAACCCTTTTCAAATTTTGTGATGAGCGTGATAAAATCAAGAAACAATATTTTCTGCCTACAACAAGTCAGCGTGTTTAGACAGCCAACGTATTTGCTGGCTTCAGAAAGGTGTGTTCCAGTGGGAGGTGGACAAAACGGGTACAAAGGTGTGCTTTATTTTACAGTTTACCTGTCCGAAGAACTGTTACAAACAGCGCCGGAATAAGTGAAGTGAGAACCTGAATGCAGCGTGGGAGTCTAGCTCCAATAGTTTCTAAGGTCTTCAAAACTTTCTCAATGTCTTCTGATTCACTCGATAGGTCCTGCACGTGTTCGAAATCCTGTCACAAACAGTTATTACTATTAGAAGAGTGATTCTCAAGTTACTTTTGCAGTAGTTGACATTCACCAACGTCAAATGTGAATGCGCGAAACTGATTGGTTAAACCATCGTTGTCTGTTTGATAATAGAGAATGACCACGCGTAACAGTCATTAAAGAGTAAAATCAGGGTTCGTAAAAAATCTTGGATACAAAATTTCATACTTTTCCCACCTAATTTACATTTCAAAAATTTCAGGTTAATCAACTTACTCCAACGCAGTAAAAGGCAAATAGTGAATTGGCAGAGATAAATGTAGCTTTAGTTTGTCTTCTACGACCGGATGGGTGGTGGGGGGGGGGGGGCATTTAACGCCGAGAATATTAAAGCTATGACAACGAAACTTAAACGGCAGATAGCATGTCCAACAGTGTTTCCTTTGAGGTCCACAACATGAGCTGATGACGTCATATAACGTAAGAATAACGTAATGTTCTCAAAAGGCGGCCATCTTGGATCCACCATCTTGGATTTCTTGATTTTTCTCCAAAACCCCGAAAAGCACCAAAATTCACTCGAACACGTGGGTATATACTTTGTATTACAACTCAAATGCATGAGAGTTCTATTAACCTGTGGCGTTTAGTCTTATTTCGAAAGGCGGCCAATCGAAAACGCTCGAAATAACTGAACTAACCTTGAGAGTATTTTCCAAGTTACAAATTAGCGATGTAAGAAGATGAGATTCCAATCTGCCAAGGTCCTGGGACCAACTGGCAAACGACGGCAGAAAGACTTCCCCGGCAGTTGTTGCTACTTTCTCTGACGAGTCAAACAACGTGTCTATAAGGAGCTCGTACGCCTGTGAACAAATGCATAACTACATCAAATACGACCAAAACCTTTAGAAAACAGCATTCAAGAAAGAACTTAAGTGGCTGTCCGCGTAAGAATCGACCACTCAATTTTGATCAAACTTTCGATTTCCTTCAAACTTTCTGCGCGAGACAAGGTTAGTATAGGATTAATGAAAATACATTTCGTTTGTTGGTTATCTTCCAAATACCCGAGATTTTGAGGCAAATGTTGTTGACACCCGGAGCCTTCAAAATCGACCCTTCATCGAGTCGAAATTAGCCAATTTTGGGAAGTCTGCTGCCGACCGTATATTTAAACAAAAAAAATAAATTTTATACCAGTAATACATACGTCATGTTACTTTCAAAATATGGTAGAAAAAGTTCAAATTATCGACACTTGTTTAAACGAGAGAGTCTCAAACTGGCCAATGTTAACGTTATCAGCAAGAAGCGGGTAAAGTGGTAAGACAAAAACAAACGTTTCACAAAATTTTGACTTATTCTGATAATCTTTTGTATTTTTCTAGAGTTCTAGGATAGTGTCCTTAAACTACTTAATAATATTTCGTGGATCTCTAACAAGTGAAGAGGTACAGTTGCAACAATTTTGGAGAAATCCGTTATTCGGCAACAACTGTAATGAGACCCAGTGTGACAACGCGTGTACAAATTTTGACTTCTTTGTTTTGTTCACGGATGAAAATGGACAAACACTATAACTAATAGGGTAAAAATTAAAATCACACCTTGAAAGTTGTCCAGCTTTACTTCTAGGGCTGTTTTTCAACAGCTAACCGGCTGCAAATTTTACGGTCTGCAACGGATTCCATCAATTTCGTAGTCTTCTTTCGTTCGCTTACAGGCGGCGACCTCGTGAGCCAAAAGCCTGAAGAACTCCAGTACGTTGCGTGAAAAGAGTACCTTAATCAATTGTAACAATCTGCTGGCTAAGGAAACGCCAGTGACAAGTAAAAGAACGAAAACAAATCCAAGAAATGACACCTGAAAAATACTACGCCGTCCATCTTGTTTCATGTGTGTTACCGGTGACCGCAACAACACATTTTCTTCCTGATCGTAGCGCAAATAACACCGGAAATTTAAACCGAAAATCACTAACTTGCAAGTGACCAGTAATTCGAGTGCCTTACAAACTACTTCATTAAAATAATTTACAATCAAAGTACAGTTTTGATTGTTTTGTGTCTCACGAGAATTACGCTAAGAAATAATATCTACAGGTACAGGAAGGTACTAAAGGTCAACTCATAGATACATACACCTTTATTTCTTTATGCCAGGGTGATCCAGTCAGAGTCAACTCCGTTATCAAAAGGAGCCCTGGCAAACTAAACTATTACAATTACTACTCAAAGTTGGAAATTCCTAGACGTACAGCAGAATATGCTTGTAAGCGACCTTGATATCCCTGGCATTTTTTAATCTGTCTCTGGCAAACGAGAGATAGGCCTGGGCTTGTAGGCACCTCTCATCGCTCCCGGTCGCTAAGGCGTTTGCGCTAATTGAATGACTCCCTTTTTCATTGAATAACTGACTGTGCAATTGAAGGATTGATTGACTTACTGATTAACTGTTTCATTGGTTGCTTTTAATAAAAATTGATTGTTTGACTGACTGACAGATTGAGCCGCTAAATAACTTCATGATTCAATGATCGATCGATTGATTGTTGATTGATTGACTGATCGATTGATTGATTGGCTGATTGATTGATTGATTGATTGATTGCTTTGTTGATTAATTAAATGAAGGAATGCGATCGATCGATCAATCGATCCAACTGGAAACAAGTAGCTTCGCATGGACCACCCACCACCGTAAGAAAATAAAAGGACCGTATCCTGTAGTAAAGGTTCTAATCAGCAAAAATAACGAACCAAACACGATAAAACAAGAAGGCTGATTGCACCGTTTGGGAAACTATGTATATTTTGACGCAGTATGAACCTATGCGTCCCCATCTTTGCCAGCGTCTTAGTATTTTGCTTTGTTGCTTTTGTGTGTGTGTGTTTGAGTTTGATAGAGGTTTAATTTAATTATCATCCCTGAGTCGAAAGTTTGTTGGGGCGGCGGTTATCTAGGGGTTGAGGAGGTTTGTTTAAGGCGGGGGGGAGGGGGGGGGGTAAGAAAGGGTGTGGTTTGAAACTTCGGGACACTTGGTCAGCGGTTTTATTGTCTTGGCAACCAAACCGTTGACCAGAGCATCCTTGAAAAGCTGCGTGTTCCTGTTTTCCTTCGTTCCTGGAAATACTGGTGTAACCTACACAGACTGTGGAGTGTGATCATAATATTGCGTTTGTTTGGTAGTCTTCAAGAGTACAAAAATGTAAAATAATCGTCGTTTACAGCACTTTTCGGTCAGTCTGTCTTGTTTTCATTTGACGCAAATTAAACACGCCAAGCTTCGACAAGCTGTACATTTGGTTTTGTTGTTCAGTATTCTGGTTTGGTTTCTGAGAGAATTACTGAGAAATAGGAAGTTCACACAAAGGGACGTATTTCCGAGATATGAGACAGGTGCAAGTTCGCCGCACTTGTACCTATATGTGTGCCTTAAGTAAGAGTTTAACTCCTTTTTATAAGCTACTAGCAATTTTTGGTTCATTTCACAGCAATTTGATAACGATTTTGATGAGAGAAAAGTGCTTTTTGTAAGCACAAAAAAAGCTGCGTTTGGAGATCTCCAACGGAAACGTGACAGTTCGTTTTTTTTCACATCGCATGCGCTCCGTTCTCACCTCCATGCAGAATTTCAAAATTGTAATAAAATCGCCGTTAAATTGCTGTTAAATCACAGCACAATGGGCCAATACAAAACGGGTGATATGAAACCGCGTAAGGGATGCATAAGTTGCAGTATACCGGTAATAACAACGCTGACGGGCAGTGTTAGTACTTCCTGGTGTCTCTCATAAATACCAACAACTACATTTTGCTTAGGATTTGAGTGAGACTTATATGTAGCATCTGGTGTTTCTTCAGGTTTGTTCACCCTTATGGGAGATACAAGTCACTTGTTCCACAAAAAGCCACCGTTTAGTTTCAGAGATCCTTCGTTACTAGAAGATCGCATTCAAGGAAAGTGGCTGTTCGAGCTTAAGTAGCTCTTAGAACGCCACACGGGATTGGCTGAGAAAACAATAAACCAGGGATAAACAAACCTGACAGAAGCCTTAACGCCTAGCCCTGACAACATAGCTACAAGATAAAAAGATCCAATGAAATAAGAAGGTCTAAGCAGCTGTGTGGTACCCAAAAAAGGGAACCCGAGGGCTATAAAGCCGAAGCAATAAGACAACACAATAAGACAATATTTTAAAATACAAACTTTCAAAATCCAAACGGTTGACTTGTCTCGCACAAAATGGTAAACGCTATCAACTATTAACTTCTGCAATCGTAGGCGTATCTTGCGTTTGCCTAAGACAGATTAAATAATGTCAGTGATATCAACATATTCTGCTGTATGTCTAGGGATTTCCAACCTTGAGTTGACCTTTAGTACCTGTCTGTACCTGTAGAGTTTATTTCTCGTAGTAACACAATCAAAACTATACTCTGATTATGAATTATTTTATTGATTAAAGTGGTTTGCAAGGCAATTGAATTACTGGTCACTTGCAAGTTGCAAGTTAGTGATTTCCGGTTTAAATTTCCGGTGTCATTTCCGCTACGATCAGGAAGGAAATGTGTTGTTGCAGTCAGCGGTAATACACTTGAAACAAGATGGACGGCATAGTATTCTTCAGGTGTCATTTCCTGGATTTGTCTTCGTTCTTTTACTTGTCACTGGCGTTTCCTTAGCCAGCAGATTGTTACAATGAATTAAGTCACTCTTTTCACGCAACGTACTGGAGTTCTTCAGGCTTTTGGCTCACGAGGTCGCCGCCTGTAAGCGAACGAAAGAAGACTACGAAATTGATGGAATCCGTTGCAGAACCGTAAATTTGCAACCGGTTAGCTGTTGAAAAACAGCCCTAGAAGTAAAGCTGGACAACTTTCAAGGTGTGATTTTAATTTTTACCCTTTTAATTATAGCGTTTGCCCATTTCATTAGTGAACAAAACAAAGAAGTCAAAATTTGTACACTCATTGTCACACCAGGTCTCATTACAGTTGTTGCCGAATAACGGATTTCTCCAAAATTGTTGCAACTGTATCTCTTCATATGTTCCTTGCATACGGCAACTGCGCCCGCGATACGAGCGGCAGTCAAAACCGTGGTGTCCTGTCAGTGTTCTCGGTTACGTTTCAGAATGCTACGACTGAAAACAGAGGAAACCCCAGTATTTTGTTTCTGTAAGCAAAAGCAAGAGTTTATAGCGTCTGAAGCTATATAGGGTTCTCGATCCATTGAAAGGCAGGGTATTTTCCAATAGTATTGTATTGTTGCGCTTGCAAGAAAGGTAAAAATTGGTACGAAGATCGAAGCTGCTAGCGTTTGCGTTTTGTGTGGCTTGTGCTGGATTAAAAGTGTGCATTGTTTAAAGGGTAAGAAGAGTGACAAGACGACGACTAAAACGGTCTAAAACCGTAATGTTACACCAGAATTTATTCCTTATATCAGAAGAGTTGACTCGAGCTGCTCTACTTCCAGTGGGCCCCACTGGGATCAGATTCGGAGAAACAACAACGCCATCATGAGAGCTACAAAACAGCTAATTCCAGTAAGACTTTTAGCGGT
Organism: Siderastrea radians; assembly: GCA_964017195.1. Classification (NCBI taxonomy): domain Eukaryota; kingdom Metazoa; phylum Cnidaria; class Anthozoa; order Scleractinia; family Rhizangiidae; genus Siderastrea; species Siderastrea radians. The sequence goes on along the minus strand of OZ024890.1, from coordinate 7,569,467 downwards.
TTTGTATGATCTACAAAACAGAAGTTGAAGTGACATTAGCATCGTTACAAGTTGAATGGCGTTACGAGTGCTTGTTGAGAAAGAAAAAATTATCACACTCAAATTTTCTGATTTAAGCCGCCCAAGTTTCTAAAGGCACGTTTACATAGCTTTAATAATGCAACTACCACCCAAGTAATAAGCTTATACTAAACAGCCGGATCATAAATTTTTTAATTGGTTTCTGCAGAACAACTTCATCTCTTAGAGTCGCCTGTGATTATAGGTTCTTCCTTTTTGCAACGAATCCAACGTAACGCAAAGTTTTATATAATTCCAAATCTCTTTCGGTACTGCGGACTGATGACCGCTTGACCTGCATTTTGCTCTTTTAAAATTACTTTCACTTCTCCTTTTTGAATAAACTCCTCATACCTGAATCCTAGAATAGTTCTCAAATTTGTTCCTTTTAATTATAACAATTTAAATCTTCTTGAAATTTCGTGAGAAATTACACATTTGCCTCTCTTTGCTCTCTGTCTGTAAAAGTCGATTGATTTCACGTTTTGAAGGATGCCTTATCTGGAGCGGAAATTAAAGCGAGAAAAAAAATAAGCATATCAATATCTGACTAAATAAACTTTGTTCTTGCAATTACCGTTCCAATCCAGTTAGTCAAGTTAATCACATACTTATAAAGACGGGCTAGGTAATAATTATTTTGACTTTCCGTGGTGAATAAAGCAAGCGAAAGTGTCGTTTCCTTGGCGGTCCGCATGTTTTCTTTGTTTTGCTTGGCCTGAATTTGAGGTGAGTTTTGACTTTTGAGAAGAAAACTAAATTTTCTGCAGCTTTTCACCACGAGCCTTTTGCTGTTACGATGACACAAGGAAGCTCCAAATTCCAAAAAGGCCTTTTCGTTCGTCTCCGGGTATGTGGAAAATTATACAAACTTGCCTCTTTCCAAATTGAAGCATGAGCTGTGTAGCGCACCCATACAACGACTGTAGATCAAATTTGTCAAACATTCATGATGTATCTCTGATCTGATGAACGGGAACATTTTTCCCTAACCAATAAGACCAATCTCGTTGACAGCAGGCAATCACAGCTGGAAGTTGGAAGTTGGTGTGAATTAAAACCAGACATGAAGTACACGATGAAAACAAGTATGAAGTGACCGAAGATCTTTACAAGGACAGAAGATGGATTGTACCCGACGCTACTCAGAGCTGCTCAGTTAGCAGACAGCCATGTGATAAACGATGCCAAGGAGAGTGAAAGGGATGTGAAGTTTCTTGTGAAAATTGATATTCAGTAGGACAAGAGGAAAACCTTTATAGCCTCCTTCGCATTCAAGTCCAGTTAGCGATGTCTCTCGCTGCAGAAAAAAGTTTTGAGTCGATTCTGGTTGCTCATCCAATCCATATAATTGCAAACAGTTGTGACTTTAATAAATTGAAGTAAGGCAAGCGGTTAATTTGAAGAAAACGCTGAAATAAAACCGCATCTCCACAGTATAAACTTCGCTGATCACGCAGAAATCGAAGCGAAGAGCACAAAATCTGCATGACGCCAGGACACCACAGTTTTTCCCGCCTACTGAATGCTGATTGGTTAATTCAAATTTCACCGTATGCAAGGTTAGAGATCCACGAAATATTATTAAGTAGTTTAAGGACACTATCCTAGAACTCTAGAAAAATACCTAAGATTATCAGAATAAGTCAAAATTTTGTGAAACGTTTGTTCTTGTCCTACCACTTGACCCGCTTCTTGCTGGTAACGTAAACATTGGCCAGTTTAAGAATTTCTCGTTTAAACAAGTCTCGATAATTTGAACTTTTTCCACCCTATTTCTAAAGTAACGTGACGTATGTATTACTGGTATAAACGTTAGATTGTTTGGATAAATATACGGTCGGCAGCAGACTTCCCAAAATTGGCTAATTTCGACTCGACGGAAGGGCGGTTTTGAGGGCTCCGGGTACCAACAACATTTGCCTCAAAATCTCGGGTATACTGAAGATTAACAACAAACGAAATGTATTTTCATTAGTTCTATATCAATCTTGTCTCGCACAGAAAGTTTGAAGGAAATCGAAAATTTGAGTGGTCAATTCTTACGCGGACAGCCACTTAACATATTATTTGCACAGAACTACAAGTAGAAGTCGTCAAAAATGGCCAGCGGCGCTAAATGCTCGCTGAACCCACCGCGTTTGGCAGAAAGAAACCGCGCGAAGAGCTGGATGGTTGAGGCTTAATTGCATAGTTGAACAGCCACGTTTACGTTCTTTTGAAATTTAGTATGAAGGTTCTGGAACAAGTTTTTAAGGTGAGGTGACGGATTCTGTGTGACTTGTACTGCGGTCAGCAGTTTCTGTACAATATCATGCGCAGGAGACGGACACGTCAGAAGTGGTTTTGTACCTGGGAAGAGGGATTGCAATCTCGACAAAATACATTGTGGGTTGTTGCAAGGTAAATAAATAAATAAATAAATAAATAAACAAATAAATAAATAAACGAAAGGGGCTTTTTGAATCGGTGTTCACCCGAGCTTTGTCATCAAAAGACAATAGACAGTAAACCGCCTTCCTTCATACTGCCAAGGTTTGTTGCCTATTCTATTACGACATGTTGCTGAACGTTGAATAAAATACTGTCTACAGGTTTTTCATCCTATTGTACGTTAAACCACGCTCCATCCAAACAAATTTTTCCTGGTTTTAGGGTCGTTAATTATATAGCTCAATCTATAAATGATGACACTTATCCTCGCATAAATCGAATTACATACAACTGTTGCTTAAAATAAGTGTTCATCAACACACTACTCACTTGCTCGTATTTATCCACGTTTTCTATAAAGGCAACCACTAGTGCCAGACTCTTGGTAACAGCTTCTCGGACAGCCTCGTTTCGATCATCGCTGAGCATTTGTTTCAACATGGACCACACCAAGGAACTGCGAATATAATCCTACAGAGACAAAAACAAAAAATAAATAGTGCTGTACATGCCACATTTCTTAGATCTGATCCCACGATAAGATAGAAAACAGTAATATGAGGCTATAGAGAATACCATGAAAATGAACGATCTTCCATCACGAGACTTCATGCATGCATGAAGAATTAAAAAATGTACCTACAAAATTCTTATGTTGGGCCAAATTTTATTTCTAATTTATATACTAACAGACAAAAGAACAGGCCTTGAGGTGGTCAAACCTTGGTTAGCAATACATTTCAACATCACAGAAATTTGTTGTTTACCGGTAAATAAGGTGCTAATCCACCGCAAGCCTCAGCGACAAGAAGTCGCCTTTCAACGTACTTGTGGCCGATCTGCAACAACAACAACAACCTTAAAATACATAGAGGATATTACACGGCGGCGCGAAGATATGAATTTTATTTTCGAGCACCACGAGAAAATACAATTCATATCTTCAAGCCGCCGTGTGATTTTCTTTTTACTAGATAGACAGTATTTTTTGCACAAACAACAGTGTAAAAGCGGGAAATGACGTCATCGATATCCTCACTAGTGAGGATATGGAAAATATGCCACACGAGTCCAGGATGTAGTTTCGTATAAACTTTACGAGTGCTCTATTTTCCACTAAAACAATCTTATTTATATAAAAAAGTACTGTTTGTAACATTTGTCTCTTAGTGCTGAAAAACAAACTACAGTTAGCTGAGACTGAAAACAAACTAACAACATTTAGAATACAAGCATCGAGTCTGTTTTCCAACAAAACTGCCAACTGTATGATGCCGTTTTGAATGTTGAAATACGGTTTGCAAGATATTAAACGTTGCTGAACCATGCCACGCTCAATTCTGTCAATCGCAAATTTACTGTGTACATGCTCAATACCAGCCGAACACACTTTCAGTTATCTTTCAGGACGTATTTTAATAAACGATGTCAAAAAACAACCATGGCGTCCATGCCGTCTACAATCATTCAACAGGACACACCATCGTTGAAAATTTGTGAACCAAAACTTCAACAATGTTCATTCGCGAATAATTCGCTATGGAAGCATTGTGTTATTGATGTAACTACCAAAACTCAGTGTTTGCGTTGACTCTAAATATGTTTTACCTGTTCCCACCATTGTGGTAAGAGTTCAGCCTCGATCCGAGTTGGATCCACGACCTGCGCAAAAGCAGCACAACCGCTCATGATCATCTGCCTGATAAAACAACAGCAACCCAGCCAAACATTGAGCCATTCAGGAAATAAAAGTGCAGGTTTGTAAAAGACAACTTTATACGCAAATTGAAATTTACAAAGTCGTGCTAGCACTGCAAACTCGAAGAAGTTGCACGGCAAACTGGTACTTCAAAGGACAACCCTAAAAAACGCAGCTCACATTTATGATATTTCACATATTTCACTCCCATCCCTTCACGGGTGCAGTATGTTACGAATTCACATGCACTGTGCATTACACCGGTGAATCGCAAGGTCGTGGGCGATTGCAAATTCCGTTCAAACCTGAATTTTTTCAGGCTTTCTTTTTTGCAAATGGTTAAGTTGAGGGCTGCGATGTTCTTTCATTCACTAATGCTGCTTGATTCACACTAGCACCGAAACATGTTCAGAGCAAACGTGTTTCCCCTAAACATGTTTTTTATTACATTGTCCACATAAAATGTCCATTTTAAACACGCTTCAAGCCTGGTTCTATAAAGTTTAGGCGGTTTTACAGATCATGCATAAAATCGTGATAATTGACCGAGAATTGTGAACATCTTTAGTTCAATACAAGATAATGATAAATATACTTATGATAAATAAACATATTGAATAGCGGAGTAGTTAATTGTGTAGGGATGTACAATTTCGGTTGACTTCATAAATGTTTCACGCTACACCGTACTGAAAGTAAAATTCTAAGCTTTCGACTCTGCTAGCTGAAATACAATATTTTGGCTCTATTCCAGAGACATAGGTACGTAAAAATGTAAGTAGGCAGCTTGTATGCCAACAGTCATTAGGCAAATTTACAGGCGAAGAAATAACAATTACTTAGAGGAAAAGGTCTAATTCTGTAGAGGCTTGCAGTCCTTCATTAATACTTGGCTTAAAAATTCTTGAAATAGAAAGAAAGCCTCACGGAACGCTAATTGCGACCACTTTAAAACGTCGAGAGTACATGTTAACCACTTTAGACGTACGTAAACGAATTTCTTCCTTACCTTTGGTCTTCATCAGGTCTTTTAATAAGGTTAAACAACATATGAAGAAGATTATCTCTTTCTTTAGCTTCTGGGTGATGAATAGCTGAACACAGAATAACTGGGATCAACTCCTGAAAATGGAAATTGTTGTCAACCCAATTATAATGAAATGAGTAGTTTCAAAGCGTTTCTCTGTTACATTAAAAAGAAAAAGCTTTTAATGATTTTAACTTTCAACCTTGAGGAACTGCTTACAATGGTTGACAGCTTTGCCTTCTACAAAGAACGCGTTCCTGTGGTTCAGATTTAAAAGAAAAACCTACGCAATGTCACAATTCAAGCGAGCTTGACAAATGCTGCTGACTCACAAACACGTAACTACTGAACAGGGGTTTTGTTCTGGTTAAAAAATGTACATCCCCTCCCCCCAACTTCCCTAGTTCCAGAAGTAGAGCAGAGAGAGACATTTCAGCTGCCTTAGTTTGTAGATCCATGCGCTGACGTTCGTTAAACTGGCATTAAGTTATGTTTCTTATTCGTTGTGCAAGAAATATATTTATATCATGACAGGCGGGAAGAATCAGAAGTGAAAGACATGCAGGGTGGATAAACTGAATTGCAAAAGGAGGAGGAGGAGGAAAAATTCCGTGGAAAAAGTGAAACAGCGTGACTGAATAGGCACGGTTTGGTGTTAAGCAACCGTAAAAACGTCACTCTGTAATCTGTACACAACTAGATAAATGGCTGTATCTTCTCAACTGCACAGTACCTCTCTTTTATTCAGCAATACATTTGGTACAATATGAGGCAAACATCTAGCAAGAATAAGTACAACATTCTCGTCTGCATCTGACAACTTGCAAACCTTCAAACAAAAATAATGATGAGTTTTTTTTTTTATCAGTAACACGGTCATCTGACCTCAATGCCATGCATACGTTAACAAATTTCAAATAGAAACCGAAACTGTTAGTTATACATAACTTTCCTTTTTACTTTTTTTTTACCTCCAATGTTATCGTCACCTAAATCCAAGGTTGAACACGTATATTGAAGGAGAGAGTTGGTAAGAATAAAGGTGTGCATGAACTCGTATTTTGTCATTTTGCAATCAAAGGTAATGTGTGTTACTTTGCTTTTGACAAAACTTGTTCCAAAATATAGAATCTGTCAAAGTCTGGCCGCCATTGCACTTTTTAACTTAAACTAACACATCCGTTGGTTGAAAATCGTCAACATCAAACCCAGGGCTTTGCCTTTTTTGCGAAAAATTGCTACGTCAACGAAATAAAAGTCTGTTGAAGTGTTAACCCATGAGATACCACATACCTCATTTGATAGCCTGTTCTCTAGCTGCACGTGCGTAAAAGACAGTAGTTTGTCTCTAAACGATGATGACATCATTCTGAAAAGTAATGTAAAATTATGTGTAGTGTTCTGTTCTTTTTCCAATGTCTTATTCACACGTCTTACGTGAAAAGATGAAAAAAAAAAACATGTCCCAAGTAGGAATATAACTTTCGTCTCCGCGGGTACTCGTCGGGCCGAAGGCTTGATGACCATTACACTATAAAGCAATCACGCTGAAAACGCGACCACTTTTTCGTAGAGACATGACATTATGTTTCACAAAACAAAAGAATAAAAGATGCGGCCGTTTGAAATTAAGACTGCGTTCAATTTTCCTTTTTCCAGAATGGAAGACGAGGAGCGATAACAACGAGTCCCTTTCACTTAGTTACAATGGAGATTCCGAGACAGAATACAAGAAATATAGTCTTACACTTCTTGTTTTGGACTATTCTTTTTATTCTTGTCTCGGAATACGATCAACCGAACGCAAGTTAAAAAAGCGAGGGAAAAGTATAAATTTAAAGTCTCAATATTTACGTACCTTAATGATTCCTCTTCGTTCTGAGCGGGTTTGTTCGCTGGAGAAGATGGTGGCATGGGGCTGGTTTGAGGGCTCTCGCGCTGTTAAAATGAACAACGGCAAAAGGAAAAATCTATGCATCCACAGATAAAACTACTTAAAGTATTACAACACTTCATACCAGTCGCTGAATTACTGGCACAGTGTACATTGCACACATACATGTACAGCTGTAGTTACACAATATGTAAGGCATAAGATGTCTGCCAAAAACTTATTCTTTTTCTTTCTTTTTTTTTCTTTTAAGATGGAGGAATTCGGGTTTCTGCAGCTGAGCGGGTGTGTCAAACGTTTTATTTTGCAAAAATTTAACGCTCTCATCATAAGAAGGAATGGGAGTTGCCAAGGGCTGAAGACACATCAAAAACTCTGTTGCACTTTCAGACTCTTGGATGCAAACGTTGAAGTAGACATCAACCAGGCTAAATTCGTTTTAATTTTCAAAGAACTGATGAGAGTTCAAATTCTTGATTTAATTTTGCCATCAACTCTTAAACACCCTTGTCATCACTCTTGTTTGTGTTTGTCCCAGTCATATGAACCTGTCTTAAAAAAAGATTACGTTGTATGCAAGGAGAGTGACTGCTACCTGCAATTTTTCTCGAGTCCTAACTGAGGCTCATCGTGTGTCTAGCCTACCGACAGAGATATATGGATCTCACCTCTCTTGGTGTTGATTCCGTGCTGAAATTTGCAGAATCTTCATGACTGTTCTCATCATCAGCCTCAACATCACCATCAGCCACTCCAGCTTTATTGTCCACACTGCCACATTGTTCACTTGCATCCATCCCAGCTAGACTATTCTCACTCAAATGGTCCATGTCTTCACCAATATTAGCTTCGTCCTTGTTCTGGGCATTACTATCAACCTCTGTTGTAGAATCCCTTCTGTCTACTATTGCACTATCTGTGCTTGACTCTAGTACAACAGTGTTTTGCAAAAGGGTTTCAGATCCAGATTCAGTTTGTTGAGATGTGTTAGCCACCTCCTTCCTTTCACTGAAAAAACAAACAAACAAACAAACAAAAACAAAAATAAAACAAAATAGATACCAAGTGAATGAACAAACGTATGGTACACAACCATGCACCCACAACAAACCATTGAACAGAAGAAGGAGCACAAAGAGAACAAAGTAACAGATGAAAAAACAGACAAACAAGAGGAGGAATGCCCTTAGAATAACAGTAAATTTACGCTAGGGCAAGTTTAATCCCTAAAACCATTGCCATCAATGTAATGGAACAGAAGACTCCAATTTCCATGCCTTAATTTCAAGCATTGCCAATAATGAGTAACAACCTTCAGCACTTAGTAAGTAACTATAATTTATTCCTACACAAATTCTACCTTTCTAGTCTGTCGATAGTCTCACTGAGTGTATGGTTCTCATATCTTAATTCTCCAATTTCCTCTTGAAGTTTTTTACACTGCTTCAGTAATTTAGCATGTTCAGCCTCCAGGTTAGCTTTTTCTTCCTTCACTGATTTTAACACCAGCATGACTTCAGGGATGGTGTGATGGCCATAGTCTCTATAAAGATGGAGCAGGTCTGGCGGCTTGGCAGTGTTGAGACCTACATCATCCCAGTCCTCAAAATCCTGCAAAAGATTTTAATCTATTTTAATTAACAGACAAGTAGAACACAATGTCATTAAAGATGTGTTTATTGTTCATTGTGGTGTAAGATAGGTAAGATGAACGTTTATTCATTTGTCTCACGATGGAATCGCTTTGAGTTGTTGATCGTGACGTTTCGACTGCAATAGTCTGCTAGTCTTCAATACTGCTAGAAGACTAGCAGTATTGCAGTCGAAATGTCGCGAGCAACAACTCAAAGCGATTCCATCGTGAGACAAGTAGAACACAGTTTCCAGTGGATCATTCAAGGTGCATGAACATTGTTATTGACAGAAGAAAAAAGATAAAAAAAGGAATTGCAGTGGAAATCCATAGTGTCTTATCAATGAACAATCAACCAGAGTATGTGGAGAAATACCCTCCAGGGCAAAAATGACAACCAGCAAACAGAAGTCAGTTAATATCCATTATAGTACAACACTAAATTTTAGCGTGCTCCCATTGTTCAAAATCGATCATGTGACACAATTAGTGTCTCTCCCCAGTGGGAGTCCATCAGTACATAGTACCCGTTTTTGGCAATTTTCGGTCAAAATTTAGCATTGTACAATACAAACAATAGAGTCCTTCTTTCTCAGGCCCTATGTGATTTATAGGTTCCCTCAGAAATTTGATGTTCAAACTTATAAGCCCTCGAACTATGTTCTCTGCTAATATTTGTTGTGAACGTCAAATTTCCTCGGGCAACCCATCACACAATAGTGTGAAGAACTCTTTAGCTTAAACAGAAGAAGAACTCTATAGCTTAAATAGAAGAAGAACTCTATAGCTTAAATAGTTTACAGAGTATGGGATTCTAACCCTAGCCATATTGGCATATTTGCTGAGCTTAGGGCCTAAGGTGCTGGATAGGGCTCAAGCACACTACTGGACTTAAAACCCTCCTCCCCTAACAATATTGAGCTATAGCACATGTACATTACAATAGATGAGCTTGGGGAAGGTTCCTGAAAGAATGGTGGAGCCAGAGGCAATTGAGCCGAGCACGTCAGGTAACCATGACAACCCTGTGACCAGCAACCACCAGGCACCGTCACACTGAGAACAGTGGAACAACGATACTTACCACATAACAGAAAAAAGAAAGGGGGGAAGGGCACGGAGTGAAAGCACAGAGAACCGTCGACTAGCAAGCAAGCACGTGAAATGAATTGACCTCAAAGGCCGGACTGTAAAACGCAAAAGACCCCTACGACAACCCCCCCCCCCCCCCCACCACCATCCCGCAAGCCCGCCACGTGGAGGACCGCTGACCAGCATTGTTTCACATTTAACTTAGCCTAAATTACATTTAGCCACATGCAATGAGCAAGCTTCCAAAGTCAACACAATCAATGAATTCATTGTAGTTAATTTTTTTATAATTAAACAAAAGGATTTGTTATTGTAAGAATATTAAAAATGTGGAATAGCATTAGACAAGAGTACAGTATGGCTAGGCGATTAACTGGTGTTTTAAGCCAAGCTGCTTTGTTGGATGGTTTAAGGTTTATGGTGATACACTTATTAGACAAATTTTATAAATATACAGTACAGGAGAAATTTAATATACTAAGCACACACAGGGTTTGTAAATTGAGGCAAGAAATCTACCAAATTACAACAACAACATTGCTGTACAATGTAGTTAAACAATGTTTGCGTCCAAGCTTGTTCAGGGTGGTGCCATAAGTTTGAGATGAAAGTACATGTACTAGACTCGCTAATTACATTTATTTAATGTCAGAAACACACCTGGTCAGCATTTTCATCAGAGAAGGTCACAGACGTCATCCGATAGCCATTCTTCAACAAGTACTCATTGACCAGGAAATTTAAGGCTCTCTTCTCATGAGGTCTAAGAGAATCCTATGCAATAAAAAAGTGCAATAAAATATGTAGTATGTAATAAAAAATAAAATAAATTGTAATCTGCACCAATCTTTTATTAATCTTTGAATAAGAAAAAAACGTCAATCATACTGAGTGAAACATTCACCACTCCTGACCAAACCCTGGACAGGTTTGCGTCATGAATAAATTGTAGTGTTTCTTGTTCTTGCTTCCTCAAAGAGAGGCAGATGTATTTGCAAGTGACAAATGGGGCCAATCCTGAATTGCCTTCTCACATTTTATTGTCTTAATCTGTTTTGAAAGTACAGCTGCCTTAAATAGACGTAACAAATAATGTTCATGCTCTTTCCACTTACCCCTCCAGCAGGTTGTTCATTTTCAGATCTGTCCCCTTTACTCTTTTCAGAGGCAGGTGTCTCAGTTTCTTTTAAAAGAAAACTTACGTTTAGTTGTGAATCAAATTTGTATTGATATGTTACCACAAATGGCCTGCACAGCAATTATGAGTAGCAGACAGAGAGGATACCAGAAAAATGCATAAAAAAGTGACACAAAAAAATAAATCATTATTTTTCCACCATTACTATTGGCAGAAAAGAAGACAATAATTTTATCTTGAAAGGAGTTATTCGCAATATAATTACTATTGTTCAATGGTGAATTTTTACCGAGTAAGATTATGACAAATATTTTATTTATTTGTTTGATAAATAAAGGAAATAAATAATAACACCTAATTGCAATAACGTTGTCATACAAAAAAGCAAAAACGAATAAAGAAAAAAGCCGAATAGTAATTAATTAGCCATGCAAATTACATTGTGAGATTTTAATAATACTCAAAGCACTTATGCTCTACAGTATAATACATCAATTTTGTATTAATGGAGTTGATAAAACGTAAATTAGCCTCCATATGGACTTTTTGAGTGGCTCTGAATGTAGTTAGCGTGCCTATTTTAGTCAACTTTTTTGGCTTTTTCCTTTTCTCTTTTTTACATTTTTGTATGACAATGATATTGCAATTAGGTGTAAATAAATAAATAAATAAATAAATAAATAAACAAATAAATAAGCAAAATGTTTTAAAAAGTATAATTAGGTTAATTCAACCAACTATGAATAAATGAGACAATAAAAAAGTTACATGTAGTCACAATTACCATATATTTCATTGAAACAGACATTGTAAAAAGGTCCTTCAATGCTATCTTACAAACAGTGACAACTAGACTAACGTGCTAGATCCACACAAAAATTATATTTATTAATTATACATTGTAGTTTAAAAGTGAAACCTGGTATGCAGTTACAAATTTATGGGTATGATCATGCTCCTTACCAGTTGCTTCAGTCAGAGATCCTCTTAAAGCTTTAATTGTCTCATGGGCCTTTCTCAGTTCAAATTCCAAAACTAGAATTACAAGAGGCATAATGAGAAAGTTAGCAATCATTATGACATCCATGGGAACCGGAAGAACAAAAACAAAAATGCTGTTTTGGAGAGGTTCAATTACATAGCAAACTGAATAATTTGTCAATCAGACCTGCAACTTTTTCATCAGTGTCTCTATTGCCATCATCTGAATATCTAGTGTAATCATCTAGTGAGTCGATAGTGGCAACACTTGATGTACGAGCTGAAACATCAAAATCTCATAATTAAAATGACAATTACATGTAGAAACTTGCATGTATGATTATCAAACATACAAATCACAGGCAGCCCAAGCTAACATTGAGAGCTTCGCATAAATTAGACTGTTTTTTTTCCACGCTATGCATAATAATGACATCAGCACGCTATGCATAATAATGACATTGGCAACATTTAAGGGTTTGTATGGAAATGCTACAAAACATCTCAAATTGCCACAAATCAGAACGAAGTCGAAATGAAAATAATTTCCCTTATTTTATTGTTGTATTGGTCATTATCTGAGGGCTTCCTGGGCTGGTTTGAAGCTTTTTGGGCGAGAAATTGAGGTTTTTGTTTTTCACGTTTGCTGAATGTTATAATTAATTAAAGGCAGGAAACAGTTTCACACTGCACCTCACTTGAGGTTCGATAAATTCCATCACAAAAAACGAATCGCCCCAAAACGTCAAAGGTGTATTCTTGTGTCTTTTGCATACCTCTGTTCTTTCTCATGGGTTCCAGATCCTATTTTAAGCCATCGAAAATCCCTCTTAAATGCGAAACTCGCCTTTCCTGGTATGCATTTTCATTTGAAGTGCACACATGAATCTTTGTGAGCCCCGTTTCGACGACAAAACTGCCCTCAGCCGGGGAGAGGCTGAGTGAGATTGTCCACAAGCAAAAGCCGATACTGAGGAGTCCAGAGAGGTCAGTTTGACGGAAATAGAGAACTATCAGCACGCCCGTAAATTTAGTCGCCTCACTTGACACCACAAGCACGCTTTAATGTCTCCATGCGACAATATATTAGCATAGCGATTTGTTCCGTCACATTTACCTGCAGTGTTCTCCCTAGTTTTCAGGGTAACAGGTAAGTCAGTTTTTTAGACCGGTAAACGCAGCCCTGTTGAGAATCTTTTTTCTGCCCTGAAGTGGAATTGTCATCATGAGACCCGTAATGTTGCCGGCTTGACACTAGGCTCACACACGTCTCGAAAACCCTTCAAAACGGTTGACGGTTGCTATTCCTGTTACAAGGAACGATGTTGAAAAGAAAAAGCTTACAGCAACCTAAAAAACGCTCGGAGAAATGCCTAAAAGATTATAAGGCATACATTGCACTCCTTACAAAGGCGTAAACGAAGAATGTCGAGGAGAAGACAATGCTAAGAGGACCTTACGAACAAACCAGCGTAAGGATATAGTCGACATCATGAAGATAACACTAATATCTTACGACAATGCTAACATATGGAGAAATGTTAAGGAGATACAACTAACAACATTTTAATTACGAATACACTAGCACACGGACAAATGTCGAGAAGATAACAATAATATTTCTTGAATATTCTAACGTACAGAGAATTGTCGACAGTCGAGAAGATAAGACCTTACAACACTAACGAACATACATGTTACTATCGCACGGAAAATGTCGAGAAGACTTATACCCTAGGAATGTACTAGCATACGGAGAAATGTTAGAAAGATACGACTAACATCTTTCTCAGGTAGAAACATGTGGAGAAACGTAGAGAAGATGAAACCATTATCTAACGAACTTAGAAATGATTTATCGAAATGTTAAGGCTTCGTCTAATATTGTACAAACGCATGGGCAATTAGAAAGTTACATAGTATGACTGACATAAATCTTTTCATAATTCAATCCGATAATAAATCTTTCACGATCCCAAACTGTTGGATGTTTCTAATTGTGGTTCTGGCTAACCGGTAACAAGCGGTGCTACAAGCGGTAAATTTTACCGGTTACCACCTGATAAGGAGAACACTGTACCTGTTTACCACAAAAAAAATGTTGTCGAGATTTAGAAGCAGAGATGAGGAGCAGTTTCCACCTAGAAAAAACATTGCACCGGTTTTCAAAGTAATGGAAATAGTGGTAGGTATTTTTTCATGGTCACAGCAATATTTTTTTAGGGTAAGACAACCCAATATATCAGAATTAAATAATGAGGTTGATTTGCGGCCAGTGCAGGATCACGTGCGCCAAATATGCGGCATAAAATCATCGAATGGATTGATTAGAGTGCAGCAAAAGATAGTTCTTCAGTCGCCTAAAACAAAATTATGGTTTTCCAAGTCAAGTGATACGAGTGAATTTCACCGGCCTTCTGTTATTTCTCTATTTCTGGTTAAACCGACCTCTCTGGACTCCTCGGTGTCACCTTTTGCTTGTTTACAATCTCACTCAGCCTCTCCCCGGCTGAGGGCAGTTTTGTCGTCAAAACGCGGCTCACAAAGATTCATGTGTGCACTACATTTGAAAACGCATCCCAGGAAAGGTGAGTTTCATATTTAAGAGGGATTTTCGACGGCTTAAAATAGAATCTGGAACCCATGAGAAAGAACAGAGGTATGCGAAAGACACAAGAATACACCTTGAAGTTTTAGGGCGGTTCATTTATTGTGATGGAATTTATCAAACCTCAAGTGAGGTGCAGTGTGAAACTGTTTCCTGCCTTTAATTAATTATTAACATTCAGCAAACATGAAAAACAAAAACCTCAATTTCTTGCCCAAAACGCTTCAAACCAGCCCAGGAAGCCCTCAGATAATGACCAATACAACGACGAAATAAGGCAAATTATTTTCATTTCGACTTCTTTCTGATTTGTGGTAATTTCAGACGTTTTGTGGCATTTCCATACAAACTCTTAAATGTTACCAATGTCATTATTATGCATAGCGTGCCGATGTCATTATTGTGCATAACGTAGAAAAAAACAGTCTAATTTATGCACAGCTCTCAAGGTTAGTTTGGGCTGCCTGTGATACAAATCAAATGTGTTCATGAGCATTATAACAGGCATTTTTTTAAGGCATCATTGCGTGCACTTGAAAGGTAAAGATAAAGCTAACTCAAAGGTAAGGCAAAGTTGCACCCGAACAACAGGAACCAACACAGCCGGAGCTTGTCCCTATTTTTTTTTTAGTATAACTTAGATTTATGTCCAGTGTAAGTACAAAAAAAAAACTACACATTACACTAGATGAATGTGTAGTTCCAGAAAATATCCATACCCCCCCAATGGAAGGTTTTTTGTTTTGCGCCCCTCCTCCCCCACGAAATTGCAGTTTAGCTTCACACTTTGCTTCCAGCTAGGAATTTCCAATGACCTTCATCAGTGTCTTGGCACGTCTTGTTGAAGGTTGAAATTTTATTTTTTGCAATATAGTGTAGCTGTTACTAGGAGAGTATTGCCAAAAATGGAGTGTTTTGCCATATAAGCAGCTGTTTTATAAGGAGTACTTGATGCCTAAGGAAACACGACAATGCACAATGGCAAAGACTAGGCTTCAAACCACCGACCTTCAGGTCTGAAATCTCATGAGTTAACCAGTCCTTGTACAAGACGGGAGCATTAAAAGGACTTAGCAACATTGTGCATTGTGTACAACATACGTTAAAGGAAAACAAAGGAAAGACATCACATACTAACTATTTGCTGTATGTTATGTTGCACACCATGTGTGAGTCTGAAGTGATTGTTTGTAATGGGATACTGTGACTCATCTTAGATTAAAACTAATTTTTTTTTTTTTATATTAAAGTTCGACCATCTGCTGGTAAGCAAACCAAGGTGGGGAGGAAAAAGAACATGTTTAAATATTAACAAGGTTGTTTAACATTATAATTAACGTATAAGTAATATTTATCATGTTTAAAACAGTTGCAGGATTTTTCAAAATAACCATATTGTTCATGTTATTTCCTCTCACAATAGCGCTTATAAGTTTAACATTTCCTTCTCTCTTTTCCTTTTTTTTTTTTTTTTTTATTTTCTTTTTTTTATCAGTATTATTTTCAATTGACGTAGAACGCAATGAGCACTAAAATATATTGGGCACCTGTGGTCTCCGTAATTTCCGGCTTGCAATTGTCAGCTCAAAAATACATTGAAAAAATTAACAACAACGCTAAATGTTATCTCATGCATGGAAAACATTCGTTTATATCCCAACAAAATAAATGTCTACTAACACTATAACAACAAACCACAGAGTGAAAATGCAAAAATACTCACGTATCACGGACGACAAAGCATCCCTAGAACCGCTCAGGTATTGCCGTTCGAAGTTTCCAGGATTGGAGAAAAAATCGCGTAAACGAGGAATTTCCAGCCCTACTTCGACTAATTCAGTGTGGAGCTCGAGCGCAGTTAAAAGAAGGTGGTGCTTTAGGAGTTTCTCCGCGAATATATCGAAATCGCTGGCCACTAGACGTGGAGAATTCGCTTCGTTTTCCTCCTCCGAATCCGCCATATTGCCGAGTTATTTATCTCCCTGCGGCGCGGCTACCAAGTTATCTTCGAGCCTGCAGATGCCTTGGTCATCTACCTTCATCAGCAAATTATGCGTGACGCAACGTAAACAAGGCACAATTTTGTCGACAATTTTATTTTTCCGACGAATGTACTTGAATGATGTCATGAATTTATGGTAAAATTTGCAAAGGATTTTGCAAAAATCAGCCGATTTCTGCTGGTGTAAGGGGAGGAATTTATTCCAGTATATCTTGGGAAACAGAGTTATGTTGGATCTGGAGGTTGTCCCTGAAAGATCGCTAGGAAACGAACAATGGGAATTTATACTGGGTGAGACGAAATTTGTACATGTATAAACTTATCTTTTCCCGCTCATCCGGATATTTATCAAGTCTCGAGCTACCCAATTTTATTTCAATAGTTAATAGAGTCTGTCTTTTGATTGATACACTTTTATTTATCTCTAGGAATGCCTGTAGCACAGTGCGTGCAGATTCTTAAGCGACAATGTCGTGTAATCAAATCTGTGCAAGCAATGTACAGCGAGGCGGTAAGTTGATCTCATCAAACCGTTGTAAATACCATGGTAGTTACCGTGGTAGAAGCACCAGAGGAAGCAACAGTTGCTGTCGCTTTATAGATGTGGCTCTTTGTGTAGCCTTTTATTTAAAATTACTATAATACTATAATGAAATGACTATAATCTCAAGTTTAATTATGGAAACAAAAAGTTTACTATATACTGTGTTGACTTGTTTTGTGATTTTCCATCAGAACCCTCTCGCCATGGATCTGGTTTTAAATCTTCCAAATGATGGAATAAGACTTGTCTTTGATCCTGTGTCACAGAGGCTGAAGGTAATAGTTGACTCACATCATCAGAGGACACATTTTGTTTATTTCCCATTAATTTTTTTAAGTTAGGGAAGGTACGTTTTTTCTTGGGGGGGGGGAGGGCTGGGGCCTCAGAGGGGAGGGTCATCAATGAAAGTGAGCACCAAAAGGGGAGGGCCATACCTCAGGTGAGCTATTCAAGGGAGGGTCACAAATCTTTTCCAGAATTTTTGTAATGGGAATTTTTGTGATGTTGCTTTCCATTTTTCTTACAGATTAAGTTTTTCTTTTCACCTACTTTGATTTAATTTGGTGTTTTATTATAGGTACTACGTTACATTTTTACATGTATATTATGCCATGGCACATAGTTTTTCTCGGAGGACTCGTGTCCTTTTCCGTCCGTATCGAGAAGTACTTGACTCCGGTATCATTTCTTCAGCTTCTTGCTGTTGGCTATCCGCTGCCTGATCTCCTGAGTCGTTTAGTTCTGAAGAGTTACTAGCAGATCCAACAATGCACTCTACCCTGTCGGAAATGTCGCAGATATTTGTTTTTGAGAGGCAGATTTCGCATGCTAAACAAATAAACCTTTCTGTTAAAATAACCAACAGCAATGCGGGCTACTCGGAGAAAGGAACGCGTATCTTTTCCCTTAGATATTTTATGTTCAAAACTTTTATAATACTCAAATACTTCCATATTCAAACTTCAGCTATGTATAAAACGTAAATACCCGACACTGATTGTTCGCATTTTCCTTGATTCAGCACGCACACATTCAATATCGAGACATATTCATATTCAAGCAGTTTGCGTTCACGAGCGAAACGTTCTGAGGTTTCTACAGCATGGAACATACCATGTAGTAGTGAGGGGAGGGTCGCGCTTTTGTCAGTCACCTAAAGGTGGGGGGGGGGGGGGGGTCAGGAGTTTTTTTATTAAAATGTAAGGGAGGGCCAACACTTTTTTGGGAAAAAAATACCAAAATTCCCCAGCCCTCCCCCCCCCAAGAAAAAACGTACCTTCCCTTAATCAAGTTATTTATTAATGTATGTATTTGTGAATTTTATTGATACATTTGCTTACGTATGTATTTATTTATGCAATTGTCTGTTTACTGTTCAAGAGAGACACACTTGCACTCTTGTAACTATATCATGTTATTTCTATAAATTGTAAATAAAAACTAAGTAGTCAGCACTGAAATTGTTTCCTCAGGATAACAAAACCTTGCTAATATGTTTTGTTTGTTGCATTCCACAGATCATTGAAGTTTACAGTATGAACAAAGTCAAGCTGAAATACTGGTATATGCACATATTTGATTACATTTGAGTCCATTTGTCTTAATGATTGTCAAATGATAAAAACTGATAGTTATTTGTTGTATTCATTTAGTGGAGTGCACTTTAATTCTCCTCAAGTTCAACCTACAATTGAACAAATTGACATGTCATTTGGAGCTACCCATCCTGGAGGTTTGTATGCCTATAACACTTGAAGGTCAACTCAGGATTTGGCTCTGATTGTATGCAGAGCCATGCAAATCATGTGCGTTGAATCCCTAATTATTTCATAAGGTTCATCGAGTTAAACTAAGGCAGCTATAATCAGTCTCTTCCATTTCTAGAGTTACAATCATGTTTATCTACAATATCATTGTACTGACAGTATTTAAATGTTGAGTCAATAGCATCCCTTAGTTTATGTGCAGACCTAATTTAAAGTAATTTTATTTTTTTATTTCTTTGTGTTTATTTATTTTAAATGTAATATAATCATTTAATTATTTCAGTGTATGATCCCAACCATCAGCTGTTTATTCTCAACTTTAGAGGTCTCTCATTTTCTTTCCCTATTGACTCAAAGTTTGAGGTAAGTCTTAAAATTTGCTTTTTTGTTTGTTTCTTTTGTTTTGACAGGACAGGCAATACATGCGGGAGATGGAAAACAAGGGCTGGGTAGTGGGATTTTTTCAAATGGTGGGAAACAGGGAAAGATCATCTCACAATTTATTGGAATTTATGTGGACAAGAAGGGGCTATAGGGAACTGAACAGATCATAAACAACCCACTCACTGCATGTTAACACCAATTAAATGTTGACCCCAAGACTCCTTTAAATACTACATTGCTTTCCAGTTCCGGCATTTTCCTCCCGAGTATATCCATACTCCACCCACAGAGGGTTTTTTTGGTTTGAACCCCCCACTCATCTGGAAATTCCAGTTTAGGCTTGTACTTTCATTTAAAAATTTTGGCCTTTATAAGACTCCCTCCTCCTTGGAATTTCCAATTACCTTCTCTGGGGGTTGGGTTGTATGGATATTTTCTGGAACCACACAATAATGTTGTAGTGATTTCCTGTGTGTAGCCTTACTATACTCATGGATTGGGATCACTAAAGTTCTCCTCTGGATCATCACCGGTTGTGTCACGGATGTCAATTTACCATGGCAACAGCTTGACAGATGCAAGGTACACTTGTCACCTATAAAATTTTGAGTTCCTTGTTTTGCATGCGGTTGTGTGATACATGGAGATATAATGAGGAGAATAGCATTTATTTATTACTTTTATGTCTGTTTGGATGGATCCCTTGACTCAGGTCCTTTAAGGTTAATTAAGGTCAGGTCCTCAGGTCAATTAAGGGTGATACTCCAAATACACTGCAAATAGATCTCCAGTGCTTTCAATAAGCACCGACGGCCAACGAAAAGCGTCGGCTATTTCGCTCAGAAAAGTCGGCTACTTTTTGCCCTAAATTAAAGTAATTAAAGGAAGATTGTTTCAAACCCCTAGTTGATACAGTCGGTTACTCTATTCAGACGAGCTGCCTACTTCAAATTTTATTGAAACCCCTGGATCTCTTGGATGAATTCACAAATAAATTTCCAGTGTAGGTACTAGGTTTTTTTAGTATTTGATTAAAATAGTCCACAGACTTAAATGAGGATTTTTGTTGATATATTGATTGATTGATTGATTGATTGACTGATTGATTGACTGATTGATTGACTGATTGATTGACTGATTGATTGATTTTATTATTATTATTATTATTTTGGTTGCTTATCCATAGTTTAGTTTTTGCCATTCATCAACTTTAAATTGCAAATTCATTTAATAAAACACTCACTAGCTTTTTAATCAATAATTAGCATACTGTTGGCCTGAGTACCTATATATGTCTTAATCTGATTTTAATTGGGCAATAAATTATATTTCAACTTGATTTGTCAACTTGTTCATAGGGCACCACCGCTCCCTCTTCAGTGTTTCCATGGTAACTGCTATGCTGACAGTATTGAGATCATTAATAAAGATGGGAAAGTTTATGGTTTCAAGTGTTTCCTTGTTGCTGAAGGTGAGAGTTGGATTGAGATTGTTCTCAAGGTAACGTGTAGCATAATGCATTAGAAAAAAGAGCTGTAGCAATTTCTTAATTGTCCTGTAAATGGAAATCACATACACCATAATCTTGGTTATCTGGACTTTCAAGGTTTCCTAAAATATTATAGCTGGGACAATCCAGCTGTACAGATGATCAAAAATGAATACATTTTATAACACAAATTAATAGAAACTGGACACATCATCAAACAAGGCCTTAGCTGAAGCAATCATATGCATTGTTATTAATTAATTAAAAACCATTTTCATTTTTCAAGGAACTGGTCCTGGTAAAATCTTAGAACTAAGAAGACGGACATTTGAAAGAACTGTCATGTTCGGAGATTCATGCCAGGTGGTAGCTAATTCCGTGATAGTCTAATTTAACAGTTCATATGAATATATGTTTTATTTAATAAATTATTATACATGTTAATGATGATAGCAATTAGTTTTGATGCAAACTGGCATTTGTACATAATAAAACCAAAAATAAATACAATGTGTGCAACAGGAAAGGTACTATTATCTTTGACATAATTTGATTGATTGATTGATTGACTGATTGATTGATTTAAATGCATTTAAAATTGAATTTTTGTTGATATCTTGTAGGATGTGATAAGTTCCCTTGGGTCACCATGTAAAGTTTTTTACAAAGCTGAAGACAAGGTATTTAATTTGGTGCAAACAGATTCAACGTACAGCCACCTGCAAAATAACACTCATTTGTGTAAGGTTAATTTTATGTTTGCTTTCTTTTTCAGATGCGCATCCATTCTCCATCTCCACACAAACTTGCTCAGTCCAAGAGTTCTGACTACTTCTTTAATTACTTCACTCTAGGAATTGTAAGTATGTTTTGTAACTGGTTCTAATATAATGTTCTTGCACGGTTAGTGAAAAAGTATTCAACTGGATTTTCAGTTAACGTTTACCAGCAGTTCAGCTAATCTGATTTACTACTTGAAGGAAAGGTAACATTTTCCTAACCAATACTTTCCTGTATTTTTTTTTCAGGATATTTTGTTTGATGCTTACAGTCATTTGGTCAAGAAATTCATTCTTCACACAAACTTCCCTGGGCACTACAACTTCAACATGTGAGTGCAGAATCACATTGACCGCACGCACGCACGGCTACGTGATGATGGGATCGCGGGGGCTAGTTGCATCGGGCACATCCCCTGTAGCAGTGTTTAGTGTGTCTGTCGACCTTGAGAAAGTCGCCTTTTTCCTAGAAGAAAAGTTCAACAAAAGATTGTTTCAAAAGTTATATTATATTGTTGGGAAATATTGTTGCAAAGTGGAGGTCGTCTTTTTACTAGAAATAAAGCGCAAAATATTGAGGCCTTCCAAACTCACGAAGTTAAGTTGTCGCGAAAATCCACAGCGGGAATCCAAAGTATACTATTCATCATTTTTCTTTGGTTTTGCGCGTGGTTAAAAAAGAGAAAAAATCGGCTAGACAAAATAAGATCTTACTGTTCTAGTCAACCTCACCACATGTGGCAAACCAACGACTTTAATAAATTGTGATAAATTTTCTCCAAGCAGCGAAACGCTATTTTTTGCCAGTTATGTTCTCGTCATTAAACTACCCAATCATGTAAAAAGAGAGAAAAAGTTCATTGAACTTTGCTTGATCCAAAAAGCACATTCCTTGTAACGCTACGTTGTTTAAACCAATATTTATTACAATCAAAGCGTGTCCACTTCTTTGCTTTTGCTTTTTTGTAAGGGTGAGTTCTCTCGTTTGTTTGTTTGTCTTTAGTAAGCCTCCCTTTTTTCTCATAGATACCAGCGCTGTGAATTCAAGATTGGGATACAGAGAGACTCAAAAGGTAATTACTTCAGTTGGGGTAAAATTCTGGAATTAAAGATCCTCTGCATAAAGCAGGAACACTTTTTTCATCGATTTTCTTATCGTTTGATTTGCATTTCTTTTGCAGATTCAGTTCTTGACGAAGGCACACCATTTATTCTGACTCCTTGCACAAAGGTAATCCTCATAAAAAAGTACAATATTAGACACAACGCCGTGTTTTGTTGGGTTTTCACAAATAAGGTCGTTCTGTAGAAAAGGCAATAAGAAGTCAAGTTTTTGTTGTTGTGTTTATTTGTACATGTTCGCTCTCACTTTTTACGTTTTCTCGTTGTCGGAAAGACTCGAGCATGGCACATTTAGAAGACGATGTACCTCAGTAATCTTTGTTTCCGATCAGCTGATTTATTTTGTTGACTGCCTATGTGAAGAAAGCGATGCTTTGCTCTCTCATAGGATAACAACGAGAACCAATGACATTTGACGGATTGAGACGAGACCTCCCTTTATGTCTCTCTGGTCCGAAACGTATGTTTGGGCTGCCTGTGGTTCGGGCGCTTTCTTTTTGGGGTTCTCACAGACTCCCATGCTATGCTATGGAAACTGAATCCGCTCAAATCTCTACGAGCAATGCATTGAACGAACATTTGCATAGAAGTGTAGTTTTATCCTGGCTTATTGGTGTTCTTTTCTTGCCTGTTTTAGTGGGACAGTGTCCAGGATTATCTGGGTAAACCAGTGGAGGCGCCTGTTGTATTGAATAGGTGAGAACAAACTGCAACGCGACGATAAAGCGACGACCAAGTAATGATCAAGTCCATCCAACGTTACCCTCCGTCACTCCCAAGATGGCCTAAAAGGAAATACAATACCAAAATGGTGAAAAACAAACACTACCATAATATTAAGGGCTTCTGATTGATGTTTCATAGGAATTGCCAATCCACAGGATTTGACCCACGTATTGAATCGTTTGTTAAAATTGATTCACGTTACACACGATTCGGTGTTTTCTTGCTAGAGGAAACCGTTTAATCTTGCAAGTGTTAGCAGGCCTTACATTCAGTAGTTATTTTTACATTAAACATGAGTTTAGTGACTATTAATAAATAAATAAATAAATAAATAAATAAATAAATAAATAAAATAAAATAAAATAAAATAGGAAAAAGTAGTAAATAAGGTACTAGGATCAACCAAGAGGTAGAAGCTATTTATTTATTTATTTGTTTATTTATTTATTATGATTTATTATTATTATTATTATTATTATTTTGTTTTGTTTTTTGTTCGTAGATCTTCTTCCACTAACACCACCAACCCATTTGGTTCCACCTTCTGCTATAACTTGCAGCACATGATATTTGAGGTTTGTATTCGATTAGTGTGGTCTCTCTTTCTCTTTTCCCTTTAATCAGTATCTATATTATTTCTGTATCGTGCAGTTGACAGAACTGCTATGGGCGACTGAAGTTCCTCAGCCAAAATGATGGTTTGCCCGAGCCAAACGGGAACGAGAGCAACCAACACTTCAAATACTCTCTCGTTTGGCCTGCAACTCTTATGCGCTCTTGAAGAGTGCTGAAAGCTCTCATTATTTTTTAATCCGAATCAGTGGAAGTTCAGAACTGTCCCCCTTACTTGGACTGGTGTTTTAACGCAGTCCAATTTAACCGAGAATTTCGGCGTTTGACTGCAGGATAGCCATTTCAAGAAAATTAGATTGTGGGAATCGAGAGAAAAGTGCGAAAAAAATAAAAGATTTTGGGAAGAAAAACGGGAGAGAGCGTTTACAATGCGCGCCTGGTGATTAAAGTTCAAAGCGAATCATTTGCCTAACAGTTCCAAAAGTTGTTCTCTACGGGTATCAGGAACCGGTTGTTTTAACATGTAACCTGCAGAGAATAGACTCGAGATATAATTATTCTTTCGCTGCGATATCCAATATATTTGCAACTCTTGCTAACGAAAAAGATTCAATATGTACTATCTCCTATTGTCGCAGTCTTAATTCGTGGAATCTGTTTTGATTGCTCTTTCTATTTATGTTCTGGAAAAGGCCCATCGATGTTATCCTAATACAATTTTAACTTGTTACTCTTCTGTAGGTGATGGCTAACAACCATCTGGCTTCCGTGACCTTGTATCCCCACAGCAACAGCTCTCTTACATCGTGAAACCCGCAGTTGATTGGTGTGCGTGATCACGCACTGATCACATGAAGCTCGCGTGACTCGCAAAGCGACGTAGTTACTAGTAAAAAACAGATGCATATGTAGTTACGAGTTTTTTTGGTGTGTAGTTATGTTTTAGTTAAGAAAGGGAAAGCAGATTTCATGTGTTTTTATTTACCATCTTTTTCAGTCTTAAAAGTTAGCTCGTTGCTGTTGGTTTTACCTATTTGTCAGATTAAATCCTGGAAATTCCTTCTTATTTATTTTTTGTCAGGTTGCTGCATTTCATTTTTAAGACTTTTAACACCATTGCGATGTATACGCGACCTAGACCCGCGAATCTAGCCAGGAATTTATCATATGGGGGATTCTCTTATACCTTCAGCCAGATTTACGGGGGGCAGTAGGAGAAACTTGTATATTGCATCAGGGCTTGAAGAGTTAATAATAGTGATATTTAAATCGGCTTTCAGTTTCAGTAATGCCGATTATTATCGTTTCTCGAGTGGTGTGGCTTATGAGAACAGTTAACCTCTGAAAAACGGATAGCCTTAGTTTATAGAATTACTGTATTTAAAATGATTTTACCATTTGTTTTTGAAGAACAATGTCAAATAAAATAAGAATATTTAAAAATAAATGAATGTTCCATGTCGTTTGACTTCAAAATAAAAACAAGCGTTACTTCTCCACGTGTTCGTCAGGCTCAGTTTAGTCTTCAACAAGGGCGGATCGATTGATAGAGATGACAGTTCGCTTCACGACTTGGTATTACTAAAAATATCCACCGCTATTCACTTGCACCTCGGTGAATAATTGTTGATTATTTTCTTTTCGCTGTAACTTAGAACGAGGTAAATGCAATTTTAATTTCTTCTCGTTACCAGGCATTAAACTGTCTTTTAATTACATCTGTGATGAGCCCTCATTGGTTTTAATGGTTTTGCATGAAATTAAAGTAATATTTAAAATGTCACGGTAGAGTGATGTTACAAGGCAATCTAACTGAAAAGCGATTTTAAAGCGGTTACATACATCTTAGTGAACGTAGAGGTATTTTGCTACTAAAATTTTCCAGAGAGCATCGTGTACTGTGCTCAGTTTTCCGCCGACCTAACAACTTTAAGATCACATTTAGTGTTCAACGATCTACGCTTTTTACGCCTT
Source organism: Siderastrea radians (assembly GCA_964017195.1). Taxonomy (NCBI): domain Eukaryota; kingdom Metazoa; phylum Cnidaria; class Anthozoa; order Scleractinia; family Rhizangiidae; genus Siderastrea; species Siderastrea radians. The sequence continues at coordinate 7,543,546 of OZ024890.1, read as the reverse complement.
TTGTGAGTTATATGTAGGGAGACTATATGTTGGCTTGACATGAGTTAGTTCCCTGATAACGGTTGTGACTAGAATGGATACTCCAACATCAGATTTCTGACCAGCGGTTTCAGTGAAAACGTGGGTTTGGAGGGGGGTTCTCATTCCCGCGGGCTCAGAAATCTGATTTTGGAGTATCCGTTCTAGTCTTTGCCCTTTTATAACTCAAAGAGAGACTCCGACCGCATGTAAGTCGGGAACGAACTATGGGCTTTCTTTAGCCCATTTACTCCCGTGCCGCCACAAGCAGCCCAAATTGGTAGCATGTGTACTAGAAGATTTCATTGACAGTCTAAATATAATAAACGAACAAGTTGAAATGAAAACAACAATAAGCTTAAAGAAACGTGTAAATAAAACATTGCATACGTTTTATTTGATGCTTGATGTGTCTTGACTGTCCTGGGAGCTATTTACACACGTTTTAAATTTCGCTGATTAGTACCGTATGTTCTGTCCTTTATATAGCGAAGCAAGGCTGGCGGGTGAGAAACGAAGAGACTTTTCAACGAAGCTCGGCAAAAGCACTCAAACTACTCCTACCTCCACAAAATCCGAACCAGTACAGTCCCACTTGCATTATCTTCCTAAAGTTTTCTCTTCGGAGTCAAAAGTTCATAATAAGTGGGCAAAAATCTAGCTGTTTTCGCCGCAAAAGCGGCCTTTTGTCTTTCGTCTTATCCGCTCGCCGATTGCTGCCGACACGGGTACGCGCCATCGTAACAAAATTGCTCCCGACCCCGGGTATACTTCATTAATTTGACCCAGCGAAAACTGCTCCCGTGTGGGGACCTCGAGAGTTTAGAATTCAAGCCCGAGTTAGCTTCTAGTAGAACCGTTACGTAGCAACAATTTTCAGGACAGCACAAGAGAAGAAAATGAACACTACCAACCACGATAAAAGAGCACCGCAGAAAGCAAAATTTTTTTCCTTCAACTCACAAAAATTGTTTTCGCACCGAGAGTTCGCGCCAACTCTGCAACCTTGACCTGTTTCACGTGCTTCGTCCGTGCGCGGGGTTGAATTCTAAACTCTCTAGGCCCCCACACGGGAGCAGTTTTCAAAATAAAGCCTTTTTTCTTTCCAGAAATGCGTTTATATTTCCTTATGTTTATCACCGCGGTTTGCTTTTTGTTTCTTCTTAAGCTAAGATGGCCAAAAAACAAAAGTATCTACGATTTAGTTTTCGCTGGGTCAAATTAACGAAGTATTCCATGCGGGTATCGTGAATCGCTTGTTATTACATGTAACCTGCACAGGATAGACTCGAGATATATTCTTTCGCCGTGATATCCAATACATTGTAGCTCTTGCTGACAAAATGATTCAATATGTACTCCATATTATTGTCTCAGTCTTAATTCACGGAATTTGTTTTGATTTCTCTTTCTATTTATGTTCTGGAAAAGGCCCATTCAAGTTATCCTTTGCTAATACAATTTTAACTTGTTTCTCGTCTGTAGGTGATGACTAACAACCATCTGGCTTCCGTGACCTTGTATCCCCATAGCAACAGCTCTCCTACGACGTGAAACCTGCGGTTGATTGGTGTGCGTGATCGCGCTGATCACGTGGAGCTCGCGTGGCTCGGAAAGCGACGTAGTTACTAGTATAAAACAAAAAGATATACACGTATATACGAGTTTTGTGTGTGTATAGTTTATGTATTAGTTTAGTAAAGGGGAAAGCAGATTTCATGTGTTATTTTGTGAAAAATAAGCATCTTTGTTTTTATTTACCATCTTTTTCAATCTTAAGGTTAGCTTGTTGCTGTTGGTTTTACATTTTTGTCAGTTTATAAAATCCTAGAAATTCCTTTTTATTTATTTTTTGTCAGGTTGCTGCATTTCATTTTTAGGACTTTAAACCGGCACCATTAATTGCGATGTATACGCGACCCACGAATTTAGCTAGGAATTTTTAATATGGGGAATTCTCTTATACCTTCAGCCAGATGTACTGGGGGCAGTAAGGGAAATTTGTATATTGCATCAGGGCTTGAAGAGTTAATAAAAGTAATATTTAAATCGGCTTTCAGTTTCAGTAATGCCAAATTCTCATCGTTTCTCGAGTGATGTGGCTTATGAGAACAGTTTTAAAACTTCTGAAAAACGGATAGCCATAGTTTATAAAATTACTGTATTTAAAATGATTTTACCATTTGTTTTTGAGGAACAATGTGAAATAAAATAAGAATATTTAAAATAAATGAATGTTCATGTCGTTTTACTTCAAAATAAAAACAAGCGTTACTTCTCCATGTGTTCGTCAGGCTTAGTTTACTCTTCAACAAAGGTGGATCGATTGATAGAGATGACAGTTCGCTTCACGACTTGGTAGATATCCACCGTTATTCACTTCCACCTCGGTGAATAATTGTTGATTATTTTCTTTTCGTTGTAACTTAGGACGAGCTAAATGCGATTTCAATTTCTTCTCGTTTCCGGGCATTAAGGAGGCTGACAACAGTTTTTTGGGCCTTGGAGTGTATCTTTTGAAATCAAAATTTCGCATAGAAGATAAATTTCGATTTCCTTGATACGATTTTTTTTCATTGGTTTCCAAGCGACAGCTGTCACCATAGCAACGGTAATGGACAACTCCTCATTTTAAATAATGTCGAATATCTCGAAAACTAGTCAGACACTTTTTGGCAAAACTTGAACTACTTGAACTACTGAACCTATACAACTTGTACGCGAAATTAGGGGAAAATCTGCAGGAGCGTTTTCAAGTAAATCATGACTCGTTTTTCATCGCCCAAAATGCCATTGTCTTTTGCGACATGTACTTACAGCGCCCGATTTCAGGACGCGCGGCATAATAATTTGCACGTTCAGAACTAGTCCGCTGTGATTGGTCAGAAGACCTTGCCTTTGGGAATATCTCGGGTCTCTTCGCGATTCCACTGCTGTTAATCAAACTGTTGGAAGTGTAAAGCAAATTTCAAGGTGCGATAAAGTGAACAATTGGGCCCTAATTAGGCCGCGCTCTCTATTCAAACCTTCGTCAAAGAGTTCGCAAGCGAATTTTATCATGGACTGTCTAAACGTTATCTGAAATAGTTTATGCAAACCAAGCGGTTTTAAAGCGGTTGAGACGAGCGCGAAGCATTACCTGCCCGCCACGAGAGAAGCGGCAAAAATTATTTCTCGCGCTTTGCAGGAATTGTATTCGCAAAAAAACGGGGCTGTCGCTACGTGTGTTGACTAGCGAGCTTCAAGCGCGAAAGGTTAGCCACGCGCGACTTAAAAGGGCCAAAAATTTGACTCACCCTTTGCAAAAATAAATTTGGCCTGTTTGTCTACAGGCCTGTTTGTGTCTAGCAAGCTTCATCGCGCATCATGAATCACTTCAGCGCGAAGAATTAGCCACGCGCGACTAGACCGGTGCGCAACAAATTATGACGCGCGTCATTTTATGACTTACTAGCGGATCGCGGTTATTGTAAATTACGCTCGCTACCTTAGCACCGCTAAACTGATGTCCTGAGGACTTCAGTTTACCAACCAGGGGAATATACTTCTATGCGTGGTCAATATGTGCGAGGTGTTTGTTAAGCTGTTTATGATCGCAGTTATCGTGGAGACGTAACATCTGCGTAACATACAGCGATCGCGAAGACACATGCGTGTTTTTTTTTATTTTATTAATTTTTTTTTGCGGAATTCTGGTGGTATCAGTTTGTCACACTTTGCTGAATCACACCGCAATACAATGCTTTTAAAATTACCATGGCTTGCGCTCTATTGTTTATAGAGGCGGAGTTATGAATTCATTAGAACACTCGCGGGAAGTTTAAAAGCGGTCAAATCAACTCCCTTGGGGGGGCTCTGTGGGACGTATTTGCATGTAAGTTCAGTTTTTCGGGAGTTTCAGAAAAGCTGAAATCGATAATACTTCTAACCGTCAGATTTGCGCGAAAACTCGGCAAGTAATTCTTTAAATGTCAAGCATAAATAGCCATATGAATGCTAACTTGCTTACATCTTATTTCCCGAGATTTTCAATCTAAAAGTGTCGGTCCCATACAGACGGAGCGAAAAAATAGCTACATTTGAGGTCGAAAACGACAATGCTTCCCAAACAGCTACACACGTAAAAACAGTCGCATTTGCTTTATTAACATCCCTTCTACAAAAGCCATATGAATGCTAACTAGTAAACTAAACCGTTTTCCCGTAAAATTAGAACTTCCGAGTGGTGCTGACCGGTTTTGACCAATTTTCTTTGTTATTTTGTGTACTTTCGCTAATGAGCTTTCAAATGCCGGCGCGAGAAAGGGCGTAAAAGTCCCGGATGTGCCGCGGCATGTGTTACGGGCTGATTTTGGCCATTCCTGCAATTTTCTCCAATATTTCAAGAAATATAAAACTTAACACTTTCTCTTTTCAGTTGAAAGATCTTTTATAATAGCAAAACATTCTTAATGTACATTGAGCTTCCTAGGTGGCTGCAATTTTAAGATAGTTATATTTAAAAACTGCTAAAATGCAGCACAAATCAGTCAAAATGTTCATATTTTGCATAAACAGAAATATTTCTAAACTGCCCTTACAGATTTTACTTTTAAATTGATTGCCGTTAGAATAATAATTCTTTTTGATGTTCCAGCGAGTTTTAGGCTAAATAAACATTTCTGTTATTAGAAATAGAAGGCTGAAGGTTCACTTGTTTAAATAGTTTATTATAAGTTTCGTCATAAAATTTCTGACTAGTTTTCGAGATATTCGACATTATTTAAAATGAGGGGTTGTCTATTACCGTTGGTATGGTGACAGCTGCAATGAAAAAATAAACTTTGGTCCGGCATATGTTGAAAAGGTGGTGTAGTATCAAAGAAATCGAAGTTTATCTAGTGTATGCGAAATTTTGATTTCAGAAGATACACTCCAAGGCCAAAAAAACTGTTGCAAGCCTCCTTAAACTGTCTTTTAATTACATCTGTGACGAGCCTTCATTGGTTTCAGATGGTTTTGCATGTAATTAAACTGAATTGGTATTTAAAAGTCACAGTAGTCAGAGTGCTGTTACAATGGAATCTAACTGAAAAGAGATTTTAAAGTGGTTACATACATCTTAGTGAACTTAGAGGTACTACAAAGAATGTTAAAGGAAAAGTGAAAAAGTTTTCAGAAGAGCATGTTTTGTGCAATTTTTGTCCCACTTTTCAGTGCAATTTTTGTCGCGCTCGAGCTCGTGAAAAAAATTGCAAGTGTAAACTAGCGGCGATTTCTGTGCGATTTGTCGCCGCGATATCGCAGAGGTTTCGAACATGTTCGAAACCTGATGCAACTTGGCGGCGATTTGGGGGAAATTGCAGCAAATATCGCACTGGAATCGCAGCGAGATCGCTGCTACTTTACACTTGCGACAAAAGTTGCATTGGAGAGCGCGACAAAAATTTCACCAAAATCGCATTTGTAAACGGGCCTTAACAACTTACAATAGTATTTTATATTTTTTAGAGAAGATTAGTATTTTCTATAATATATTTTTTGTTATTAGTTTATTATTATTTGTGTATTTATAGCGGAAGAGCCCCTTTGGGAGCTATAATAAAGTATGTATGTATGTATGTATGTAAGATCACACTTAATGTCCAACGACCTACGCCCTTTTACGCCTTTTATAACTCAAAGATTGAATCCCGCTGTTTGTAAGTCGGGAACGAACTATAAGCTTTCTTTAGCCCATTCACTCCCGTGACGCTCATATGCCGCTCATGAAGGTCCAGCCTCTTGTGCCTTTTGTAACTTCTTACTTTAATTTTAACAACCAAAGATGCTTTTGTTTATCAGCTGATGCAGTGTGATAAGATCTTGAAAATCATGCTTGAATGGTAACGATCGGATGAATCTGTCCAGGGTTATATACAAAAAATCAAGGAATTTTCCTGCGCCAAATGGAAGAGAAATGGGAACGTCTGCTAAATGGCTAAACCTCCAGAAAAAAGAAATTAAATAAGGAAAACAAAAGCAACGGGAGTGGGCACGGAAAATCAAAAAAGTTGCTCTGATGTCAGTGTTGCTCAAACCTCCCTAAGACGTACTGGATCCGAAAAAACATTGCACATCAGAATTTTTTCGGGCCAAAAAGCCATATGTAAAACAAAATATGCTTCACTCATTCTACAAAGCTGTCATTTCAACATGTCTTTAGACAAGAAATGGTTTAATTTATCGTAGTGTTTCATGCAGTGAATTATTGTGCTCGAAATCGGTTTAAAAAGCTTCGGGGCTTTCGGGAAACGCTCGCCTTGTTCGTGTCTCAAACCTCTGGCGATTTTTAGGACAATGCCGCAAATATCGCTCCCGAATGCGGAGTTATCGCGGCGAAATCGCGCCGCTAGTTTACACTTGCGACAACAACTGCATAGAAGACCGCAACAAAAATCGCATCAAAAATCGTATGTGTAAACGGGCCCCTAACTGATTTTGCGATCAATGTGTTTTGCAAAATATATTACAAATAAACCTCAGTCTCTTATTTTGGAACACTTCTGTTTCTTAGAGGCAAGTGCCCTTTAAACGTTTAAAACAAATCCAAGATATCGGCGCTTCCATTTCAAAACGTAATTTTTCTTCGAGTAATATTTAGTCTAAAGTGGATTTGACAGACGTCAGGTTTAGCATAATGTCCGTCTTGAAAGTCATCCTTTTTCACCTTCTTCGGCTTCTCTCTGTTTTTTTTTTTTTTTTTCAGAAGGTTAAAGACGTAGGGAGAGTTGAACGAAGCTGGTAGGTAAAAGAAAAAGTCGAGCCAGAAGTTTTTGGACTGTACTGACCCCCGGCAATAGGGAGCTGTATTAATTATACTTCTTAATCTCAATAATTATTCAGAAAATCGCTATCGAGATACAGGCTTCAGAAAATCCTCTCCAAATGGACGATTTCCCTTTATTTACACTGAATGGAAAGGTTTGTTTGAGAAGGCATTTTGACTCTATCATCTCGCTCATGGATTAAAGGGGTCTCTTAACCACTCGTAAACTGGTGAAAGCACTTGCATGGCTGCCGCCTTGTGGTTTTATTATTTGTTTTTCCTGACGGAAAAATCACACTTAGTTCAAACTAGCTCAGGCTCAAAGATTACTGCAGGGCAAACGTCACAACTGTGTTATATATTTGTAGTTTCTGCTTCAAAAGCTCCTAACAAGACAAAGAAAAGGCGCTGCAGGTGAGCAAGTCATTCTTTGTTCATTCACTGTTTTTATTTATTTAATCGCCTTCCAGTTTTTCGTGCTCGTATGGTCACATTTTATTTATTTTTTCTTTCATTTGCGTTAGTTTAGTTCCTTTGCTCAAGATTTCTCAGATCTCAAAAACTAACCTAGTCAGCAGGCTGTTAAACCTTTGTGAAATATAATGAATTGTTTTTCATGAAGGCCTCGATGTTTTTACATCCGTCAGTTATTCTCATATGCTATTTGTACAAACGCCCTAAATTGTGTTTAGTCTGACGTCCCTACTGTTTTTTAAATTGTGCAAAACGTTTGAAAAATCAGTAAGAGGAAATGTCGCACTTTTTGGTTCACAGAAGACTTTTATATTGTTATTTTTTAATAACCACGATCACTCTTTTCGGAATTTTCCATGCTCGTATCGATGAATGGTCTGACAAAAGAAATGAAAAGACATTCATAGAACATTTCAATTTTGTGTTAAACGTGGAGCCAAACGCTTCTGTCACAACCCATGACGCCATGGAGTGCGCCATCGAATGCACCAAACGAAACTCTTGTTCCTCGTTCAACTTCGCCGTTTATCCAGGAAACGATAACTGTAAGCTGCTACGTGAAAACAAGTACACTTCATCAGATAAATTTCATTGAAGCCCCTTGTACTATCATTACAGCATCGTGGTAAGTCGGATAATAAGTTATAAGACCCATGTTACACAACTATATATTGACTTAAATGTTCAGTCGAGAAAAGGCGAAGAGGGAGTTCATTTTCCTGGCAAATACTCGATTATATACCTGATCAAATTTGCAACAACATTTTTTTCTATGATTACACTCTAAGGTTAACAATATTTTTCGGGCGCCACAAACTGCCATTTTGGGTTTGTGTTAAATGCATTCTGTTGCTAATTTTATTTGCCAGAGGGCTCCAGTTTCCATAATCAGAATCTGTGAGGTTTTGTCATTAACTAAAATTTTTAGTCGATTTTGTAACGATGAACTTCGACAAATTGTTCAAAGTCGGTAAAGAAAAGTAATTAAAGATTTGATCGAGGTTTCTGTTTCTCTTGGTGAAAGGAGTTCCACGGTTTCCACAGTTTTATTATTATTATTATTATTATTATTATTATTATTATTATTATTATCATTATCATTATTATTATTATTATTATTATTATTATTATTATTATTATTATATTTTTTTGTAGCCTGAGTTAATAACCCAACCTTGCCGGTTTCAAAACCGGGCCCTTGAACTTGAACCTAATTTATATAGTTGGTTTTTCCCTGTTTCATTTTTAACGAGGATACTGGTTTTTATTCTCTTCCGTTGCTAATGTCAGTACCAGAGCTATGTGTTTTGTTATTATCGTGCTAAGAAAAAAAAGCACTGTGAAATATTTTTGCTTGACTGTAGAGCCCGTGTGAATGCAACCCTTGTAACAATGGTGCTTCCTGCCGACCTTTGTACGGAACAGATGGTTTTTTATGTGATGGAGTTCCAGGAAGCATTGAGCAAGGTAAGATGAAAATTAACCAAATTATGATAGCACGCTTATAGTAAGTCGCCAATTAAACCAGCATTTACTTTTAAACCAAAACGGTTCCTTTTCCTTACTCTCTGTGTCACAAAAGTCAGTCAATTTCCTACCCAGAGTCCTCGGGCTTTCTGGTCAGCGGCCGACCAAAGCCTGAGGACTATGGGTTCGAAATTGCTCGTCAGTAGGCCATTTCTGAATTGTCTTCTGCCTCTTTTTCAAAGCAAGGCCTCGTGCAAAACCTTTCGTATGAAAATGAGTTTTATCTGCACGTGAATGGAAACTCATTTTCATATGAAAGGCTATGCACCAAGACTCGCTTTGAAAAACAGCCGGTACATTTCAGCTCGGAAATGGCCCGCTGGAACCTATGGCCACTGAGCTCCTGTGGGAGAGTTGCAACTGCGTCATGTTTATCAGGTCCATTGTAAAAAACGCCCTGCATTGACTGCTAGAAAGCAACGATATGTGAATAGAATTTCATGTTTTTGTCTTGCCAAATTGTTAATCAGATTTTGGGCAACGACGTCTTACACCTTAGCACTGGCTCATTATGCAGGGAAATTTGTATATATAGGAAAGGCCTACGCCTTGACAATCCGTATCTCAATAGTCTATTGCTCATCTATCGGGCCTAAGTTAGAAATTTAAAAAGCAAGGAAACGAAATGTGACATTATTACCTAACCACTTTTGAAGTGTTTTGAATGGTTAACTCTTAACTGTTTTATCCCCTATTTTTTTCATTTAGCTTCCCCTTGGATCAAACTCAACAAGGATGAAGTTTGTTTGGTGCAAAGAATGATTCATACGGGAACTTTACTGTTATGTCAAACGGGACTCTCAATGCCATGAAGCTCGTGTACGTGTCAGGCTATGTTACGTGCAACAAAAACTTTCTCCCTTATGGAAGCCATTGGGCATGTAAAAAGGATTCTAACATCGCAACAGTTGCGACAAATGCGAAAAACGAAGTCATATTACCACAGGATTACCAGAATAAATCCTTTACTTTGTATGGCTACCACCATAATTCTTCCGAGCTGGTTTTTACACTTTGTGCCCTCCCCTGACAGTAGCAGCTGTTGAAGAGTTCCGGATTTGGTTCCATGAGGATTTTCAAGATGGCGCGGAGAGTAACAACGCTGGGAAAATGTGTACGGATGTTTTTGGCCTGTATAGTGATTAAGGCGTACTATTAAACACAGAAAAAGGACAATTCTTTGTAGAAAAATGTGCTGTGATAGACATGTACAAATTTTTACTTTTTAGTATTTGCTACTATTCTAACATGAATTGAAAGTTTGATTAGTTGTCGTCGAAGCATTGACACTTTCACGCCTTGTCATATACAGCTGTACAAGAGAATCATTGGCAATCAGAACACTTTTCGCCTGCTTGTTCAGAGGGTCTATTATAGGGGGTCGCACATTCCGCAATCCGCCTTATTTTCTCCTTCCTAGACCGCAAACCGCTCTCGTTTTCTCTTAAAGACCGAAACGGCTTTTATAGCAGATAGAGAATCGCAAAACCGATCTTTAACAGTAGTTTACACATTTTTACCTATGCTCGCATAATAATCGTACTTCTGCTCACAATGATTACGAGATCTTAAGCGTAGAACATCTTTTTTTCTAATTCCTTTCAATAACCTGCGATCAAATAGTGTCAATAGTTTTGACATCCAGTGGGCAGATCATCGAACGCAAAGAGTGCACGTTGTTTAGAACGAAACATAACAATTCAAATTTAGAGGGTTGGGTGTGCTCTTTTGGTCTTTCTGAGATGAATTTTAATAGCAGAGCCCGCGCGCTAGCGCGCCAGCGGAGCACCATTGCTAAGCAAGTTTGGTAACCTATCGATCCGAGAAATATTGGTTGTGACGTCAGCGTACGCCCGCCCGCCCGCCCGACAGACTCTGGGGGAGGGGAAGGGGAAGTCCAAGACAACCCGACGAGAAGGGGGTGCAGAATGCCATCTTTTCTTGGCGGGAAACCGCGCGGTGCTTTTGGGCAACCGATGTTTTTCTTGCTGGGAAATCGCATGACCACCGTCGCTTTTGAAAAAGAGGTTTTACTTTGAAAACTTAGCTTGTTCAGCAAATCCATTCAGTTCGACAGAAGTGAAGCTTAGAACTTGAGAAAAAGTACCAAATATCTATAAATGGAAAGAAGAAGTTAAAAAGAATACTCAGTTGTCTTTTTTGTGGAAGGCAAAAAGTTCAAGTAACTAAATTTGTTTTCGACGGCTTCATCTTTGTTGTCGGTTCTGCTGCCAACTCGGTCTACACATGCAACGCTTGATTTCACCGCATTTGGCAGCGGTCCTGAGGCTAAACCTAGCAGAGCTAGTGCCTTCTGGTTTTTTTCTGTCCACAACCATGGTTTTCGCGGCGGTCCGAACGCATTTCCCCCCCCAAAACACCCGTGTTTATAGTAACACAGTAACTTGCGTAACTCGCGTAAGTTCGAATCGAGTCGAAGTGCATCGCTTGAATTCGCAGCATTTGGCAATGGTTCGAACATCAAACATGGCAGAGCTAGTGCCTTCCGGTATTTTCTGTCACAACCATGGTTTTCGCAGCGGCCCGAACACATTTCCCTCAGAAAAACACCGGTGTTTATGTCAATCCAGCTGCAATTAATAATTAAAATGAATACCTAATTTGACAACTTCACCATCTTTCTTTATTTATCAACTTAGCAAAAGTTGTGCAGCGGCTAGCATTCTCCCTTATCATTCCCGCGGTTTGGCATCTCGCGGTTCGACCCCCGTGGGGAGCATAGTTTTTTTTTTCCATTTTTTTTCTTTTTTTGGGGGGGGGGGATAATCACTTAAAAAAACGAATAACTTCCAGCAATTAAAAAAAGTGGGGTTACGCCTTTAAGCTTGGCTAAATCTAGACATTAGTGACAACACAATTGTGTTCCACGAGGTGGCGGCAACTCGAAGCCTAGCTAACCGGTCCAGCAGTGTAAATGTGTTATTCATTGCTGTAATTCGTTTCAGCATATCATGTTCCTTCAAAACCGTGAACATTTAAGTTATGTGATGCGAGCAAACCGATAAAATAAGTGACTTACATTTTGAGTAGGTTCACTTTTTCTCCCTGGAAATCACCAATTGTTCGCTTCAGGCTCAAAGTACATTTACTTTGCCGATGGCAACATTGAATGGACTGTAAGTCTTACAGTAAGCTTTAGTCGAAATCAAATTACGATATAAACTACTGCACTTTCTGTACGGAACGAGGCAGCTTTATTCGAAACATCTCCTTGCGAATGAAATCCTTAGGTGCAGCTCCAAGCTTATAAAAAAAGGGCAACGCATTTAATAACACCGATATCTGACTCAAGATCCACGGCCGCCATCTTTCCATGTGCTTTCTTTGGCTTTGAAGCCTGGCCTAGTATCAAATTACCTCCCTGCAGGGGGAGGCAGCAGAAAAACCTCACATTTTCATTTCCTGCCTTACTCTACCTCTAAAAGGCACTCTTTTATCTTGGGAAAAGGTTCAAGGAAAATAAAGCGACCGCACATGTGGTTTGAAGAACCGCCACCAAACACGCAAAGAGCGAAACCGCGTGATAAAGTTATAATTTTCCTCAACCGCGGGATAATTTCTTAACCGTAAAACGGCACATTATTACGAATGTAACCGCAAACCGACACTCAAAATTGGCTTAAACCGCCAAAGTATAATAAACCCTCTGTTCAAACAAACTGAGAAGAAATATCAATTATAAAATACGACGCGTACGCATTATGTTACATTCGATCACCAAGCACTTTCTTCCAGTACACTATTTTTCTCACAACTTTTCCTTTTGATTGTAGCAGAAACCACATGCATGATTCGAGTCTCATGTGTCAAAAGTCATTTTGCAACAGAATAGCATTTCATGTTGAAGTTCCTCTGTTTGACAAAGTTTGGGCAGAATTTGTCTGAGACACATATCCGTGCACTTGTTATGCAAAAAAGGGCACTGAGTTTTAATAAATAAATCAGTGAAACTACATGTTAAGGAAAACGTAAAATCATTTCTCGAAGCGATGAAATGCTTAATTTTGTTTATGAAATATATACTTTTCCTTGGCCTGTAGACGTATCTTGCAAGGTCTGCTTGGAGTAGGCGAACAGCGACTGTCGCGTTGCATGGAACATCGTACGTGTGCGGAAGGCTAGGAAGGTCAAGGGGACTTTTTTCTTTACGACGAAGAGAGTCAGACAGCTGAAAAAATCGCTAAAAGAGGTCAGCCAGAATTTAAACAAATTAAAACAGTCGCGTTAAATAAGAATAAGAAATTTGCTTAGTTGCCTGTGTTGGAGGCGGAAAATACGATCTGTCCGTCAGCGCACAAACAAGAACTTATCGCCTCTAAACGCTGCAGATATTCATAATCACAGCATAATTTCCTAGCATAACTTACAGTAAAGCTCACATTCATATTGTTGCAGATTTTTTCTTGTTAGTATATATATATCTCACTAGTTTACTAGTTTGAGCACTCTGACATGGTACGATGATACCACATGTGTGGGATCGTCTGAGGTGGCTATAGCCGCTAACCTCAACTCCAGCATCAGCACTGCACTGATGAGGCCCAGAAGGCCGAAACAGTACTGTCTGCAGTTAGTTATATATATATATATATATATATATATATATTATGTTCTGTGTGGTCTCGCGTATCGTGGTGAAAATCCCTACAAAAGTCGTTTCATGTCAGCGACAAGTGATGATGCTGAGTCAAAGAGAGAGGAAAATAGATTTATTATCAAAACCGTCGGAATAGAACTGAAAAATTATATAAAAGTAAACAACATAAAATGTTTAGGAAACAACGTCGTCCACAGAGGTTATCGAGCGCAGGAAAATTTCATGCGAATATCATGTTTTTCTTTGGTTAACTGAGTCAGCAATTGCAACTGCTAAACCTCCCTTAAATGCCACGTTCAACTACTTGGGAAAACAACGGAAAATGTTTAGGAAAACAACGTGTTCACTCGAAGTTTTCAAGCGTAGGAAAATTGGAAGCAAATGCCATGTTAACACGTGTTCACCTTCAAAAGACACGGGTAGAAAACCTCCGGTAAACGCTGCGTTTACCAACTCAGCAAAGCAAAAGAAAACATTTAGGAAAACAGTGTGTTGTCTCGGCGCTTTCGAGCGTAGGAAAACTGCTAGAGAATATTATGTTTTCCACGCGTTTACCTTCAACGTAATATGGTTAGAAAACCTCTCACAAACACCGAGTTTACCAACTCCGGCAAACAACAGGAAAACATTTAGGAAAACAGTGTGTTCCCTCGGGGTTTTCGAGCGCAAGAAAATTGCTGGAGAATATCATGTTTTCCTCGTGTTAACCATCGATACAATACGGTTAGAAAACCTCCGACAAACGCCGCGTTGGACCACTCAGGAAAACAACAGATAACACTTAATAAAACAACGTGTTCACTGGAGTTTTTCGAGAGCAGGAAAATTGCGGGCTAAAGTTATGTTTTCCTTGTGTTTGTGTTAGTGAGAAAACGTACGAAAAACGCGGCATTCGCCCGATCGCGAAAACGAAAGAAAACGTTGCCGAAAACAACGTATTCACTGCGGTTTTTCGAGCGCAGGAAAACACTCGATGAACTTCACGTTTTGCAGGCGTTCACAGAAGGAAAGCGCTGAGTTCACCGGACGTTTTCCGAAGAGCAGAAAACGGATGGCAAATCACAAATTTTCCAACAATTTCCCTGTTGGTAAAATTACCGGTGAACGAGGGTTTTCTTGCCGAATTAGTTTGGGTTTGAGGTCACGAATGAGGAGCATTTCGAAAATCAAGCAGTGAAATTTGTTCTGATACTTCCTCAGGATCTTAAATTTTTTTAGATCCTGAGGAAGGGTCAGAACAAATTTGACTGTTTGATTTTCAAAATGTTCTTCATTCGTGACCGCAAACCCAAACTAAACAAACAAAGCGATTCCATCCGCGCAAAGCTGTTTGTTTAGCTGCTTTAAATTAATACTTTTTATTGTTTTAGGTTATTTTATTTTTACTGCTAGTTTGCACCTTTATCATTCTTTTCTTTGTTTGTATGTAAATATCTTAGCATGTACCATTTAGTTATCTTATTGTTTCAAAATTGTATATATGCTGTATTTTTATCCCCAAACTCGAACTTGAAAATGACCGTAGAACGGTCGAAACGTCGTTCTTTTTTATCGCTCATTTTTATAACCAAATGTCTTTCAAAGAACTTATTGATTCAAATGTTTTATTGCTGTCAAAATCTGATGCATGGTTGATTGATTTGAAAGGAAGATACGATTTCATCTGATATAAAGTACCTTGATAAAGGTGAACAGAAAAACAAGATTCGGGCCGTTTATTACTGTTTACCTTCGGTGCAAATTTTTCCAGAACGCGATTTATTATTATACGAAGATGAAAATCCGGATAACAAATCCAGGAGATTAAAGCTTTGAACTGTGTACATACAGCAAGAGTATGATAAAAGTATTTGTCCAGAAACATTTTATGTCTCTTGTACGTCAATTCCAATTTATGTTTAAACAAAAGTCAGAAATCGTATTTCTCTGACGTCAGATTGCCTTATATGAAAGAAAGGTTTCTTAAAGTGCCGTAAAGCCTTTTACCAACCAGCAGGCAACATGTCGCAATGTTTAAAATTTTTAAAAATTTCATGGTTTTGTATTACTATTGCAAAAATCTGTGCTTTTTCGAGAAACTTTCCTGACCAATCGGCAAAAACAACTAGAACATTCTTCGAACACGTGAATTGCGTTCTGAACGTGGCCCCCGCTCTTTCTGTGTCAACATACGACCCAATGGCTTGCGCTCTAGAGTGCCTCAAACGAAACTTTTGTTTCTCGTTTAATTTCGCTGTTTATTCGGGAAACAATAATTGCAAACTGTTACGCGAGGACAAGCACAGCTCTCCAGTCAGATTTGAGTGGAGTCCCTACTACCATCACTACAGCATCATGGTAAGTAAGATATATGTGAAAAACACAAACAAGAATTGAGTCGAACAGAATTAACTCACAAGATGTGGATGTACTGGGTTCATTTTGGTGGGAAAATGGGAGTACATGACTGCAGATAAGTTTCTATGGGGTATGGTTACAGTTCCTCCTTGTTTATACTACCTGTAAGACAGACGTTCACGGCCGAACTGAGGCACGGGGTCTGAGTTATCATAACCCACGATTACCCTTGAATCGTACGACACGAAGTCCAGTTACCAATTAATGGTATCTATAACAAAATGAGAGATTTGAAAATCTACGTGGGGACATGTTTTTAATTATCAGTTTTGCAAGTAGAGGAGAAAGAGCCATAAAAAGAACCAATTTCAGTGCACCTGATTGACTCGAGCCCACCGTAGTTGTCCCATTACAGCTACCCAATTACGAAAAGTTCAAATTGGACAGCTGTAATTGGACACCCACGTGATCACCCTCCAATTACGTATCAATTAGATACGATCATCTACAGAATCAGACAGCTTGAAAATTTAAGCAGACATGTCAAAGGATGATTGTCTTTGAAAAATCAAATGACGTATGCAAAATGATTCTTTTACCAAAATAAAACGGCTGATCAGCTCTCAAAACAGCCAAGTACAGCCAGCCTTTCCAGTTTCTGGTCCCTGGTTGTACTTTGAGTACCGTACATTATTTTGCCCATCAGGTTAAATTATGGTGTTGCAGTTGCATTAAGGTCAAAGTTTCGTGAAAAACAATGATTTATTTATTTCTTTGCCTTCAGAGTCCATGTGAATACAGCCCTTGTGAAGATGGGGCCAAATGCCGTCCACTGTACGGAACTAATGGTTTTTTATGTGAAACGGTTTATGGAAGAATTGGAAAAGGTATATTATGCTGGATTTCAATATTTTAGGGGACTGGCTCCTATAGCCAAACGATGTCAAAAAGTATTTAATTAAGAGATTTTTCGTCGATTCGCTCCTAAAATTTCACCTTAAAGTTTAATGAACGATAACAACAATACGGCTTACGTTTCTACAGTCAGTTGCCTCAAATATTCAGTTCGAAAAAATCCATGTCACATTGCAATGCAAAGCGTAGCGAGGAAATGTCTTGAAAAGAGGTTAGCCGTTCAGTTGATTTTGAAGGGGGTATACATACATTTGCTTCATTTTCCCGATGTCTGTCCTGTTAAGCCCTTACAATGTGACACCAGGAATGAGAAAATCCCCAATTTTAACGCAAAAGATCAGTCGATGTGAAATATCCCATATTTACTTTTATTGCGTATGTTAAAGTGCACCCAACTTTAAAAATAGTTTTTCACTTAGGTAATTCTCTGCACCTGTCTCAGATATTTTAAGCCCTTTTTTTCAATAATTTATCAGAAATTTTACTTTTAATGGGCCTATAAAGTTACGAAAATTAGTCGTCATTTGATTCATGACCGAGCAGGCAGGGGCATGGGTCTATTCCCGAAATGACGTCACAAACTGTTTTGCATGGCGGTAGTTCTTTGAAAATAGCGACGCAAAGCAGTTTGTGACGTGAATTCAGGAATAGACCCGTGCCCCTCACTAGCTCGGTTGTGGATCAAATATCCGCAAGTTTTAGTAACTTTTACAGCCCAATAAAAGTGAAATTTCCAGGAGACTAAAGGCAAAATATAGTTGAGACAAAAGCAGAGATTTATTTTAGCCCCCCAAAATATTTTGAGGCTAGGTGCACTCTAAGCTGAATATACATGCACAGCTTCCAATAATGTGTTTTTAATTCTTAATCATGTTTGTTTTCTCAAACGTTTTAGCAGCTTCTTGGATTAAGTTGAACAAAGATGTTGTCTGCTTTGGCGCCAAAAATGATTCGTACGGGAACTTCACAGTTGAGCACGGTGGAGCTATCATAGCATTAAAGCTCGTTTACGTCTCAGGATACGTCACGTGCAACACAATGAAAGCCCCTCACGGAAGCCACTGGGCGTGCAATAGTCAATTCAAACTTGGTACAATTGTCACTGATGCTGATAACACAGTGGTCTTTCCTCACGATTACAGCAATACGTCATACTCGTTGCCTGGCTACCATATCAACTCATCCGAACTTGTGTACCAACCCTTAATTTCGCCCCTAACAGTGAAGGCAGGCGATGAGTACCGAATTTGGTATCACGAGGATTTTCAAGATGGCATTGAAAGCGACAATGCCGGCCACACGTGTACTGGCGTGTATGTCATCTACAACTAACAAGGGTATTGTCAGAAGAAGTTAAGACAACAAAATGTGACAATATATTACAGACTGAATGTAAGGAGTCTGAGAAAAGCTATGCAAAACGGAGAAGTAAACATGATTTATTCGGTTGGCGTCTTAGGAAGGCGAAAGAAGAGTTGACAAACAAGACGAAGATCAAACAGCCAATCCTCTCAGTATTTACAGTAAATTTTGGATTCCCGTATCCGGGTAGGCTGGATTCCGCCGCTCTCTCGATTTCAGTCTTTGTTCCTAACAGCGGCTGCTAATCGAGCCTAGGACCCGGGTTAGTGGGGTGCAATAATTGCTAGATCGTAAAATAGAAAGTCTAGACATGGATGTATATTTCGTTCTTAAATTTAAGCGTACGTGGAGAACTCACACGTTTTAACGAAAGGCCGAATACAAACATTTAATTGTTAGTCGATGCAATGATTAGCAAAAAAGAACCCACCCGGATGCTTACTACACGAAGGTTCTTTCGTAAAATCGGTAACTACGTAAAATCGGAGTATCGCAGAGTCAGAAGACTGTTACAATCAGATACTTGTTGCTAGAAGGATATTATGACCACAATCGTAGAATAGGAGAATCGCAGAATCGAAAGAATCCTACAATACACTGAATAAATTATACTTGAATAGATTAAATGCTTGGGAGTGTGCCCGAGGGATGCCTGTTCTTGTGATTGCTCTGTCAATGTGCTACTTCTTTATGAGTTCTGCTGTTAGACTAGCCTTTCTTTGTATTGCGGATAAGCCTTCGTGTTTGATATATAAGCCTCTTTTTCTCTGTATTCGCTGACCAGAGCTGAGAGAAAACAGGAAAAGAGGACGTTGTCCTAGCTCGTGATCATGCATGCATGCCAATTAAGCATGCATTAGCTGTACGAATCGATGGAAAAATGTTTCGCATATTAGGAATCAATAATCACAAGCTGCCAAAAAGAAAAGAATTAACGACGCATTGAATTCAGGTAAAATAATGCATGTAGCGATAAACAGGCTTGCTCCCTAAGATTTTGCAAATCCAAAACGGATGCAACGACTTAGCACTCACGCGTCCCCAAGAGCAGGCTACTACCGGTATTGTTTAACTGAAACAAAGAACCGCTGTGATTTAGCAGCGTCGAGCCTGTGCAGACGAACCCTTCCAGACTCCCCCCACCCCTCCCTCCATAAGACAAAGGGGTGGTCTAGGGAGAAGGCTACGCACCTGTTGGAGCGTTTACCGTCCTTAAAATGAGGTTTATATCAAACATATCATCATAAGGGCGTGTTTTGAATGCACCGAATTTAATGCCAGTTTCGCCCACGATAATTCAAAAAGTATCTTGTAAACAAAGACGTTTCTAAGCAGTAAAACTTTGCTAACCCTTAAAGTTAAATGGTACTTACCTTAAAGATATGTTAAAATATACACCTTGATTTTACAAATGGCTTTTGGGAGGAAAACAGCGTTGCTTTCAAGAAATGCGCAGCAGGGAAAGGCCTAGCTGTATTAAACAACTTATGATGAGTGGAGGTTTTGTGCAACTGTTTGCAGTGCACTAGACGACATTGTTGCGCTTGGGCAGCGCTCAGCGGATTTCACTCAAAGACTAGTACACCTGAGAAAGAGAGTGCGAGAAAACCTTCGGGACATAATTTGTTTTATGCAGCCAAGCAGACTTATAAGACAACGGCTGTCCTCTCTTGCGCTTCTCAATTCAAGAGATCAGTGCACGCGAGCATCTTTAGAAAGTGGTCTTTTACGCGCGACTTCCCAAATTATCTTTTATTTAACTACATCAAATTTACACGAGCGAATCACGAAAGAATGTGTGCACTTTATATGTTCTTAAGACTACGTTCAAGTGAAACACGTTTAATTCTTGCTTCTTACACACTAAAAACTAAAGTGTAATTTTAAAACTGGAAAAATGTAAAATTACACTTGATCATTGTGTAGGCTATTACACTAAAATTATGGCGTAGAGTTACTCTTGATAATGGGTATCATTACACTGTGTTTAGGTGTAATACCTTTCGAAGTTTTATGGGGGTAATATTACAAAGTTATCAGTGTACTGTTACTATTTTTGTAATTATAAAATAACACGACAGCTCTTGTGTGCTTTTAAGCCTTCAACAGTGTCAATTTACACCGGCAGGAAGGGTAGTTTTAAACTAGTATAGTAGTAAATTTGTAGAATGAAAAGTACATTCTGATGTTGGTTGAGGCAAATAACTGAGTAATATCACACAGTTGTAAGAATATATTTACGCTCCTTTTTGTAAAATAGAACCCAAAAACCACTGAAGTCTCACAGCCATTCTAAGTAAACGGGTGCAAACTGGGGTTTGAAATGTTGAAAAATCACTTTCACTGAAACGCCTCAGAATATAATCCTGGTTATAGAGCATAATCTGTAGTACACTTACCCAGTCTGGGCCTTCAATACCTTTATTCACTGAAAAGTTATGGGCTTCAGCTTTAACCTCCTACTGTCTAAAACAATGCTGTATTTTTAAGAAAAGGGCTTGTCCCTTTTCTTTAAAGCAAACCCTTGTTTTGCTAAATGTGGCATATTGTTATATATTCTTATATAAAAAGAACATGGAAAGAAAACTAATCTGGTTACCACTGCTTATCATTAAAATGTGCCAGAAAAATTACATTTTTCAAAAATGATTATGTCAAAATGTTTCCAAGAAAAATAAACCCCTTGCTGTTCTTTTATATAAAATGATTAAAAACTACTTGTTTGCTTCCAGAATTACTTTATGTACATGAATAAGGTATCATGATTTGACGCTCAAATAATTCTCTACTATAATTCTTATAACATCAGTTAAAATTTGCTTGCAAGCAAGGTAACGTAAATTACCATGAATGGTAACGTAAATTACTCTTGGTTTACTTTCAAAAAATAATCGCATAACATGATCAACAACGGCAAATAGCGGTACGCGTAAGTTAAATCTTTGTCAAAATCGAAAAGAAAAATCATTAAAACTATTGAAATATGTCACTCCTTTTTAAATGTTCTTGACAACCGGTAACGTAAATTACAAGTTTATCAAGTTCCCAACGAGTCAGCTAAACTTTACTGGTAGCTTCCCGGAACCGTTCCTCTATGAGATCTATCGTTGCAACAGACAGCTGAAAGGTTTGGCGGGTCTTGCTGGTCTGCGATGGAGGCTCAATCACACACAGTATGTCTTCCCTCTTGACCCACAGGATATCCTCTCTTTCTGGCCACATGAAGTTTGCTCGAGCAGCTTTACCCCTTCCCCTTGTCATGAATTTTACACAGGCTTCTCCATCCTCTTTATCGACTTCCTTGATCTTTCCAATGAACCACTTTTTGTCGTACTTGGAGGCAATCCATTCTCCAACAGCTATTGAAAGCTGTTCGTTTACTGAGGTGGTGTTAGGATCACGGATGGTGAATTTCGTCCATTCACAGCTCTCAACAGGTGTTGCCGACCCTTGGATTTTGTTTAGGCAGGTGTCGCAGTAGCATGACGTGGCTCTGGTGCAGACCTGTTCTCTGTTTATTGCAGCCACGGCGTGCACTTTGAGGGTACCAGGAACCGTCCGGATGTCGCTGTAGAGCCTGGCAATCTTCTCTTCTGCCTTGGTGTAATCTTCTTTGCTGTAAAAAATATACTTTACAGCGGAACTGCTGCTTGTTTGGGAGGCCCAAGCAAAAAAGTCGCTGGCATCTTGAATGGTAGCTTTTTGCCTCTTAACAGCTTCATCTGCCATTCGCTTCGCTGAGCCTCCTACACCATCACAGGGGCCTTTGCCATGCCCTGCTTCAAAATAATTCCAATTGGCAGGAACACCAAATTCAGCTTCATGGTTAGCAACTATGGAAAAGATCGTTTTGTTGCGGTACTGAGAGGTAGGACTGTCCGGTGCCACTGATTTCAGCTCAGCAATAAGTTTTTCAAGTATAGCGAGTACTGCTGTAGAATTATGGCCAAGTTCATCAGACACAAAAACAAAGCTTTTGTGCTGCATTTCTCCCCCGTCATCCTTGTAGTAGGCTACGACCGGATGTAGTGTGACCATTGTTCCATTCCACCAGGCACTCTGAATCTCTTCCAAAGACTGACACAAGTAATTTTCCGCAAAATCCATTTGCGCAATAACGTGGCCAGCTGGTAGGCTTTCTTTGAGCTTGCGAAGCTGAGTATACTGCTCTTGGACTCGACTTACATGCTCACGAAACTCCGTTAAGGCTTCCTCTGCTTCTTTGCAAAAGTCCTCTTTAGATGACTCCATCCTCACAATTTTCATTCTCGCTTTGCCCTCATCATCAGTAACCCGTTTCCATTGATCAAACGGTATGGTCTCAGCATCCAGACTTTGAAGAATCGTGCTGATATCTTTTGGTGAGTTTTCTTTAATGAATTTGTCAGGGTTGACGATCGTTGTTACCCCTTTAGCTTTCACAGCACGCAGCATTAATGCCATGTTTTGGTGCCTTTGACACAAACACGTGTCGCGAGTGGTAAACTTGGCGAGAAGCAGGTATTTTGGCCTCATATTGTAAAATGTGGCTTGCGACATTTTTATTGTTGGATTTTCTGCCATATACTTGTGGTGGAGATTGTACATGTAGTCACACAGAATTCTCTTCTGAATTTTCACGCCGCCACATGTTTTTGAGTCCCTTTTTCCTGGCATCATACGACTGTTGTCCTCACGCTCCAGGAAGGCTTGAACACTTTTCTTCAGTTGAGCATTCAGGGTAACAAGTCGACTTTTTTTCAGGTAGACAAGAGATTTATTCTTCATCTTTTGTAAATGGTTTCTTGATATGCCAGTCTCCTCGCTCATAGTGCTAACGAGTTGGTACTTCTTAGCTACTTGTCCTCCGACAACCGTTCGGACGGTGCGCTTTCCCACAGTGGTGTTGTTGGCCGCGACCGAATCCTTGATCTCATCCACAAGGACGTTGCCAAAGAGCAGCCTTTTTTAAAGAGTTTTCGGGACTTGTTTTGGATTCAGTCCGGCCTGCGAGATCTGTGCATTTGTTCGTGTCTTTGGCGTCATGTCACTGGTCGGTACTTGGGTGCTACTTTTCGCAAGTTGCCTTTCGTTCCTCTTTCGGAGCTTCTTGTTTACCCTTTCCAAACTGTTAACACGTTCTTCAAGGGTCTTGATTGTATTTTTCATCTCTTTTTGCTTCCTTTGTCTTTTTCTTACCTGGCTTAAGTCGAGTTTTACTTTTAAGGGCGACTTATTTGGGGTGCCGGTGCTAGCAGCAGCTTTTCTTTCTCTGAACTTTCGAGCGTTCTCCCTGTTAATCGCTCTCCGTCGCTCAAGTGTTTGGGAGTTTAGCATCGTTGTTGAAGTGTAATATTTCTTGACACGACTGTTTTGTCGCTTTCGAAAAGCCTCTCCCTCATTAGCCTTCTTTCTTTCTCTGTAAGCCTTTTGAATTTCAGCGCGTGACTTGCCCATGTCTGTAAGTGATCCAAATAATAAAGTCTCTTTTAAGTACTTCAACATTTTGTATTGTGAGCGATGAATTTAGCAACTGTAAGATTACTGGGTCCATTTTAGCACAGAATTGTAACTTCTTTGAAAGTTACAGAGGCAATTTCGTGACATGGCGCAACATATAATTTACGTTACCAACGCCGTAATTTACGTTACTTTCCAAAAACACGTGCTCATGCAAAGATCACTTACCGGTTTCAAATGACGATAACTTCAGACGAAAGTGTATCTTTTGCAAGTTCCTATAATTGGTGTAGTAAGCCCTTTAGCTTATTAGCCCTACGTTGGGTAAAAAGAAAGCACAGATGTCCTTTAACAGAGCCTAGTACTTGAACTTGACCGCGTGGCAGCAATTCAAAAAGAAAGAATTTGCATTGAAAACCTTGTTTAAGTAATGTTGACTGAACAAACATTTGATTCGATGACAGATATTAACGTTTGCCATTATGACTTGCTCGGTATTGAGTTAAAAATTAACACCCCAGATCTAGAGATTGCGTAATTTACGTGACGGTAACGTAAATTATATTTGTGAAGTATCAATGCCTTTTTGCAAAAAAATATGAACGAGGCCTAAGTAATTTCTTATTACTAATAGATAGTGCATAAACCGCCGTTAATATCATGCAGTTAATAGACTCCTTTTACTATCAACACAAAGAAACCGAAGTCAATGCAACGGTAACGTAAATTATTTTTGAGAGCGTGACCGCCCATCTTGCTTTCCGCCGGACAGAGTTCTGGGCATAATTCCAATAACTTGGTGTTACATCGAAGTTTACATGAACGTTCGCAAGTTTAGCTTCTAGAAAATGCATCCTTTTCAATGTTGTAGCACAAACATAAAATTCTACTGGCTGTCCCTGTGCTTGGTAACGTAAATTACTTTCGACAATGCGACAGTAGTAAATTTGTCCTTAACAGAAAACAAAATTCACCCAAAAAGCTCACTGTGGTTTTGTGATTTAGGTCTTAGTATTTGCTTCAGGAAAAAAAAATATTATGGAGAAAAAAAAGGCAAGAAGGACCAAAATTTGAATGTTACGTTTCCTTTTTAAGCCGTGCGACACCTGATTTTCTGAAAGTCTTACTAAAAATGAGTTCAGCCAAAAATTTATAACAAATATTAATGGCAATCTGACGTTGTTATACTTCTTCCAAGACATGGAAGTTAAGGAAGAATCCATAAAAAATCACCACCACCGTAAATTAGCCCTAAGATTCATATTTTAGTGAATGCGACACCAGTTGCACCCGTTTACTTAGAATGGCTGCTCAGTGGTGCAAATAACGGCAAGGAGAAGTGTACATTTAAACTCTTCACTTGCAAAATGTAGCCAGACTGAGATCTTATAGGTCTTGCAACACCCTGGCCTACCTCACGTAATAAGACCCGGGAATAAGAAAATTTGGCGGATCGTGCGATCGATCGCGAATGAGTTCAGTTCTGATGTGATCCACTAGCATTTTAAAACCCTGAAAAAGCAAGTACGTGTAGCTGCATTCTTGTTTGTTTCAGAAGTAGGCTTCAGCTGCAGCCACGACTAACTGAAAGCCTCCCTTCATTCGGAAATTCGCAACATGATTTTAGTGAAGATACACGAGAGATCATTTTCATGTGGATTAAAGCAACAGTGACTCCATTTTCTGTTCTAATCACCGCGGTTAACCGCAGCACGTTTACATTTCGATGCGAAGACCCTTTGTTTCTTATCACTTCTCAATTTCTGCTTTGACACCCGGATATTGAAATTTTAATTACGTTCTTTCTGTTTAAAGTAAAGAGACTACGTATAGTAAACGCCGCAGTTTTACAGTAATACAAGCTAACATAAGCTATTTTTCGAGCAGTACACGAACATGCAATGAGTGTCATTATGTTTTAATGCTGACCGGAAAAGAAACTTGATAAACAGCGACTCAGGTATTTCCTGTACAGATATATCACGTAATCGCGGTTACTCAAACGACATTTTTTTGATCTGTAAGACCCTTTGTATCCTATCACTGCTCCTTTTATACTTTCGTACTTTCAATTCGGACCTCACGTTCGAATTAAGTCTTTCCTGTTCTTATTAAGCGAAGCTTCATGAACTTTGCATGACAAAGACTCTACCTTTATTGCCGCAGATTTACTGTTTGCCGATCAGTACACGAACGGTGTCTCTAATCAGTTACCGGGATCGGAAGCTTAATTGACAGGGTGGAAGTTTTTCTCCAATCATGATGCTCATTGCTGATGACGAGAATTGACAACTTTGTTCACTGCTCAAGCAGTATGTATGGGGCGCCGAACCAGTCAATATTCCCTACATTTTTATATGGTCTGTTGGACTTTTTATATGGTCAACTCGACTTTTTCTATGGTCAACTTCACTTTTTATCTGCTCAACTCGACTTTTTATATGGCCAACTAATCACTTTTTATATGGTAGTATGCCTCTTCCTTTTCCCTCAGTCATCGAAGAAGGTCGTTTATAAGTTAAACCTCGGTGATTTTATATATTTTTTTCTAAACTCAAAAACTCGCCGTGGACTAGACGAATGTGGAGCAATGGACAGCAGATGATGTGGGCGAATGGCTCACCAGTTTGGGGAAAACATATAACGAATATGCCAGTGTTTTCGGGTGAGTACATGTTCGTAATTAAGTTGCTTTGTTCTATATGTGCTCGTCACGAGTGCTTTGGTATGAAAAATTAATCGGGGTTTTCTCTAGGCTTTAGTTTCATAGATCATAGTTACTCATAGTTGAAGTCGTTCTTCTTGCTGAATAGCGTCATTTGGAAAGGAAAACATGGCGGCGACCGCTTTCCTTATGTTTATGAGCTTTGAATTCGTGAATTGCGTGAACTTCTCCAATCAACTTAAATTGGATTTAAAGAAGAACAATTGACCCTGAAAGGACCGACATGCGAGTAGTCGCGAAAAATAACCTTTTTATGTAATTATTTTACATCATTTGTCCTCGTGTATGATATGAGTGCACGTTGGCGAGGCGGGCACATTTTACCGCCCAAAAATCCCCTGACACGACACCCTTTGGCGTAACAGAAATATTTCGCTTTCAGGAATGAATATTGATGGGGACGCGTTGCTTGGCTTAATAGAAAAGGGAGGAAGTGAGTTAGCAGCACAATTGATTCCAATGTTGGACACTGGCTGAAAAATATCAGGAAAATAAATCAGTTGCTCAGGGAGAGACTCAAACATGTAAGTAGATATGGATCACGTGCTGACAGGGGGAAAACTGGAACTAGCTAAATTAACGGCATGTTTTAATGGCGTGTTTATGCAGTGGAATTCGGTAAACATGCATGAAATTAAACAATCCCTTCTCCCTTCAAGGAAGCAGTGTGACAATAATGAAATGTAAGGGAACGTCGTGACCTCCATATCAAGTTTACAGAAGTCTAAGCTGTGCTTTGTTTCAATCATGCCCCTGCCCCACTGGCCAGGCAATTATGTGAGGTGGTGATACACACGTTTGACTAACGACCCAGTCAGGTGGTTTTGCCTACCTGTTACTGGGGGTCATGGCTGAAACAAAACATGTTTAGAGTTATTTTATAGTTGAAATTATGTCAATTATTAGCCTTGGTATAAAGTGTACAAACTCTAATAGCTGTGTTTTGTTTCAATTATGGCCCTGGTCCACCGGCCAGGCAGTTATGTAAGGTGGTAATGCCCGCCTTTGACTAACGACCCAGTCAGGTGGTTTTGCCCGCCTGTTACTGGGGGTCATGGCTGAAACAAAACATGTTTAGAGTTATTTTATAGTTGAAATTATGTCAATTATTAGCCTTGGTATAAAGTTTACAAATTCTTAGCTGTGTTAAGTTTCAGTTATGGCCCTGGTCCACCGGCCAGGCAGTTATGTAAGGTGGTAATGCCCGCCTTTGACTAACGACCCAGTCAGGTGGTTTTGCCTGCCTGTTACTGGGGGTCATGGTTGGAACAAAACATGTTTAGAGTTATTTTATAGTTGAAATTATGTCAATTATTAGCCTTGGTATAAAGTTTACAAACTCTTAGCTGTGTTTAGTTTCAGTTATGGCCCTGGTCCGCCGGCCAGACAGTTATGTAAGGTGGTAATGCCCGCCTTTGACTAACGACCCAGTCAGGTGGTTTTGCCCACCTGTTACTGGGGGTCATGGTTGGAACACAACATGTTTAGAGTTATTTTATAGTTGAAATTATGTCAATTATTAGCCTTGGTATAAAGTTTACAAACTCTTAGCTGTGTTTAGTTTCAGTTATGGCCCTGGTCCACCGGCCAGGCAGTTATGTAAGGTGGTAATGCCCGCCTTTGACTAACGACCCAGTCAGGTGGTTTTGCCTACCTGTTACTGGGGGTCATGGTTGGAACAAAGCATGTTTAGAGTTATTTTATAGTTGAAATTATGTCAAGTATTAGCCTTGGTATAAAGTTTACAAACTCTTAGCTGTGTTTAGTTTCAGGTATGGCCCTGGTCCACCGGCCAGGCAGTTATGTAAGGTGGTAATGCCCGCCTTTGACTAACGACCCAGTCAGGTGGTTTTGCCCGCCTGTTACTGGGGGTCATGGTTGGAACACAACATGTTTAGAGTTATTTTATAGTTAAAATTATGTCAATTATTAGCCTTGGTATAAAGTTTACAAATTCTTAGCTGTGTTTAGTTTCAGTTATGGCCCTGGTCCACCGGCCAGGCAGTTATGTAAGGTGGTAATGCCCGCCTTTGACTAACGACCCAGTCAGGTGGTTTTGCCCGCCTATTACTGGGGGTCATGGTTGGAACAAAGCATGTTTAGAGTTATTTTATAGTTGAAATTATGTCAAGTATTAGCCTTGGTATAACGTTTACAAATTCTTAGCTGTGTAATTTAGTTTCAGTTATGGCCCTGGTCCACCGGCCAGGCAGTTATGTAAGGTGGTAATGCCCGCCTTTGACTAACGACCCAGTCAGGTGGTTTTGCCCGCCTGTTACTGGGGGTCATGGTTGGAACAAAACATGTTTAGAGTTATTTTATAGTTGAAATTATGTCAATTATTAGCCTTGGTATAAAGTTTACAAACTCTTAGCTGTGTTTGGTTTCAGTTATGGCCCTGGTCCACCGGCCAGGCAGTTACGTAAGGTAGTAATGCCCGCCTTTGACTAACGACCCAGTCAGGTGGTTTTGCCCGCCTGTTACTGGGGCTCAAGGCTGAAACAAAACATGTTTAGTTATTTTATAGTAGAAATTATGTCAAACATTAGCCTTGGTATAAAGTGTACAAACTCTTAGCTGTGTTTAGTTTCAGTTATGGCCCTGGTTCACCGGCCAGGCAGTTATGTAAGGTGGTAATGCCCGCCTTTGACTAACGACCCAGTCAGGTGGTTTTGCCCGCCTGTTACTGGGGGTCATGGTTGGAACACAACATGTTTAGAGTTATTTTATAGTTGAAATTATGTCAATTATTAGCCTTGGTATAAAGTTTACAAATTCTTAGCTGTGTTTAGTTTCAGTTATGGCCCTGGTCCACCGGCCAGGCAGTTATGTAAGGTGGTAATGCCTGCCTTTGACTAACGACCCAGTCAGGTGGTTTTGCCCGCCTATTACTGGGGGTCATGGTTGGAACAAAGCATGTTTAGAGTTATTTTATAGTTGAAATTATGTCAATTATTAGCCTTGGTATAAAGTTTACAAACTCTTAGCTGTGTTTAGTTTCAGTTATGGCCCTGGTCCACCGGCCAGGCAGTTATGTAAGGTGGTAATGCCCGCCTTTGACTAACGACCCAGTCAGGTGGTTTTGCCCGCCTGTTACTGGGGGTCATGGTTGGAACAAAACATGTTTAGAGTTATTTTATAGTTGAAATTATGTCAATTATTAGCCTTGGTATAAAGTTTACAAACTCTTAGCTGTGTTTGGTTTCAGTTATGGCCCTGGTCCACCGGCCAGGCAGTTACGTAAGGTGGTAATGCCCGCCTTTGACTAACGACCCAGTCAGGTGGTTTTGCCCGCCTGTTGCTGGGGGTCAAGGCTGAAACAAAACATGTTTAGTTATTTTATAGTAGAAATTATGTCAAACATTAGCCTTGGTATAAAGTGTACAAACTCTTAGCTGTGTTTAGTTTCAGTTATAGCCCTGGTTCACCGGCCAGGCAGTTATGTAAGGTGGTAATGCCCGCCTTTGACTAACGACCCAGTCAGGTGGTTTCGCCCACCTGTTACTGGGGGTCATGGCTGGAACAAAACATGTTTAGAGTTAGTTTTTAGTCGAGGCTCTACCCAGCTATCAAGTTCACATCGTATTAGTTGTGTTTTGGTTTGATAAGAAAAGTCAACATGATTTCTGTGCAATTTCTATTGTGTCACTTCTGTTAGGTCCTTACAAAGCAGGTGATGTCAGTGGATTGCAAGAAACAGAAGGAAAATTAAGTAAACAAATAATGACTTTGCATAGAAGCAATCAAAGAGAAACAAAATCTCTCAATTAAACGGATTAATTGATGTTCTCAAATCAGAAAATGAAATTCTGAAGGAAGCAAAGATAAAATATTTGACAGTGTGGAACTAAGCTGAACAGGAAAAAGCGAAAGTTATTTATTTCAAAAAATAAAAATTATCTAAAGTACATGTGAATACAACACGACTTCTGACAGTTTCAGATTGTCCAGTGGTCACCGACATTCTAGAACTTCAACACTCATTGTTTTCACCACTAAGCGATAAGGCAATATAACATAGGAGCAAACTAATGAAATCTCCTGGTTCAATTTATAGTTGCGGAACGAAATTTCTTTTATGGTTTCTCATCGTTGTTGAGTAATGCATCAGACAAAGTTAATTAATACATTCTTCATTACAATTTATTTTGGGCAAAGTTAAAAAACAGTAACTGTAAGCGAATTGACCGTTAATGTTATATGAAGTCCTTCTTACTGCTAAGTTGAACATTTTAAAAATTGCTTGCGAAGTTCGTGCAAGTTTTAGAGGTTTTCAGTAATGAGCGTGTTTCTTTGTATGTTTTTGCATGTAAAAAAATAACTAGCTGCTTACTCTTCCATTAAAAAATTGCAAGTAATTTGCAAAGAAACTATTTAACTGTGTGAGTCATTGCCTCTTCACACAAGTCATGGCTGACGATGCAGGTTACAAGGTGCTTGTGTAATGTTATGCGGGATATAGTTGTAAATACCCTTCATTACACTTTTTTGGGGGGCAAAATTATAACTACTTTAAGTGTAATTTTACCTTTGTAAATTTGTGTAAAATTACTCGCCAAAAAAAGGCTACCGGGGCTGGCAAGGTAACTACACCATCATCTGGTGTAATATTACGCACTGTTTTGATTCAATTACACTGGTTTAATGTGTAATTTTATACATGGCAGAATTGTAAAACACTCGTTTTACACTATCATGCGTGTAAAAATACCATCCGTTCTAGTGTTAAACTACACCGCTCCACTGTGTGTAAAAATACACCCCCAAAAAAGGCTGCCGGGGCTGGCAAAAATTTTACACTATTTTTTTGTGTAATCCTACACTTTAATTTTAAGTGTGTAGTGGAGAGCTACTGGTACATGCTACATTAATATGTTAATACAACACTGTCTGATGAACAATTCTTCACTTATAAGTTGTCATAAATTTTCTCCAAGCAACGAAACATTACTTTTTTCTAATTTTGTTCTCGTCATTAAGCTAAAAGTTCATGAACATTGCTTGACCCAAAAAGTACATGTAATGCTTACCTTGTTGAAACCAATATTTAGTACAATCAAAGCGTGTCCACTTCTTTGCTTTTGCTTTTTTGTAAGGGTTAGTTCTCTCGTTTGCTTGTTTGTCTTTAGTAAGCCTCCCTTTTTTCTCATAGTTACCAGCGCTGTGAATTCAAGATTGGGATACAGAGAGACTCAAAACGTAATCACTTGAAATTAAAGAAAAAATTAAAGATCCTCTGCATAAAGCAGGAACACCTTTTTCGTCGATTTTCTTATCGTTTGATTTGCTTTTCTTTTATAGATTCAGTTCTTCGCGAGGGCACGCCATTTATTCTGACTCCTTGCACAAAGGTATTAAATCGGCACTCATAATAAGTGCAAGTGCATTACCAGGCACAACGCTGTTTTTTATTGGGTTTTCACAAATAAGGAAAAACAACAACCAAACTTTATTTACATGAGAAAATCAATGTATTACAAATACAGACTACCTGCAAATAGCGAAGCTAATTGCATGAGTCAGGCTGTTTTTGTAGGAAAGGAAATAAAAGGTCAATGTTTTGTTTTTGCATGCATGTTTTTAGTGTTCGCTCTCACTTTTCGTGTTTTCTCGTTGTCGGAGAGACTCGAACATGGCACATTTAGAAGACGATGTACCTCAGCAATCTTTGATTCCGATCAGCTGATTTATTTTGTTGACTTTGCCTATGTGAAGAAAGTGTTGCTTTGCTCTCTCGTAGGATAACATCGAGAGCCGATGACAGTTGACGAAACCTCCCTTTGTGTCTTTCTTGTTCGAGTGCAGGCAGCCTCAAACGTGCGCTTGGGATACCTGTGGCTCGACTGTTTTCTCTATGGTGTTCTCACAGACTCCCGTACTCTGCAATGGCTCAGTCTCCAGCCGTGAGTGTCTCGATGCACCCGCGATTCTCGCCACCTTCACGGCTGGGCGCACGGGTTTGGTTGCATGTCCGTGACGTCATTACAAATTTAATAATTATGCAGACAATCCACACGTCGATTGCATAAATTTTATCGGGTTTATTTTTTGTATCGTCTTGAGAAAAAGCGAAATGCGAAAAGTATTTCCTGAAACGTCTCCTAAAAGTGTGAAATTTCAAAAGAAAGACGAAATCCCGCTAAATTATGCCGCGCATTCTGCCCCGCAAATTTCAGGGGGCTTGTCTCTGATTGGTCAGTCTACACAATAACCAAACCCGTGCGCCCAGTCGTGAAAGTGGCGAGAATTGCGGGCGCATCGAGACACTCACGGCTGGAGACTGAGCCTACAATGGAGACTGGATTCGCTCAAATCTCCACGAGCATCCATTCGAACATTTGCATAGAAGTGTAGTTTTATCCTGGCTTATTGATGTAATCTTTTCTTGTCTGTTTTAGTGGGACAGTGTCCAAGATTATCTAGGTAAACCAGTGGAGGCGCCTGTTGTATTGAATAGGTGAGAACAAACTGCAACGCGACGATAAAGCGACAACCAAGTAATGATCAAGTCCACCAAATGCAAACTTCGTTTGCAAAATGGTGAAAAACAAATACTACCATAATTAAGCGCCTCTGAGGATCTTTCATTGGAATTGCTAATCCACAGTTGACCCACGTGTTCAATCACTTTTTTTTAATTGATTCACGTTACACACGATTCGGTGTTTGGTTGTTAGAGGAAACTGTTTAAGCTTGCCAATCTTAGTACGCCTGACATGTAGCAGTTATTTGTACATTAAACATGAGTTTAGTGACTATTTATTATTTGGTTTCTTCGGTTTCAGGATTTTATGTTTCTCCATTGTACGCTCTTCCCATTTGATAAATATTAAATAAATATTAAGTAAATAAATGAAATAGGAAAAAAGTAGTAAATAAGGTACTAGGAGTCCCCGTCTGATCGATTGAACGAGAGGTAAAAGCTAATTTGTTTTTTGTTTGTTTGTTTTTGTGCGTAGATCTTCTTCCACCTCTTTTCCCTTTAATCAGTATCTATTCTTTATCGTCCAGTTGAGAGAACTTCTATGGACGACTGACGTTCCTCAGCCAAAATAATGGTGCGCCTGAGCTAAACAGGGACGAGAGCAACCGAGAGTTCAAACACTCTCTCTCTTTTGACCTGCAACTCTTATGCGCTCTTGATGAGTTCTGAATGTTCTATTATTTTTTAATCAGAACTGCCCCCTTTGTTTGGACTTGTGTTTTAACGCAGTTTAATTAGACCGAAAATCGCGTTTGACTGCAGGTAGCCATTTCCAGTCACTTAGATCACAGGTAACCAAAGCGTAATATGAGAGTTTGTATGGAGCTGAAATTCGATCGAAAATAATCGGCGGTTTTCCGCCGAAAATACATTAAAATCGAAATAAAGTTTAAAATACCTTACCTGTTGTGTGTTTGCTGTGTTTTTATCGCTTTTCTGAGCTTCCGGAGGCCGTTTTGGGCGATTTTCTGCTTAACGGTCGATGCGACGGCATGTCACGTACTAAAGAGAGCTAAAGGTAGGAAAACGGGAATTCAAAATTGCCAACCGACATTCGAGGTCCCGATCAAAATACCCGCTAAAAATCGATTCAATCTAAAGTCAGCGCTTTAAAACCACAACACATTTCAAAAAGGATAAATCTCCTACCTTTCTATGTGATTCAATCGTCAATTAGTTTATTTCTCGAAGTACAGCCCTGCATTAAAAACGAACTAACTTTTCGAAATCGCCGCCATCACAGGCTTGTAAGGAAAAGAGGGTCAAAACTAACGGTCAAGCCTGGGACAAAGCGCCAAATTTCGCTCCACCGGGGGACGACTTGAGTGACTTTTAAGTCGCCAAATGCCAAACTCACCCTCTCTCCGGTAAGTCAAGTTTTATACCTGAGTGCGACCCGCGCGCGATTTCCCGCCGAAATTTGAGCGGTACAACACTTGATTTACCGGAGAGGGGGTGAGTTTCGCATTTGGCGACACAGAAGTCACTCATGTCGTCCCCCGGTGGAGCGAAATTTGGCGCTTTGTCCCAGGCTTGACCGTTAGTTTTGACCCTCTTTTCCTTACAAGCCTGTGATGGCGGCGATTTCGAAAAGTTAGTTCGTTTTTAATGCAGGGCTGTACTTCGAGAGATAAACTAATTGACGATTGAATCACATAGAAAGGTAGGAGATTTATCCTTTTTGAAATGTGTTGTGGTTTTAAAGCGCTGACTTTAGATTGAATCGATTTTTAGCGGGTATTTTGATCGGGACCTCGAATGTCGGTTGGCAATTTTGAATTCCCGTTTTCCTACCTTTAGCTCTCTTTAGTACGTGACATGCCGTCGCATCGACCGTTAAGCAGAAAATCGCCCAAAACGGCCTCCGGAAGCTCAGAAAAGCGATAAAAACACAGCAAACACACAACAGGTAAGGTATTTTAAACTTTATTTCGATTTTAATGTATTTTCGGCGGAAAACCGCCGATTATTTTCGATCGAATTTCAGCTCCATACAAACTCTCATATTACGCTTTGGTTACCTGTGCTTAGATTGTGGGAATCGAAAGAAAAATAGTGGGCGAGGAAAAAAATAAAACATTTTGAGAGAGAGAGAGAGCGCTCACAATATACGTGCCTGGATTTGGTGATTAAAGTTCAAAGCGAATCAGTTGCCTTACAGTTCCAAAAGTTGTTCTATAGGGATATCCTGAACCGGTTGTTATTACATGTAACCTGCACAGAATAGACTCGAGATATATTCTCTGGCTGCGATATCCAATGCATTGTAACTCTTGCTGACAAAAAAGATTCAACAAGTATTCCGTATTATAGTCTCAATTTTTATTCCCGGAATTTGTTTTTATTGCTTCTTCCATTTATGTTCTGGAAAAGGTCCATCAAAGTTATCCTTAGCTAATACAACTTTAACCTGTTTGTCTTCTGTAGGTGCACAGTAATTTTCAGAGTTATTTTAACTCCAAAACTGGAGTTAAAATTTTAGGTTAAAAAAACTCTTTTTGGGGGGTTATTTTAACTCCTTAATTTAACTCCAATTTTCGGGGTTATAATAACTCTAGTGGGGGAGTCACTTTAACTCTAAAAAAGGAGTTATTTAAAGTCCATATAGGAGTTACTACAACTCCAAAAGTGGAGTAAAAACTTTAGGTTAATATAACTCCTTTTTTGGGGTCATTTTAACTCCCAAATTTAAGTCCAATTTCGGAGTTATAATAGCTCCAACGAGGGAGTCACTTTAACTCTACTCCATCAAAGATTAGGGTTATTTTAACTCTACTCCATCAAAGACTAGAGTTATTTTAACTCCATAACCAGAGTTGTAGTTACTCTGAAAACAGAGTAAAATTAACTCCGGTACATTCACCCTATTACTTTCTTAGATAAAAAGCAACATCACACAAATTGACTGTCACTATAAAAGGTACAACATTTTTAATTCAATCCTATTTCATTTTCTTATATGAACAATAGTTTCTTACAGAATTTGAATTAACAGTAACATTAATTCAAATTTCTAAGACACTATAATCATAAAAGTATATAATTATATAAAATGAAAATAAAGCATGTAAATGTATAAATAAAACATGATTTCAAAACATATATATATATATATATATATGTAAAAAACGGCACCTGTAAAAAAGCGGCACTTTTACATTAAAAAACCTGCTTTTTTACAATTCAGACATTGTAAAAATCCTTCTTTCTTACAAAACATATATTTGTAAAAAACCCGATTTTTTACGTAAAAATGCCGGTTTTTTACAATTATATAATTGTAAAAATGCCGGAAATTTACAATTCAGTTTTGTAAAAAAACGGCCCGGAGCCCATATCTTCCAAACGATTTAACCAATTGACCTGAATATTTTTGTGTGTAAAGCTGGCCTTAACATTAATATTTACCGCTGACAATTGCTTTCCCTAACGGCCAATAAGCGTTGAGAAAAAAAGGCCAATAATCTTTTCTCACTTACTGCCTTGTAAGCGGGCCGAAATTTAAAATTCAGTTTTGTGAAAAAACGGCCCGGAGCCCATATCTTCCAAACGATTTAACCAATTGACCTGAATATTTTTGTGTGTTAAGCTGGCCTTAACATTAATATTTACCGCTGACAAATGCTTTCCCTAACGGTTGATAAGCGTTGAGAAAAAAAGCCGATAATCTTTTCTCACTTACGGCCTTGTAAGCGGGCCGAAAATTTACAATTCAGTTTTGTAAAAAAACGGCCTGGAGCCCATATCTTCCAGGCGATTTAACCAATTGACCTGAACATTTTTGTGTGCTAAGCTGGCCTTAACATTAATATTTACCGCTGACAATTGCATTCCCTAACGGCCGATAAACGTTGAGGGAAAAGGCCGATAATCTTTTCTCACTTACGGCCTTGTAAGCGGGCCGAAAATTTACAATTCAGTTTTGTGAAAAAACAGCCCGGAGCCCATATCTTCCAAACGATTTAACCAATTGACCTGAATATTTTTGTGTGCTAAGCTGGCCTTAACATTAATATTTACCGCTGACAATTGCTTTCCCTAACAGCCGATAAACGTTGAGGGAAAAGGCCGATAATCTTTTCTCACTTAGGGCCTTGTAAGCGGGCGGAAAATTTACAATTCAGTTTTGTAAAAAAACGGGCCCGGAGCCCATATCTTCCAAACATTGAACCAACGACTTAACCAAATAACCAGTTTAAGAATGAGTGAGCGGAACCTGTATCTTTTGTTATGAGTACAGAATACCAGTATATAATTACCCGTGACGACATCGAGCCACAATAGCCGATACAAATAAATACGGATGCATAATCCACCCTTTCACACAAAAAGTTCCAGGTTATTCGGTTAAATCGTTAGGAAGAAATGGCTTCCTGTCCTTTTTTTTTACAAAAAAGTGAATTGATAATTAGCCGCCCAATTTGTAAGGTTTGTATGGGGAAAAGATCAGCCTTTATTTCCAGGCCCTTACAGGCGGTTATGAAGGGAACTTTTTAGTAATAAATACTGATAATTGTGTCTACTTCGCAGACAAAAAAAATCAGTTCATTTCTTTAAATCGTCGGCAAGTTATGGACCAAGGTGCCGTTTTTTTACAAAAATGTATTTCTGTAAAAAAGCGGCACTTTTACAGGTCCGTTTTTTTACGCCATATATATATATATATATATATATATATATATATATATATATATTAAATTCGCTTAAAATTTTTCTGTATTTTATATTTCCAAAAACTCTCATAAATGTTCGCCTGGCTCAGTTTAGTCTTCACCAAGGACGGATCGATCGATATAGATACTGAACAGTTCGCTTCACGACTCGCTAAATATCCATCGCTATTCACTTCGCCCTCGGTGAACAATTGCTGATTATTTTCTTTTCGTTTAGATTGATAGTACAGCCGAGAATAGACTTTAATCATGTCATCGAATTCAGTCACACGCGCCTTTCGCATAAACAATCCCAGCTACACGGGCTACGCGTTGGGTGGCGGGTCGCGTGATTCGTGACGCAGAATCATTATGGGATATGAGTCAATTTCTGTCAGATTTAGAACGGAGATTAAAATTTTGATTCCGCTGGCGTCGTGAAAACGCAAATTCCCAATACCCGTCCAGTAGCAAAATATTCCCAAATGACTAGAGGAAAGCGCATGTTTTATTTCCTTTTGCGCACATTTTAGGCCAAAAGTAGATGTGCATTTATATTAGAGATATTTAAAAAGTCTCATGCTCATCTCACTGTAATCTCACCTTCCTCCGTACTGTGTTGTGAAATCAAAACAAGTGTTTTCCAACAGAGAACATCGAAATGTGTGTAAAGGCTGGTTTACAAGTGCAATTTTTTTGTGCAATTTTTGTCGCGCTTGAGCTCGCGATGAAAATCGCAAGTTTAAGCTAGCGGCGATTTTAGTGCGACTTCCGTCTGTGCCATTTGTCGCCGCGATATCGCAGTGTTTTCGAACATTCTGGACCTCTGATGCAACGTGGCGGCGATTTTTAAGACATTGCTGAAAATATCGCTCCCGAATCGCGGCGAAATCGCCGCTAGTTTACACTTGCGACAAACGTTGCATAGGAGACCGCGACAAAAATACCTGATTTCGCGATCAAATTGTCTCCTTAATGCAAAATATATAACAGGTTAACCTCAGTTTCTTATATATTTGGGGACACATCTGTTTCTTACAGGCAGTGCCCTTTATACCGTTGAAACAAGCCCAAGATATCGGCGCTTCCATTTCAAGAAGTAAAATTTTTTCCGATTAATATTTCGTCGATTTGACAGACGTCAGGTTTTGCATAATATCCGTTTCGAAAGTCATCCTTTCCCCCCTCTTTTGTCGTCTCTTTCTGATAATTTTTTTTTTCTGAAGGTAAAAGACGTAGGGAGGGTTGAAAGAAGCTGGTAGGTAAGATAAAAAGGCGAGGCAGACGTTTTTGGACTGTACTGACCCCCGGCAATAGGGGCGGCTGTATTAATTATACTTTTTAATCTCATTAATTATTCAGAAAATCGCTATCGAGATGCAGGCTTCGGAAAATTCTCTCCAAATGGACGATTTCCTTTTATTTACATTGAATGGAAAGGTTTGTTTGAGAAGGCATTTCGACTCGATCATCTCGCTCATGGGTTAAAGGGGTCTCTTAACCACTCGAAAACTGGTGAAAGCACTCGCATGGCTGCCGCCTTGTGGTTTTATTTGTTTTTCCTGACGGAAAAATCACACTTAATTCAAACTATCTCAGGATCAAAGATTACTGCAGGACAAACGTCACAACTGTGTTATATATTTGTAGTTTCTGCTTCAAAAGCTCATAACAAGGTAAAGAAAAGGCGCTGCAGGTGAGCAAGTCATTCTTTGTTGATTCACTGTTTTTATTTATTTAATCGCCTTCCAGTTTTTCGTGCTTCGTATGGTCACATTTTATTCTTTTTCTTTCATTTGAGTTACTTTTGATTCCTTTGCTCGTTTCTCAGATCTCGAAAATTAACCTATAGTCTTGAGCAAGCTATTAAACCTTTGTGAAATATAATGAATTGTTTTCCATGAAGGCCTCGATGTTTTTACATCCGTCAGTTATTCTCATATATTATTTGTACAAACGCCCTAAATTGTGTTTAGTCTGACGTCAAGTCCCTACTGTTTTTTAAATTGTGCAAAACGTTTGAAAAATCAGTAAGAAGAAATGTCGCACTTTTCGGTTCACAGAAGACTTTTATATTGTTATTTTTTAATAACCACGATCACTCTTTTCGGAATTTTCCATGCTCGCATCGACGAATGGTCTGACAAAAGAAATGAAAAGACATTCATAGAACATTTCAATTTTGTGTTAAACGTGGAGGCAAACGCTTCTGTCACAACACATGACGCCATGGAGTGCGCCATCGAATGCATCAAACGAGACTTTTGTTTCTCGTTCAACTTCGCCGTTTATCCAGGAAACAATAACTGTAAGCTGCTACGTGAAAACAAGTACACTTCATCAGATCAATTTCATGCAAGCCCCTTGTACTATCATTACAGCATCGTGGTAAGTCAGATAATAACTGATTAGACCCATGTTACACGACTATATGTTGACTTAAATGTTCAATCGAGAAAAGGCGAAGAAGGAGTTCATTTTCTTGGCCAATGCTCGATTATGTACCTGATCAAATTTCCAACAACATTTTTTTCTATGACTGCATTCTAAGGTTAACAATATTTTTCGGGCGCCACAAACTGCCATTTTGGGTTTGTGTTAAATGTGTTCTGCTGATAATTTTTATTTGCCGAAGGCCTCCAGTTTCCCTAATCAGAATCTGCGAGGTTTTGTCATTAACTAAAATTTTTAGTCGATTTTGTAAACGATGAACTTCGACAAATTGTTCAAAGTCGGTAAAGAAAAGTAATTAAAATTTTGATCGAGGTTTCTGTTTCTCTTGGTGAAAGGAGTTCCACAGTTTCCACAGTTTTATATTATTATTATTATTATTATTATTATTATTATTATTATTATTACAAGTGGGACCGGAAAACAATATTATAATTATTATTATTAGTAATACACCTCTCATTAAATAAGAACCTGTTTTATAAATTTGAAATAAGCCCTGTTGTAGGTTTTAAACTTAATAATTGGGCGCAATTTTTGTTCACCTTGCCCCAGGTGAATCAATTCATTCATCTATTTAACTACCAATCTGTCAATCAATCAACCACTCAACCACTCGATTGATGAATGAGTCGATCAGCCAATTAAAAATAAAAAATCAATCAATCAATAAACCAATCCGTGACTAAAAGTGTTGCCAATGAGAATGACAAACGGTCCAGTAGTCAATAGTGACTTTATTCGATGTGCAGATTATGACCTACTCTGTCACTACCCCAGACCATGAGGGAAGTAAATGTTGTGATTTCAATTTCGTTTTTGGTTTGATTATTACATGTAGCCTTTACACTGTATCTAATGCCACCAATGAGCATTGTTACTAATTGCCATAATCTGGTGCCAAAGAAAAACACCAAAAAACCTCCTCCTAAATCATTTCAAAATAGTCTGAAACCTATCAGGCAGTGAACATCAGACTGTGCTGAATCAGTCAATTGATATAGTTTTCCCCATTAAGTGAATTCAATCAAATAGGTCTGAATCATCATTCCTGGGGTGGTGGTGATGGTGGTTGGGGGGGGGGGGGGTTGGAGGGTACTCCCAAATAAAAGTTATGGGTGTGTTCATCAGATATTTTGAAGTAAAGCCCTTTAAGGTACCAAGGTATTGTTTTCTTGGTGTGGCTTAAGTTCCTTTTACTTCTAAGAGGTACTCCAGGATTCATTCCAAAACTGTGGGGAAAATTATCCCCAGACATAAGATCAGCTAAAACTTTAAATATTTTTAGGAAACAGATACGCAAATACGATATTAGTCTGCTCATAGATGATGGCTGCAAGGGCTGTTCCCTCTGCTCCTCATAATTATTTTATACAGTTTTAAGTATTTTTAATTCTCTTTTTACATATTTTTAATATCTGCTCATCATCATTATTTTATATAGCTTTAAGTATTTTAAATTCTCTTTATAAATATTTTTAATATCTGACTATCATAAATATTTTATATAGCTCTAAGTATTATTAATTTTCTTTCTACATATTTTTAATATCTATTAATTGTGTCCCCAAATTAGTATGGGATTTTCCCAGGCTATGTGGCCTTGACACATTAATAAAGTTTATCATCATTTATCATCATCATCACACATCAACCACTAATAGTAGTGCTGAGGGAGCAAAAAGTGTATGCAGAACCTCATAACGAGTTGTTCAATTCCTTATGAGTTTCTGGTGTAGGTGCTTACAGTCAAACTAATCATGACATCAAAATATTTAGCTGAAAAAAACAAAAATACATAACCTTATTACAAAACATTTCTCATCAAATTCTTTATTTGAATTGATTATGTTTGTATAGGAATATAGCACAGAGTACACATTGCTCAACCAAAGCCTTATAATAAACTGCCATATTTTCCTGACATCAGGTTGATGGAATAAAAACCTGAAAAAGAAAGGAATTGCCAATAGTAAGTAAACCCATGGCTTTTTGGAGGTTTTAAATCTCTTGGTGAAACCAAAGTAATATTTGCAGATAGGCTAGCCTAACTGAAGAGCTCGCAAGTCATGCCACAAAACAAGCTCAACTGGTCACCTGGATGGAATCGCCATGTCAAAG
This sequence comes from Siderastrea radians, assembly GCA_964017195.1. Classification (NCBI taxonomy): domain Eukaryota; kingdom Metazoa; phylum Cnidaria; class Anthozoa; order Scleractinia; family Rhizangiidae; genus Siderastrea; species Siderastrea radians. The sequence continues at coordinate 7,501,636 of OZ024890.1, read as the reverse complement.
ATCTTGTTCATAGTCTAGCAAATTCTCAATAGCCCACATTAGGTATCTCAAAATTCTAACATGACTAAAAGGCTTTACAGACAACCTCTGTTTGGTTTGGTTTTCTTTCTCTTCAGTCTCCTCTGGCAATCAAAAGACAAAGGAATCTTGAAAATTTGCAATATTGTTCATAAAAGTATTGCTCATTACCTGTAAAGATCTGTTTGTAAGCTCTAATAGAGCTAGTAAAATATCCATGGATTTAAGTACATATCCTTTCTGCTTGTAGCCCCCCCAGGAAAGGTTTAAGGGTTAGAACTGCAGGCTGTCTATTATTTCACCAGAAAAAGCATGCTACTGCTCAAAGACACCTTAAGACTATGCATATGAGTGCAATTTCATCTGTGGTGACGTACACACGTATGAAGAGTCGGTGTGCACGCACCAGAGAAAACAAAGAAACTGCTCGTAGTCTATGAGAATGGTACCAACATAGGGCGGTACAACTTTAGATCAACTCCATACTAAAGCTTGCTTCTGTTTACATGAAGGCGATATGAAATGTGAAGCGGGTATAAAATAATTATCATCTCACGCTCGTTTGATTCATTACCGTTGCTGAACTAATACGAATGACTCACAACGGTTTAAAGTCAGACTGGGGAACTATGTAAACATGAATTGAAATCAAACCGTTCTGAGATTTTTGTTTTGAGCATGCGCATTTAATAAGTGGCGTTGAAGCATTATGAGCTGGTGCATAATAGATAAACTGGATTTTTAGGGATGGGTGGTCTCATGTAAACACTTCATGCCAGTCTGACTTTCAGACCGGTCTCATGTAAACAAAATCGTACCCGTCTGAGTTTGCACCGCTTTCATGAAATCCGGGTGTTACTGCTCCTGGGTCTCCAAGGATGTTGTTAAACATCCTTCAGAGCTGCTCGACTTTAGTCTAAAGGGGTGTTTACAGTGTACATGACACCAGTATGATTTTCATTCTGGTACAAGTTCATCCCAGTTCCATCTCGTTTCTCTGTATTTGGTTACATGATTACAGCCGAATTTCTCATAACAGTGTTAGCCATACCTGTGTGTTTACCCCAGCAGTGGCACCGATTAAAATTTTCATTCTGCTACAGAAACCCATACCAGTATCACGTAAACGTGGTATAACTGTTTGATTCATTCTGCACTAAGTTTTAACCATGTAGCCATCCAGTATAAACCTCACATTACCATGAAAAATGGATTTTGTAACTTAAGTAGGTATAAGGTTTTCATCACCCACCTGAATGGGAGACTTGATGGAACACTCATGAAAATGTTGTGGGACAATTTCACCTTTTTTATCTTTTTATCAAATTAGAATAGAATAGAATAAAGTTTATTGAGTTCCCCAGAGGGATCTTCATACTCAATTTACAAGATTTTAAAATGGAAAAATGTTAATAATTTACATGGTAAAAAATTAAAATAAAAAAATACAATAAAACCTTACTATAACTACAATTCAATATAAAGTACCATTAAACGTTTCCAAGGAGTTTAAACTAGTCGTTTAGCCACTTGCTCAAGAGCTCGGATTTCAGCTGATTTTTGAAGGAAACTATAGAACTACAGTTTCTTAACTCTTCTGGAAGAGAATTCCAGATAGTAACTCCGCGGAACACAAACGATTGTTGCGCCAGAGCAGTTCTGCATCTAGGCAGTTGAAGACTGTCTCTCTTCTTGGTAAGAAAGCTGTGAGTCTGTGACCTCTTAGTAAATAACTGACTTAGGTAGGAAGAGGCCAAATTATTCATACATTTATACATTTGCACGGCGTCTCTGATATAAAGGGGATCAGAAACAGGAAGAAGCTTTAATTGCTTAAGTGTTGGCGTGATGTGGTCAAACTTTCTTTTCCCTGACAGCAAGCGGGCAGCAAAGTTCTGTACCAGTTGGAGTTTGGCAATATTTCCTTTACAAGTGCCAGACCAAACCGATGAACAGTAAAATAATGAACTGAAAACTAATGAATTTATAACAGTGAATAAAGTAGGGGTATCCAAGACATGTCTCACTCTGCTGATCATGCATAGCTTGCCCATAAGATTAGAAACAAGAGTATCAACATGTTCATTAAATGATAGTCGTTTGTCTAATATTACACCGAGATCCTTTACAGAGTCTACTACGTGGAGATCCTTTCCCATTAACGTCAGCGGGGGAATGGTGACTTGACCCAGCATCTTGGAGGATCCAAGATGCAACGCGTAGTAAATCAGCCTTGAGATCTTCCAGGCCACCTTCGATTTCTTTACGGGAGAAGGAAAGGTATAGCTTGGAGTCATCCACATAAGACTCGACATGGCAAGTTGTACAGACTGAAGGCAGATCATTGATGTACAAGTTGAAAAGAAGGGGCCCCAATATTGAGCCTTGGGGAACCCCATGTCGGATAGTAAGAGAATTTGATAATGAACTGTTTATGCGCACACGTTGTTGTCGGTCTGACAAGTAACTTGCAAACCAGGACAAAGTCTCATCGGAAACACCGAGCGTACGAAGCTTCATAAGCAGTGTCTCATGGTGAATACTATCAAAAGCCTTGCTTAGATCAAGCATCAGAACGCCTGTCACCTTTTTCTCATCAACGGCTCTGTATAGGTGGCTAGTAAAGAGTATGCCAACACACACTAAAAGGCAGATGGTTTAAATAGCTGGTATATTGGAATGATTTTAACGATGTTTTGTTGTGCTTAATTATGTTTGACTGGGTTCAGAAATTGATGGAATCAAACACAGCTGTATGCGTATTTTTGGTGTTCAACTACCAAACCCAAATTATCCTGATCACTGCGTTCGATCCAGTTCAATTTACTAAACAGTTAGGTATGCAAGCTGGGATAATTATATGACTTACATCTTCGACGTACCTTCACTGTAAGAAAAGGCCGCATCAGTGATCACTGCTGACATAACATGAACAGATAAAAAAGGATCAATGAAAACAGCAAATTCAGGGCAAAAGATTGGCAGTCACCAGGATGCCAGTAGCCATCTAAAACTAAACAGGTCCACTAAAAGTTGAGGTTTGATCGCCTGACGGGTTCCCTTCTAGCAGAGGCCCCTTTTCCTTTGTATTCGCTGAGCTGACGGGCGGGACGAAAAGGTACCTCTGCCCTGGGTCGAAACTTGCTTTGATTCAACCGCCGTCCATGGTCGTGGACGGCGGTTTCCCAAACGCATGCTCCCTGTATTGTTTGCTGACCGTGACTTGAGCCCACAGTATCCCGTGCATTCCCTTATAGTTATTCCGCTGTCATTTAGTTAGCCCGCGTAGTAACATGCCGTCCTGGAAAGAGAACTGAAACTCGTGAAGAATTACAATTAACGTTTACTTTCTCTCGTTTTTGTTAACATGGACGACGGAAAGATAAAAAATCGAAAGAAGAAGCTCTAAGGAACACTCGACAAGTTAAACAATGGAATTTAGAGCTTTTAGAGCGAAGAAAACATCTGTCAAGGCGAAGGACAATCTTCCATATCCAAAGATTTTTCGAGCTGCGGACTTTCTGTGAAATGCTCCAGCACTTCTACGAGTCTACGGTAGAGTAAATTACACATTTGATTGTAAATTTGTATGGAAATGGCTTTTTAATTGCGGGATTCTTCATATTCCTAACAGTTTTCGTAAAAGTTTTGAAAAACGTGCACAGTTTGCATCACCAAATACTCTTCAAAATAACTTGCACATCGAGCGAAATCGCTTGCGGGTAGCCTCCCTCGAAGAAAGAATTGAACGCGTTTGGTCTTCAGAAACAACTAAAGGCGTGTTTTAATAAATGTATTATTTAGAAAAGCTTACTGTCTCTTCTTCGGTGTACCTTCATTCATAAAATTTCGAAGAGTAGTAAACTGACCTCATAGACAGACACAAATGCTCTGTTGTGGTTTGATTTCACGCTCGAGACAACATGAGAAATCTCTTGCCGAAATTTTAAAAATTTTGACTTTGAGATTGTATTTTTGGCTAAATCTTAATTGACAACTGGTGTATTTTATTTAAAAGTTAGAAATTCTAACTATTCTAGATCAAGTTAGTGTTGATTTTTCGAACCTATATAGCTATAAACTGTCCTTTCGTACTGCACATGGGGTTGTTTACTACCAACTGTTCATTTAGTGAAGCAATCATAAAACACGCAGCCTTCAATGGGTTAAATTCTCTTTGATTCCTGGAGTTGTGGTCAAGTTGAAAAAGCTTCCTTGTCCAGATAACTTGAAATTAATACCGTAGATTAGACAACAACTATCTCGAGACAAACTGTCTACTTTTTTTAGGGGAGTTTTTGGTGAACTCACCATTCACGACAACAAAACTGCGCAGGTGTTTTTGGTGCGTCAGTTGAGAAAGGTGGGAGTCGTCAGCTGATCACGTGCTAAAAGCATCACTTGACGTTTCGGTCGCTAAGTAACCGTGGCGCATGTTCAACACAGTTCATTTCGACCCAGGGCATGTCCCTTTTTCGTCCCGCCCGTCAGCTCAGCGAATACAAAGGAAAAGGGGCGTCTGCTAGCAGGGAACCTGACTTGTGGCTACGATTAAAAAATGTTACAATGTAGTTACAATAAAAATATTTAAAATAAAATGTACTTTAATTGGAGTACCTTTCTTTCCTTTCCCTTCAACTCTAAGTTCATAAATATTATTGCAGTAAATTTTTTGTTTTTTTATTTTGACCTGGGCCACTAAGAATTCAAGGATTCTAGCCGAACAGCAACCAAGCACGGAAGATAGTTTTTAATCCTGCAAATTATGGAATAATCGGTGAAAGTTGAGAAGACATATACAAAATTACATCCACCTTCTTTGAACTCTATTATCTTAAATTACTTTCCCAAGAGTGATCAACAGATAACCTGTAATAAAAGTTACACATATTCGAAATTTAAATTTGTTGTTGTTCATCAAAACATGCTTAAACCATAATCCAAAGTTTTGTTTAAAAGACAAGATTCTGTTGAGCTTTTGAACGTTAATAGATATAACAAACATTCATAACACATTAGACATATATAAATATTTTGCAAGCAGTCAAGAAAAGCCCAGCTAATCAACAATCGAGTGGGGGATGTTAACAACACTAACATGATACTACACAAAAGAATTTATAAGCTTATCTGCCAATATCAACATTTGGGGAATAGCCTGAATTTCTTGCTTTATTTCTGTTTCAAATATTAACTTGAACAGCAACAATGTAATTAAAACTAACTATCACAACACCGAGACTCAGCTTTGGGGTATTCTTTGATTTATTATCGCGTGAAGCCGATACAAGTAACTATAAAGAACCCGGGAGTGGCGGGTGGGTTGTACTCGCTTATACATCGACGACAAAGGACGAACTGATCAATACAGAGATGAATGTAATCCTTATGTTCACTTGACCGATAGCAACATTCCTATGACTAAGGTTACATAGCTAACATAGTAATTAATACTTTAACATAATACATTAAAACTCTCGCTTACTGAAAACAAAAAGGATGCTTTGTTGCCCTTTTACTTGGCCAACAAATAGCATATGATTCCCAGTCGAGTGAACATAAACTACGTCTGTCGGTTGTTTACAACCGGAATGAAAATTAAATTATTTAAGCGTTGGACTACCGATGAATATGAAACATCAAGCTAATGATCGATCGGAAAAGCTCTAAAAAGCTGTTCACTGAACGGAAACAATAAGCTCAACTAAGCGTAAGTCCTTATGAAAATAATTTACACGTAAGTACTTACCTGACATTGTAACTGACATTGACAGTTGACCCAACGTTCTGAGCAATGCAGCGAAAAATGAAGTGTTGTCCACTTTCCAAGATACTATTAACAATTCTTAAGTGGAAATACACTACTGACGGTCCAGAAAGCTAGGAAAACATCCCTTCAAATCTCCTTCAAACCAAAGGTTAAGCTATGCGACCGCGCTTCAAAAGGGCACCAGTCTCCCTCAACAATCCGTCACACTGGTGCCCAGTACTTCGCGTGCGTACAAATTCACATCCCTAAGCTATATGAAACGTTAACGTAGTTGGAAAGAGCGTAGTGTGAAGCCAAGGAGGAAACAAAGGTCCGCCCATAATGCTTTGCGACCAATGATCTCACATTTGGACTTGAACGCGATGAACATCGTGTGAAATGGCAAGCTTGTGTAGCAGCGCTATCCCGATTTTAGAAGAAGAAAATTCTATGTTGTAGTCTTCCGCGCCTTGTGCAAGTCCTGTGTTTGGACAACTCAGCTTTCCCAGCGAACTGGCCGTTCTCCGGTTTAATGTGTTTTCTCTGATGCAGGGAATCGATAAGGTAAGGGAATCGATAAGGTAATCGATCGCAAATTCGATGGAAGTCTTTCTGCCGCGCCGTTCGATCATAATATAATATCACCTCAGAAAATTTGGGTTATTTTACACCTCTTCAACTCCAAGTCATTGTACACACTGAAAACTACATTCTCTTAGCTCTCACATGGTGTATTAAACTTATGAATCGGTTTAGAAGAGAAGAAGAAAATAATTATTTGTGGGAGAGGTTTAAAGCGCTGTGTAATTACAAAGAGATCGTTTAGGATCACTTTAGAAACCGACACTAACTTAGTCAAACACGCCATAAGATTTGGGTTATTTAACGCCTCTTCAACTCCAAATCATTGCATACAGTGGAAACTAAATTTTCTTAGCTTTCAAATGGCAAATTAAACTTAGGAATCGGTTGAGAATAGAAGGAGAAAAATTTTTTTTTATGGGAGAGGTTTATAGCGTTATATAAGTACCGCAAAGGCATTGTTTGGATCGCGTTACAAACCGACACGGCTAACTCAGTCAAACACTCCATAAGGTTTGGGTCATTTAACCTCCCTTCAACTTCAAATTATTGTGTACAGTAGAATCGACATTTTCTTAGCTTTCAAATGGAACATTAAACTTAGGAATCGGTTGAGAATAGAAGGAGAAAAAATATTTACGTGAGAGGTTTATAGCCTACCGTGAAAGTTCCGCAAAGGCATTGTCTGGATCGCGTTACAAACCGACACTAACTCAGTCAAACACGCCATAAGATTTGGGTTATTTAGCATCCCTTCGACTTCAAATCATTGCATGCAGAGAAATCTAAATTTTCTTAGCTTTTAAATGGCGTATTAAAATTAGGAATCGGTTGAGAATAGAAGGAGAAAAGAATTTATTTGTGTGAGAGGCTTATAGCACCATAACCGCAAAGGCATTGTTTGAATCGCGTTACGAACCGACACTAACTTAGTCAAGCACGCCAAAAGATTTGAGTTAACCTCTCTTCAGCTTCAAATTATTGTGTACAGTAAAATCTACATTTTCTTAGCTTTCAAATGGCGTATTAAATTAGAAATCGGTTGAGAATACAAAAAGAAAAAAAATATTTTTATGAGAGGTTTATAGTACCGTGTAAGTACAAATTTGTTACCAAGTAAAACGCGGCATAATTCATGCACTGTTAATAAACAAACAAGGACTTAAAATCAGCTAAAAAAAGTGATTGTATTTAAAATTACATTACTTCGTCTGTCGGTGGGGTACGTGGATTTCCTCGTGTCAATGCTGGAAGACCTGACTCACGAAATCTGGAACTGAGAAGCAGAAAGGTCACAAATCAATCATACAACTTGCAAACATGACCTCATTTAACTTGAAATCAGCCCAGGGTTTAGCGGTATGGCGAATACAGTATCACAAGAACCTTATTACAGATAAAAACGTGCCAAGAAAGCGAACAGCTGCCGATAAGCTGCAGTAACATTGCGAGGACTAGCAATCAAAAGCATCTCGCTGCTGTGACACTGGTCGAGGAAAATGACGGTAGGCGCCAGTTTTTGAGTGATTTAAATTCGGTCCTTACTCACTGAAAACGTGAGTACATTAGGGTACATTGCGATTGCTACCGATTGCGGTTGGACTCTTCAAAAGGCTAATGTATCCATTACACTACAAAACAAATGGAATTTAACATACCTTTGTCGAAGGACAAAACGTAAACAACGGCGTCTTCACGCCAAATGGCTCCCAAATAAAGGCTTGGAAAAATAGCTCAGACCACGAATGTGTTCAGAAATTCTACGGCTATGGGAACTTTAAATAACCAAAAACAAATGCAAAACAAAAGATTTGCCAATATCGACCTTGAAGAATGAGAAAAATCCAAGCAAAATCCTTCTATTTTACGCGCCAAGAACAACCTCTTAGGAAACTGTCAAAAGCGAACTTATCGAATTTTACACAAAGCACAGTAGGGGGACCTTTATTTCCTCCTTGGTCTGAAACCAAATATGCTGATTCGTTTTTACATTTATATTAAATCCTCACAAAACAGGGGATTATCAAAAGTTTAAGGTTCATTTTTTATTTCGTTTTTTTCAAAAGAAAAAGTAATAACGGCCGTTTTTCAATAACTTACAATTTTTTCTGCAATATTACTGGAAGAAATTACGGATATATTAAGCTCAATGCAGTTTTAAAGTTATTTGAAATATTCCGTGCGCTCTGGTCACGTGACCGATGACGTCTTAACAATAAGGTTGTCATGGACGTTACTTTCATGTGAAGTTCTATTAAACCGCCGAAGTTTGCTCCTCTCCGCCTCAAACTGCCACAGCTACAGACTCCTTACCAGTCCCCTGGGAAATGCTCCTGTACAGAGCCACCTTAACTTTCAAATGCCAGGTGTAAACTGGCAGTTTCCAAAATTTCTCATTCTAATGACCATTAGGGCACGTTACCTGCTTTTGAATCAATAGAAGCCTGTTCTTGCACTAAGGTAAAATATCTTTTATTGCCATAGTCACGTGACTAATGACGTCATCACCTGACATTGATATGAGGGATAACTTTTACACAGGTGTAAATGCCACATGGTACAGCATCCTCTTCCACCACAAGTTAACCAAGTTATTTAGCATTAAAAATTTTTCAGGAGCAGAGCATGCTGGGAAGGTTCTTATTATAATTATAATATTGCTTTTAATTATTATTATCATTATATATTTTCTGCAGCCTGAGTTAATAACCCAACTTTGCCAGTTTCAAAACCGGGCCCTTGACTTACATGAACTTGAACCTAGTTTATACAGTTGGTTTTTCCGTGTTTCATTGTTAACGAGGACACTGGTTTTTATTCTCTCCCGTTGCTAGTGTCGGTACCGGAGCTATATGTTTTGTTATTATGGTCCTAAGAAAAAAAAATTGCTGTGAAATATTTTTGCTTGACTGTAGAGCCCGTGTGAATACAACCCTTGTAGCAATGGTGCTTCATGCCGACCGTTGTACGGAACAGATGGTTTTTTATGTCAACGAGTTCCGGGAAGCATTGAGCAAGGTAAGGTGAAAATTAACCAAATTATGATAGCACGCTTATATTAAGTCCGCAATTAAACCAGCATTTACTTTTAAACCAAAACGGTTCCTTTTCCTTACTCTCTGTGTCACAGCGTACCTTGGTTGCGCCCTTGGCTTCATCACGTCAGTCAATTTCGTACCCAGAGTCCTCAGACTTTCTGGTCAGCGGCCGACCAAAGCCTGAAGACTCTGGGTTCGAAATTGCTCGTCAGTAGGCCATTTCTGAATTGTCTTGTGCCTCTTTTCAAAGCCAGGCCTCGTGCGAATCCTTTCATATGAAAATGAGTTTCATCTGCATGTGAATGGCAACTCATTTTCATATGAAAGGCTATGCACCAAGACTCGCTTTGAAAAACATCCGGTACATTTCAATTCGTAAATGGCCCGCTGGATCCTCTGGCCACTGAGCGCCTGTGGAAAAGTTGCAGCGGCGTCATGTTTATCAGGTCCATTCATTGTAAAAAACGTCTTGCACTGACTGCTAGGATAAGCAACGATATGTGAATAGAATTTCATGTTTTTGTCTTGCCAAATTGTTAATCAGATTTTGGTCAACGACGTCTTACACCTTAGCACTGGCTCATTATGCAGGGAAATTTGTATATATAGGAAAGGCCTACGCCTTGACATTCCCGTATCTCAATAGTCTATTGCTCATCTATCGGGCCTAAATAGGACGCTGTAGGCTATGAGATATTACTCCAACAAGGACTACCAGCAAGAGACTGATTAAATTTCGGTTACAGTTTTCTCAAATTGTTGGGGACAAATTATGCCCCGGCTACAAGTTAGAGATTTAAAATAAACAAGGAAAAGATATGTGACATTATTACCTAACCACTTTTGAACTGTTTTGAATAGTATTCTTAACTATTTCATCTCCTATGTGTTTCATTTAGCTTCCCCTTGGATCAAGCTCAACAAGGATGAAGTTTGTTTTGGTGCTCAGAATGACTCATACGGGAACTTTACTGTTATGTCAAATGGAACTCTCATTACCATGAAGTTCGTGTACTTGTCAGGCTTTGTTACGTGCAACAAAAACTCTGCCCCTTATGGAAGCCATTGGGCTTGTAAAAAGGATTCTAACATCGCAACGATTGTGACAAATGCGAAAAACAAAGTCATGTTACCACAGGATTACCAGAATAAATCCTTTGCTTTGTATGGCTACCACCCTAATTCTTCCGAGCTGGTTTTTAACCCTTTGTCCCCTCCCCTGACAGTAGCAGCTGGTGAAGAGTTCCGGATTTGGTATCATGAAGATTTTCAAGATGGCGCGGAGAATGACAACGCTGGGGAAACGTGTACGGATGTTTTCGGCCTGTATAGTGATTGAGACGTACTATTAAACATAGAAAAAGGGCAATTCTTTGTAGAAAAATGGGTTGTGATAGACATGTATAAATGTTAACTTTTTAGTCTTTGCTACTATTCTAACACGAATTGAAAGTTTGATTAGCTGTCGTAGAAGCATTGGCACTTTCACGCCTTAATTTTCATGTACAGCTGTACAAGAGAATCATTAGCGATCAGAAAACTTTTCGCCTGTTTGTTCAAACAAACTGAGAAAAAACCATTAATTAAAAAATATAGCGCGTACACCATTTTTCTGAAAACTTTCCCTGTTTTGGTTGTAGCAAAACCACGTGCATGTTTCGAGTCTTATGTCTGGAAAATCATTTCGTCAGTAACACAGAAGTAATTTGTTTTGAACGTTCCTCTGTCTGATAAAGGCCACTGAGTTTATGTAAATAAATCATCGAAACTACATGTTAAGGAAAACGTAACATCACTTCTCAAAGGGATGAAATACGTCATTTCATTTATGAAATATATACTTTTCCTTGGCCTGTAGACGTCCCATGCAAGATCTGCTTTGAGTAGGCAAACAACGACTGTCGCGCTATATGGAACGTTGTACGTGTGCTTATGGTCGAAATATACTTTTTTCTTTACGACGAAGAGAGTCAGACAGCTGAAAAAATCGCTAAAAGAGGTCAACCACAAATTAAACAATTTAAAACAGTCGCGTTAAATAAGAATAAAAATTTGTTCTCCGTTGCCTGTGTTAGAGGCGGAAAATACGATCTATTCACTCGGCGCACAAACAAAAACTTGTCGCCTCTAAACGCTTCAGATATTCATAATTATAACGTAATTTCCTATAGCTTAACTTACAGTAAAGTTCACATTCATATTGTTGCAGATTTTTTCTTGTTATTATATATATATTATATTCTGAGTGCATATGGTCTTGCGTATCGTGGTGAAAATCCTTACAACAGTCGTTTCTTATCAGCGACAAGTGATGATGCTGTGTGAAAGAAAGAAGAAAAAACGATTCATCATCGAAACCCACCGGAATAGAACTGAAAATTTAAAGTAAGCAACCAATGACAAATGTTTCATTGCTGTTAAAATCTGATGCATGGTTAATTAATTTGAAAGAAAGATGCGATTTTTATCTGCTATAAAGTAACTTGATAAAGGTGAACAAAAGAACAAGACTCAGGCCATTTGTTAATGTTTACCTTCGCTGCAAATTATTCCAGAACACGTTTTATTAAAAATATGAAGAGGAAAATCCGGATAACAAATGCAGGAGATTAAAGCTTTGAACTGTGTACATACAGCAAGAGTATGATAAGAGTATTTATCTAATAACATTTTATATCTCTTATTCGTCAATTGCAATTTAATTAATGTTTCAACAAAAGTCAGAAATCGTATTTCTCTGACGTCAGGTTGCCTTATATGAAAGAAAGGTTTCTTAAAGTGTCATAAAGCGTTTTACCAGCCAGCGGGCAACATGTCGCAATGTTTAAAATTTGTAAAAATATCATGGTTTTGTATTTCTATTGCAAAAATCTGTGCTTTTACGGAAAACTTTCCTAACCAATCGGCAAAAGCAACTAGAACATTCTTCAAACACGTGAATTGCGTTCTGAACGTGGCCCCCGTTCTTTCTGTGTCAACGTATGACCCAATGGCTTGCGCTCTAGAATGTCTCAAACGAGACTTTTGTTTCTCGTTTAATTTCGCTATTTATCCAGGAAACTATAATTGCAGACTGTTACGCAAGGACAAGCACAGCTCTCCAGTCAGATTTGAGCCGAGTCCCTACTACCATCACTACAGCATCATGGTAAGTAAGATATATGTGAAAAACACAAACACGAATTGAGTCGAACAGAATTAGCTAACAAGATGTGGATATACTGGGTTCATTTTGGTGGGAAAATGGGAGTACATGACTGCAGATAAGTTTCTATGGGGGTATGGTTACAGTTCCTTTTTGTTTTACACGAAGTGGCTCTACCTGTGAGACAGACGTTCGCGGCCGAACTGGGGCACTGGTTCTGAGTTATCATAACTCACGATTACCCTTGAATTGTACGACACGAAGTCCAGTTGCCAATTAGTGGTATCTATAACAAAACGCGAGATTTGAAAATCTGCGTGGGGATATATTTTTAATTATCAGTTTGCAAGTAGAGGAGAAAGAGCCATAAAAAGAACCCATTTCAGTGCACCTGATGGACTCGCGCACAGCGTAGTTGTCCGATTACAGCTATCCAATTACAAAAAGTTCAAATTGGACAGCTGCAATTGGACGCCCACGTGATCACCCTCCAATTACGTATCAATTAGATACAATTATCTATAGAATCGGACAGCTTGAAAAATTTAAGCAGACATGTCAAAAGATGATTGTCTTTGAAAAATCAAATGACGTATGCAAAACGATTTTTCATCAAAATGTGTTGAATAAACGGCTGATCAGCTCTCAAAACAGCCAAGTGCAGCCAGCCTTTCTATTTTCTGGTCCCTTGTTGTACTTTGAGTACCGTACACTATTTTGCCCATAAGGTTAAATTATAGTGTTTCACTTGCATTAAGTTCAAAGTTTCATGAAAAACAACGATTTATTGATTTCTTTGTCTTCAGAGTCCATGTGAATACAGCCCTTGTGAAGATGGGGCCACATGCCGTCCACTGTACAGAACTAATGGGTTTTTATGTGAAACGGTTCACGGAAGAATTGGAAAAGGTATATTATGCTGGATTTCAATATTTTAGGGGACTAGCTCCTATAGCCAAACGATGTCAAAAAGTACTTAAGGGATTTTTCGTCGATTCGCTCCTAAAATTTGACCTTAAAGTTTAATGGACGATAATAAAGGTACGGCTTACAGTTTTTACAGTCAGTTGCCTCAGATATTCAGTTCGAAAAAAATCCAGCATATTACATTGCAATGCAAAACGTAGCGAGGAAATGTCTAGAAAAGAGGTTAGCGATTTTGAAGGGAGTTAAACAGTTGCTTCATTTTCCCGGTGTCTGTCCTTTTAAGTCCTTACAATGTGACACCAGGAATGAGAAAAACACTAATTTTAATGCAAAAGATCAGTCGATGTGAAATCTCCCATATTTACTTTTATTGCGTATGTTAAGCTAAATATACATGCACAGCTTCCAGTAATGTGTTTTTAATTCTTCCTCATGTTTGTTTTCTCAAACTTTTTAGCAGCTTCTTGGATTAAATTGAACAAAGACGTTGTCTGCTTTGGAGCCAAAAATGACTCATACGGGAACTTCACCATTCAGCACGGTGGAGCCATCACAACATTAAAGCTCGTTTACGTATCAGGATACGTCACGTGCAACACAATGAAAGCCCCTCACGGAAGCCACTGGGCGTGCAATAGTCAATTCAAACTTGGTACAATTGTCACTGATGCTGATAACAGAGCGGTCTTTCCTCACGAGTACAAAAATACGTCATACTTGTTGCCTGGCTACCATATCAACTCATCCGAACTTGTGTACCAACCATTAATTTCGCCCCTAACAGTGAAGGCAGGCGACGAGTACCGAATTTGGTATCACGAGGATTTTCAAGATGGCATGGAGAGCGACAATGCCGGCCACACATGTACTGATGTGTATGCCATCTACAACTAATAAGGGTATTGTCAGAAGAAGCTGAGACAACAAAATGTGACAATATATTACAGACTGAATATAAGGAGTTTGAGAAAAGCTATGCAAAACGGAGAAGTAAACATGATTTATTCGGTTGGCGTCTTAGGAAGGCGAAAGAAGAGTTGACAAACAAGACGGAGATCAAACAGCCAATCCTCTTATTTGCAGTAAATTTTGGATTCCCGGACCCGGTTAGGCTGGACTCCGCTGCTTCCTCGAGTCCGGTATTTGTTCCTAACAGCGGCTGGTAATCGAGCTTAGGACCTGGGTTAGTGGGTGCAATAATTGCTAGAATCGTAGAATAGAAAGTCTATACATGGATTTACATGCCGTTCTTAAATTTAAGCGTACGCGGGGAACTCAGACTTTTTAACGAAACGCCGAATACGAACATTTAATTGTTAGTCTTGCAATGATTGACAAAAAAAAAAAAAAAAAAGAAAAGAAAAACCACGTGGATACTTATTATAAGAAGGGTCCTTTCGTAAAGTCGTAGAATCGGTAACTACAGTCTTAAAATCGGAGCATCGCAGAATCAGAAGACTCTTACAATCGCATACTTGTTACTAGAAAGATATTATAACAACACTCGTAGAATAGGAGAATCCTGCAATACAGTGAATAAATTATACTTCAATAGATTAAATGCCAGGGTGTTTGCCCGAGGAATGCGTCTTCTTATGATTGCCATGGCAATGTGCTATTTGTTCATGAGTTCTGATCGTAGACTAGCCTATGTATTGACACGCCTTCGTGTTTAATACATAAGCCTCTTCTTCTCTGTATTCACTGAGCTGAGAGAAAAGAGGAAAAGAGGATCTTGTCTTAGCTCGTGATCATGTATACATGCCAACTTAGCATGCATTAAAATTATGAATATATGAAAATCATATATTTGAACTGCGGAATGAAGAAATAAATGTAAAGAAGATCCTCGCAGTTATTAACGCAACTTATGCAGTTGCGAAAAGAAAGCCTGAAAAAATCAGGCTTGCCGGGATTCGAACCCTGACCTCTGCGATACCGGTGCAGCGCTCTAACCAATTGAGCCAACAAGCCAACTGGGAGCTGGTCATTAAATTGGTTCGTAATATACCCGGGAAAGATGAAGGTGAAATTATGAATATATGAAAATCATATATTTGAACTGCGGAATGAAGAAATAATTGTAAAGAAGATCCTCGCAGTTATTAACGCAACTTATGCAGTTGCGAAAAGAAAGCCTGAAAAAAATCAGGCTTGCCGGGATTCGAACCCTGACCTCTGCGATACCGGTGCAGCGCTCTAACCAATTGAGCTAACAAGCCAACTGGGAGCTGGTCATTAAATTTGGTTCGTAATATACCCGGGAAAGATGAAGGTGAAATTATGAATATATGAAAATCATATATTTGAACTGCGGAATGAAGAAATAAATGTAAAGAAGATCCTCGCAGTTATTAACGCAACTTATGCAGTTGCAAAAAGAAAGCCTGAAAAAATCAGGCTTGCCGGGATTCGAACCCTGACCTCTGCGATACCGGTGCAGCGCTCTAACCAATTGAGCTAACAAGCCAACTGGGAGCTGGTCATTAAATTGGTTCGTAATATACCCGGGAAAGATGTTAGAGCATGCATTAACTACGAACCGATGGAAAAATATTTCGCATATGTGGAATCAATAATCACAAGCTATCAAACAAAAGAAAAAAAAAGGAATTAACGGTGCATTGGAACTTTGGATTTATTCAGGTAAAATAATGCATATAACGATAAACAGGCCTGCGTACCGAGAATTTTTTTGCCTCGGGTAAACCAGAATGACAAACTGGTTAGTTTGCTCCTAGGATTCCCTCCCTTCCCCAACCTCACACGGCCTTTTTATACTGGTGTCGTTGGTGGGCGTCTGCCAAGGTTCTTCTGCGTATGGTAATTTGTCCTTCAATCACCCCACGAAACGCCGTTCTGAGACCCTAAAAATGACTTTGAGCCAGACATAGATGGCTTTCAGTAGGCTTACCGCTCTAAGCTACGCAGTCCACTGCCCTTATCGAACTTCTTAACGGCTGTTGATTCAGATGCGAGCAAAGATTTTTTTTACAATCTACAGTTTGATTTGAGGTCACACACTAAATCCAAGTAGTTCTTTGCTGAGAAAGAACGATAGTGTACCATTGTCATTCATTACTTATGTCGCTCATTGTCTCGTGTGGTTACGTTATGGGAAAAGATTGTGGCCGAGGCAATGAGCAGCTGGGTGCGAAAACACACACTGCGTGTTACGTCGCCGAAGGGGAGGTGGGAGGGCCGAAAATCCTTCCTGACTTACCGGCTTTCGTATCTCTTTCGAAATGCCCCGAGTCTGGGCAAAAAGGATTATTAAGCTAGGAGACAGCCCTTGGGGATTCAGCGCATTACATGTGTATTAAAGCAACCACCTTCCAACAACAGGGTTATGTAATTCAAGCCAGCGGCACTCCAGAATTCTGCTGCATAAATATATGAATGAGAATAGGCAAAACATTTGTAGCTTTGTTCGACTAATGTATTGATTATTTTGATCATTTTTTTATGACTTTTAATTTTATATTGATTACGTTTTGTTTTTCCAAGCCCAATCTCGACACTTATCAAAGTTTTGACAGTTCCACAAACGCGAAGCGTATTAGGAGACAATAAATTAGCACATATTAAACAATTATTGGACGAGGCTGAGCAAAAAATCTTGATTGGTCAGTGGCGAGCAGATCAATTATTTGCCGATGCCGAACGCAGAGGCAACTAATTGATCTGCGAGACACTGACAAATCACAATATTTTGCGAAATCGAGTTCAATAACTGTTTTATCATTCAACAAGACAACGTGCTCATGCATTTAACCAGCAAGCCTGACTGTTTCACAATTACTTGTTCTTACCCAAGTGGTGCAAGATTGTGTTGAGCGCGCGCACAGTTTTCTTTTCGTTTAAAGCTTTATTAATATTATAATAAAAAATACAAAATAACAGAATTCCGTTTTCGCCAATAATTAAGAGGCCGTCTCCTTAAGAGCGATCTCGATCTCGGACTCAAAAATAGATTTCCGTCAAATTTCAACCACTAATACTACTCTACCTATCCCTACTACTAAAATGCAGTTGAAATGATCCAAAAGTTTATTTTGTTCCCGTTTTGAGGATTTGACTGTTAGTATACCATAGGTGACTAATATTTGCCTAGTGTGAACGCCGTAGTACACGTTTTTCCAATTGTCGTTTAAAAAGACTTCGCACCATCACAACCTTCAATTTTGCACCAGTTTGAAGAATGTCATTTGGCCATTTTTCCGTTCAAAATCATATGAAACTGAACATGATGAATGAAATAATTAATAAGTGACTCGAACTGCACGAAATAGTGCTTTTAAAACATGCCAAAATTCTCAATTGAGGCACCTAGGCCAGACCGACAATCCCGTTCTAGGCGTAGACTCGGAACTATTTCCTAGAATTATTCAATAAAACTTGCGGCACAATGCGATTCTGACAAATTGAGTCGAAGTTAAGTTTCGGCAATGGTGTCTTGCGTGTAATAAACTCCCATTCCAGTCGGATGACTTGAAGCGAAATCTGATTATATTTCTAGATACAATGGCCTGTTCTTCCTCACGCTGCTATATCAACATCTATTCAGAATTCTTAGGCTCCTTGACCTGAGATATCACCTCATTTGACACCTTCCTTGCTCTCTAATTACTCTCTCCGTCAGGGGGAACGCTTTGGCGGTTCATAAAATGTGCGACGTACAGTCTTTTTGTTCATCATAAGATACGAAGACAGCACAGTAGTGATGTAGGGATGTAAAGATCCGGTCGCTACATTTCTGGAGAACAACCGATGAAATGAATGTTTCACGATTTGTGTTGCAAAATATAAACGGGTCAGAAAAATAGCATTTCCGGACTGCGGACAACGGACTTCGGATTGCGGAATACAAACTTGGAACATGGGAACGGGTGTACAGCGGACTAGTTACAATCGATTTCACTAAACGTTTTCAATCTGTGAACTTAGCAACGTCATTCCGCACGTTTGGAGTTGATATGAGAATGGAAAAAAGTGTGAACTCTGGTCTTCAAAAGTTGTTTGGAAAATCAATTGCCTCGCAGATCAGTGGTCTCGAACAGTATAAACTTTGTGGCTCTCAGGGTGCAAGCATTATGTATTTCGAGTTAATTCCTCCGGCAGTACAGCCGGTAATTTCTTGCGAGTTGGTTGAGCAAAACGGACAAACTGGCAAACTGCAAACTGGGGAATAAGCTTGAAAATTTAAAGGGAGGCTCGCACACAAGCAAAGAGCCTTATTCGCTTGTCAGGCATCGACATTACACGACAAAAGCTCGAAGTGGTTAGTTTTTAGCTGACGGGAAATTTTTCTTTATTGCCTTGACTCTGGCTTGACTTAAAAACGAGTGCGAAGTTTTGTATCACCTGACAATCGTCCATTTGCTTAGCCCAAAGTTTGCTTAGTCCATCTCTTTTCTTTCAACTACTTATGACAATTACGAAGGTTTATTAAATACATGTTGTGGCACAAGGTGTGTGTTTCGTTGGAAACGAATTCTTAATTTGTGACGATTACGTTACAATCGATAATTAATGAGAGAATTACGTTAAAATCGATAATTAATTGTAATTAGTGACATTGCGAACGACAAATGAGATTACCGCTGGTTTTCCTCCCGAAGAAAAAGAATTAAATAAGAGCCATCGGGTATGTAAATATTCAACTTTGGCAATATTGTTGTGTATAATTATCGTTGTGATGTTAATACAGGTTTCGAAAGACTCAAAGCTGTAAGCCAGGTACAACCCTATACGAGACAGCAAATAAACTGAGAGTTCTTTGACACGTTGGTGAACTTATTAACCGCTTCGGTCGAGGAAACATTCGAAACCCGTCCCGCGAGGTGGCAGAAGAAGCCAAGACCATTGGTCGAACCGCAAAGACGCGATTCACGAGGAAAAGAAACGGGCTCCTGAAATCTATTTCAAGCAAAAGCAACCGCGAACTCGTGGAAAGCAATTACGCACAACTCGTCGATGCGTGGAATATCCTGAGAGTAAGCACGACTTGTACACGATGTATCTAAGAGACGATGAGCTTGAAGACGCCGACAAGTGGATCACAGAGAGTCAAGATCTCTTCTCTGAAGCAACGACAGCTAAGATCAACTTTATCAAGGATTTATTGATAGTAGAACAGAATGCGCGCGCGGAAGCAGAGCGTACAGAAGTCCTCAACAAAGAGCGCGAGCGAACGAAACAACTGTTCGATCAAGCAATGACAAGAAGAGACACTGCGCGAGCCGTCTTTGAGAGATTGCATCGGGGCGCTACGCATGTCTTAACGTTAGACAAAATCCCTGCCGCTACGGTAAGGAAGCTGCAAATTCAACTCGAAGATACCTACACAGAATGTAAGCAACCTAATAGCGCGCTTCTGAGCTTATTAACGAGAGAAGCAGCTTCATCTGAGATGAATTGGCTCCCAGCCATTCAAGCTAGCTATAATGACATAGTCGCCAAACTGAAAGCGCACCTAGATATTGAAACGGTGGATGAATCCAAGAACCAAGTTAAGGCTGCAGCGTGCAATTGGAAAAAATCCGAATGCCACGATTTGATGGAGATTTGAGAGAATATCCCACCTTCAAGCGAGACTTTCAGAAACAAGTGATGCCACATCTGACCGAGGATACCGCACCCTATACGTTACGATCTTGCCTGGGCAAGGAACCACTATCACAAGTGAAAAGTGTAGACGACGATATCCGGGACATGTGGAAAAGACTAGATGAGAAATACAGAGACCCAGCCAGAGTCGCTAATGCAATAATTAATGACATAAGAAGAGTCAGAGGCATCAAAGAGGGCGAAAACAGAAGATTCGTCGAATTCGTTGGAATCATAGAAGATGGGTACAGAGATCTCAAGAGACTCGGTTTAGAAACTGAGATAACCACAACAAGTTCCGTAAGCATTATTGAGAGGAAGCTACCGGCAGACGTAAGAAAGGAATGGGCAAAGCTTCTGAGCGCCGATGAGAGTACGGTCAACAAAGCTGACAAGTTCTCTAGCCTTCTTAAATTCCTTCTTACTCAAAAGCGAGCGGTTGAGTATGACTCTTCAGAACTCCGTTCGTCCGGAGGTCCTGTACTAGCAGCAAAAGGGACAGTCAATCATGCCGCGGCGGATGAACACCGCGATAATCCAAAACAGAGATCTCGCAGCAAATGTTTAATCCATGACGGTGCCGAACATTCAACAAACGAATGCAGACTTTATCTATCCAAACCGATGGGAGAAAAATGGCATTGCTAAAGGAAAAGGGCGCATGCTTTTCCTGTCTGAAGTACGGTCATCGACCACGCGATTGCTGGAGAAAGAAAGAGTGCGGGATCAATGGATGTGAAGGGAAACATCACGTGACGCTACACGAAGACAAGCTTGCGGAAACGGAAGCGCCAGAGATATCGGGAGCCTCTAGCACATGCACTGATCAACTCGGTGATACATGTCTCCTCCAGATACAGAGAGTAAGAACACCAAGACGATGGGTAAATGTCTTGTGGGACAACGCGTCATCCATAAGCCTCATGACGCACGGTAAAGCAAAGGCCGAAAAGCTTCGCGGCACACCAGTGGAACTTTCCATCACCAAAGTAGGAGGGGAGGAAGAGAGAAAGAAGTCATCAAAATACCGACTCTCCCTTATCGACCTCCTGGGCAAAACAGTCACTCTCGAAGTTTACGGGATCGATAAAGTAACTTCCGACATCCAAAGCGTCAGCATAGACGGAATATCACACATCCTCGGAGTCCCAAAGGACGAAATTGAACGACCTCATGGAACTGTGGACGTCTTAATCGGATACGATTACGCCGGATTTCATCCAGAGAAGGAGAGCAGCTCTGGGCATCTACTGCTACTAAGGAATCGTTTCGGACGCTGCATTGGCGGAACTCACCCCCTCCATCTGAGGATCAATAAAAAAACCAGCGCTAGGCGAAGTTAAACCGGTGCACTACGTGAAAGGAGTCAAAAAAGAGGACTTCTACAACATCGAGAATCTTGGAATTAATTGCACCCCGCGTTGTGGAGGATGCAAGTGCGGCAAGTGCGCGCCGGGAAGCAACAACTACACTCTCAAGAAAGAAAGGGAGTTAAAGCTCATCGAAAAAGGCCTTCAATACGACGAGCAGGACAGTTGTTGGGTCGCCGAATATCCCGGGATCAAGGATCCCTACTTATTACCGAATAACAAAAGGGCCGCTTTTGGCCGACTTTTATCTACAGAGCGAAGATTGGGAAGAATACACAACACGCGAAGGTCTATCAGGCACAGATCGAAGACATGATCGAAAGGCAAGTGGCCAGAAAACTTACCCAGACAGAAGTTGATAACTACAAGGGACCGATTCACTACATCTCCCACCACGATGTTTTGAAACCAGATTCTAAGTCAACCCCAGTAAGAATAGTCTTTAACAGCAGCGCAAGCTACATGGGACAAGTACTAAACGAGTGCTGGGCCAAAGGGCCAGACCTATTAAACAATCTTCTTGGAATCCTTGTACGATTCAGAGAAAACGAGATTGGCTTTATGGGTGATGTGAAGAAAATGTGCCACACCGTAAAGACAAGAACCATTGAACAGCACACCCATCGTTTCTTGTGGCGTGATATGAACATTGACAGGGAACCTGACACGTACGTCATCCAAAGAGTATCATTCGGAGATAAGCCATCCGGTGCAATAGCAACTATGGCTATGAGAAAAACAGCCGAAATGTCAAGCAAGAGATATCCACAAGCCGCAAGGACCATAATTAACAATTCATACATGGATGACATTGTCGACAGCGTGCCGAGCAAAGAACACGCCAAACAGGCTACGGATGAAATCGAAAAGGTATTAATTAAAGGAGGATTCAAGATTAAAGGATGGTTTTACTCGAACGATGAGACGGCCAACGATATGACCTTAGAACCGCACCAAGAGACCTCATCCACTGAAAAAGTACTCGGTGTCATCTGGAATACGAACAAAGACCAATTCCGATTCAAAGCAAACGTGACCTTATCACCTATAGGGAAGGCTAAAAGCCATGGTACAAAAGCCGTCATTCCCACCACAATAACCAAAAGAATGATTCTCTCACAAATCAATCGCGTTTACGATCCGCTTGGTCTTGCATCTCCGGTCACTGTCAGGGCCAAGATCCTAATGCGACAATTATGGACAGCAGAAGAAAGTTTAGACTGGGATGATCCGATTCCTGAAAAACAGAGGGATAACTGGCTAGAATTCTTTCAAGACCTACGTAACATGGATTTGGTCATCTTCCCGAGATGCCTCAAGCCATTAGGTGCAATTGGACCACCTATCCTTATTATATTTTGCGATGGATCCGACAACGCATATGGAGCGTGTGCCTACGTCCGATGGACCCTACCAAGAGAGAGATTCGATGTTAGACTAATAATGTCGAAGAACCGACTCTCACCAAATAGGAAGATATCAACCGATCGCGTAGAATTATGCGGTGCTGTCTTGAATAAGAGGCTTAAAACCTTCTTGGAAAAGGAATCCCGATATCAGTTTGCGAAATACTACCATATCGTCGACTCTCAGATAGTGCATGGAATGGTTCAAAAGGAATCTTACGGCTTTAACACTTTCGCAGCGACCCGCATTGGTGAGGTACAAGAAGGCACTGACCCTCAAGATTGGTATTGGGTTGAGAGCGACAACAACATCGCGGACTGGATAACTAGAGGTAAAAGACCAAACGATATCGATGCCGACAGCGATTGGCAGAGAGGTCCAAGATTTTTAAGACTGCCCGAATCCGAATGGCCGATCAGCAAAGTGATTTGTAAACAAGAATCAGCAGACCAGCTTAAAAGGGCAACGACAATGCATACCACAACGAAGGATGACTCACTAGCGGAAAGAATAAACATTAACAAGTGCTCAAGCTATAAAAAATTGCTAAGAGTAACGGCTCGAGTGCTATCCCTTTATAAACGAAAACCATCAACAAGTTTAAAGAATGCAACCAAGACTTTGATACCTGATGATATCGCAAAGGCCAAAACGTTCTGGATCCTAGAAGCGCAAAGGTCCATGGCTTCTGATGTAAAGATAGGGAAATACAAGCGATTATGCCCAAGAACAAGAAAAGACGGAGTAATTGTAGTTGGCAGTCGAACGAGCAAATGGATGCACATGAGCTACGACAAGAGTGAAGTGATTCTCCTGCCTTGAGAACATGGTTTTTCCCTACTCTACGCGGAGCACGTACCTGGCATTGGACATCACGGAGTATCGACAACCGTAGCAAGATCAGGTTAAGATTTTGGATCCCAAAAATCCATAACATGGTTAGCTCCATCAGACACAAGTGTGTCATCTGCAAGAAATTGGACGGAAATCTAAGTGTACAAACCATGGGACAACGTCCGGAAGAAAGACTCAAGCCGTCCCCTCCATGGCACAATACAGCAACCGACTTATTCGGACCACTGAAAATAAGAGATCAAGTAAAGAGACGGACGATTGGAAATGGTATGGGGTTCTATTCAATTGCATGAGTACAAGAGCCGTTCATATTGACCTGGCAGCTGATTACAGCACGGAAGCATTCTTACTCGTATTGAGACGGTTTGCATCTCTGAGAGGATATCCTGCAAAGCTTTACTCAGATAATGGCCCACAACTGGTATCAGCCAATGAAGAGCTACGAAACATGACAAAGGGCTGGGATTTGAAAAAACTCGAAGAGTTTGGAGTGATCGAAGGACTAAAGTGGGAATTTACACCAGCTGACGTTCCCTGGCAGAACGGAATCTCA
The DNA here is from genome assembly GCA_964017195.1 of Siderastrea radians. Lineage (NCBI taxonomy): Eukaryota > Metazoa > Cnidaria > Anthozoa > Scleractinia > Rhizangiidae > Siderastrea > Siderastrea radians. Next base: position 7,477,383 of record OZ024890.1, on the reverse strand, counting down.
GAAGCCCTTATAAAATCCGTCAAACGAGCTATCACCGCAGCAATCGGCCAGAACATCATGATCTTTTCAGAGCTCCAGACAGTCTGTTTCGAGGTCGCCAATTTAATTAATGAAAGACCAATAGGGCGACATCCCACAACACCTGAAGATGGAGCATATCTCTGTCCGAATAATATCTTATTAGGACGTGCATCTGCAAGAATCCCCAGCGGACCATTTGAAGGAGACGCAAATCCTCGCCGCCGTTTCTACTTTGTGCAAGGCATCATAAACGCGTTTTGGAACAGATGGACACGTGACTTCTTTCCGAGTTTATTAATAAAACAAAAATGGCATACATGTAAGCGCGACGTTAAGGTTGGCGACATCGTGCTAATTCAAGTTTCGAATCAAGTAAGAGGTAAATGGAAACTCGGACGCGTCGTAACAGCTAATCCGGGAAAGGACGGCAAGGTCAGAAAGGTTGAGATCCAATACAAGAACCCAGTGCTAAACAAAAAGGTACAAATCTACAAAGGTCGGGGTTATGTGACAGTAGAGCGACCCGTACAGCGACTTGTTGTGATTGTCCCCGTCGACGAAGAAGACGAACTCCAGGGTCAAGATTAAAATATTTAAAAAAAGGGACGCAAAAAACTAAGGGCTCCATATTTTACACTTTCAGAGAGTGGGGAGTGTTTCGTTGGAAACGAATTCTTAATTTGTGACGATTACGTTACAATCGATAATTAATGAGAGAATTACGTTACAATCGATAATTAATTGTAATTAGTGACATTGCGAACGACAATTGAGATTACCGCCGGTTTTCCTCCCGAAGAAAAAGAATTAAATAAGAGCCATTGGGTATGTAAATATTCAATCATTCAACTTTGGCAATATTGTTATGTATAATTATCGTTGTGATGTTAATGCAGGTTTCGAAAGACTCAAAGCTGTAAACCAGGTACAACCCTATACGAGACAGCAAATAAACTGAGAGTCCTTTGACACATTGGTGAACTTATTAACCGCTTCGGTCGAGGAAACAGTGTGAATCAATACATGTTTACAATATCAAAGTAGGAAATAGAAAGTACAAAAATACAATGTATCTTAAACTAATCTAAGAGGACCGGGGTTACAAAAATGCTTGAAAACTATTTTGAAAGATGAAAGACAAGAAATTATTAAGAAACAGTTTAATAAATCTAAAAATATACCCTGTTAACCCACATTATTTTAGGGCTTGCTGAAAAGCCATCGCTGGAAACAACTATTTTAAAAGCACTCTGTTCCGCAGAGGGGCAAAGAGATGTGATCGGCATGACGCAAATTATGGCCGTGCACCTCGTTGCGACGAAACGGGACGTTTGAGAACAGGTGTGAAGTGGGGTCGCAAACGTTAGTAAAGGTTCTGGAGCAAATGCTCAGCCTTCTTTCCTCTAATTTGTAGCAATATAAACAACTTACATCACATATTTTCCCCAAGCTAAAAGCCACTGTGGCTCTTGTTTTACATAGCGCTAGTATTTTTGTCAAAATCAACTCAAGAGAGTCTCACGAGATAGATAATATTTGTTTTCTTATTATGGAAAGATTTCTCGAGATATTGATTCCCAATCTTCAGCCTCTTTTTGATGTTAAGCTTCGTTTGACTCATGCCAAATCAAAGAAACATCGCTATAACTAAAAACGTATACCACAATTCGAAACCACAAACTACTTATCGAAAAAGAAGAGGGTTTAATCTATCAAAATCCGTCGCCAAACCTTTTCAATACTCTGGGTTTAGCGAAGCGTCACTTTTTAGTCCATAGCTCCGGACTAGTATCCTTATGTTGAGAACAAGGTGTAATGTCTAAATTGGCGTTAACACGACAAAAATTTGCGTGGCATTTGACATTTGTTATAATCTTAAAGTTATTAAATATGACACAGGAATGTTCAAAGCAAAAGAGCCATACGGAATAATACAACGACAACTCAGCATTGTTTTGGGACATACACCTTATTGATGATGATTTTCACTGTCTTGAGTCAGATTACATTTCTTTCTCTGAACATTCTAATCTACACTACCCGATATAGAATCCATAATTATCTAATTTTGTACAAAACCGTGTGGTACGCTAAATCTCTTTTAAAACCCCATATTTAAGCACATTTTAATTTAGATGTACAGTACTCGTATCTTACATTGACCTCAAGTTGGCCTCTTTTGCAGAGCTTACAATTTTTATGTTAAGAAATAAACACATTGCACATTGAGCATAGAGAATTCATTGTGCAATGTTTTTAAAATTTATTTTAAAAAATATATTTTACCTTAAAACGTTTTTTTTTTTAATTCGCCAAAATAATTTTTTGGAGAATTAGTTTTGAAGAACATTACAAAATGTACCCACAGTAACACAGAAAACTCCTACGTAAGATGCGCAATAAAAAAATGCAAAGCTTCGTTAAACTACTCGAGTTTTTCTTTATCCACTGGCAAAGTGACGTTGAGATGCTCGAGTCCTTCAATGACCTCTGCCATGTCTGGTCTCATCTCGGCATCTTCCTCCAAACACCACAGTATCAAGTTTTGACACTCACGGTTCTCCACCTTCGCCACTTGCTCGTCACGCTTGTCAGGGTCTGGTAATTCGTCGATACACATTTCACAAAGTAAGACGCCAAAACTGTAGACATCAATCTAAAAAACGGCATTCCCGATTACACACTGATAGCATGTTAAGGAAATGCTAATTAATTCTAATTTAGGATTCAAATCATAACTGTTGTGAACAGTAGGTGATCCAGTCCAAGACACTCACCGAACCATGGCCAAGTGGTTGATCAGGGCCGGTAATTAGGTACCTTGTGGCATTACCCTCCTTCACTTCCCTGGATGGAATGTTAGACCATCGTGGGATTAACCTAGCATTTTTATGATGATGCCCTAATGGTCCCCTGCTTGCTATCCAATACAATGTAAAGCAAAAATTAATCCATATTAGAGACGAAGCATCTAAGTCACTGATTTTCCACTGCTAAGCAATGCACCAAGGCCCCAAACAAAACAACTGAGATAAACGAAAATAATTTACTGTTGAATCTTAACCTTTTATCTAACTGACTAGCTGTAACTACAATTAATAGAATTGACTAACCTTAACTGTTTGATTATAAGGACTGCCTGCTTCAGGCGCGCTATAAATCAGGGCTCCAGGAGCAACTGTCATGATCTCTTGGACAAACTTTGCAGTGCCATAGTCTGAAACTTTGCCTCTCCATTGGTCTCTCTGTCTCCACAACAAAACATTAGCACTGCTGACATCCCTGTGAACAATAGGAATAGGTTTCCTTTGGTGAAGGTAATTCAGTGCTCGAGCGACGTCCAGAGAAATAACACTGATTTCTATTTCAGAGAGTTTACGATGGCCTAGTAGTGTTCGCAAACTTGCTTCCATTAGTTCCGTTATAAACATAGGACTTGCATCTTGGGTTGCTCCAATGAACTGCAAAAGGCATGGATGACGGCATCTTGAGGCAATGTCCATTTCCCGTTCAAACAAACTGCGCTCCTTAGGAGTGAGAGTCGATTTATGGAGATGTTTGACAGCTACGGCACAGTCACAATACCTGCCTTCGACAACGCGTCCCCATCCTCCCGCCCCCAGGCAGTTTTCTGTAATCTGAATTTCATCCGGAGATATCACCCAGTCACGCTGCTTTAACTGAGATTCATATTTGCGCAATGTTTCATTAGCTGTTGAAAGAGCTGTGTGCAGTTCCGCTTTATCTTGCTCTTGGTCCCTAAGTTGTTTTTCTAGGTTAGTTACTTCTTGCAGCTTTGCCCTGACTTTTTCCTCTAAAAAAGCCTTTTCTTTCTGTAAATTTGTCAACTGTAGTTCTTGCTCATTCAACTGTGCTTGTAAATTTTCTGCTTGTGCTTCTCGCTCTCTTAACTGTCTGTTCAAGTTGTCGTTCTGTTTTTCAGTTTTCCTCAACTGTTCCTCTTTTTCCCATAATTGTTCTTTGCAGGCTGTCAATTCTTGTTTCGTCGCCGCCGATTCTGTTTGCAAGTTCACTTTATTTTCTTCTGTCTGTGTTAATTGTCGCATTAACTGGTTTTCATGTTCTTCTTTTTCTATTACGTGTTCTTGCAAAAACTTCAACTGTTCCTCTTTTTCGCTTAATTGACCTAGACAGTAATCCAGCTCTTGTTCCTTTTCGCTTAATTGACCTCGACAGTTTTCCAGCTCTTGTTCCTTTTCGCTTAATTGACCTCGACAGTTTTCCAGCTCCTGTTCCTTTTCGCTTAATTCATCTCGACAGTTTTCCAACTCTTGTTCTTTTTCGCTAAATTGATCTTGCATTAAGTTGGCCTCGTGTTCTTCTTTTTTCCTTAACTGTTGTTGTAAATGATTCAACTCTTCCTCTCGTGAGGTCTCTAAAAGAATAAAACATAAATCTGAATAGCGGTAACAACAAGAGATTATAAAAATGGTACAAACAACTCTTCCATATGAGCATGCTTCCTCTAACTGGTTCTCTGCTTAGCGCTTTATGATTTCGGTTTTCCCATTACCCCTTGCCCTCGCCAAAAATCCCGCGTAGAAGCGCCTGGGAACGAGGTAGCCCCTTAAAACAGCTTTTCGAAATAAAACAAAAAAATAAACGCAAACCTTTCCAATTCTTTTTTATTCCATTGGTGGCCATGATTACAGGGTTTCAGTCTATTCGCTTAAGTAAAGTTCAGTCAAGTCACTGAAGAAACTGGAGAAATTGATTGGCATAACTCCTTAAACAGATATGTTCTCTTCTCCCGGCGTAGTTAGTCGAACTTTTGGAAATCGAACTCATCGGTCCATTGAATTCGAATCCATTCGGTAATGAGCGACAAAAGTATTTGAGGTGCTTGCTACGACTTCAGGAGCGTTTAAAATTTTCTTAGATCCCCCTACGCCTCTAACCAATGTTGTACCACTGCAAAGCGTTACGTTTGGGGAACAATTCAAACAACATCGTTTGGGGCCAGTGAGGGGCGGGGGGGGGGGGGGGGGGTGTTTTGCGCACAGAGTGAAGATAAGTGGTGTAAGATATCGAAAATAACCCTTTAAAATGAAATCGTCTCAACACTTTTGGAGCTTAATGTAGCAATCCACAAGGCCACCGCGAATGTTCTTTCTCCGTCAGCGTCGGAGAAGGATACCTAGTGTGTACAAAGGCAGTTTGACTTGCTGTCCTGTAATGTTTCCTAGTCTTATTTAATTAACAATTATTTTACGAGGGCGCGCTGGATATCGAATGATAGATAACATTTGATAATCATTTGATATCCAGCAAGCCCGAGTAGAATAATTGTTTTATTAAAAACTAAGCCACTATTAAAAAAAAATCAAGAAAGAAAGGCAAAAAATGAGAACAGAGATAAAAGAGAGAAAAAGGGACCAAGAATCGATTACATGACTGAACGAAAAAGGCGCCAAAACCTTGCGAAGTGTTGCAGCGTTTCATTGGAAATCTGAATGAATCAATGAAACTGCTCGAAAGTGAACGAAGTGGCACAAGTTTTGGAAAAATCTATTTATTATTGGTTGTGAAATATGGTACGTGTTTTATTTTTCCTGAAACATTGCTGTAATCATCGCTCAAAGCGGATTGAAGATGTACGATTTCATCATATTAGTTGCTGGAGTTAAAACGGAGCAAGTTTGTAATCCGTTCGCACAACGGAGCCATCATGTGCGTGTTTGATCGAACTAAAGACAGAACTTATTTGAACTTCAAGAAGTAATTTCTAAGCAGCTCAGAAGCAAGATTACTGTACCGAGGAACATTAGAATTCGCAATCATAGTTTGTTAAACGCAAAGCACAAAACACAGTGGTTCTCGGTTTAGAGGTTGCGGACGGAATGGTAAAAACAACACTCAAGCAACTGGGAAAGCGATTCAACTCCGTTTACATGGCATCCCGGCGATTTCTGTCTGAACATTTTCACCTGGTGGAACACAGAGCTACAACGAGTGCAGGTAAACCAGTGTCACTTTTGCGTGTTATAGCCGAAAAAAATTTCGCTCTTCCTTCCTTCTTGGTAGTTTGTTTAGTAACCTTAAGCTTACTAGTTTAGATTACTTCATGATTTTCGTACCGACTCGCCACGAATGTTGATAGTTTTTGTTAAATGCTTCTTCCCCATTTTACTGTATCTTTCATGTTTTGTCTTGATATTTTGAAGTGGAAGGCCTTCTTGATAAAACCTACCGTTTGTCCAATTTTAATAATCGACGTGACGATCGATGAAAGAATTTAATTGTAAACACAACGCTAAATGCTTAAATTTCTATTTCTGCACAGTTTCTTGTTGTCTTAAGAAATCAAACACTACGGAACAATTTTGATTTGTGTCTTAGTGAGGCTGTTGCAATTTAGGGTAAGGTAAGGTAAGGTAACTTTATTTAAACACGGTATTTCCTTCAGGTATACGCTCGCGAGGAAAAAGCTTTCAGATCACTTTGTCGTTGAGTGTTCATTGACCATATTTGGTCGCAGCAGGTATATGAGCTGATAGCCTAGCTCCGTCCAGCCAATAAAAATGCCTGAAATGCAATATACCTAGTCCAGTTTTAATAATACATCTTACCAACTTATGAGTTTCTTAAAACAATAGAAATTCTTGGTGATGGTGGAGCATTTACATCATTTAAGCTCCATTTCTTTCAACGATTTTATTATTGAGACTCTACGGCTCCTCTGAATTTATAAGGCTTTTTTCCCCTTCCGAGAAAAATCGAACTAATCGCGTCGAATTTGTTCAACTGGTTTCTATCGAGCTCGGAAATCGAACTCACCAAAAAGTTCCAGTTCGATTAAAATTGGCTAAAGTTGATTGTGGCTCTTCTTTCTTTAAAAATTCAGTTGACGTCATTCCGTTAGTGATCTGGTCAAAGTAACTGATGTATCGACAAGGCACTTAGATATCAATTTAGCAAACGGATTGACCAAATAACGGAAATTCGCCATGATTTCATTGCCCTTAAAGCGCATGCATAATCATTATACATGTATGCTTACAGAAACTAATCATTCAGTTTTTTATGCTCACTCCTCCATCTACGATCACCCTCCTCTTTCAACTGCCAAACCCGCCACACAAACAGGTGTGATCCCAAACCTTTTTTATCCTTAAGAGGGACTTTGAGGGGTGTTGTGTTACTTGCGGTGACATTGTTGTGCTGTTTGTGATGACATTGACTGACGTTTCGACAACCGGAGCGGAAGTCATCACCAGAGTGCAGTGAACTGTGAATCATCAGTCTCTGGTCATTGTCCTGGTTGGTCGACGAACTCACAATGTTATTGGTCGTCTGTCTGTCTGTTAAGCTGTGATGTTGTTGGCTGCGAAGACTGTAAAACGTGATTGGTGCTTTTTGGTCCGTCTTTTGTAAGTCAAATGTCCTTTGGTCTATTGTTAGTGAATTTGGCCAGTTTGTCTATTGTTTGTCTGTCTTGCTGCATGGTGTCGTCAATAAGTCGTTTGGTGCAGGTAGTTGGCAACGGTTCAGTGGTGTTTGTTCTAGCTTTAGTAAACCAGCTTTCCAGTTCTACCCGTCGATAAATGACCTCGCAAAATAACGCCTTAAACGGCTCGGGACGGCAAAAAATATGACACAAGACTCACTCAACATTTAATCTTAATTTTTATTGAATCATTTAGAGTAAATTTTATATTTTGTAGTAAATCAAAGCCGACGTAATGTTTCTCTATATTTCTTCTATACGCGCCACTGATTTCAACATCGTCTTATGTCAACAATAAATTTATTAACCACGAACACATAGGGTGGTCTGCCTGTGCATAAATTAAGGTCACCACAAAGCTGTTCTTTAAATATATTAAACACACCAGTGAAATAAATCTTCAAAGAAAGTTGCATGTCGATCTATTGTTTCGTTTTAAGAAAAAAATGGTTTAAAATCTCATCAAATTCTTGGCAGCTCGAAATACTGGAATTTTCAAAATATCATGACACCGGTATTTTTGCGCTACTTTTCAGTTTTCAAGAATCATAATAACATAAAATGTCATCTCCATAAGTGTGAAGAGAAACTAGAAACGTTGATTTCATTAGCTGCCTCATTTCTTGTACTGACTTTCATGGCCTCCATATTGGCGCACCAACTGAAAAAGGACAACAACATGGCGGAAGTATACCATCCTCGGAGACCCCGGGGCAGATAGTCGGGGTGAGAGGCAGATTATTTGGGCGAAATCGGTGCGAGCTGAAGCCTGGTGCAAGCGAAAGTTTACAAGACGGGCGGGAACAGCCCCTGGGATGATACCTTTAACGGACTAGTTCAAGAACCCATTTGCGTCTTTGCTTCTAATTCAGCACAAATTTTGAGGCATTGTATTTTTTGTGCCCAATCAGCGATCAGCTTATTTCCCCGTTTCTTTCGTGACGTCTTATACAGAGTGTAATGTAGTTTAATGTAATAATTTTTGTATTTAGTAATTTATGCATTTTTGAGAATTTTGTTGTACCCAGATCTCATGCACTCGTGCGTACTGAAATAAACTTTCCGTCTCGCTCGCTCGATAGGCCTTCCATCGAAGAAGGTCTTAGTAAAATGGGACCCACCAATTCGAGAAATTGAGAAATGTGGCAAGGGTACTCAAGGAAAAAGAAAACAACGAGTATGAAAGTCAGATCGAGGTACTGTGAAAAGTTCGTGAACTTTTAGAAGCATGCAGTTAGGATTTACGTGCGATCCACAACTTGCCTTTGCGTTTGATTCAAACTGCACGCTTCTAAAAGTTCACTCCTAAGATGTAAACTTTTCACAATACCTCAATCTGATTTTCGTACTCTTCCCAAATTTCTCGATTTCTCGACATTTTGGGTTCGCATATTATTAAAACTTACTTTGATTGTAGGCCTATCGAACGAGCGACACATTTCAGCACGCACGAGTGCATGAGATCTGGGTACAACACAGGCAGCCCAAGTTAAGGTTGAGAGCTGCGCGTAAATTATACTGTTTCTTCCACGCTGTGCATACTAATGACATCGGCAACATTTAAGAGTTTGCATGGAAATGTTACAAAACGTCTTAAATTGCCACAAATCAGAAAAAAGTCGAAATAGAAATTATTTGCCTTATTTTATTGTTGTATTGGTCATTAGTTGAAGGCTAACTGGGCTGGTTTGAAGCTTTTGGGGTGAGAAATTGAGGTTTTCACTTTTCATGTTTGCTGGACGTGTAGTAATTAAAGGCAGAAAACAGTTTCACACTGCACCTCACTTGAGGTTCGATAAATTCCATCACAATAAACGAATCGCCCTAAAGCTTCAAAGGTGTATACTTGGGTCTTTCGCATACCTCTGTTCTTTAATTTCTCATGGGTTCGAAAAAGCCGTCGAAAATTCCTCTTAAATACCAACCTCGCCTTTCCTGGCATGCGTTTTCATTTGAAGTGCACACATGAATCTTTACGAGCCGCGTTTCGGCGGCAAAAATGCCCTCAGCCGGTAGAAGCTGAGTGAGTTTGTCGACAAACAAAAGACGACACTGTGGAGTCCAGAGAGGTCGGTTTGAACTGTTAGAACGCCCGTGAAATTTAACTCGCCTCACTTGACTTGAAAAACCAAAATTTTGTTTAAGGGACGACTGAAGAACTATCTTGGTGCTGCACTCTAATCAATCCATTCCATGATTTTTATGGTATTTGGCGCAAGTGATCCTGCTCACTGGCCGCAAATCAACCTCATTATTTAATTCCAATCAGTAAAGGGTTGTCTTACCTTGAAAAAATATATTGCTGTGACCGTGGGAAAATACCTACTACAATTTTCATTCCTTTGAAAACCGGTGCAATTCTTTTTCTAGAAGGAAACTGCTCCTCGTCTCTGCTTCTAAATTTCGACTACATTTTTTGTGGCAAACATGTAAATGTGACGGAACAAATCGCTATGCTGATAAATTGTCGCACGAAGACATTAAAGCGTGCTCGTGGTGTCAAGTGAGGCGAGTAAATTTCACGGGCGTTCCAATAGTTCAAATCGACCTCTCTGGACTCCACAGTCTCGTCTTCTGCTTGTCGACCATCTCACTCAGCCTTTCCCCGGCTATGGGCAATTTTGTCGTCGAAACGCGGCTCGCAAAGATTCATGCGTGTACTTCAAATGAAAACGCATACCAGGAAAGGTGAGTTTCGTATTTAAGAGGGATTTTCGACGGCTTAAAATAGGAACTGGAAACCATAAGAAAGAACAGAGGTATGCGAAAGACCCAAGTATACACCTTTGAAGTTTTAGGGCGATTCGTTTATTGTGATGGAATTTATCGAACCTCAAGTAAGGTTCAGTGTGAAACTGTTTCCTGCCTTTAATTAATCCTAAACGTTCAGCAAAAATGAAAAATAAAAACCTCAATTTCTCACCTAAAAAGCTTCAAACCAGCTCAGTTAGCCCTCAAATAATGACCAATACAACAATGAAATAAGGCAAATTATTTCTATTTCGACTTTTTTCTGATTTGTGACAATTTGAGACGTTTTGTAGCAATTCCATGCAAACTCTTAAATGTTGCTGATGTTATTATTATGCATAGCTTGGAACCGAAACAGACTAATTTATGCGCATCTCAACCTTAGCTTGGGCTGCCTGTGGGCTCAATATTTAGAAAAGTCACACTCTGTATAAGACGTCACGAAAGGAACGGGGAAATAAGCTGATCGCTGATTGGGCACAAAAAATACAATGCCTCAAAATTTGTGCTCAATCAGAAGCAAGAACGCAAATGGGCTCTTGAACTAGTCCGTTAAAGGTATCCTCCCAGGGGCTGTCCCCACCCGTCTCGTAAACTTTCCCTCGCACCAGGCTTCAGCTCGCACCGATTTTGCCCGTTTTATCTGCCTCTCACCCCGACTATCTTCCCCTGAGTCTCCGAGGATGGAGTCGTATACCGACTGTCTTGAAATTTTCTGAAAAATATTTTTTCGTTATCTTGTCGTTATCTTCGTTCTGAAGAGTACTATAGACCCCGACATTGTTGACGTTGTTTGTTATTACCTTCCGTTAAACTCATTGTTTCTGAATGTTTCTCAAGCAAACAAACTCATTTTTTCGTAATGAGTAGAGGCTACATTTTGACGCGACTCAACAGTAATAATCCTCGAGTCACGATAGTATACATTATCATCAGGTCACTGGTTCTTGCACTTTCGTTCGTTTCACTTGATAGCACTCGCAAGATGATGTGCAAGTGGCGACCACGTGGAAAGTTGACACGATCAATCTCACTGAGATCGTCATACTAATAGTCCACTCTGCACCAAAAGGATTTATAACATAGCTCGCGCGCTGGTCGTATCGAATTTTTATTAAGCAATCAGGTTCTATATGTCTTTGTTATTCAACAAATTGTCACTATGCCCATATATGGCCAGGAAGCCCTTAATATCTGTCATTCGTACATGACAGATATCCAGCATTATTATTCAACAAATTGTCACTATGCCCATATATGGTAAGGAAGCCCTCAATATCTGTCATCCTACATGACAGATATCCTGCGATATACGTAAATGACCATATTTGGAAGTGCACTGCAGATTTTCTTTCATTGCTTGTTTGGCGGCCATTTTGAAAAGCGAGGCAGTTTTAGCAGTGTTCTCCGCAAATTTTAACTCTCTGGAAGAAACTTTCCACGATTAAATGCTCTCAAAAAGTCAACAAGTATTTGCTTCAGCTCACAAAGATATCCAGAGGTTGACTTGGAATTTTCATAGTGAGAACTCAACCAAGAAAATGGTATTGCGAACGAAGCAGTACACTTGCGCACGGAAAGTTGTAAAGTTGAAAAGACTTTAATTCACAGGAAGAGGACTTATTCTCGGTAAGGTAGCAGTATTTTTTTTACTCTATCTTCTCATTTCCAAACATGAGTTTGTAAATAAGTCTTTCTTAAGTGAACGGTATTAAACTTCGATTTCTTGAAGTTCTGTTTTGATTTTTATTACGTGTTGCTAGCTTTTAGCGTTTTCATCATAGAACCATAGTTTTTCTCGTTATGAAAATGGTAGTCGATGAGAATTTGTTGAATAATAAAACAATTATCCTGCTCAATCTTGCGGAATATCCCCTGATTTAGCCAACTCGGCCTACGGCCTCGTCGGCTAAGTATCAGGTGATATTCCGCGCGATTTCGCAGGATAATTGTTAAATATACGTAACTGACCATATTTGGAAGTGCACTGCAGACCTTCTTTCAGGGCTTGTTCAGGTGGCCATTTTGAAAGGCGAGGGAGTTTTAGCAGTTTTCCGGAAATTTTAAACACCCTGAATGAAATTTTCCACGATTAAATGCTCTGAAAAAGTCAACAAATATTTGCTTCAGCTTACAAGGATATCTAGGGGTTTATTTGGAATTTTCAAATTGAGAACTCAACCGATCGAGAAAAGGCTATTGCGAGCGAAGGGAAGCGAAGCAAGTTCTTAAACAGATTTTTATTCACAGGAAGAGGACTTATTTTCGATAAGGCAGCAATAGTTTTTTGTTTGACTTTTAACTTGTCCTTACCAAAAATGAGTTTGTAAACGAGTCTACTTGAAGTGAACGATATTAAACTTCGATTTCTTGACTTTTGCTTTGGTGTTCGTTATTTGTTGCTAGCTTTAGGCTTTTTTTTATTATAAAACCATAGTTTTTCTTTTTCTGAAAATGGTAGTCGATGACAATTTGTTGAATAATAAAACAATTATCCTGCTCAATCTTGCGGAATATCCCCTGATTTAGCCAACTCGCCCCACGGCCTCGTCGGCGGAGTATCAGGTGATATTCCGCGCGAATATTCGCAGGATAATTGTTAAATAGACGCACGGCCGTGCGTATATAACATGACGTGAACATTTGAATTTTGCTGCAAAGAGAAGATCACAATTCATTCAAAATGGCTGCTGGGCTCTTTACGTGTGATGGCAATATCTTACTCTCGGAACGAAGGATTATCTTTTGAAACTTAAAAATCGAAGGAAGAAGCTCTAAGGAACATTCGACAAGTTACGTTTTGGCTGATTCTTAATTGACAACTGGTGTATTCTATTTAAAATTAGAAATTTTAATAATTCTAGAGCAAGTGAGTGTTTTTTTTTGGCCTATAAATTGTCCTTTCGTACTGCACATGGGGTTGTTTATTACTAACTGGTGATTTCGTGAAGCGATCAAAAAACACATGGTTTCAATGAGTTATAATCGTTCAGTTCTCGCCGGCTGCACCTCGAGCAACTCTTACGCTTCTCTCGTGCTCTCCAAACTTCCCGCGTGCATCCATAACTCGATGGACACACGCTAAAGCATGAACCAATTGTTAAATATACCCAACATCGATTTAATAGGTTTAATGACAATTTCTTTAAAATTCAGCAAATCAGATCATGAACATTTAACAGATAGTTTACCTGAAGTTTCACCATGATCATAACTCAGTGACTCTGCAATTACTTTACTGTCGTGGTTCTCTTCGTCTGTTGGATACTTCCTAGGGTTTTCGTTAGAGTCGAGGTCGTTCTTTGTTATTATAGTTTCTATGTCAACGAACGCTGCACAATTCCTCTTACAAACAAAGAGTCTTTTCCCATTCCTTTTGCCATTTCCATTTCCACGCTTTGCATCCTATAGACGAAGTAATAAAACAGTCATACACAATCAATACCACATACAGCAGAGAATAGCCTGCGTAGCTGGCGGAACTGTTTGCGTGAAGTTTGAGGAGGGGTAGGAGAGGGGGGAGCCGCGGCGAGATCGGCGAAGCCGTGAAGGGAAAGGGTAGCAGCAATTAGGCCGCACATTGCACAACACCGCCAGCTACGCAGGCTAAGTAGAGAACGCATCGACGCGAGCCTCCGGCATATTCAATCAGCTGGGCAGGTGGGGTGGAACCCTATCCCACGGTGCAGTAGAATAGGGTATGCGCCACGTTGAAACAAAGCAAACAAAGATAAAAAAGATTAAAACTTGAGTAAAGGTCAATTTTGGAGGTACTTGAAACCCATTACTTTTACGCAAGCCACAAAATGCCTTTCAGCAGCTCAGTGATTAGAGCATGCCTTTCAGCAGCTCAGTGATTAGAGCATGGTGCACGGAAGGTCAATGTGTTTGACTCCAGGCGGGGTTTGTCCCGCACTCCTGACATTAAAAATATTAAATCTTCCTGTTTTCACATATATACAAGTATAAAGTTTGTTACGGGGTTATAGCGAACGCAAATTTATTTGTTATTGGGATCATCCACTAGATTAGCCCCAGCTATTTAATAGATGATCCCAACTCGCTCCCTACTTATATGCTATTATCTTTTTTCCTTATTTCAATTGTATTAAACTCAGTCTATGTTAATTTCTAATCTGTATCCTCTGTAAAGCTGAGCTGAGTAAAATAAATCATCTTATTTGTCTTGTCTTTGCACACAATTTATGTTGTGTGATAAATCACGATGTTAGCCACATGAACTTTGGCTACTTTGAAGGAAGCCAAAAATTTAAGTACTGTCCTTGAAAAGGGCAGCTCGACAACTACTGCTCACGTCTACGGTCATTGGCAAGTGAGTGGTCATGTTTTTCTCATTTGCGTTGCATTATCGGATACCGTAGGCTTCCAACCCCATGCTTGTCAACCAAGCCTAAGACTACTAAGAATGATCACAAGTGATTGGGACCGACGTGCTCTCTCCTAGTCATTCGTGGTCACTCATGGTGCTCCCCAGTACCACCCCTTTAGAATCATTACACTGGTGTCACGTGACAGCTAGTCTTCAATGGTTTGTCTGCGCATGACAATTAAGCCCGCTAGTTTACTGGGAGTATAATAAACGGATTGGAAGTGAAACAGAAAAAAAAAAAAAGAAAAACAAAGCAAAGCAAAACTAAACAAACAGACAAAGATGGCGTGTATACATCAAAGAACTTGCAGAAGTGCGGTTGTGTCAGTCCCTCTGAACGACTTTAAATCAATCACTGACTACTCTCAATAGGCAAAAACGCTGTAAGCAAAGCAATCGTGTTGCAAAACAGATTTTGATACAAGATTCTAACAATTTTTAATCAATTTGTTTTAGGAGCAGACCATTTGGCTTTTAATGTGGAGGAGAGGGGGGGGGGGGAGCGTGTGATTTGGTGTAGATAAGAATTTTTTAAAATTCCCTACATTCCGGCGCAAGGAAAGTTTTTTTCGTAAAGCCTTAGTGCGCAATATATCTTTTTCTCTGTGTAACATTCTGCCTTATTTTTTTGTCGGGGTGTGGACGTTACAAAAGTCGGCTTTCCGTTCCTGAAATTAAGAATCATTCAACGACTATGTTGAATAAACTGGTTTCTTACGAGTTTTTGACTGACTGAACTTACAATTACCACTAACTGCATAAGCAGTGAAATATAGATCCCTTGCTACTTGTGAATGGAGTCAAGCCTGTTCCTGGCCCAATTCAAAACAAACAACCCGCACCACATACAAAACACCTTTGCAATTCACTACAGCCAACGGCATAAGAAACAGCGCGTTCCAGGCGCGGTAAACGGGAAGCACGAACCAGCAAACAACATGCAGGGAGTATCTGGATTTAGAGACGGGGGTTTTGAAAAAAACAACCGCCAAATGCTGAAGTATCTAGTAGGGTGAGGGGCACGTTCCATTGGAAAAAGTTTGCAATTTTCATTCCCGGAAATACCATTTCCAATATTCTGACGAGCTTATGAAAGTGTTTTTAATTGCTGTAAATTCAGCTCATTTTTGGGCTAACTATCCTAACAGATACAGGACGCCTATACCAAAAAAAATCTCTCAACAGTCTAACAAATAGTGATTACTCCATGGAAAATGCGCGCGAATGATTTTTATTCACGAGTTGAGTAGTATCTTAACAGAGCATTTTCGTACAAAGCATTTTCCATGGTGTAATTTGTTTATTTTATAGATACTGAGGTTTTTGAAAGGCAAAATGGCTCGAAAATTAAAATTGCGCGTGTGTTTAGGAAACTCATTCAGCTGCTATAAACTAAAATAATTAAAACATCAGCTTGTCTTTTAAAATGAAATCTTTAATGAGGTAAAACAGCAAATAATTTCACAACTTTTATGACAGAAAACCTAACTGAGGCTTACAAGTGCAATGACATAAATCAGAATAAAACAGCAGTATACGCTGAACAACTCAATGCGAAGTTTTACCAAATTAAGTCAGGAAAACGGTCTGTAAAAACCAAGGACAAACCGGCAGTATCTTAGCCATCATCTGAATCGCTGGGAACTCTGCTTCTTTTCAATTGTCGCTTTTCCGAGAGAGGAGGGAGCGGTGGCAATTGATTCACAGTATTGATGGTTACTGAGAACTGTCCTCCGAAAGTGACTGCACCCGAGAATAAAGCGATGCAAGACTGTTCGCCAGGTTTACTGTAGTGACAGGTTCCTTCTGGTCTAAATTCAGCTGAAGTTGACGGAGTTGCAGTCGGAGTGAATGGAGTAATGCTTGTACACTCCCTAGAAATGTTTGCCAGAACATTTGACATGCATATGCATTTGCTGTTTTGTGCTGAGGTGACTGTAGTTTTCAATACGTTTCAGGTTTTTATGGCCGAAGAGCTGCAGTGCGATTTGTGTCGGTGGCATGTCATTTTCACTCAGGAGCGCTATGATTGCAGAGTTTAAATATTCCTCTGAAGACCCGCTTTTCTTGACATTTCTTTCATAAGACTCCCGAGTTTGTACATGTTGATGTCGACCGCGTTGCATTTGATCCAGCATTTGTCAAAAGATTTGGCTTTCACCGCCACGTTGTTAACTGCAACGTTAAACAGAGCGTCGGGACCTTTCATTTTCTCTGGTCTTTCTGAGAAAAAAAGTTTGTAGACTGCTACCGGATCCTTTTCGCTCCCATCGGTTGAAAACATTTTTGGTGCGAAGGGTCTCACATCGCAGTGGTCCGCTTCAGGTCTACTTTTCGTTTGACGCTTGTTGATCTCCTAATATTCAACACCCTGGTCTGTTTTGTACAACTTTACATCGCCCCAGTGCATATCATGGTGTTCCTTTATCCCTCGCAGCCCAAAATGGAGGCTGTTGCTTAACCACAGGGTATTTAAAATGGCTTCAGGGCTTTATAACCGAGAAGGCCTTTGTCGTACAGAAGTTTCATTTCATCCTCCGTTAAAGCCACTGATGCATGAGGCTAGTTTCCCTTCCCTTTTTTTCTTTAGCTGTTTCTGTTTGGAATAGAGTGTTTTTCTTAATTTTTCAAATGCTAGGTCACCGATGATGCTAACTGGATAGGAATTTCTTTTAATATGCCTTTCAAAACTCGCTACCATCCCTCGGAGCGACGATGGCTCGTATTCTTGTCCTTCCTTCGTGCGGACGCTTAGTATAAATCCACTCAAGAGTTCATTCAACTCAACAGGTCAGGAATTTCGGCTATCTTGCTTCGTGTTTCTCCTTTTGTTTGAAGAAACGCTGTCAACAAAGATACGTCTCGTTTTGTTTTCTTTACAATGTTTTGGTTTTCTTCTTCTGCAATAAACGACTCAATGGAGCCATCCAAAGACGCAAATCTTGAACTTGTCTCGCCATGTTAAAAGCAAAAGCCGGTGTTATTGACGAGAATCGAAATTGCGATGTTGTTCACTGGTGAGTTTTCGTCGTTCGCGCTTGTGATTGGACGAACGAGGTTTTTTTCACTACTGCGTTTTGATCGTTCGCGTTTCCCATTGGCTAATGCATTCTACGTATCATTTGTAGTCAAGCGTTTTTTCGTGAGAAAATCTCAGTATCTATAATATAAATGAAGTTCCTTAGGTGTGTCAGCCCATAGGAACATCTTGCAGCAGGAATTTTACAGCCCACTGTATGTGGCGTGAAATTTTTCTTCAGCATTGGTATTGTTCAGGAATTTTTTTATGGACAAATATGCTTGCAGGATGTCTTTTTTTCAAAATCACCCGGCTTCCCTCTTAGAAATCAAATGGTCCTCCCCATACTTGCCTTCATATATAAATTCAGACATCTTTGTTGAACAGTAAGCGAATCAATAGTTCATCATCTTTGAAAGCTAAACACCCATTCACTGAGAGAAACGCCAAATTTAAATTAGATTAAGCTTGTGAAAAATATGTGTCTAAGATACCTTTAACCAGCATTTTACCTTTATTTATCGGCACTTAACATATCTGAAACTTGTGTTTAAGTTGTCATCCATTCCCAAAATCATTTGTTTCAGCTCTATTTTATCGCAATTAAACATGTCTGAAACAAGCGTTTAGTTACCATTTAAAGATTAGACGCGTGTAAAACACGTGTTTAAGTTATTTAAGTTCCCGTTAAACAAGTCCAAAACATTTGTATCAGCTCTGTTTAATCGGCATGAAAGGCATCTGAAACCAATATTTAAATTATGTTTAATCTGCAATTGACGTGTTTGAAACAAATGTTTAAGTTTTGTGTAATCTGCATCAAACTCACCTGAAACAAACATATTTAAGGTTAATTTAATCTACGTTAAACATATCCGAAATATATATTTCACTGAAAAAGTTAATACGCGAGTTAAACACGTTAAGGTGTCATAGTTTGTAAAGGCACAAACGTTTCGGGCATAGCCCTTCTTCAGTGTGCAGGAATATGCGCGTTGCGCCATACAAAAGCCTAACTGAAAAATGCGCACGTAAAGCGCGCGCACAAGAAAAGAACAACCAAAGCGCGTGCACATGAAATGAAAGTATTTAAATAAAACTGAAATTAATATTGAGTCCGCCCGGCTTGAGCGTGCCGAGCTCAAAGATTACTTGCATCTCCAGCCGCTTTCGACTGGTGTTGCTGCCGCTGCATTGCTTGACTCCGCAGACCCTGATGTCATCTATAGTGTGGTTGGCGGAGTTGAAGTGCTCAGCTACAGGAAGCCCAGGAGACCGGTTGCGGATGCTACGCAGGTGTTCACCGAAGCGTTCCCAAACTATGACACCTTAACGTGTTTAACTCGTGTATAAACTTTTTCTTACTGACTTCGACTGCTCCCAAACTACCTGACGTCGCTTGCGAGAAAACTGTGATTGATGTGCGAACCTGTGAACCTGTGAACTGTCCTTCCGAGCCTGAGAAACTCCAGTGTTTAGAGAGCTCTTCCATAACCGAGCTTTCGAGGCCACTGACTTGCAGCCACTAGACAACGGCATACGTGCGGCATACGTGTACAGCAATAAAAGAGGCTTGTAAATTGTCCTTGAAAGCAGCTCTATCGCGCGAATTTCAAAGCGCACGATAGACTTACTAAGGCATCTTTACGCCATGTGGCGCACGATACAAAACCTGATAAATAATGGTGAGCTTGACACATCTGATGGGCAAAGTCTGCTAACAACATTAACCTCACTTGAGAAATTAGCAAAAAGTAATTTGAGGGATCTAAAATACTGTGACTGTGGAAAGGAGAAATACGAATTCTGTTCGGTAAAACAGAACACAGTTGAAGAGCTCGAGTTTGAGTGTTGTCGATGTGAACAAAAATCAGCTTGAAGAGAGGTACCTCCTCCAACATCGTTTAAGGTCTGCAGTACGTAATTTCGTTATTCTTTCATTCCTTGTCAGTTGACAATTTTTCAAAGATTATCATAAAATTCTCGGGACGCTCGGTCTGGACCACGCCAGTTCGACTCAGTGGATCCGCATTGTTGAATGGATTGTGCCGTTCGTAAAACAGATCGCCGGCTGGAAGGTGAAAGAACCGAGAACTGAAGCAATCTAACGTAGAGACCAATCATCACTTCACGTCCAATTCGACGGCTTTTATCTGACTTGCGGCCATTATTCCAGCAACAGCTCAGCTACCGTCTATGATGATTATCGCATTAGCGACCTGGCCATTTAACGCGTAGGCACCTAGCCATTGAAAAGTTGTGTGTCACTTCTGTTATTGCGATAAATGAACTTTCCTCGTCGAGAAGTAAACGTAGCTGCTGTATTTTAAAATAATTCGAAAGACCATCTTATTTTCTCGAAATTTAAGCATGCTTTTTGCAAAAAAGACAAAAAAAATTTATATCTAAAAGAGCAGTCAAAGAAGCACATTTTTCATCCTAATTTGTTTCTTTTTCTTCGTAAGCCAAAACGCATACTTAAATTTCTTCAAAACGGCTTATGAAATGGTATGGTACAAGAAATTGTGGACAAAAAGGTAAGTCTTTTAGTAAAAACGCATTTTTCTGTTCCTGATCACGTGACATTGGGCGTGGCCCCATGACGTCATGAACTGAACCATACTTACCCTCAATGAATATTGTCCTAATTTGGTCCAATGTAAGCATACATGTGTTGAGTTACAGCAAACTCATCTTCCCCTAGCAACGGCCTCAAAAGATACTTTAAAGTGGCTCGAAAGGGTTTTTAAATGTTATAAACCTTTTGAAACGAGGAAAGTTTGCAAGGACCCTTTTCTGAGCATGAGGGCAGTCTATGAATATCTTGACAACTCTTTTGTCGGGCAATACTTTAAGGCTGGTTGTGACGTCATAGCCGTTACTATGACAACCGTAAAGGCCCACAAAAAGAGCCCCCAAATTTCAGTTTTCGCCAATTATCCAAAAAACTAAGTCGGTGATCTACCCTTTTTATTGCATTTTTAGAAAACTCCCTAGATTTTTTAACTTCTCTGACGGTAGGGCAAAACGTTATTCAGTAGAACTTAAGTTATATTGAAAAAGCCATTTTTTTAATTAGAAAAAATTCCACTGAATAACTTTCTTCCTAAAGCTTCTATTTGAATTGGCACACTTGGTGTTACATGCATGCAAAAAATCAGGATGGGTCACTGAGCAAAATTTCGAGATAAAAACAAAGGTTTCGCGCAAATTTTATTTCCGGTTTGCCCGATTTTACGCGGCATTTAACCCCGGTAGTTTGCGCGCGCGACTTGTAAATAGAAATTTCGATTCACTCTGTTGACGCGTGCATTCTAGCTATGTCGTGTGTAGGCTACGCGCGCGCGCGCGGCTAAAAATCCTTTCGAGCCTCCTTAAGAAGTTTCTGCTTCAAGAGGGCGGTGAAATGAAGAAGATGAAAAGATACCCCCGACTGAGTTGGATAGCTATCTGAGTCAGTTTGTTTTTGATGCAAGAAGAATCGCCTGCCACGTGAAAACGTGACGCACGCATAATGAACCTCTGCTGTAGTGCGCCGGACACAACACTACCCTACCGGCTCATCATGCGCGCGTCACGTTTCCACGGGCCAGGCGATTTTCGTTCTCGCTCGTGTGTTGTTTTTGCTCGACTATCCCTAAGGGGAAAGAGTGACTGCTCGTAGTCTACCTTAATTAGCAAGAACACACACACACATGCACACAGAAACATCAATGAACAAAGATCGAATCTTACCAACTCCAACCCCACAATTGTGTGAACATGGCCCCTTGAATCTCGCTCATCACCAATATACCGTACAGTTCCACTGACAAGAACATCATTGATAAATGTTACAACTCTCTGAGCGATTTCTGGTTTATTATCGGTTTGTTCCTGAGGTGTTGACTTCTTGAGTTCAAAACAAGCACCAGGGTCTGAAGCACAAGGGAAATTCCCGAGTGTTCCACTAGATGATCCTAGGTCTTGGTTCTCCTAAAAAAATTATAATATTAAAAACCACATTTTTATTGTAACTGACAGTTTAAGCTATTACTTTGCTATGAAAACCTTGATCAGGATTTCAAGTAATTGAGGAGAAAATTAAATTGACCTTATAAGTGAGCAAACTCAGTATACTAACCATTGCTAGCAGAATATTAAATTGCACATTTCAATTACTAATCAATAATCCATTCCGTGCATGGATACCGTAGGTAGCCACTCCTAACAGAAGAATGTTTATGGCAAGTGATGTGTGAAAAGTACAATTTTCCATCAGTTGTGACAGTTGGGAGAGCACTGTTAATCAGTCAGCATAACATCCTTGCAGAGAATCTGTTTTCCTTTTTCTCAGAGAGAATCGTAGGCTGGTCAGGATGTTAATTGTTGGGAGTGACTATGTATTTTGCACTTAATTAGGGTGAATATAAGTTGAATGTACAGACACTGATTTTATTTTGTTTTTGATCCTTTTTTACTTTGGATTAAAAATACGTCAACTAGCCTGCATGAGTGAAGAATTAATTCAAGTCACTCCAGAAAATTTAAAGAACCCCTAAATTGAAGCACAGCAACTCACACCCCTAGTTTTCTTAAAGTGCTACTATGATCAAAAAATCACTTTTATTTTTTCTTCGGATTTCGAAACTATGTTTATTAAACACTCCGCAAGCGAAATTATAAGCCTTAATTTTGAGAAGAAGACCGTTAATTTAAACTGCAATTTTCCGTTTTAATGGTCCGCCATTATTACACCAGAAAGGATACAATGACATCATTCACACACGAGTTTTAGAATGCAGGGTGTGTGAAAGTGCCTTATTTAGTATGCAGCACGGGAGTTTTGAGCTTTCACACTCTCAAACTCGTGTTTTGCATAATTTGTAAGCCTCGTTCACACACTACATTTTACAGCTCTTGTGCGTATGACGTCATTGTATCCTTTCTGGTGTAATAATGGCGGACCATTAAACCGGAAAATTGCAGTTTAAATTAACGGTCTTCTTCTCAAAATTAAGGCTTATAATTTCGCTTGGGGAGTGTTTAATAAACATAGTTTCGAAATCCGAAGAAAAAATAAAAGTGATTTTTTGATCATAGTAGCACTTTAAAGAATTTTATTTTAAAAATAACTTAAAGAAACTTGTATCTGAAGAAGGCTGATCAGTCAAGGGTTTAGCTGTCTACAACACCTCTCCATTTACGCTGACTTATTATTTCACATTTGGACACTGTATCTGCTTGTGAGTCCTCTTCCTGGGAGCTACTCATTTTGTAAACCATTTCATCCTGTTCTATAATTATGTATGTAAATTTTATGTGTATGTCTGAGTGGTTTTAGAACAACATATCTGACACAACACCCAGACAGAGCAACATGAGTGCTTGTGCGACTCTCTCCCCACCCCTCTCCCGCAGTTCCGCAGGGACCTCAGGGCAGCTTCGACCCTCCCTGGGTTAGCCAACCCTTCACTCGAGGGTGTCCGCCTACCTAGATAAACTCTCTGTGCACAGAGTCAAGTGATCAGTTTGCCCTAAACAGAACGTTCACACTTTTCTTTCAGATCTCTCGCACAGCACAGCTAAGGTTAAGCCTCACTATTCCCCCCGAGTGAGTCCCAGACGCAACTTTCACCAGTGGTAACAAAGCTTGGTCCGCCCCGCCCCCCCCCCCCCTCACTTTTGGTCAGCCGCCGAAGGCTTAGTCCCGGACTACGTCCAGGACAAAGCCAAAAAGTAACGACACAGTTTTTTGAAATTTGCTCAGATCACAGGCAGAAAAAGACCCGTTGTGGTGAAAACCAACTGAAAATCCCCCCAAAATTAAGCACAGCCTGCAGCCATGCTGCTGAGCTCAACAAAGTGTTATCACTGATTTTCTTCAGAACTATCTGAGTGGTTTTAGAACAACATATCTGACACAACACCTAGACAAAGCAACATGAACGCCTGTTCGACTCTCCCCGCAGTTCCGCAGGGACCTCAGAGTAGCTCCGACCCTCCCTGGGTTAGCCAACCCTTCATTCGAGGGTGTCCGCCTAGCTAGATAAACTCTCTGTGCACAGAGTCAAGTGATCAGTTTGCCCTAAACAGAAAGTTCACACTTCTCTTTCAGATCTCTCGCACAGCACAGCTAAGGTTAAGCCTCACTATCCCCCCCCTGAGTGGGTCCCAGACCCAACTTTCAGCAGTGGTCACAAAGCTTGGTCCCCGGGGAGCACGGTGGTGTGCCGTTTGACAATTCCCCCCCCCCCTCACTTTTGGTCGGCCGCCGAAGGCTTAGTCCTGAACTACGTCCAGGACAAAGCGAAAAAGTTACGACACAGTTTTTTGAAATTTGCTCAGATCACAAGCAGAAAAAAAACCCGTTGTGGTGAAAACCAACTGAAAATCCCCCCAAAATTAATCACAGCCTGCAGCCATGCTGCTGAGCTCAACAAAGTGTTATCACTGATTTTCTTCAGAACTATCTGAGTGGTTTTAGAACAACATATCTGACACAACACCTAGACAAAGCAACATGAACGCCTGTGCGAGTCTCCCCGCAGTTCCGCAGGGACCTCAGAGTTACCCGACCCTCCCTGGGTTAGCCAACCCTTCATTCGAGGGTGTCCGCCTAGCTAGATAAACTCTCTGTGCACAGAGTCAAGTGATCAGTTTGCCCTAAACAGAACGTTCACACTTCTCTTTCAGATCTCTCGCACGGCACAGCTAAGGTTAAGCCTCACTATCCCCCCCTGAGTGGGTCCCAGACCCAACTTTCAGCAGTGATCACAAAGCTTGGTCCCCGGGGAGCACGGTGGTGTGCCGTTTGACAATTCCCCCCCCCCCTCACTTTTGGTCGGCCGCCGAAGGCTTAGTCCTGAACTACGTCCAGTACAAAGCGAAAAAGTTACGACACAGTTTTTTGAAATTTGCTCAGATCACAGGCAGAAAAAGACCCGTTGTGGTGAAAACCAACTGAAAATCCCCCCAAAATTAAGCACAGCCTGCAGCCATGCTGCTGAGCTCAACAAAGTGTTATCACTGAATTTTCTTCAGAACTATCTGAGTGGTTTTAGAACAACATATCTGACACAACACCTAGACAAAGCAACATGAACGCCTATTCGACTCTCCCCGCAGTTCCGCAGGGACCTCAGAGTAGCTCCGACCCTCCCTGGGTTAGCCAACCCTTCATTCGAGGGTGTCCGCCTAGCTAGATAAACTCTCTGTGCACAGAGTCAAGCGATCAGTTTGCCCTAAACAGAAAGTTCACACTTCTCTTTCAGATCTCTCGCACAGCACAGCTAAGGTTAAGCCTCACTATCCCTCCCTGAGTGAGTCCCAGACCCAACTTTCACCAGTGGTCACAAAGCTTGGTCCCCGGGGAGCACGATGGTGTGTCGTTTGACAATCTGCCCCCCCCCCCCCTCACTTTTGGTCGGCCGCCGAAGGCTTAGTCTTGGACTACGTCCAGGACAAAGCGAAAAAGTTACCCTTGCATCAGGAGCGCGGTCAAAAACCCGGCCAGCCTGGCAAAGCCTGGCCAGGCCGTGCTTTCCAGGTTTTTGGCCAAGCTTACCGGGAAAATGCGGCCTGGTAAAGCCTGGCCACGGCCAAGTTTTCTTGGCAACCTTGGCCACAAAAGTTCGGCTTTCTCGGCCATGTTAGTTCCAAGGCCAGACTTTCTTGGCAACCTTGGCCAAAAACAAAAAACAACAACTTGGCTTTCCTAGCCACTGAGATGTTAGCCAGGCTTTCTTGGATTTTCTGCCATTGAAAAGTAGTCGTGAGAAACCTAGCATTTTTCTCATGGAGTGAAAGTTATTGGTTGTTTTTGCTAATCCCGTCACAAGATCGAGACATCAAAGAAACTCTACTAGAGGTCACTACTAGATGTTTTATTTTGAGCATTTTAAATGTCTTTGAAGTTACAATTAAAACTGATTCTTCAGCCAGTCATATATTAAAAGACTTCACCTTAAAAGATCCGGAACGAGAAATTTTCAATCTGGTCTTGAATGTGGGGTAAACTTGAAATTCCTACACTAAAAGTGCTATTAAAAATATTGTGTCCAGTCACGCATTGCATCTTGAGGTATAAACAGCAATCAAACGCAGCTTTGAACAGATTGAGCAAGAATTATGCTGTAAGGATATTTCTTTTTCTGCTTGGAAATTGTGAAAATGAGGCACTATTTAATGATAAATAAATCAAAATCCTGTACTCAAAAAAAGCAGTTTACCTGTTGATTGTCTGCGTAAGTTTGCAATGGGAGACAACACGTGTAACTTTTGATGTGGTCAATGCAATGACACAATGCATAACACCTTTTTCAGAATAACAGGCCCGATTCCAAACTTCTCCAAGAAGTCAATTTCTTTAGAGCCACTGTATAAGTCAAAAAATGATTTTTGATCCTTTTCTTGCATTATGTTAGCTTTAAAATCGGAAAGAAAGCGGAGTTTGTTGATAACGTGGGCCATTAGAGCAACCGCCATCTTGAAATTCACAACACATTTCTGAGGAGCCTGGAAACAAATTGGGTTGTTTCGGTCAGCAGCTAGACCACTGCGGGCTCAAATAGTGACCGTTTTTGTTCGGTTTCGGCGCGATTTTTTGTGTTCAGTTCGTGACATGAAATGTTTGCGTCTTTTGAGCTTGGAATGAAGAATCAGAGCGGCAAAATGTGGATCAGCTACCCTTTAGGCTGAGGTAAGTTGAAGGCAAATGATAATTTTGAAAGATTGGATTCAAAATTAATGATTATTTTAAGTAAAGATCGACCATGTGCTTCTGAGTTAAGCAGCTTAAATGTTTGCAAATGTTTGAGGATCTGAAGCAGGCAGACAGACGTCCTTTGTTAAAGTTTGAGCTTAAATCTGGATACTTTTTTCTACCAGGCTTATGTGCACATTTTTTCAAAGTAACTACATGTAAGAAGGACAGAGGATTTGAGTCCTTGTTTAAATGCTCAAAGGATCTCCTAAATTGTGAAATGTCTGGGGCAAATGAAACTTGAGCTTACAGCTTGTGGACTGTTTGAGTAGTATAATTCGTTATTATTATTATTATTATTGCTCTTTAAGCATGTTTTAAATGCAGCATCATTCAGATAAGCTGGTTTTGACCATTCATTTATGTTTTGCTGTAGATATTGACTGTATTCAACACATTGTTCAGTGACTTCAGCTGAGGGAGACTGACACTCAAACAGCAGAGCAATATCAAGTCACCAATGCTGGTTCTTAATAAGCTAAGTCGCTTAAACATGGCACTAAGTTCTGTTGATACCATTTTCTTTTGCATTACTTGACTCATAATTACAGAACACAACGTTCAAATGTAGGTTTAAGACATTTAAAATAGTCTTTCAATGCAATCTAAATAGTTGGCATTTGTTTTCTCTGGACATTCAAATGAATATAAGCTTAAAAGCTTATGGCTCTGTATTTCCATAACACATATACATAAAAGTTTATGGTGTCAGCAGTTCTTTGTGCAGTAACTAATATAGATTGTAATCTACCAATATTGCAATTTCCTGGATGTTTTAGTCAGTTGAACCGATTACTGATTGCATTGGTTTGCTAGACAATGTAAAACCTTGTTTTTTAACTGAATGGAATTAATATGTATGGGGTGTTTGTGTCTAAATTCTAATGCTCCCCATGTTTGCCTTTTATATGTTTAGTCACATGGGGACAAACATTCAAAAAATTCAGACACTTTTCATAGCTGCCTAGAAATTAAAACTTAACTTCTTGTTTTACAAGAATGAAAAGAGCAAATACATGTATACCAGAAAAAATAAGTCAAACCAATTTTTTTGAGTTTATTAGTTTTTGATTCTTGGGCACTATTCCTTTCTGAACGAAATGCTATTTATTATAATATCATTATTGTATTATACATTGTATATAACCATTAATACGAAGATGCTGTTATAAAATTGTTGTAAATACTGCAACTGAATGAAAAACTTTCAATGTTTGACGTGCAACAATGCATAATAAATCATTGTATTAAATGTTATTCTGATAGTATTTTTGAAATGGCATTCAATTTTATTAATAGTAATGCCTGGGCAGTTTGCCTGGCAACTTACTAACCTGCCAGTAATTAATCTCCTGGTTACTTTTATTTGTCTGAGTGCTGACTAAATTAAAATTCAGCTGATCTTGGCAGCCACAGTTGTCTTACTTTTGTCACTGGCCAGGCTGGCCTTGGTGTTTTATGCCCGGCCAGTCTGGCCTGTGACCTGGCTCAACAAGGTTTTCAACGGCTTCCCCGGTTTTTTTATCCCTTGGCCAGCCCGGCCAAAGCCTGGCTTGTGGCCGGGTTCACCTCGGCTTTCAGGCCGGGCTTTGGCCCCGGTCTACCCCGGTCTGGCCAGGCTCCTGATGCAAGGGTAGGAGACAGTTTTTTGGAAATTTGCTCAGATGTGTATGTGTATGTGTATCTGATATATGTATATGTATATGTATATGTATATGTATATGTATACATATGTATATGTATATGTATATGTATACATATGTATATGTATATGTATATGTATATGTATATGTATATGTATATAATTACACCGATTTTTAAAGGAAAATTTCCACTTGAAAAATATACACATTAATTACATATACGGTAGAAGCTCTAATAAACCCCTCCTGGGAGGCCTTTTTAATTTCAGGCCTCATGAATGGAGATGGGGATTAATTAATAGAGACGAGAGACTTATTTTAAATCTTTAAACATCAGTTTAATTTTTAAAATAATTTTTGCATCTTAACTCACTTCTCATCAATAAGGACTGGCCAACTTTGTAGACTTTTTTTTAGCCTTTAATAGCAAAACACACCAACTGGGGATGGGTGTGTGGCTTAATAGAGCTTAGGAGGGTCTAATCTAATGCCTAAAGGGAGTAGGGGGGGACTTATTAAAAAAATGGACACGGGTGTTACTAGAGAGTAAAGGGGGGACTTAATAGAGCTTTTACGGTATCTTTTATTTTTCTGTCAAAATATCACAATTTTGTAATATGTGATATTGGTTTTTAATGTAATTCAGCGTTAAGGCTATAACTTTTTCTATATAATAATCAGACAAATTAACTAAGTAAATATTTGAAAGAAAATTTGCCCTGATCTAGAGGTTTGAAATCATGTTCATCTGCATACTAGTTAGTTGTGATCACCACCACACCATCACTGAGGACAACCATGCTGGCAAATTTGTGGTAATTGAGCAGGTGTGACTTTTAAGATGTGGGCCTCCTGGGAAATGCCCTTTCAAAGTGATAGGGTAGTGGATGCTGAGAACCCAATTTGCAACCAATCAACAGATTAAGCTAATGATGCACAACGCATAGTCTACTTAGTCAGTAATACAAAGGAGGATCCACAAGGCAAACAGGCTATTTATAGATATCAAATTACTGTATAATTGAAACAACCACTACCTTGTAGACCACCAATTTAATATTTGGAAGAAAATTTGATCTGAGTGGGATTGAATCCACGCCTCCCTTTACAATAGTCAAGTATGATCATCATTACACCATCAGGACAACCACGCTGGCAATGTGGCAAACAAAGAGTTGATTTATGTGGCTTGAGAGGTGGGCCTCCCAGTTTTCTCTTAAGGTGGTGAGGCAGTGCACGAAGCATAATTTCATGTCATTTGCAACAATTAATCTAAGGATCAAGTTAAATATGAAGCTCGGCACAATTACACAGTAGTCAACATGCAAGTGGTATTACAAGGGAGGATCCAACAGGCTATCCATATATGTATACATATACTAACTTATAAATTACTGCGAAAGATTTATATGGCCCGGTCAGCTGCTACATCTCTGAAGGTCCACTGAATAGGGTTCTTCAATCTCACCATCATATCCTGACTTTTTTTCCACCATTCATCGGCTATCCCGATGGTCTCCATCAACATTTATACTCGATCCTTAATGTGACATTGCGGACAGCCAAGATTTTGTTTGAAATTTGTTCATTTATAGAACGACAGTTAGTAATCCAGTGTTTGCCATTTGTACTGACATTAGAAATTAGGAAGAATCAGTGAATGTGTAAAAGTGTGTCAATCATTCTGATGAAACACTGCACTTTCTGAGAGCATCTGCAATCAGCAGTTAACTTTTTTCAGAGAAAATATTTTAATAAAATACTCATACATGTATTATCAACTCCACGATGTACTTTGCACTTGGTTATGATGACATGGAGTCATCGAAACATTGTTCAACTTTAATATCGCTGATTTTCATTCTTAAATTATTAATTCAATACCTTATGTTATTAACAAGATTCATTTAAGAAAATTCAAATGCTAAGAATTCAAGTCGTAATAGATGAGTACAAACTGAGGCAGAAGCAAGCGCCTTGAGGATTTAGGATGATTTTTGCTGTATTATTTTGTAATTTTGTTTTAGTATGGACACTTGGGCCCAACCTGAGAACATCTGACCACAATATGCTGCCCAGGATGGGGAATATTTTCTACACTTGAAGTGAATGAAAGTATTTGCCTGTGGGTATGTGGGGAATTTGACAATTTTTTTTTTGTTTGAAAATAACAAGTCCCCACTTGCTGCCCTGCCTCCCCCAAGTCCCCTCTCCCCCCTTCCCCCCTCAGGCGTAACACTGATAGGTGCGTAAAACTATACTCACGGAAAACGTAACATTGTCCGAGATAGATGGTGTGTGAGGCAGTCAAAGTTCTGAGACTTCAGCTCCTTGCACAACAATATACACCTAATTGTAATAGCGTTGTCATACAAAATTGAAAACAGAAAAATGAAAAAAGTCAAATAGAAATTAATTAGACATGCAAACCACATTTTCGGACGTAAATAATTTCTAAAAGCACTCATGCGCAAATTAAGGTATAATAAACATTTAAATTTGATATCAAGTGAGTCGATGTAAGGTAAATTGACGGGCCGTAAAGAGATTCAAAATTTGGGTTTTTTGAGCGTTAGCACTTCGTCAGAGCGAATCCCTGAATGTAGTTTCCATGCCTAATTTGTTCCTATTTGGCTTTTTCATTTCCCTTTTTTCATTGTTATATGACAACGTTATTGTAATTAGGTATATATCGACAACATTATAGGCGTATATCGACATCATAATAATTTGCTATTTACACTTAGAAAGTTTATTTTAGAAGCTTACTTACCATTAATTCTGCGCCAAACATGGCACCAGAGGTCGGCGGTTGATCTCCTGAGTACGACAACACACCAGGTAAACTCTTTGAATCACTTTCCATTGCATCGCAAACCTGAATTCCTGATGAAACACGGCGTTCAAAATCCTGGCGATTTTTGCCTGATGTTTCATTTTGCAATCTCGGGAACCGTAAAGGAATGTCTACACGCCTCGAAAATGATATAATGTCCTTTTTACTACATTCAAGACGCAATGATTTTCGATCAATTCCAGTGAGTGCTACTCTGGTTGAGTCCCTAGGTTGTTTGGCTTTTGGAAGAACCTCAAACAGCTCGCCTCTAAATGCTTGTGTTGGTATAGTCTTCGGTGGAAGACCAACTGCCAACCTGTTTATCTCCAGAAGCCCCAAACAGTCATGCAATAAAATGTATGACTTGCTGGGTCTCTCCATTCTATACACAAGGCACTGAAATCACTATATCATCTGCTTTCATGTACATTTCTAAGCCCTCCATAATTTTGTGACCCGCTTTGAACGCTTTGTGACTGAATCACTGGTCCATGTCGCTTTTACGCCACTTCCGCTGTTTATGCAAAGCATGAGGTACACTTTGCGCGCCAATTCGAGGAGCCACGCCTTACAACTTCAGAGCTGAAAAAAGTTCTCCGCAATTTCTCTGTGCATCTCTGCTCGCGGACTCAAACAGGTCCTCCAGTTGTCTCTTCAGTTCAAGTTTAATGAAGTTTGATCGACTGCAACCGATTTGTGTTGCAAACAATATCCATTTCTTTCTTTCTTTCTTTCCTTTGTTTTTGATTTTGTTTTGTGAGAGATAAGAAACTCCGTACTCTCACACCAAATGCCGTGTTAGTAACTGGAAAATTGACATGTCTGAATGGCTATGGAATTAAACCTTCCGAAGAGTGTGATTTCTTCAATTTATGCTGATCATGACAGGCAAGGGATGATAGTTCAGTCCACTACTGATAATACAGTCCACTACTAGGTTGCAGACAACACGACTGAAGGTGACCAGACCATCACCCGCACTGATTCTCTCAGCAAACTGCGAACTGGCCACACCAAGAAGGAAACTCTCTCTGTTCGAGGTGGGGCATGCAAGAATCACATTTAATGAGACAGCTGATCACCTAGCGAGCAATGCCATCGCATTTGGGGACCAGGGGCCCGTTTCTCGAAACTCCTGATCTCTTTCCGTGCCCGGTAAGTATTTTTTCGAGTTCATTTATTTATCAGGTAATGGTAATTGTTGGCGTAAACTTGAGCGATATGCTTCACGAAATTATAAAGATTAAAATTTAGCTTTCAAAATCAATAAAAATTGAACAGCTATTGGAGAATATTTTGCATCTAAAATAGTTTCGGGCCAGGAAAGTTATCAGGAGTTTCGAGAAACGGGCCCCTGGACTCCACAGCAAAAGACATTTGCATCCCGGTGGAAGAAAGGATTCTCGAGGCTGAGGTCACCGCATACAGCAGTTGGTCCATAGGGAGGTTGTTAAAAGAAAGGGGATAAAGAGGGGAGAAGGAGCCTCAGTCCTCCTCAGGGGTGAAAGCAGACAAGAGTGAAAGATGGGAGCTCTTTTAAGACCAGTCCTTCGGACTTTGCTGGGCATGTGTAATCAGGGTCCATAGCGAGGTTTGTTCCGCAGGTTGTGTTCCCGACAAGGTCTCAACTTTTTATTTCAAATTAACTTATATAGGCCATTATTCTAGCGTCACTCAGAAACGCATCCGCCACCTCATAAAACGCTACTGCAATAACCTTGATACCAAGTTAATTTTTTCTTCCTTTCAAATCGGTTCCGGGAAGCTTGTTTAGCGCGAAAGACGCTATTCCTAGTAGCCTCCGTTCGTGTGTGGCTTGTAAATTTTCATGTGCAGGCTGTAACGCTTATTACGTCAATGAAACCACCCGTCACTTTTCAACACACGTACGCGGAGCATTTAGCTACGAATAGGGCCTCACACGTATACAAACATTTACAATAATCTGATCTGAAAGTTGCCGCAAGTTGTGTTCGGCCAATTGTTTCAGTATTTTTGACTGTGTTGTTATTCAGAATTACGCTGAGATGGCAGTTCGTTTAAAAAAACATCATTTGTACATGTGTAATGCAATGACAAGGAAGGAGTCATTTGGCCCGATTTAGCCACTTTCACCACTCGACACGTTTCGGAATTTGCTCTTATTTACGTACAAATATAGTTCGGGATTCCATTCTGACTCAGGGACTTGATAAAAGGTGACATCCAAATGATTTCCTCAAAACCAGCTGCACATTTCTTGTGTTCAAATACATGTACGAATACACAGTACAATAAATGGACCTAAATTTGCTCAAAATGCGTTGTAAGGATAGCAAACAACACCACGTAAACTTTTATGAACTTTATTCAGTTATTAGTTCGCTGATATGTATTGCTCAAAATGTTCAGTTCGAAATCCCATACAAAGTCTCATATTTTGAAACGCCATGTGATTTAAGCATTTTCTTTGGTCGTTTACCGTCGATTCCCCAAACTTTTTATGAACATCAGTGTAGAAAATCAGTAATCAGTAATTATGCAATGGCATAATTATAGCTTCGACGGAAGCGCGGAGGAAGATGCTAGCACGACCCGAGCTTCCGGTTTTCACTCTGCCAAACAAACAAGGTTAAATATTCAATAGTGAAATTCAAGCATTTTTGACAGTTTTGCTGCGCTTTCCCAAAAATCTTTAGGAATATTTGCACACAAAAAAGTACAAGGAATTCAATGGAGTTAACCTCTCTTCGACGAGAGCACGGGCGAAGGTGCTAGCGAGCTTTGAAAGCCAAGGATTCAAGCTGGCATGATGGCGCAATAACAAGACGTGGCACGTAACGTTAAGTCATTCGAACTCAGAAGCCGATCCGGAGAGGCTCCTTAAGCTTCCTTGAGCCTATATCACTCATCAGGGGCTGAAAATAGACTTTTATGTTTTTCTCGGTAGATACCACCAGGAAAGAGTTTCATTCATATTTCAGAACAATTTTTTCTTTATCAATAAACTTCCGTGCCTTTGTTATTCAGATTTACGCTTGTTAGTTTGTTAAAAAAGAAAACGTGACGAAACTTTGTCACGTCAAAATATTTCGTCACGTTTTCCTTCGCGAAGACTAGAACAGGTGGTTGACCAAGGAATGATGGATCGGAAAGGAGTACATACTATCAGTGATCCATTTTATCACAGGGAGAAGGGTGCAGAAGAGACGTAGGGGAAAATGGCAGCAAACGCGTCAAAGGTACGATAAATCACCATTTTACACCACTTGGGCTCCTATCTTGAGTAACCATAATATATTTTGCACCCTGAGAGGAGGGAGAACAACGGTGGGGTCTAATGCCCCTGAGGCCATTCTCGTTTTTTTTTTTTATTTCTTTATTATTTTTAATTTGCTTAGTCATCCAGTTTTGTCTCGGCCAACACAGTCTCGAAAAACGTCCGGTTTTCTCTTAATGGTTATCTTAAACGTCCGGTTTCGGTTATGTTGACATGCAGCCGGGGCGTCTTGATTACATCAAGCAAGGTAAACAAAACTAAAGCATGTCACATCACACTAACAACCTTACAACTAATTTATCAACGTTCCATACGTATAAAACCTTCAGAACATAATTTTTTTCATGCAATCAGGCTTACAGCTGTCTTCTCTTGGGCTTCTCAGTTCAAGAGATGAGTGCACTGTGAGCGAGAAAACGCGAGTATCTTGAGAAAGTGGTCTTTTGAATGCGATTTCCCATTCTCGTACCTCGAGTCTTCGTCCCTTCTGCGCAGGCTTGAAGAAACGAGCGACTCTCGAAACTTCCGCTGGAGGGTCGATTTTGATTGGTTTTTGAAAAACAATAAAAATAGCCGGAAGTAAATCAGAATAACAAAGATGGCGGATTCCCCGCGCAAAGTGAACTCGAGCTCCTCTGTTCATTACAACGTCTGCAGATGTTGTAATGACAATGTATTCGAGAAAAAGCACCCAGTTGACCTTTACGGGCCAAAAGCCCAGAATGAGTCAATTGTAAATCTCCTGGAGAAGCTTACCGGTTTTAAATGCGACATCGCCGACGGATTGCCTACCAAAATATGTCGGCCTTGTTATGACAAGGTCATTAAATTTAAGAAATTTACAGAAATGTTCGACAGGTCAACGGTCCAACAGCGATCAGTTATTCGTGTTAAGCGCTGTAGAGGTGAAGACGACAGTCCCTCCATCAAAGGTCGTCTAAGAAAGAAGGTTGCTGAAACGGGCAGATCTGCAGAAAATAGTGCTCCCAAGTCAGCAGCAAGGATTTCTTTATTCCCTTCGACGCCGAGGCCTATACTGCCTGCACCATCCGTACCTGCCCATGCCGTATCCGAACCTGCTGCAACCAAACAACGTGTGCTGCCACGCGGAATATTCCCTGAACCGCCAAAACCGCCACCGAAAGCTGTGGTCATTCTGTCCCAATCAGGTCTTCGCAATTCAGCTGTGAGTTTAAACGTTAGGGAAGGTACGTTTTTTCTTGGGGGGGGAGGGCTGGGGCCTCAGAGGGGAGGGCCATCAGTGAAAGTGAGCACCAAAAGCTGAGGGCCATACCTCATGTGAGCTATTCAAGGGAGGGTCACACATCTTTTCCAGAATTTTTTAATGAGAATTTTTGTGATGTTGCTTTCCATTTTTCTTACAGATTAAGTTTTTCTTTTCACCTACTTTGATTTAATTTGGTGTTTTATTATAGGTACTAGGTTACATTTGTACATGTATATTATGCCATGGCACATAGTTTTTCTCGGAGGACTCGTGTCCTTTTCCGTCCCTATCGAGAAGTACTTGACTCAGGTATCGTTTCTTCAGCTTCTTGCTGTTGGCTATCCGCTGCCTGATTTCCTGAGTCGTTTAGTTCTGAAGAGTTACTAGTAGATCCAACAATGCGCTCTACCCTGTCGGAAATGTCGGAAATATTTGTTTTTGAGAGGCAGATTTCGCATGCTAAACAACTAAACCTTTCTGTTAAAATAACCAACAGCAATGCCGGCTAGTCAGAGAAAGAAGCGCGTGTATTTTCCCTTAGATATTTTATGTTCAAAACTTTTATAATACTTAAATACTTCCATATTCAAACTTCAGCTATAAAACGTTAATATCCCACACTGATTATTCGCATTTTCCTTGTTTCAGCACGCACACATTCAATATCGAGATATATTCATATTCAAACACTTTGCGTTCACAAGCGAAACGTTCTGAGGTTTCTACAGCATGGAACATACCATGTTTGTAGTGAGGGGAGGGTCGCACTTTTGTCAGTCACCTAAAGCTGGGGGGTCAGGAGTTTTTTTATTAAAAGGCAAGGGAGGGCCAACACTTTTTTGGGAAAAAAATACCAAAATTCCCCAGCCCTCCCCCCCCCAAGAAAAAACGTACCTTCCCTTAATTGCCTTTTATTTAACATATTAGATTTACATCACAAAACATGGAATAGAGGAATATGAGTATGAATATTTCCGCAAATGTATGTATCAAATTATATAAAAAGAATGATACAGTTATGGTAGATCCACCTGTGTTCTGCCATGTGGCCAATTTCCATGTGTATGTGTAACAATTCCCATTCATAGCTCACTAGGTTTTGGTTGGCAACAAGGTAAAATTAACCATATTAATTTCATGATATAGTACACAAGAGAATATTGGTTTTTAAGAAATGCATTATTGACCTCTGAGCAGCTAAAGAGAAACCAGTGTCTTTATATGTTGCTTTGTTTACCAAAAGTAATATTTAAGGGCCTCTTCATATGAGCCCGGTTGACCGGGCTGGCCCGGTTTCCGAGATCTCGCCTCACTCCTATTTCCTTTGTAAAAATTGCGATGTGTTCATATGAGAAGGCGGGTCAGCCCGGTTACCGAGATCTCGGTTGTAGAAACCGAGATCTCGGTAACCGGGATGAAAATTTTCCCATATGAACACTCCAGCCCAGTTACCGGGATGAAAATGTTTTCGACGGCAAATTAGCTTCGCTTTTGAAACTGGGCACCCAAAATAGCATAATTTTGCCGTGTGTGCATTTCCACTTCAAAAGTATTCGAATTAGCTTTATTAGTAAAGTTACAAGAGTCGACAAAGCTATGATAGTCGCGAACAATACTTGTTTATGTGGCGCCATTTTGGTTTTGTTTCTTGAATTTCATCCCGGTAACCGGGCTGAAATTTCCCATATGAACAGACGACAAAATTCATCCCGGTAACCGAGCCAGCCCGGTTACCGGGATCATATGAAGAGGCCCTAAGTCCAGTTATTCACCTTGTATGGTATATACTAAAACAATTATTCACCTCAGTGTTGGTGAATTTGGTGGATAATTACCTCACCCCTTCGTGGCTTTGTCAATATCCACCACTTTGGTATTTGGTGAATAATAATTGTTAAATATTACCCTAGTTATGGCATGAAATTAAGGATTCTCATTAGAAGGTGGGACCCGGGTATCAGTTCCAGGATACACAAGAGTCAGTACCCTCCTGCTTTCAAATCTAACATAATGCAATTTTCTTTATTGTTTTCTCTTTTGTCCACCTATGCTCCTTTCGGTGCCTCACTACTTTAAAACTTAAATTAACCCCTGGGAATTTGGTACTGGCATTAGATCCCACTTTTACATGGAATTACACCCCTCTCCCCTGGTATTATGGTCCTCCTTTTCAAATGCAGTTTTTGTGTGTGTGTGTGTGTGTGTGTGTGTGTGTTTGAATAAAGTATTATTAAATGTGAATGCCTTTTACTAACACCATTTGTTGAGTTTCAGAAAACTAGAGATGACAATATTCAGCTTCAGACTGAATACACGTTGAGTTAACTTCACTAAGCTAAGTTCATGTTGTGTTTTTGCTTTTTTAAAAAAAAGGGCCTTGTACTAAACACCTTTTTTTGAGTTTCAGCAAACTACATGTAGAGATTACAACCTGCAGCTTGAGACTGAATTCACGTTGAGTTAACTACAAGCTAAGTTCTTGTTGTGTTTTTGTTGTTTAAAAATTGCTGCTGCAGGTATTTCTAGACTGCTCAGCATGATGTAACTCTTAAAAGTTATGTAACATAAAACACTAAAACATTGCATTTGTTAACTGCAGCTAACATTTGTAATAAAGCTAATATTAATGCCTTAATGCGAAATAAATGAAATCAAAGTAACATATTGTAATTGAATTGTGGTGCTTTATCTGAATTGTGTGTTGAGATTTTAAATGTAAATTTTTCTGTTCCCTTTTTTTAAAGTTTTCTGACAACAAGGTTGTTCAAGTAGAAACACGTGCGAGTATTTATAAAATGGTGGACATGCTAGCCTTAACCACAACTCCTGATCTATTGGCTGAGATGTTAATGAAATGTCCTGATCTTCGATGTGCAGTAAAGCGAATCCTCCTCAGAGACATAGATGACCAGTGTCAAAAGTTATGTAATCGTTCTCCAGAAAATTCTTCAGTTCTGAGAATTCCAAGGTCTAAGCATACGGTATGAAATTACTTTACTGCTAAGGGAAGGAAATGTTTAAACAAGAATTTCCAAGACAGTTTTCAACCATCCTTTGTTTTGTAATTTTTTTACCTTTATTTGCAAACAAAACTTACTGCAAGCAATTACTTAAAACACAATAATACACTACATTACTACCTTAATATGTTAAGTTTAACATTACACTACGATACCAAAACAGTTCAATCATACATTCTTACAATAGCGCTATTACATTACTTTGTTTACAATTTATATAAAATACACTATGATTACGGTACATTACATAACAAGTCTAATTTCTTATCTTATTTTTTTCAATACCATCCTTTGTTACCTAAATACTTAAATAATTACTTTACCTACTTCCTACCATCTTTGTTTGGGCATTTTTTCTGATGATGTGCAAAGAAAGGTTAAATCAAGACATAATAGTGAACTGTTAATAAAAATAATTTATAATTATTTTGCTGTTCTCAGGACCTTAAGAACTTCTCATGGGAGAGCATTGTCACAGAATTACATGAGAGAACACCTGATGTCTTAGATTTCCTTGTGACAGTGGCTAAAAACTACGCAGAGAAAGATGTCCCACCAATATGTCAAGCTTATGGGATTCTTATGAATGCCAGATGGCAGGAACTCAGTCTTATGAAAAAGATCAATACCATGCTGCTGGGAGTTGGACATGCAACTGCAAGGGTAACTTTAAAGCTTAGTTTTTTCTTTTGAAACCTTTTATTCCATATTAACTTTAAATAAATTTTTAGTTATAGTTTATTGTGAATGGAGAGCTGTGATCTCTCAGTTCATGGTGACAATTGTGAAGCTATTTTGCTGAAGGCCAGCAATTCCAGAATTTAAGAAATGCAAAATCATACCTGTACTTATAATTCTGTTTAAAAATCATTATAATTCATATAAATACATGTGCTGTTCCAGGAAATCCCCATACCCCTCCCATAGCATACTTTTTAGTTTGATTCCTCTCCACCACTCTGGGATTTCCAGAACAGTTCAATCTTCCCCTTCCCCTTTTTGGGGGGTTTTGAGACCCCCCCCCCCCCCCCACCCACCCCTTGGAATTTCTAATGAGCTTCCATGTGGGTATGGAAATTTTCACACAAGTGTGTTTTTTAGGCTTTTCAGCGTCTGAATAAAGTGGGAATTACACAGACAAGAGAAGGTTACCGCACTATAATGGACGATATTGGTGACGACTTGACAAGTACTATTGCTACTCAGATGTCTGCAGGGCGACAATTACGAATATGTTTTGACAACATAGACTTCAGGATACTGGTGAACATAATCCTGAAAAACCACCAAAACTCTGACAAGCACTGGATCGCCCATTACCTTACCTTTGACAGAGTTCCATGTGATGGGCTTGATGACAGGAAACCTTTATTGTCTGACTGTGGAGCGTTTGATAACATCAACTACTCACCTAGTAAGGAGGAATTGGATACTCTTCGGCAGCATTACATTGTACTAGTTGCTCGAGTCTTATTGGAGTTTTTTGACTTTATGAAACCATTCGCAAATGTTGTGCCTGCTCATATTACTCACCGGTTAGTTTACAAAAAAATAACTACCCTGTTTATTTTAATCTTTAGCAGGAAGCTTTTACTCTTAGTTTTGGTGGTATATTAATGCAGCAGCTGCATTAGTAGACTGTGAGGTAAAGCATCTTAGCTCAAGTACAATACTTGTATTATTATCAGCCTGGAATGACCACTACAGGTGTAACAATGTCAAGGGAAATAAAATTTTTTTAATTCCCATTTAAATTTTTAATGAGAAAGTTGATATAATATGATCCTTACGTGGTGGTGGTGATGGGGGGTGGGGTGGGGTTGGGGTGGTGGGAGGGGTAGTGGTAGGAGGCAGGAAAGGTGTTTTTCTTTTGCCCATAAAGTAGTGGCATGGACTGTAAAGCGGACAAATTGACTACCCTACAGGCTTTATTTATTTATTATAATAATTATTTTAACCATCAATATTATGGATTGAGGGAGGGGGGGGGGGGTAGAGGGGAGAGTGAATTTCCCCTGAAAAATAACAATTATAATTGTTTCTTTTACTGTTTAGATTTTCAGCCTTTATGAAAGAGAAGTCAACCATTGTGGGGCTCCCAGTTGTCCCTTACAATCAATCAAAGCTGGCTGATGTATGTCAGTATCTGGACTACTTACAGGACTTCATCAGTTCTTTGTCGTCGCCAGAGGTATTTATGTCACTGTTAAATGAATTCAAAACTTAGACCTGTAAACAGTGTAAAAGACATCTGGTAAGCCCTATACGTTGTCCTAGGTTCACAGATTTTCTTCCTCTAATATATTAATAATTAACCTATTTGGATCTGCTATTTTCCTGAAGACCTCAGAGTGTTTGCATATCATTCTTTGTTCAGGTCTCAGATAAGGAGGGAGAGACAGCAAACCATGAGCCAAATCTGAAAGTACCTCTTGCAGGAGATTTGTTGGGAAGGGAGCGGGTAACAGGAGCCAAAAGAGTGCGGTTGGGGTGTGACCAACCTGAAGAACGCTTTGAGAATATCATCGAAACCCCAGCCCTTTGGCATGCTAAGCAAGCATTCCTAAAGGTAAAGTGTAGTAAAATATACATTAAACATTGAAGATGAACTTAACAGCTTTTAAAACAATATTATATTCTATCTCCCACTATAATATTAGTGCAACAGGCTACCAGTATTAATTAGCAAGATAATTCTGATGCTCTAAACTCCAAAGAGAGAATAAAGGTGAAAAATTAATTGGTTCAAGTATCATCCTTGGTACCCTCTTGCATGTATATATCTGAAATATATATATAATAGCTCCCTTGTAAAAATTTGACCGAGATCTCGGCGAGATCGCGGCAATCTCGCCGAGATCGGCGAGATCTCGGCGAGATAGCCACAATCTGGGCGAGATTTCAAAATATCGCGCCGAGATAGCCACAATCTCGGCGAGATTTCAAAATATCTCGCCGAGAAAAATAGCCCGCGGTGAGATCGCAGCAATCTTGCCGAGATCGGCGAGATAACCACCATCTCGGCGAGATTTCGAAATATCGCGTCGAGATATCTACCCCGCGGCGAGATCGTAACGCGATCTCGCCGCGCCAAACCCGTTCGTGGCGAGATAACCGCCATCTCGGCGCGATTTCAAAATATCGCGCCGAGATATCTAGCCAGAAGTGAGATTGCAACACGATCTCGCCGCGACAAACTAGTTGGCGGCGAGATAGTCACAATCTCGGCGCGGACAGCCGCGATCTCGGCGATTTCATGTCGAGATTTCTACTGTTGCAACGCAGAGACTGTCTCGATCTTTGTGAGATTTATCTCCACAGAATTTCGATATCGGTAAGATTTCTCTCAGGTTTTACTGCTGCAACTGCCATTGTATTTGTGCAAATCTCCTGACCCTGTACCCATAGTTTCAAACAAGCGCGACCAGCGATCTATTTCGAGGGTCAGCAAGAATCTGAAATAAATCAGCTCACAAATTAATTTACCGGCTTTTGAGATCAAAATAACAACGACCAGCAACGAGCAAAATAACAACGATCAGAAACGCTGTTTTACGTGTGAAGTCATTTGATTTCATCAGACCACTGACGTCTATTTGTTGTCACTTACCATGTATGCAGAGGACTTCGTTTGTCATGTCCGTCATCTCTTCGTTGAACTTTCTTTATAAGCCACTACGGAAGAGTTAGGCAAGGGTTTTAAAGACAGATACCTGTGACTAATTTGTTGTCGTTCTGAATTTGACTTTTTTCGCTGTTTGCCGGCCATGAGCTTACCTGATACCGTAAAGTGCCAAAAAATCCTGCCTTGACTCCCGCCGTTGTGTTACAGTTGATCCACGTCACGCGTGAACAGAAACCTCAACACGTGATCCGAGTCTTCAAATAAACAAGCTACTTTCAGTGACGTAACGGAGATCACAAGGGAAATATTGAAGATCTCACTGAAATTTCCGAAAATAGCTTCTATCTTTGTAGAAGCAAGGGGTTGTGACGGGAGAAATCTTTGTTTTATCGAGAGACTGCGTCATTCTCTGGGTTCGCTTCTCGTCAGTGGATCAAAAACGTTTTAGACGACTAGAAGGAGGTGAAATTATGTCAATTATTTTACTGACGCGTGATTCCTGTTTCAACCGAACGAGAACAAACCTTGGAGCTGAACGCTTGTGTAAGAACGGTAGCTCCGAAGGAAGTGGGCGAAAACCAAGATACATCTGCCGTGTCAAGCAATTACTGATGACAGTTTTTCCTAGTTGCGAGGTTGATTAAAGACAAAGCCGACGCTTCGTCCACAGTTAACCAAAGCGTAATGTGAGTTGTTTGTATGGATCTGAAATTGGATCCAAAATGTAAATAGTCAGTTTTCCGTGCAAAATATCTAAAAAGCGAAATGGGGTTTGAAGACCATTACCTGTTGTGTGTTTGCTGTGTTTTTGCCACTTTTCCGAGCTTCTGGAGGCCGTTTGGGGCGATTTTCTATTTAACGGTCGATGCGATATCATGTCAAAGTAAAACCAGTACGTGACAAGACGTCGCTTCGACCGTTAAACAGAATATCGCCCCAAACGGCCTCCAGCAGTTCGGAAAAGCGGTAAAGACACAGCAAACACACAACAGGTAAGGTTTTTCAAACTCTAGTTTGATTTTTAGGTATTTTCCCTGGAAAACTGCCGATTATTTTCAATCGAATTTCAGCTCCATACAAACTCTCATATTACGCTTTGGTGACCTGTGCTTCGTCTATTGCATAACCTACTGCTCAACAATCTTTCGCGATTTTCCCATCCTTATATCCTAGGTTTCGCTAGTTTGAACAATTCAATAGATTCTACATGCAACGTCGTCTGAAATTTTAGAAGGATAACTTCGTCCCCCTTGACTGAACGCCTCACATGTACTGAACGTTTCATGATGTCGAATAATACAATAAACAGCGCCAGGAGTTGCACGAGCTGCTGTGGAGATCGCTTTCGGTCCCTCTCCAGTCAAATAACGATCAATTATTCGTCTTCTCGTTTCCTTGTGGAGAGGCCAACATGGCCTGTTCTTCCGGCCTAAGGCATTAACATAACCAGGTCTGAACATTTCGAAAAATCTGTGACAGATTCGAAATCTCCTTTCGATTTTCGAAATCCCTCTCTGAATCTCAAGAAACGCAAGGCGAATGCCCAAATATGGAGAAGGTGACTCGTCACGTTGTTTTGAATTTTAGAGTTTCCGTTCACGCGTGACGTGGATCAACTGTAATGGGGCAATGTGATTGGTTGATTCAATCACACCATCGGCGAGCGGCGCTCGCGTAAGCCCAAAAAAATGCGAGAACTTTTCCACAAAACTTACAGAGGTGGAAAATGGCTTCTTTTGTTGAATGTATAAGGAAAATTGAAATGTTAAACTTGTTATTTTTTACTACGGAAAACAACATGGTTCTTTCAAGTTTTAAGCAAGAGCTAGAGCGTTTTGGAAGATGTACAAGAAACTGTTGCACAACTAAACAAGCCACACTAAAGGACCTAAAGTGTACTGAGAATGAACTTATATATTATGGACAAAGCTACAATTGAGGAATGAACACTCAGGTTAAATGCTTTCAAGACTTTCAGAACGTTTGTTAATCAGTAATGCCGCGATGGAAGCCACCAACTGGGTTTCTTCTCTACTGGGAATCAGTCCTTCGACGAGTTTTGTAGTTGCCCAAGCATTCAACGTGTGAGACAAAGGTCAGTGAGTTTCACTTTTCTCAGACAACATCATCAGCATGCACGGCTTTTCCTTGCCTTGATTTTTCCCCTTTTATCTCGTCGGCTCACTGTTGACCTTTATTTTAATTGGTGATGTTGATTTCACTCAAGTGAACTGCGGGTCTTTCACAAAAACACGCTCCTTCGTGAGAATATTAATTAAACTTAAAAAAATGATCTTCGCTTGACTTTCCTGTAAAAATGTGTGGGGGTGAGGTATAAATAACATAACTTACCGGTAACGAATTTGATATGAGCCAAAACTTCAGCATTCTTTTTGCATGAGTTCAGAAATAAAATTTTCGCCGTCTTCCCCAGATTTGCGTAAACAGTCAGGTGACAAGT
Organism: Siderastrea radians; assembly: GCA_964017195.1. Taxonomy (NCBI): domain Eukaryota; kingdom Metazoa; phylum Cnidaria; class Anthozoa; order Scleractinia; family Rhizangiidae; genus Siderastrea; species Siderastrea radians. The sequence goes on along the minus strand of OZ024890.1, from coordinate 7,432,919 downwards.
CTGACAAATTTAAGAATTTGCGGCAAGTTGCAGAATCTTTTACTGAAAATGGTTCCTTCTTAACCAGTTTTAGATGCAAAACAGTAACAACTCAAATTTTGCGACCGAATATTTCACGAGGTTCGCAGTACATGGCAATCCAAGTTCTCAGTGCAAGACAAGGAGACGCCACAAAAACACTTTATCCAGTCTACTTAGATGTTGTTGTCATTTAGAAGGTCCTTTTGTTTTCAATTGAACTATTCAAAATAAAGTACCAAGATAAGGGAAAATAATAGGATTATTAACTAGATTGATTTATTGGATTGTTAGGGTTGTACCAAAACGGAAGATGGTGATCATATTTCAGTGTTTACATTCACAAACGAGTTTGGAGCGTAAGCGGCGCAGACAGATGTTTTCGATAGATTCACCACATTTGCTAATATTTGGCGATTTAATTTGTCAGTTACTTGCTTAGATGAACAAACCTGAGTTTCTGCACGGCCATTATTCAATACTTTGTCTTGACTACAAATAAATCGCTCTCCCTGAACCGAGAACACATATCGTTTACATGTGAGTGTATAAAATGCAAGTGCGAACAAACACAAAAATGCTCAAAACACCATCAAACTCTTCCTGTTCGTTGGTTTATTATCCTGCAGATCGATGCTACGGATTTCACAGCTAATAAAGTGGGCACTTGCCTCCTCCCACCAGAATGGGGAATGACAACTAATGGAGATCGATCAGCTGAAGTAAAAACACGTGCACGTGAACTATTCTTTGTCTCCTCGTTATTGTCACGTGGAAACTACCGTATAAAGGCTAATTTAATCTCAAAACACGTCCAAGGCTCAAAACAATCTTGATAACAATTCCTGGAACTGCAATATAGGACATAGTTTTGTCAGCGTCTGGTAGTTTGACTAATTGTTAACGTAAATGTATATATCGTTCTCATCGAACCTATTTTGGCTGCCGAGAATTTCGCTTCTCGACGGGATAACAGCAAGATTTTGACCGCCAGGAATTTCGTTTCTCGCCGCAAATCCCGGCAAGACTCCCACCGAGACCTCGCCGCGAAACTGCCCGCCAAGATTTCCATATCTCGCCGCGATATCACCTCGCGATCTCGGCGCGTTTTGGCCCCCGAGATTTCCGTATCTCGCCGCGATCTCGCTGCAACATCTCGCCGCGTATTTGCCCGCCGAGATTTCCATATCTCGCTGCGATCTCGGCGAGAATCGCGGCGAGATCGCGGCGCGTTTTTGGCCGCCGAGATTTCCCGCATCTCGGCGAGAATCGCGGCGAGATCGCGGCGCGTTTTTGGCCGCCGAGATTTCTTGAATCTCGGCGAGAATCGCGGCGAGATCGCGGCGAGTTTTTGGCCGCCGAGATTTCCCGCATCTCGGCGAGAATCGCGGCGAGATCGCGGCGAGTTTTTGGCCGCCGAGATTTCCCGTATCTCGCCGCGATCTCGCGGCGAGATGAGGAAATCTCGGCGGCCAAAAACGCGCCGAGATCTCGCCGGGATTCTCGCCGAGATCGCGACGAGATCGCGGCGAGATCTCGGCGAGATCTCGTAAAAATTTTCACAAGGGAGTACATGTATTTCTGTATACATGATGTTTCCTAGCCATGTTTATTAAGTTATAGTGCAGAGAATAACATCTAACATGATGAAATATATAGTTTGTGTGCATTTTACTAGTTTTAAAAGTTAATTGAAGGAAACCTAAGAATACAAACAACATATTTCCTCAACATTGTTATGAATGATTGACAGTCGACAGAAATTCGTCTTGTCTACAAAGCACTGTCTCATATCGGTATACTTCTTTTGTTAAACTTGCAGTTTGTGTGGGAGAACCTGTACAAGGCAACACCTGTCTGTGGTCGAGAGGTTGGCACACTGTATCATCTGCGACAAAGTTTCAAACTTGTTAATGTCCCTTCTGATGTCAGGAAGAATTATGCCAGCTGTGAATCATTGATGCTTTCTGCTACTAAATCCTATTTATGTTCTGCTTTCCTCACATGGGCGGAAATAACAAGCACAAATTAAAGGATATACCGTCCTATGTTGCAGAAAAGATAAAGAAAGATGCGTCAATTTCTCAGCAGTGGGAATTCCTTGAAAGCTACCTGGGAAAGTTTGTTGATGAATTTGTGTTGACAGAATTTGACATTGAGAAGAAGTGGGAAGAAGAAAATGAAAGGAGGAGAAAGGAGAGGGAAGCTGAGCAAATGGGTGGTTCTGAAGAGTCAACTCCAGAGAACAGTGAAACTTTGTTCATTCCAGGTATGAAAATTTATACAAAATAGTTTTAATTAACACTTTATAAGCGCCATTCTTTCATTATCCTGTATAAGCTTGGGAAGCATTTGTATTTGCAAATGGTGTATGGAAAAAATTGCACTGCACGGTAGCTAAATATTTCTAACTTTTTCCCACACTGTGCATTCAGAGTGAATGACCAAATGATTAAAACTTTGTTGGCCCATTGTTCATAATCCCCTCCAGCATTTTACCTGGGTGAAGATAGACAGAAAACAATAGTTTAGACCAGGGCTCAATTTGCCCATTTTTCATTATAAACAAATGATACAATGCAACTGCAAGTCTGACCTTGCATTTTATTTTTTAATACTGGAAAATTGTATTTGATGGTCATTCCAGATGTGCCACTTTTTCTTAATAAATAGTAATTTTTGATTTATTTTTTACACTTTTTTCCTAACTTGGCTGTAGGTCAGGTGGTGATACTTCTGGAACAACAGAATAATGAAAACAAGGTGCTTGGAGTTGGAAAAGTCATAGAAGTTTCAAGTAGTGCTTCACCTGCATTCACACGTGAGTTGATTCCTGTCCACATATATCATGTTGAAGCTTGCGCAACAACCACATTGTCTCAAGGACAGCAAAAGTTTTGGCCAAAAGCATTATTATCCAGATACAACCCTCCCAGTACGCAACCAAGCACTCCACCAGAGGACGCATCTACTAAGCTGAAAAGCAGTATTTCCAGTATTCCCCCTGATGCCAAAGATGATGGACTGCTTAATTATGGCCTGCAGATCATACAACTAGGGGTGTTCTTGATGCAGCTCAATGACACTGAGGCAGAGGGTGATGGTGAGCGAAGTTTGATAAATTGGAAAATGCTTATGCTTTATTCTAGATGCAGGTCTAGAGGCATGAAGTATGCTTTTGAGGCCATGAGATTCCTCACTTGTGTCAAGGCTCTTTACACCGAAAAAATGAGTCACCGTGTCGTACATGGTCAATTTGTTAACCCCAAGGGTGGGCATGGAAAGAATTACGCAAATGACTTGAAAATGGAGCACTTGATCTGTGCTAACAAGGTTGTTCTGAAAGACTTGGGGTCGAACAAAACATTGACATTGGTTCAGAGGTATTCAAAGGGTGCATTTGGAATGAAGGAGTTTTGCAATCAATTTGATAATGAGTGTAACATCCCTCCAGAACTGACCAAGCACACCCATGCCTGCACCACAGATGATGTAAGGGACATGCTTGAAGTCATTCACAAAAGTGAGCCATTTAAACACCAGCCTGGTCGAATTCTTAACTCCTTTCCAGACGTGAAGAAGACAATTCTGGATAAACTCAATGTTTCTCTTTTACATTCTTGGCTTAAACGCCACAAGCGAAAACTATTTGCAGACATTCATTGTACAGATGATGAGTCAGATGAAGAGGAGAGTGGTTCCTCATCTAGTGAAAGTGAATCAGATGAAGAACTGTAATGCAATCATTACAAAGACTGAACTTTATCCTTTTCTTGTTTCAGAGGATACCCATGCTCATCCCATGGAATGTTCATGATTCCCCCCCCCCCCCTCTGCAGCAAATTCCAGCTAAGTACATATTTTAGTTCCCTTCTAAAACTTTTGCTTTTTGGATCCCAATCCCCCCCATTTGCCACGGACACATTCCCCAAATCTCCAATTTTGACTTTCCATTGGGTGGGTATGTCTATTATTATTCAATAGTCTGTAACTTAGTTTACAATGATTACTGTGTTGTGAACAAAACATTCAGTGACTATAAAATGACATTGGAAAGATAAGTCTAAAAGAAACTGAGGTTCTAGGTAAGACATCTTTCTTGATAATGGCACTCATGTTTTCTTTAAGTTAAGCAATGGGGCTTTCAGAAGAATATTACCGGTAGTCATTACAATTAGTGAAGGTGGCTAAACCTGGCCATGAAGCAGTGTGGTGAATATTCTCCACTTAAAGGCTACACTAAGGTGAGTAGTTACTTTTATACTACTCAAGTATATACACGTGATAAAACAGTGACATAATATCAACTGATAAGGATAAGGAGGGGTCCATAAATGATCTAATAAATGCCCACTCGTAAATAAATTATGAACGGCATCTCTAGGCTTTGCATTAGGGCTGATTAGATTAGTCTCTTACTCACCAACTCTGAGTATGTATCTTACTGCGCTAAAAAACTACCCATATTATTTGTTTTGTTGATGTTGTTATTGTTAAATTTACATAAATGCCTCTATCTAATAAACACCTCATATCTTTTTACACCTCCCATAGGACCCCAAAGTTGTAATAGATGCCTGGGGGTTTATTAGATCATTTACGGTACTGTTTGACAATATCCCATATAGAAACAGCATGACCATGGCTGAAAATTGGGAGATTCTCCTCAATGTCTGCTGGTGAAGTAAAGGTGTGAGCTTTATCAACAATCTGACTAATCAGCTCTATTGAAACACCACTGCTTAGACTAGTACTTCCCACTGATGTCCTGCCATGTCCAGGTAGAGACAGTCTAAAAGTTACAAGTTCTTCAAGAAGTTTACTTTTCTCCTTTTTAGTCAGGGTGGAGGGGGTGATTACTTCGACTGCCTGTGTAGTGTTTTCATCCAGTGGAGTGTCCATTAATGATGCAATGCTTGAAAGCGAGCAATCCTCACATTTACAAATTTTTGCATGATAGTCACAGCATCCATGTTGCTCATCATTAAGGGGCAAAGGTAAAAAGCCAAAGTAACCCATGATCATTTCGCGCTTACACTTATCAGCTTTCACATATTCTTTCATCACTGGGGAAAGATATTTTCTGGCTTTTGAAATATCATAGGAATTGAAGAACAGGTGTGCCCTTGATGGTAAGCCATCCCTCCCCGCTCTGCCTGCCTCTTGAAAATATTCTTCCATTGAGCATGGAACACCTATGTGAATAATTTGCCTGATGTTCTTCAAATCTAATCCAACACCAAAGGCCACAGTGGCAAAAATAACTCTGAGTTTGGGTGTTCCGGATGTGAGGGCATCAACAATTCGTTCTTTTTCCTTTTGAGGATACTGCGCATGAAATTGTGTGAATAACCAATTCTCTGCCTTGGGTGTGACACCTACAGGCTCATATTGTTCCTTTCCCAAAACACGGTTAAAAAAAAGCATAACACGAGGAAATAGTTTCCAAGTTCCCAAAAACAACTGTCAGTGGGAAATGCATTCTTTGTCTTTGCAGTTGTTCCACAAGGGGTTTTAAAATTTCATCAATCTTATCATCCCCCCTGTCTGGTCTGGTCGACGATGAAAAGAAGATGTTTGGGCGGTCAGGATTAGCAACAATTTCAATTGTGTTAAACATACCCAAAGATTTAATTATTTCTGTTCTGGCCATTTTTGGGGCAGTAGCAGTAAGCCCAAGCCAAGGGACTTTTGGAAAGAAGCTTCCTAATGTGCCAAGCTTTCCATAGGAGGGTCTAAAGTCCTTCCTAAAGAGAAAAAAGTCAGAATGCAACAGTTCCATTGATAGGGGTTATAAAATGGAGCAACATGTGGTGTATAACAATTGTTATAATCAGCCTGGATAGTGTAAGAAATAAAAATAAACAAACATCACATAAACAAGGTACTTTTTTATTATTCAATCCCTTATCACATTATTTTTTGGCTTCTACAATTGTCCTGTTCTGTCCTCAGTGTCTCCAATCTTTACACCTTTTTTTTGTGCCCAAATTCATCATGTTACTTGGGCTTAAAATTACAAGAGTCAAATAAACACTCTTTTAACTTGTGTGAACTCAGGTCTATGTATAGGCAAATCCTTGGCAGATCTTTGTTTATATTATGCTTCATTAGCATAAGAATTTTATAGAAAAACAGAGAGCTTAATAAAATTAATTTTGATTACTGAAAGAGATTGTTATCATCAATACCACATTAAATTCAAAATCATGGACCAAAACTATACATTAAGGAGTGGCAGAAATGTCCTATTTTCACGATTGCCATTAGCAAGCTAATGTGGTAATGGGTACAAAATCTGTTTTGTTATTTCAGGCTGAAATATGCGGATCAAATGAAGTATTTTTGCCCTTAACATGCATGTCACATGCAGTAACTGTCACGTGGAAAGCGAGTCCATGCTAATGAGGAAAACACTGTAAACAAAAAGATTCGCCTATACATACCAGTCAACAACAAGATGTGCTTCGTCCACAACTATAGCTTTTAGACGACTTTGAAATTCTGCTGTTTTGAGGACTTTGATAACGCGTTTGTTTTCTACCACGGCTTCTGGGTGGGCAAAAATCAGCTGAAAGTTCTTTAAGTTTTCCAGCGGCTCAGACGAACTCACGTCAACTTCTTCTCTGTCACGATCCTCCCCGTCTAAAGCCACACGATCGGCTTTAAGAATACATGCTTTTAGCTTACTCGCTCTTAATTTTGTTACTTGGTCTCTTATAAGTGCGTTAAGAGGCGATATTACTAACACGATTGAGTTCGTTTCACCAACAGTTGGTTCCTGGCCGCAAGACATGAACTCTGAGAATGGTGCGATGATCTGGTAAATTAACGATTTACCAAAACCAGTAGGCAGGACAGCTAGCACATCTTTTTTCTCGATGGTTATAAGTTGAAGAATTTCCAGTTGTTGACGTTTGAGCGCGAAATTTTCCTTCCCAACTACTTTCAAAGCATAATTCACGGCCTCTTCCCTTCCACCTCAATCTCGTACCCAGAGTCCACTGGCTTTTTGGTCAGCGGGAGGGCGCCAGTAGAGACTCTGGGATAATGGAAAAAATCTATTTTTTTGATTGGCTGATCATAAAACAAAGGGAACGGCGGAAATTTCACTGAACCGGAAACCTAAGGAAAAATATAATTTTTTTGATTGGCTGATTGAGTAGCTTGTAGCCAACAAACCGGAAGCTTGCGACCAACTCAGTTTCATTGAAAGTTTGATGGTAAATAAAGCATTTTTCGGACGGGCACCAGTCTGAATAACTTTAGCCGTTTTTGTGCGGTAATTTGCTATGCAATGCTGTCGTCTGACGGTGAATCACCGTGAAAATACAAGCAGCTTCGATGGAAGATCGTTGCCGAGGCCGTTCCGCTCATAGCTGACTCGATCGACGGAACACGACATTGACGTTTTGCTGGTTTGTAGCAACTCCAATTTGCCGATCCTGTCATCAACTAAAGGGGATAATTGAAAAGGTTGACTCTTTTAACAACATCTGCAATAACAAAGAAAGGGAAAAGAGGAAAAGCAGCTTCATGTACAATGACTGAAAGTTAAAACTACAGAAGAACCATCGCGGATCGAAGTCCTTCGCACGGCTTAAAACGGAGGAAAATTGAAAACGAGCACAGAGCAAGAACGAGGGTCTCTCTGTTCTTAACCAATCTTTCTAAGCCTCTACAAAAGCCTATAGACGCGGAAGACAGTTATGAGAAAGTGGAGGTAAATCTATCCAGACATGTAATAAATATTATATTGCAAAATATTTTAATCAATTTTATTGCCAAAGAAAAGTTTTCCCAGTCCAAATAATAAAGATCAAGCTCTTTTGGAGTACTTAAAGTTAATATAAGCTGCATTTTTTTATGACGGAACTAAATCTTTCGTCGTCGAAACATTTTAAACAAATCTTACTTTTGTCAAGATTTATTATAATTAAACAGTTGTCTGTTATTATTTGAATGTTCAACACACGTTCTTAATGCAAAAGGATAGTGACACTGTATGCAACTTGAGAGACCCGAGTGTCGAAATACTAGATTCTTCCAAATACTTTTTCATTCAACCTGTTAACTGCGGGAACAAATTAAAGGTGAAGCTGTCACTGAGTGTGTAAAAAGAAACATGGAAAACGTGGCCCCTCAGTTGTGCACATTTTCAGAAAAGAAACAAAACCACCGACACTGAACTTCACATGGGTCAGTATAATGCATACACTTATAATTGAGGACATGAAAAAGAGAGCTCAGGACTGTAGTTCTTGATTTCCTTGCCACAATTGTGTTCCAGTTGTCAAAAAGAAGAAAAAAATCAAATCATAAATCATAGGATATGGAGATGTGGAAGGGAGCTCAGCCTTATCCAAAAGGTCATGACCTTTATCCCTGGAACTGAACACCTTAATAGTAAGTTTAATCTATCTGACATATTGATGTTTTGTTTAAGTAAGTTCCAGTTACAATCAAGCTAAAGGGCCCATGTATTCATGCAAGCTATTTTGTTAATCATAAATATTTAAGATGTGAAAATAATATGTGACCAGGACTATCAACCTGTAACCTTTTTGATTTTCACTGGTACTTTGAAGTGAGTATTTTTGTGAATCTTTAAAAAGCAGAGCTTCAAAATTATAATAAAAAGAAAATTGTCCATGTCTCTCCACAGCTAGCCTTACAACCACTGCAAAACATACAACCACTACAAAACAAATCTGAATATAAATGAGTTTTTGTAATAATGTTTGTTAGCAGTGGAGCTGATCTGGCAATCTCCTATTTTTTCTGTGGTTCTGATTATTTGCCTAGAATTTCCTTTGAAATATGAACATTACAAGGATGTATATAGCTATAACCAACAGAACTTTTTTACCTCTACATCGTAAAATTGTGTGGATCCAGGAAATACCATACCCCTCTCAAGGAAGGTTATTGCATCAGTTTGGACTCCCTCATGCCTCTGGAAATTCAAATTTCAATTTAGCTTCAAAGTCTAAAGGTATACAGCCTATTTTTTCCAGATTGGCTAAAAAAACCCAAACCCTTTATGGGAAAGTACTCCTTCCCCCCCCCCCCCCCCACAGACACTGACAGCTTCCAATTGCAGGGGGCTTAAATTTGCATGTCTCTATGTCATATATGCTTAGATGCCTGTGTTGTCCTGGAAATAAATTGAACCTATACTCTGACTAACAATAACTGTTTGGTAATAAATGTCGTGAATGTGTTGTGCAAATGAGACACATACTCATGTATTTCTCATTTTAAGGCTGGGCCCTGAATAAACACTGGCATCCTGAAGTGGAAAGTTAAATATATTATAAAATGCAGTATTTGCATTGCCATACGACACTTATCATTGAAATCTTTTCATTTGCTGTTCTGGCAGCCAGTATTCAAGATCACTGGATGTTTTGGATGACAATGTTTGGTCATACTTTTAAGAATGTCTAATACCTTCAAAGCTTTATAACCTACATGAATTTGAATTGTATTATTGAAATACAATGTTTTCTGGGGGGAGGAGGCACTCCCTTATTGTGTCACTTAACAGGGTATGGTTTTCAGGGTCTTGCGTCTAACCTTTTAAGCCCCAATAATGATCAGCATCAAATTTCTCCTCATCATATCAGTGTATTATAACACATACAGGTCATAAGAATTTGGCAAATGATCACCAAACATGAACTGTCTTGGTCTTTAAACAGGTTCTCCCAATAAGTAATCAGTAAAATCTATGGAGACCAGTAAGGAGAATTTGTATAATGAAGTTGGGGCTTAAAGGGTTAAACATGGTATACAATTTCACTATTTAGCACTATTTAGCGAGAAAAAATAAAGCTTATGTATGTATGTATGTATGTATTTCTGGACTGAAAGCGTTGAACAGGGTGTGAACGTTGGCAGTGAGCGGTCTACATGTGTGGTGCCAACAATTTTTTAAATCTAATTCTACGATGTCATTTACTTAAACAAATACTTTCTGAAATAAATTTTTTCTGGTCACAAAAGAAGGTCTCTTGTCTTAAACAGGGTAGCAAAATGAATGGATTTTGCCTTAAAGAGGGTCAGGGTTTGAAGGCCTTGGCAGCACACCCCCACCCAAACTTCCCTTCAAGTGCCCCCCCCCCTCCCCCCGTCGGAATGTTTACCACACAAAAAAGAAACATTTATTACAACTGACTACTGACACTGGTTTCACCAATCGTGATCGATAAAATTGCAGCCCATTGAAATTGTCATACTTGGGGGACTTGGGCTAATTTATATAAAGTTAAGCACATACTTTGCAGAAGATGTTTATTGAAACTGGACATTCATTTTTTAATTCTATATAACAATAATTATTGATGTCACTATCAAAAGTAAACCAAACTGTCATTATCTACACTCTTCAAGAACCACGACAGTGGGTGATACACATCAGCTAAAGAACAAAATAAAAATAATAAATTAATCTGTATTATTCCGTCTTCATATAATTATGTTACTTTATTTTATATCTTCTTGTCAAATGACAATGTTTTTATTTTTTACTCCCACTGGCAAAGTTTCAAATAACAGTGGGTAATCGGACAATGACCATACAAAAAATTTGCCAGTGTCCCAACTTAGAAATCCCAATTGTGGTTGGAAATAACCTCCAGACAAATGTTGAAATGTTTGCAGCACATTATAGCAGTGGGGAAAAGTTCTTCACATAGATTTTAAGTCAAGCTGAGAACCCTAGAGTACATCTTCCTCAGGGTTTTGGGGGCAGGGGGATTACTACCCCATATACAGCATACAGGTATGGGCTGCTGGATGGGTTTCTATTTTTGGCCTTCTTATTAAGTCAGTAAAGTAGTTTCAATTTTGGCCCTTTAGTCTGAGATGGGGTAAACTTTTCTGCTTATTTGAAATACATATAAACAGTGTTGACAGTTCCTTTCTTTATTTTGCCCAATTTAGATGTTTTCTAGCCTTCCTTTCTAATTTATGTTGTTACAAAATGTGTGAAAATAATACATTCTGAATAACAGACAATAAAATTAAACTCGTTAGTCTAATATGAGATCAGAATATAGAACATTTTTGGTCTGAGATGGGGTAGGGTTTCCAAGTAAGCCCAGGACATTTTAATGTCCTTGGTAAAAACAGATTCCAGCTTTGATTGGTAAATGTTTATGGCTGCCTATAGAAAATGGCCAAGCCTGTTAGAATAGTTGCATCTTCCTGGAGCTGATTCAGTGAAATTGCCAGTCCTCCAGAAGCTTCAGAACCCCTACTTTCCCCAGTCAATGATCTCTTAACTGATGACCAGGAAAACAAGATCTTCAATCACGGACTGCAAGCTCTTTAGCTGAGTGTCTTCGTCATGCAATATAATAGATGACACTGGAAGAGAAGGAGGAGGAGAGCGCATGATGAAATATTGGAATGCCCTTTTCAATAGAGGAACAAAAGAGGCCAAAAAAGCATTTGAAGCAAATATGCATCTCACAGCAAATTGTTGTGAAAAACGATAATAATTTATTACTTATTTTTATGTGCAAGAAAATGGTCAAACGAATATTCGAATTCCATACCAAAATCTAGAAAAAAAATAGTATAGAACTCTACAATGGTCACACGAAAATCTGATGTAAAGCCTAAAACACTTCGATGACCAAAGTAACGTCCAACGATTTTACGATCCATACATATTGGGATTGTAAATAAGATATGAAAGATTTGGAAGATAAAGCAGGATAATAATTAAGATGTGGAACTCACTGCGTATTTATAATTTTCTGATACCAAAGTGTTAAAGAAAGACACTCACCGAAGGCTCCAGAGACGGCGCCAGACGCTCTATCTTTCACTCTACTTCTCTTATTAAAAAATTTTAACTGCCTTCGATCGTGTGTAAGAATCAACTGTGCCTAGAGCTGCCTTCTGGTGTAAGGATTACCTGGTACATGGCTGCCATTTTGGGACATTTGACTTCCGTTTTGAACTTAAGCATGCGCACTAAAACCGGAATCCCACGTTTTCTGGGATAAAAAATTCCATTATCCCAGAGTCTCTACTGGCGCCCTCCCGCTGACCAAAAAGCCAGTGGACTCTGGGTACGAGATTGCTTCAATACCATCCAGAAGGACAGCCGAGGAGTACTAGGAACGACTTTCCGATTCGGCCGGCTTTCGGAAAATTCTCGGCAAATATCCAATATATATGGCGGACTGAGCATTCAAAGCAAGCCTTAAAGAGGCCGAGAAACAAGGTTTTTACTGTACACTTCACCCCATTCATGTACAGTGCTTGTTTAAAAATGAAATTGGCGTCGAACCGTTCAATGTCTTCGAAAAAAACTTCTGTTAGCCGGCGCTAAATTAGCTCAAGTACTCCAAATTAAGAAAGTGAAACGGTAAGCTTGTGAGGGTCTTGTAAGAATTGAAATCTTTATTTAAAAACCGTGTTTTTGCGATTTAGACATTGTCTTAGAAATAATGGATTCTTTGTCACAAGTCTGTTCCGTTTTATGTGTAACAAGGTTGTCTTGTCCCTCTAGTCGGTATTACCCTTAGAAGTAATACCGACCAGGGGGACATACAGACATATGAGCTTCTTATACATCATACTTTGAATATTTTTTTCAAACCATTGCAGGCCTTGCTGATAAGGTATAATGGTAACTCGGAAAACTTGAGTTATCGTAAATATTTTTAAACTTCGTGCTCTTGCCTTCACCTTTGGGGGGGCGGGGGGGTGCAAGCTGTGTATATGTATATTCATCTTTCATTTACTTTCCACCTGGATTTCTATTACAATACACAGTTTCTTTCAGATTATGCTGTTTACAGGTTTCTACTATAACTCTGATAGCTTAACATAAATATTTTCAGACTTAGTAGTCCTTGTCCCTTTGACTGGTATTACCTAAAAAGATTGTACCATCTGTGAAAGGACATACTGTGTGTTCACGAGCATTCACAGCTTACATTTCGTTAATATGATCAAAGATATTGGTCTTGTCCCTTTGAACCATATTACCTAAGTAAATAGTACTGGAGTACCGCCTAGATGGACACATGGCTATTTGGCTTGCATGTTGTAGATATTTTCATGCTTAGTAGTCTTGTCCTTTTGGCAGGTATTACCCAAAGAGATAGTACCATCTGGGGGGACAAAGTGTTTGTATTCATGAGTATTCAGCTAACATTTCATAAATATCTTCAGACTTAGTGCAGGTCTTGTCCCTTTGAATGGTATTACCTAAGAAGATAGTACCACCTAGAAGGACACATGACTATTCAGCTTACATGTGGTACGATACTCTCGTGCTTCAGTAGTAGTCTTGACCCTTTGGCAGGTATTACCCAAAGAGATAGTACCATCTGGGGGGACAAACTGTTTGTATTCATGAGTATTCAGCTCACATTTCATAAATATTTTGGACGTAGTAGTCTTGTCCCTTTGAATGGTATTACCTAAGAAAATAGTACCGCCTAGAAGGACGCATGACTATTCAGCTTGCATGTTGCAGATATTCTCATGCTTAGTTGTCTTGTCCCTTTGGCTGGTATTACCTAAGAAAATAGTACCACCCAAAAGGACACATGACTATTCAGCTTACATGTGGTACGATATTCTCGTGCTTAGTAGTCTTGTCCCTTTGGCAGGTATTGCCCAAAGAGATAGTACCATCTTGGGGACAAACTGTTTGTATTCATGAGTATTCAGCTCACATTTCATAAATATCTTCAGACTTAGTTGTCTTGTCCCTTTGAATGGTATTACCTAAGAAAATAGTACCGCCTAGAAGGACACATGACTATTCAGCTTCCATGTTGTAGATATTTTCATGCTTAGTTGTCTTGTCCCTTTGGCTGGTATTACCTAGTAAGAAAATAGTACCACCCAGAAGGACACACGGGTATTCAGCTCGCATGTCACCAAATGAGACCCTGCCCGCAGGCTAGCGGTCTTGTACCATCCATGCTAGATTGAGGTGCCTAATTGCAGTATTAAGTGTTGTCAGAAAACTCCCACAAATGTGAATGTGTTAACAGAGGTATCAGCTAAGGGCTACTTGTTAATTCATAAATCTTGTACATTAAACTTCAAATATTGTGAATGGAATAAAATTATTGTTCGAAAATTAGATTCATTGTGCTGTGTCATTAATGTAGTACTTCATTACAGGAATTGTCCATTTCCTTTCCATGGAAGGTTTTGGGGGGGGTGGGGTTGAGACACCTCCCCTCACCCCACCCCTTGAGAGATTTTAAAACTTTGTATTTTGAGATCTCCACCCACCTCCAAATTTCTGAGAACATTCCGTGGGGGAGGTATGGTTGTTTTCTGGAACAACACAATTATATTTTTGACTTGAGGTTGCAGTGATATTAATGGAACTGTTTCTCATTCTGCCCATGAAGGAGGCAAAGGCCATTGGAAAGAAAACAAACATTAATTTTAATTAATTTTTTTCTTTTTAATTTTAAGTTAATTTTGTTTTTCATTTGGAGATACTAGCAGGAATTGCTACTGTACAAATCTGAATGTGTAAATAAAGTTTATGTAGGTATGTAATTGTTTCAAATGTAATAAAAATGAGTTATTGTTGATTGTTTGCCTTTTTCTATTTTGTTTTTCATTTTTACAATGACAAGGGAATAGTAACTGTAATCAACTTGTTCACCATCTGTTGAAGAAAAAACCTGCTCGTAACTGAGACTGCTCAGTTAGGAACGATGTGGTGCTAATTTTGGTTAATGGTGGTAAAAGAGAGACAGAAGACGAAAACAGAGAATTTTGGTATATAAAACATATTTAACAAAAAAATTGTCCTTTTACATCCATTTAATTATTTAATCAATTTCTTTACTTTATCAAGATGGGTGATGACTACAACAAGTTCTAATTTTTAGAATGATTACTGAATGGCATTCTTAATGTGACTGTGTTAACTTTAACATTGCCATGGGTTTTCAAACCCAGCCTTCAGACGTGTGCGCGTTCCCGCAGTAAAATTGGCGGGAAAAACGACTGTTTCGAAGTAGGACTTTCCAATATTCTTAGTTTTCCTTGGAGACAGCTGAAAATTTGCATGACTGGTCCTCTGGTGGGGAGTTGTATGTCTCCACACTAGAAGAAACAAATAGAGTGATCTCAGAATTCGAGAAAGCCACAATCAGCAAATTCATTGTGAGAAGAGTAGACAAAGGCTTTGGTGCCAAAGGTCAGTGTTATTGTATTAACCTTACTTTTCAGTTCAATGGGAAGCTTTAACAGTTTTACCTCTGAGTTTTCCTGTAGTTGGATTTCACTTGAATGAACTTTATGGTTGTGAAATGCGCCAATTAATTAATTAGCGCATTGTTAAATTGCATTCTCTATTTTTTTTACAAACGGTGACATTTTTCTTTCGAAAATGCTAAGATTAAGCAGGGTTTTTATTTTGAGAGAGCATCCGACTGCATACAAGTTTCTTGTGGTAAAAGTTGAGAGAGTGAGGAACAGTTCCCATTAATATCACTGCAACCCCCAGTTAAAAATATAATTGTGTTGTTCCAGAAAATAACCATACCTCCACCACGGAATGTTCTTGGAAATTTGGAGGTGGGCGGAAGTCTCAAAATACAAAGTCTTAAAATCTCTCAAGGGGTTGGGTGAGGGGAGGTGTCTCAACCCCCCCCCCCCCAAAAAAAAACCTTCCATGGAAGGGAAATGGACAATTCCTGTAATGAAAGACTACACAGAACACAGAACAATGAATCTAATTTTCAAACAATAATTTTATTCCATTCACAATATTTCAATTTTACGTGTACAAGAAATTTATGAATTGACAAATAGCCCTTAGCTGATACCTCTGTTAACCCATTCACCTTTGTGGGCATTTTCTGACAATACTTAACACTGCAATTAGACACCTCAATCTAGGATGGATGGTACAAGACCACTAAGCATGATAGCCTGCAACCAGGCTCTCGTTTGGTGACATGCGAGCTGAATACCCATGTGTCTTTCTGGGTGGTACTATTTTCTTAGGTAATACCAGCCAAAGGGACAACACTACTAAGCATGAGAATATCTACAACATGCAAGCTGAATAGTCATGTGTCCTTCTAGGCGGTACTATTTTCTTAGGTCATTAATACCATTCAAAGGGACAAGACCACAAAGTCTGAAGATATTTATGAAATGTGAGCTGAATACTCATGAATACAAACAGTTCCCCCCCCCCCCAGATGGTACTATCTCTTTGGGTAATACTTGCCAAAGGGAGAAGACTACTAAGCATGAGAATATCTACAACATGCAAGCTGAATAGTCATGTGTCCTTCTTGGCGGTACTATTTTCTTAAGTAATACCATTCAAAGGGACAAGACTACTATGTCTAAAGATATTTATGAAATGTGAGCTGAATACTCATGAATACAAACAGTTTGTCCCCCCAGATGGTACTATCTCTTTGGGTAATACCTGCTAAAGGCACAAGACTACTAAGCACGAGAATATCTACAACATGCAAGCTGAATAGTCATGTGTCCTTCTAGGCGGTACTATTTTCTTAGGTAATACCATTCAAAGGGACAAGACCACTAAGTCTGAAGATGTTAATGAAATGTGAGCTGAATAATCATGAATACAAACAGTGTGTCCCTCAGATGGTACTATCTCTTCAGGTAATACTTGCCAAAAGGACAAGACTACGAAGCATGAGAATATCTACAACGTGCAAGCTGAATCGCCATGTGTCCATCTAGGCAGTACTCCAGTACTATTTACTTAGGTGATATGGTTCAAAGGGACAAGACCAATATCTTTGATCATATTAACGAAATGTAAGCTGTGAATGCTCGTGAACACACAGTATGTCCTTTCACAGATGGTACAATCTTTTTAGGTAATACCAGTCAAAGGGACAAGGACTACTAAGTCTGAAAATATTTATGTTAAGCTATCAGAGATATAGTAGAAACCTGTAAACAGCATAATCTGAAAGAAACTGTGTCATAGAAATCCAGGTGGAAAGTAAATGAAAGATGAATATACATATACACAGCTTGCACCCCCCCCCCTCCCCCCAAAGGTGAAGGCAAGAGCACTAAGTTTAAAAATATTTACAATAAGTCAAGTCAGTTTTCCGAGTTACCATTATACCTTATCAGCAAGGCCTGCAATGGTTTGAAAAAAATATTCAAAGTATGATGTATAAGAAGCTCATATGTCTGTATGTCCCCCTGGGCGGTATTACTTCTAAGGGTAATACCGACTAGAGGGACAAGACAACCTAGTTACACATAAAACGGAATAGACTTGTGACAAAGGATCCATTATTTCTAAGACAATGTCTCAATCGCAAAAAACACGGTTCTTTAAATAAAGATTTCAATTCTTACAAGACCCTCACAAGCTTACCGTTTCAGTTTCTTAATTTGGAGTACTTGAGCTAATTTAGCGTCGGCTAACAGAAGTTTTTTTCGAAGACATTGAACAGTTCGACGACAATTTCATGTTTAAACAAGCACTGTACATGAACGGGGTGAAGTGTACAGTAAAAACCTTGTTTCTCGGCCTCTTTAATGCCTGCTTTGAATGCTCAGTCCGCCATATTGGATATTTGCCGAGAATTTCCGAAAGCCGGCCGAATCGGAAAGTCGTTCCTAGTACTCCTCGGCTGTCCTTCTGGACGGTATTATTTAGGCACAACCTCTTCCCTTCCACATGTGGACGCCATCTTTGATTTTAGCAGGGAGGCATGCGCAATTCAACCGGAAGTCCGATATTTTCGGACTTCCAATCGGAACATTCCAGGGTCGCTCGTTTTCTGACCGTTGGTCAAAGGGAACGAAGACCCTGGGTACGAGGATGGCGATTTCCCAAACTGTCTTTTATTTAACTACATCAAATTTACACAAGTAAATCAGAAAATTATGTGTGCACGCAATGTTCTTAAGACTACTTTCAAGTAAAACACGTTTAATTATTACTTCTTAGTGGAGAGCTACTGGTACATGATACATTAATATGTTAATATTACACTCATAATGATGAACAACTTTTCACCAAATATGTTACTACATGAGCAGAGAGGTTCATTGCCATCGAGTTCATTTGTTATTTAGGCGAGGGACTTGCGCCGACTCATAAAATGCAAGTTGCATTCCTGGTTTGTCGTCCGTCTGTTCACTGAGTCTTCGCGCGGCCTCTGAACAATCGGCCTTGCTGTTATAATGACGTCGATTTTACCAGATTGAAAGCTAATCTCTCAAATACCGGACATTTTCCTCGTGACATGACCTTTTTTCCATTTATAGCTATGACGTAACCAGATAGATTTAGTGACGCGTCGCAGAACTGACTGTCATACGGTTGTTTTGTTTTGTAAGGTGATCACATTCATTACATACAGGATGTGCGCGCTAATTGTGCAAAGCAGGTCAGCGAAGGCTAATGTTAAAAGTCTGTTTATTTCTGTGTTTGAAGTAGTGCTGGTTACGAAAAAAGTAACCGTAGAAAGGAGCGTAATTTTGTTGTTTTGAGTTTTGCGGTGTATTGAAGTTAAGTAAAGGTAAGCGTTGAAATGTTTATTTCGCTGTTTTTGAGGACATTTCGTTGATAAGGGGCAGTGTTTACAAAGGCTAGTGATAACTAATAATGGCAGTTGTCAGCGGTGGCTAGTATACCTGCATAAAAATAATTTTGTATCTGGTGCTGTTTTCACTGCTCGATAACAAGTTTTCGGCGTATTTCTGAGAATGTAGAAAAAGCTAGCAGAGTGGAGAGTGTTAAACAAAAACGTTCTGTGGGTAGTATGTATAATTTTTAAAATAAAGCAGTACAACTAAAATATTACAAAAAGGTATTATTCTTTATGTAGTTGATGCGTCTTTAAATGCTATCTCCCGGGGCTATCTCCTTTAAGTGGGGGAAGGGGGCATGCCGTTGAATCACCATGGGCCGCCCGTAAATTCTTCAGAATACCCAAAATATCTTTCTTAATCGTGTCACAACATTAGTCAAATTATTGCTTCAAATAGTCACTGTTTTGGTCACACAGATTCACGTGCTGGGTCTCCTTTTGTCCATTTTCTCAATTTCGGAAAAGAAGTCACTGGATTCCCGTGAATATATGAATTTGCCTGAATTGAATTGACCTTTCATCTGTCACCGGTAATATGCTTACATACATTTAATTCCTTACAAACCGGAAGTGCAAATTGTCTATAACAGGTCACCGGAAACCACGAACTACTTTTTTTTTAAAGGAACCTTTCTTCCTTAGGAAAATGGGAGGCTAACTTACTTACTTACTTACTTACGTACTCACTTACTGTATGCATCAGAACTGGAGATTTATTCAATGAAATGAAAAATAAAACACATTTTTGGTGTTTTTACTGAGCAAAGTACAATTTTCGGATAACTTGATTTGTTTCTGGGCTCCTTAGTTGTGAAAAACAATTTGAAGTTATCCAAAACTTGAGGCAACACAAGACAGTGTTTAGTAGATACCTTTTCCAAAATAAGCTCCCTCAAATGCAAGCGGCAGAAAGGCACCATTTGATATCAAATTCCTCTATTAATACCGAGGTACAGTTTGCATACACTCAATTTGCAGCTGAAAGCACGAGGAGTAGCACAGCTGAGTTCATTTCCCCAAATGCCTTTTGCAGAGCTTTAATAAAGATTAATTGATAATAACCATTTGCCAAGTAAAATCTTTTTACGAGGAAACAATAAAATACAAAGTGGCCGCACTGACTTTGGACGTTCATAAATTTTTTTACTATGCTATAAAGAGCAACCACATTTCATGTCTTTTCCTAAACGTATCTAAAACCATTAAGTACGGCATGGCATCGTTCACGACAACAATTGTTTTTTTCAGTTAACACTTTATTGTAACAGTTCACATTTACACAGGTTCACATGACTAAAATATAAATAAATAAATAAATAAATAAATAAGTAAATAGATAGATAAATAAATAAATAAATAAATAAAAGGAAAAAAGGGGGGAGAACAAATTTAAGGCAAAGTAGACGGAGAACAGGATAAAAAAAGGGGAGGAACCTGGATAAAAAAAATACTTAAGGAAAAATTGGTTATGGATTAAAGAAAAGGAGGAGATTAAAGTTATGTAAGAAGCCACTTCTTATAGTGCCTGGAGAATTTTGCACCATCTCTGCTGAAATTTGTTCTCTGAACCTGTCACCATAGAAACTTGTTTTTCAATTTCAAAATTGAATTTCAGCCGTTGCACGTATTCTCCGATACATGGAGAGACATTCTTAAATTTACACCAATGGATATAATATCTTGCAAGGAGCAAACAGTGGTTTAGTAATACATCATCTTCCTCTCCTCCGAAGCGTAAACATTCATACATGTCTAAAACGTGCGAGGCTGGTATAAGATGGATTGAAACGAAAAATTCTTTCACACTTTGCCAAAAAGATTTTGTAACTGAGCATTCCCAGTAAAGATGAATTAGTGTTTCCTCGTCTGTTTTGCACAAGTAACAAAGAGCTGTATCCGATATTCGAATTTTGAAAAGAAAGGAATTCGTTGCTATACGTCTGTGGAGGAATTTGAACTGGAAATTCCTTAGTTTAGTACTTACAGCGCATATCCTTGGAAGTGAATAAATAAAAGTCCAGTTCAATTCCTCCACAGCTTGAAGTTTACAGTCTCTTACCCATTTTTCGTGACTCTTTTTAGGGCGAGTAGATTTTTTATTTATTAGGATTTCATAAGCTAATTTGGTTGGCTTAGTTGCTGCAAAAAGTTTTTGTACTGAAATCCCTTGATCGTTTTCACTTTGTGATTTCATTTTCAAAATCTTCCTGGCAAACCTTATGGCAGGGGCTACTCCATAAAATTCAAGGAAGGAAACATGAAAACAATACTTCTCTTTAAAGTTTCTATAAGTTATGACCTCACACTCATCAGTCATGAGGTCTTTGATATTTTTTACTCAGGCTTTTGCCCAGTTCTTGCAGAAGACAGCCTCACCAGCAATTCTTACTAATGAGTTGTTCCATATCAGACTACCACTAAAGTCGCGTTGGGAGTCAAAAGAATCTCTGTAGTTAAAGTCGGCCCAAATCTCTATTTGTTCTTGGAGGAAATTATCTTTGACATTGAGTTTCGTAGCATCTTTTTTACTCAAGTTCCCAAGAAAAACTAATTTGCCTCCCAATTTAGAAAGATGGAAATCAAAAAAACACTTCTATTTAGATTTGCACTCATCAGAAATATATTTTAATATCCACGCAATCTTCAAAGATTTATTAAATTCCATATGTCTAACATTTTTTGACCACCATCGCAATAATCAGCTAACATTTCAGTCCGTTTAATTTTGTCCCCTTTCCCATCCCATAAGAATTTGAAAGGCAGGTCATTTGTTGCTTTTAACGATTTAGAACATGTACATAGTGATGACAACGTATACAAGATGAGATGCAGCTAAAGCTTTTATAACTGTAATTTTTCCCGAAAGCGTTAATCTCTTATTTTGCCAATTGTTAAGGATATCCTCAACCCTCCGAACCTTCTCTTCATAATTCATTTTCATTCCTAAATTTTGGTCCGTACAAAACCAAACACCTAAAGTCTTAACTTTGCCATTTGCCCATGTCAAGTCTTTTTCTGGGCACATAATTTGATTTGAACCTGTCTTGGATCCTATCCAAAGAACTTCAGTTTTTTCGCAGTTATCTCGCAGGCCAGAAAATTGACAACAATATTGTGACAGGCGTTTTTTTAGAATTTTAAATCTATTCTCAAAGTCGTTTTTTTATTGTCATACATTAATTACTCTCAGAGTTAAGGGACTGAAAAAGGAAGCCAGGTTAGAATATGGTTAAGAAATCAGCACATAAACATCTGGTCACGTCTGCCCAGCATTTTCAAACTCAGCACAGTCAAGTAAGTCCTGTCTATACCAGATTCGGAATTCCTCCCCGGCTGTCACCTTCAGATGAGGATACAAGATACGAAAAACCAACTCAGAAGAGTTGCTGTGGTAACCTGGCAAACTATAGCTTGCTTTACTGTAATCAGGGAAAATCCCTTCATTCTTTTTGTTTGTGATGAGTGTTGTCAACTTAGTCGGTATTTTACATCCCCAGTGGCTGCCATACGGCATTTTAAACTTGTTGCAGCCCACATAGCCTGAGACATAGACGGGTTTTAGAGACAGTACAGCACCACTCCAAGGAATAGTGAATTTTGCGTATGAGTCGTCTTTAGCTCCAAAACAGATGCTGTCGGCGACTTTTAACCAAGGAGCAGCTGGAGTTAGAACACAAGAGAAGAGAATGAATACAAACCATTGACAAACAAGTCTTCTCTAGCTTAATTTCTAGTCGTGTACTTAAATTTCATTTAGGGTGATTTTTACACTGCGATCAAAATCACCTGTTGTAGGTGGCATTATCTCCCGAAGGAGTGTTGCATAACGACCTCCACATAATAACGGCTGCGTAGAAGACTGGGGTCGCCGGTATCTTTACAGGTGTGATCGAAAAAAGTGCCTGACGAAAAATAGCATTAAAATATTCAAATCCGGCGTTTAAGCGGGCCTTTTAGCATTTGTTTAGATCAGCACGAATCCACCTGAACTCAACGATTCAACTTTGCTTTTTCAAGCCGCAACCGAAACTTTTGAAGGATCGCAGAACAAACACAAGGAAAGTAAGATATTTTCAGGTTGTATCAAAGAATAATGACATTGATAGTGTATTTTTTGGCTAGCACTTGCGTTTGTACTTGACTGTTTGTCCTTGTAAGAGGACCATGGTCGTTAAATGAAATTTTGGGCGTGCACGCCAGTGGCTATAAAAACAATAACGTTATACTGGCTTTGGAGCGCTACCAAATGGTTGAACAATATGAGATTACCGGTATTTTTTTCAGTCCCTTCATCGACTATATTATGCATGCATAATTCTGGTTTCAAAGGCAGCCTTTTTGGCTTCCCCTCAGTTTATTTTTCGCTTAACCTGTCATGTCAATAGGACAGACCTCCGTTTCTAACACTCTCCAGTGGTGAGCATTAAGACATAACATCTTTTAAACTAAAATGGTTTAGCCCGCACACATCACTCATTACCAAGTACATGTAGCAAACGCTATCCCGAGTTTGAGTAGCCATCAAAAGCGGCGAAAAAAAACATATTTCACTCGCATGGTACATACTCAATACTTTTACATGGTACATAGTCATATTTTTATCTACAGCTGTTCACAAAGTGATTCAACAGCGCCGAACAAGAGTTGGCAGAATATCTGCATATGCTAGTTTAGGTTTTAGCATCAAGATGTGTCAACACTGGTACATAATAATAATGAGGACGAAACTGCGCACGCTAGCGTACGTAGGGCGCAAACATAGCCCACTGCACTAAAATCATCATCATCATCATCATCATCACCATCATCACTACTATTGTTTTAATCTTTCTCTTATCATGTTTGGTAATTTGTTTTAAAAAGTGCACTCTCTCTATTCCGGCTGGAGATAAAAGTGTTATTTTTTATTTTTTTTTATACTTTATTAACAATTAAGCACACTGAACATTACATAAGTTGGTTGCAAGGCAATATTGCTTAGTTAACAAATAATACATAAATTACATTGAACACATTGAATACATTGATTACATTGAACTGATAACTTATTTTAGAAATTTTTGGACCCGGGGGCACTCAGCGTTACAAGGCACTATTACCAATTTAACAAATAATACATTGAATATATTACTGATAATTTAGTATTATTATTATTATTTTTTGAGAGTCTGAGGAGTCTGAGGAGGGTAGGGAGGTTTGGAAGAGGTGTATCTTTCCTGAGTTTTATCCAAATTCAACACGATATCCTATCTTGAGTTTGTTAACGAAAGCTGGGACGAGTAGAGCGTCTTCGTTTAGTTTACATTTGTAAATGTAGTAGCGCATGGACAATAGAGTATAATTGAATTTCTTGTTTAAGGTGTTTGGATTGTTTGAGATTCCAAATAGAACTTCTTTTGTTCCCGGCCTAAAATTACAATGATTAGTTTCGTTGAACCAATGAATTATGTTCTTCATAAAATGTTTGGAAAATTTGCAATTAATAAACGTATGATCGATCGAATCTGATTCACCACAGTATAAGCATTCGTTCTCAGTTTTGATTCCAAATCGGAAGAGTTCTTGTTTGGTCACTATCAGATTCTATGTAAGAACTTAAACTGAAATTCTCGTAATTTAGTCTCTTTGCAAGTTGTTCTGACTGAACTGAAGATTGTCCTCCAAGTGTTTTTTTCCATAGGCATTACCTTGTTCCATCTTTTTACGCCAGTTTGCTCATCCATGTAGGTTTTATTGATTAGTAACCAGTAGAAATCTTTCGATTTCATTTTGGTCAGGTCCAGTTTTACGCCAGATTCTAGACAAAAAGAAGTTGGATCAAGTACAAAGTCGTCTGATTCTGCTGCAAATAGTTTCTTGTTGATTGATTTAGCGAGTAGATGCTTAGGGATGGCATTGATAACCTGATAGAACTGTAAGAAGTTAGTCCTTCTTAAACGGTATTTACTTTGGAAATCATTAAAGGATATGAAACGTCCTTCAGCACCCAAAAGGTCTGTAATTGAAATTATTCGTCTGGAGAACCATTCCATGTTAAAGAAAGGTTTTCCTCCGATTAAAATGTCCTTATTATTAAATAAAATTGTTTCACACATGTTATCATGATTATTAAGTGTCTTAAGCTCACTGAAATATAAGAGGATATCCTTGTAAAAGTTTGGCAGGTTTTCGAAAAATTTAACATTGTAATTACAGCTCAAAATAAATTATAAGCCTCCATATCTCTTGAAGAAGTGGTCAGGTGCGGTCTTCCAGTTTTGGTGACCTTCCTTTAGAAGTCTTGGAATCCATGCCATCCTTAACGCTTTAATCATACATTCCAGATCGGGCATTCGTAACCCTCCCTTGTCGTAGTTTTGGTAACGACCAACCCTTTTTATCTTATCCCTCTTGTTCTTCCACAAAAAAACTAAATGGCCTTTTTTTAACAGTAGAGATAACATAGTTTGGAACGTCGACATTAGAGGTGGAATAGATAAGTTGAGATATTCCCAGTGATTTGACTATCAATACTCGTCCAAACAGGGTTAAATCTCGCATTCTCCACATGTCCAGATTGGTTTGCAGTTTTCTAATCTTAAGGTCAAAGTTCTGATAGTCATTACCCTTTTCGTCATACGATAGATGAACTCTTAAAAATCTTGTTGGACAACTGACCCACTTGAAGCCCAAAGGTTTATTCTTATTGTTGGTCGATCTTCCTAACCACATAGCCTTAGTTTTCTCTTTGTTTAGGGTGAGGCCCGAAATTTTACCAAAGACTACTAAAATTTGTAATGCGTTCTCAACCGATGGTATGTCGGCGCAGATTAGGTTGGTGTCGTCTGCGAACTGGCTTATTTTAATCTCATTGCCACATAGTGAAACGCCTTTTACAGTATCACTTTGGCCGATTTTGTTAGACATAAGCTCGGCAGTTAACACAAACAGGAACGGGGAGAGCGGGCATCCTTGCCTCACCCCCCTAGAAAGCTTTATCCACTTCGAGGCGCAGCCATTGTTAAGTACTGTGCTTTCAATATTTTTACAAAAAATTTCAATCCACCTTCTGAGGTTTTCGCCAAAGTTGTAGGTTTCTAATGCTTTATGCATAATTGGCCATTCCAATGAATCAAAGGCTTTCCGGAAATCTATTGAAAGTAATATCCCAGAGCTTTTGTCTGTTTTAGTTTGTTCCAACAGATGACATATGAGTCTTTATGTTTTCCCCTATATATCGTCCTTTAATGAATCCAGTTTGGTCTGTATGGATTAAGAAAGGAAGTGTAGATTCCATTCTAGTGGCAATTGCTTTTGCTGCTATTTTATAGTCCACATTTAAGAGAGTGATCGGGCGCCAATTCTTAAGGTCTAATAATGAGGATTCATCCTTAGGTAATAATGTTATTACGCCCCTGCGCTGCGAGATTGATAGTTCACCCTTTTCATAAGCATGGTTGAGGCTTTTAACTATGTCTTCTCCAAGAATGTCAAAGTATTTGATATAAAATTCGGCTGTAAAGCCATCTTCGCCAGGCGATTTGTCCTTACTGAATGATGATAAGGCTTCTTTACATACTTCATATGTTAGAGGACCTTCTAACTTGTCGCGCATATATTCTGTAAGTTGAGGGATTCTAAATTGTTAGTAAACTGCAAATATTCATTTAACGTTGCGGTAGTTTCGGAAGAGTAGAGATTATTATGATAAGACTATATCTCTAGCAGAATAAGTGTTTCGTTCGTAATGTGTTCCCCGGTTTCGGTTTCTAGTTCCGATGTCACCTTTCTGTCATAGTTTCGTTTTTCCAAGTTAAAAAAGTACTTGGTGGGACGCTCGCCTTTTTCTACCCATCGGCATTTGGATCTGTACATTGCCGCACGACCTTTACGTTCATAGATCTCATTTAATTCCCTTTTGAGTTCGTCATAATATTTTAGTTCTTTCTCCAAGTTCTCTAGGTTGTCACTAAATATTGCATATAACATTATCCAGTTCCTCCAGTAGTTTGTTAACTTCAAGTTCACGCATGTTCTTAATTTTCGCTTTACCTTTGGCAAAAGATATGGTAGCTGATCTGATTTCCATTTTCAATAACTCCCAAAATAACTGGATGTCTTTGACGTTTTTGTATTTATTCCTCAAAAAAGGGTAAAGCTCTCGCACCATTTCTAGGTATTCATCATCAGCAAGCAGCGAATTATTAAATTTCCAAAAACCTGGTCCCCGGGAGTTCATTTCCGGAATAGACAAAACTATGTAAACTGCGCAGTGGTCAGGAGCGATTGAGGGTTGGATATCAGACTTTTTAACGTATTTGGTTAGGTTCTTGGCCACAAGAAGAAAGTCTATTCGCGATTTCACATCTAAAGCTTTTGAAAGATAGGAATATTTGTTGACGTTCGGATATTTCTCTCTTTGAATATCAATTAGATCGAACACGTCCATCGTGATTAAAACTGCATTTCGGAAACTTGTTGGTTTCCATCTCGCACCGCCTTTCTTGTCTTTCCTAAACAGCGTGCAGTTCCAGTCGCCTCCTACAATTAATGCGGTCAGTTCTGCCTTGTCAATTAAGAAGCTATTAAGTTCTTGAATAAAGTGAAGCTGTTCCGATACATTGTTCGGGGCGTAGATGTTACACAAAGAAAGCCTTAAACAATCGAAATTCAAGGTAATTAACACTATTCTCCCGGAATTGTCTGTAAAAGAGTAGTCGACTTTGATTTTAGTTGAAGGGTCTACTAGAATGCATACACCTCTGCTGTGGGTGCTACCATGAGAAAAGAAAACCTCTCCTCCCCATTCCTTCCTCCAGACATTTTCGTCAGAGCTTTCGGAATAAGTTGCTTGTAAAAAGTAGAAGGATACCTTTTGGTCTTTGAGATAACTAAAAATGCCTCGCCGTTTAGTTGGGTCCCTGATGCCCCGCACATTGAGAGATACGATTTTACAGTTTTTGTTGGCACCTGTAACCATACTGACTAATTGCCTATTAAATAATCCTATTCAATAACGGTTAATGTGACGAAATTGCAAAGAAAAAGTGTTGATTAATAACAAATAACAAAAAACAGCGGTTAATGTGACGAAGTTACAAAAAAAAAATATATTAATAGATAACGAAAAAATAACAACAACAGCAAAACAGCTATTAAGACAAATAAAGTTATGAAAGAAAAAAAAAGGAAAAAGGAACACTGATGAATAAAATCTAAATTTAGGAGTCCCTCTTTCCTTCTACATCAGCAAATCCCTTCCCCTTTCAAGCTTAAATTTTCGAGCATCTTTAATTTCCTGGTTTTACCTTTTAAAGACTATCGAGGTCGCTGTGATCATAAATCCTAATTTGTCTGCCATCATATTTTAACCTTTCTCTTATCATGTTTGGTAATTTGTTTTAAAAAGTGCATTCTCTCTATTCCGGCTGGAGATAAAAGTGTTATTTATTTTACCTTTATCGACCTTTCCTTTAAATCCTTTACATAGAAAGCCATTGCTTTGGTACAGTGGAAGGCATTTGTTGCCATTTTCAAAGGGGCGGTTTTCACATGAACTCTGAGGATAAAAATTATGAATGTCTCTTAAGAAATGGCAATTATCGATCTTTGAATCAGTAGACCACCGCCCTTACTTCTATAATCAGACCTGTTATGGAATCACGCACCCTTGGTGATAACATTAACCACAAGGCAAACCGTTCAGTTAGTTCCTGGCTTTTTGTGGAGAGTTCTATCCAAATGACCAGAAATTATCCCGAGGGTACTCCCCCTAGTGGGTTATACGAGGAGGCTCCCTCCAAAAGGTGTGCCTTCCAGCCCTAAATTCCCTCTACGATCTGCTGTTTTGGGCCAAGAGCCGGCATAAAGGACAGAGAGGGAGATCCTAGTATAGCCTTTTGGATATCTTAATTGCAAAAAAGTTATTTTTAGAAACAAAAGCAGAGGTTAATGGGAACAATTTCCGGTGCCCGACTTGTTCCCAGAGCAACCCGTGCCTTAAACCCCTTTTCTTCGTTAGAGCAGAACTTTTAAAAATGGCAGCAATGCAAAATGAGAAAAGGGCACAATTCTGTAATAATAATGCGGACAGCGTTCAAAATTTACTAATCTCTGATCTCTGATTAAATCTGAAAGTCAGTGTAGTTTCAGTCATTTTAAATTTACATAAGGCAAAGAAGACTCTCGACCACAACAGAAACGCAAAGGAAAACGTCACTTTAAAATGACTTCACAATCTTTGAAAATTCTTCGCGATCATTCCGACTCGTTTAATCCGTCTAATGTAGCCGCTTTATCCAGGAGCTGAATTTGTAAGGACGGCGTTACAGTTCAGGGAGAAAAACGAAAATTCACCGTCGTGTGTTGATGATCTACACAAAACTTTGAATTTGGTCATTTCACGTTGTAGCTGTGCATAGAACGGCAAAGAAATGTACCAAAAAGTATAACGCACGTACAGAGTCATTGTTTTGCTTATTAAAGCTTTTGTTTTGTGACGTTTTCGTTAGCCGTTGCCGTCGTGTATGTAGTCAAGCTCATTATTATTAACAAGCAATCATATTATTTTTCCTCTGCAATTTTGTAGTAAATGACTTCTCGTTAATTTTTGAAAGGCTACCAATTGCTATAACCTTTGCTCGGACAATTTTGTTAGCCTTTGAAACGTTTATAGCTTTAGTTCTTTTTTCTAAAGTTTACTCGAAATCCTAACAACTAAGCTTTAGAAGGACTTGTCTCAGTACACGAAATTTATCCAGTCGCTAGTTTCTTTCCTTTTCTAAATCTGACCATTTTATTGTATCAGATTCTCTCAAGAATCCTCTTGAGAGAGAATCCTCTTGAGAGAGAATCCTCTTGAGCGCGGCAAACCGCGCCATTTTTTAGTCGTTGGTTTAGCCTCGCTTGGACGCACTCTTTCATGAAATCGAAGCTACCAGAGGTTGATCTGATGTTTGTAAAAATAACTTTGTTGCAATCAAGATATCCCAGACCCATCCCCTAGTCTCCCTCATTGTCCCTAATAGCTCTTGTTCGGGCTTATTTTTTGAGGTATAAGTTATGGGGTAAAAGTTTTGCTCTTAATATCTGTGGAAGGGGTACCATTACATCAATAAAAATTAGACGTCTATTAAGGGGTAAAGGTATGAACCTCGGGGCGGAGCCTCCCAGTACAAAACTTTATTGAGTACATCCCCTCAACCTCCCCCTCCCCTCCCCCAGGAGAGAAATGATTAGAGAGGGAGCCCGTCAGGCATTGACGCTTCGGCTGCGTGGGATCTCCATCTCGTAAAAGACGTGAAATCAGTTAATTAAGCTGACCTGAGGAGTACAAGAGAAACTTGCGTAATTTCAAGTAGCAGTCCTTGTTAGCATCACGAAGGTGTGACTCAAGCTCCTCTACCGATCAGTGAAGGGCAGCACAGCGCCCTCAATACTAATATATTTAAATTTGCTAGCCTATAACTATGGAACAAGATCTCTTGCGTGTTTCCTAAACCTTGGTGCAAGGGTAAACATTTATGCAGATAGCTTTTTCCCTGGATCAATAAGAGACTGCAACGCACACTACAAGGAGAAATAAGACAGATAGCCAGCGACGTAAGGTCTTTTAAGACCTTTTAAAGGTCTTTTAAAAGAGTAGTCCTCAGAGTACATTTTATATGGTTTTAAATTCTTTTCTTTTAATTCAATGCAATGTTACTATACACCGCACTCCAAATTTATACTTTAACTTTAGTTAAAAATAATAGCATTTCATTCACCAGAACATTCATGTTTTGGCGAGATGGGTAACCTAAAACATTATAGCTGTAGATTGCTATTAATTATTACTTTTACGCATAGACGTAATTATGCAGACCTTCTACCCATTATCTTTTGTTTGAAAGGGAGAAAACTAGAGAAACGTCAATTTTGTTCACCAGTTTTCTTACGTTTCATGGTGTTAAGTTTCAATGTGTGAATTACGTACAAATCTTTTACTCTGCAATTAGAAAGTGCCTGAATACCATAGTGACCAGAAGCTTCCAAAACAGCTTTGTGACTGGACATATAAAACTGACTTTTTAATTAGACCGTATTGTTAGGAGTAAAAAATTCTCAGCTGATTAACACTTGTATAGTCCACTATTTTAACGTATTGTTTTAGTAACAGCTGGTTTTTTAAAGCCCTTTTGTTTTTGTATTTAGTCTTTCATCGCTTAGCCTTTTTTCATTCTGTTTACTTATCTATTTATTCATTGTATATCTTAACTGAAATATAGCAAACAAATCGAATTATAGCAACTACTAGAAAAACAAACTGATACTAAAGCTGACTGAATGGAGGAAAAATTCATAAAACCATAATTATCTTTAAGGAGCATGAAATGCGTTTTTATTGTTATTCTACTTACCATAAGACTGTAATGGTGATAACTGAAGTTCTGCTGAAATTTGTAGCGAAAATAATAGTTGTCTGATGGGAACAAGTCACAACGATGTCCTTCGTCATCTGGATCAACAGCGAAATTGACGGATTTACATTCTGCATTTCTGAGACAATGAAGAACACAAGCCATCGAATCGTATACTTTGACGGAAGCCATCAGTGGTATATTAAGGAAGCTGTGATAGTGCTCGACGAATCCGGCTTGGTTTAGCGCATCAGATCTTAAATATACTTGCAATCGTTCACAATGTCCTCGAGTAACATGGTAGAAAATGAGAAGCAAAACCGATTGTCCCGAAAGACCACGGAAACCAGACATTTCCCATCTTTTTACTCTTTTATGTAAAAAATGTGGTAAGAATTGAAGCACCTAACTGTTAGCAACCCAGCGACTGATTGTTATGGAAAGCTTTGTTTGTTCTCAGCAGTTAGTTTACAGGTGAATAAAAACAATAAACGCTCATGAAAATAATTGGAAATGATGCCTAAAAGGGGCTGATAAAACGTCCGCGTTGTGTGCTCTAATTTTCATTAGTACATTATAGAAAACTGCAGGTTCATTCACTTCATCAGGCTTGATTATCTCCAGAAAATGAATCGTCAGTAATGAATTAACCGTACTGTTACGTGATATTAGTTAGCAACATCTTGCATATAATATTCTGGGCAGTGGAGTGAGTTAAAAATAAAACAACTGACTAGTCAGCCTACCAAGAAATTAAATGTTGAATAGCAACGTGCAAGTGCACGTCTAGTGGCAAATGCATCATAACAAACTATATAATATGCTGAATTCTACACGCGTTTTTATTGGTTCTTAGCTATTATCTATTAGCGGACAGACGCATAGATGACGTAAATTGTATAAGACAAATAGATGCCTTCACACGTCAAACTCATGTTGGCCAACTCGTGTTGGCAAATTCAAATTGGTGTGTGTGAACGACGTTACAACATGTTTGCAAGCTGTTGGCGAAAGGTTGGCGAGAATAGAGACAAGCTCTATTTTTCGCCAACAGTTTGCCAACATGTTGTTGTGTCGTTCACAGACACCAATTTGAGTTTGCCAACAAGAGTTGGCCAACATTAGTTTGACGTGTGAAGGCCGCTTAATAGATCACAGAAGACGTCAAAATGTGGTATGAACATCAGTGACACACTCGCCTTCAACGGCTCGTGTGCCACTTTTTTGTTCTTACGACATTTTGAAGTCACCTGAGATCTATTTTGCTTAGACTAACCCGGTCTTCATTTAACACTTGTCGCCCTTTAATGCTTAAAGAAATGAGACGAAACTGTAAAAGGCCAAAGATTTGGCAAGTTTTTCGGACTTTCTTTCATGCAGGAAAAAAATATGTAAATTGCTCCAAGGAAAAGTGTTTGTTTTTTTTTTATATTCGTTGTTTTGACTTGTTCAGATTGTGTCAGTGCCGCAAATATAATGAATTCAATAAAACGAAAATCATCATGATTCAGTTTTTCATTTTTTTTTGTTAAAAAGGTAGTTCTATTGTGCGGACGCAGTACGCAGTACGCATGCGTCCTCATCTTTGTCATCGTCTTTCAGACTTTGTTAACCTGCGATTAGGCCGAATTTTAGCATCGCTCTCATATTCTCTTACGTTGGTCGCTCGCTAAAATAGGGCCTGATACAATTTCTCACAGGAGTTCGTGTCGGCGGCCAAATTTTGGCCGCGGGAATCTCGCAATCTGATTGGCCCTTTAACAATAGAGCTGTCAACGGAAGTAAATTGTCTACGAGACTCGCTCACAATTTCGATAGCAAGTCTGCCGAAGTAAAATGTGTTGCTCTAATAAATTCTCGTCGTTCTAGGAGAATTGTCACCATTTCTTTTTCTCCTGAGAATGGCGTTCGGTTTGACGCAAGCTGTCTCTCACCTGGAGCAGAGAAGTACAGCAACAGTGAAGTATGTATTCCGTTTTATCGCATCGTGTCTCGGAATTTTCATTTGACGGCTTTCAGCTAGTATTGATAACATGAACAGAGTAGTGGTTGTTTCCGCGTTTTACAAAACAAAACGAACAGCAGACGAACAAGTATCTTTCGCCAAGAAAGATCAACAAGTCAACCGATAATTCGGTAAACTTAACGGTAAACTCAAGGCGAGAGCCGCAATCAAGTCGCAATAACGATTTTCAGTTTATTCATTCATTGTTTAATACTTACGTCGTTTTATTGATCTCTGACATTGACATCAAAGGATCTGACTAGTTTTATAATAAATGTTCTTCGTTTTAAAATTCGCTGCTGTTTAGAGATAAAATTCGCTGCCAATCTCAAATATTTATCACTTCTGGAACTAAATTAAAGTACAAAATACTCCTTTGTTTATAAACGGTTTTATTTATATCTTTATTCCAAAGAATGAAACTGAAGGGCTGAACTCTTAATTGCCCAAGGTTTTTTACGCAGAAAATCGGTGACAAATGAGGGGTTGTCCATTACCGTTGCTACGGTGACAGCTGTTGCTAGGAAACTGTTGCGAACCTCCTTAAGCGTGTCTAAATTCAGCGTAAAGACATTATGTAACCATGTCACTAATGACTGAAAAAGAAGGCCTTGTATATTTCATGCAATCCCCGGTGCAGCGTTTCTGTAATTTGGACCAACTAAAAAGTGAGAGCACGTTAGCTGAATCAACTGAACGACCCTCAATTATAATTATAGAGGCAGGGCGCCGCTTAAGGTTGTCTAGATAGGCTCTAAACCCTCTGTTATATGGTTGATTATTTCACTATGGAATATACACATCTAAAGAGGCTATAGTTTCACAATATTTGATGTAATAATTTGTGAGGAGGAAACGTCGTGCAATTTAGCAATTTTGAGCAATTTTTGACAGTTTTTCGACGAGCACGCATTGAGAATGAGGCTATGAATAACCAAAGAGGTGCGTAGCGTCGAGTTAGTTATAATCGCCTCGTACACAACAAGCGCGAATCGAATAATTATTCCATTAACTGATCTCCTACCGGGTTTTTTTTTCCAAAGGTGACAACTGCTATTCAAGTGCAATGCATTCAGGACTTAATATAAGTAAGCCATTTAAATCTTAATCTCAACCTCAGTAACTGTTGTTTGGAGCTTCGTAACGAAAACAAAAGAGTGCCTTGGCCCTTGACATGACGTTCAAGTTCAGTATAAGTCAAAAAGCGTGGTTATTCGCTGATAGGCTTTGTGCGATAAGCCAATGAGAAACCTAACAAAAACAATAATCGAGACTGAGAATTAAATTGTCCTCGTTATGTTGCACTTCGTGTTAGGGCCGTAAGGTCTGCACTTGGACCATTCAGCCTTACTATATACCCTCCAAGTTTCATTGTCATTGCGTTCATATTCTCGGAGTTACAAACGGCGCGGAATCGCCTCCATTCCCCTGTCTCAGAAAACCAAAATAAACCTGGTCTGGGTGTGGTTAAGGCGCCAGTTTTGCTGACGTCATCAGATTGTTTACACCTTGCAGTAAGACGTTGTAGCTAGAAAGCATAAATAGCTTAGTCAACATTTATTTTTTTTTTTGAAAACCAGCATCAAAAAATGCATTAGTTTCAACATTTACCAATGGCTGCGTGACTGGGTGGCAATTCTTGCCAAACAGCTATACAAGCGCCTGCAAATTTGTCCTTTTTCATAAAGGAGTAATTCCTTCCTCTCAAATCAATTTTGCTACATTTATCAAATGTGGATATCAATTAACTTCTTCTTAATTTTTTATAATGCAGAGATCGATGACTGCCTTCGTAAACAGTGTTCTGCCTATTGCACAGCAACACTCACAGTCTACAATCACAGTCTAACGCATCCCTAATACAATCCATAGAGATCAATGCATGATGTGCTGTTGTAGTTGTCATCCTCATCCTTATTTAGCAAATCTTCACCGTACCATACCCGGAACTCTTGACCGGCGCCAACAGACAGAGGGGAAGAAATGAAACTGAACACTTCCTCAGTGGACTGAAAATCGAACCCGGAAGTGTAAAAAAGATTCTCATCAAAAACAGTGGAACCACTTATGGGAAAAAGCCGGAGGTTGTCAGCATCAGTTATGTGGGTGTTTAATCTAGTATCGCAGCCCCATTTTGTGCCGGAAGAATTTTCGGGATTACAAGTTACAAAGCCTGCGAGGTGAAACAGTTTAAAAGCAAAAATTTTTCCCGCTTTCTGAATTCTAATGGTACCGTACGAGTCATCTCTGGCTCCAAAGCAGACTGCGTTTGTATTGATCTTCAGCCATCCTGTAGAAAGAAGATAGGGGAAAAATTCAAGTCAATTCTTACGACTGTTTTTATGTCGTGAGAAGTGTGGTAGTTTTTTAGCTGTTGGTCACACATCGGAATGCGGAAACGGGAGGCCTGTGGTAGCGTCGGTCTATTCCGCAATCTGTTTGTTAGTGCCGTTATTGTCACGCGCGTTTGGCCGCAAGGAAAGTGGAGAGACCATGTGTTTTTGCTAGCAAGAACGTTTCTCAACGTACCGTCAACGAAACCTAGTTTACTTTTCTTTAAAACGGATACTTGTCAAGGAAATAGATGCAAGTGTGCCCATTACTTCTGTGTTTTGTGCCTTTTCTCGCATTTAGTGTTCTTGTTTTCTTTTCTTTCTTGTTTTGGTTTTTGAAACCGCAAATCTTACAACGCGTACTGCAAATCCCACGTCGCATCGGTTCACCTATGTTTTTTTTTTGTAGGCGAACGCAGTGCTATATACCGTAACAATGTAAAGTAAGGATTTTAGTCTCAGCAAAGAAACTGTTCCGACAGACCGTGTACCGTGTCGGGCCGACCAAACTGTTCCGAGAGACCGTGGATAGGTCAATGAACGTTCTGTAAAATAAACTATATTACATGTAAGACATCGTTTATCATCGTTTGGTCTTCACACTGTTCATAGGGAGAATGACTGCAGTACGCTTTGTAAACGGCCAGAGGTTAGTAAGCTCTACCATGAAGACAAAACGCAATCGAAAAATATCAGGTGAAAATTTATTGCGATAAAATTGTTCTCGATTGGAGCTAGAATTTTGTTTTTGCTGACTCCAATAAAACTCTCTTTCTTGTGTACAAAATTGCCTTCATTTGCCATCATTTACACCAGTTCACCGGGAAATACTTACATCTAAACTATAATATCTTGAAAACGGTCATTTCTCACAAGATCTCGATCAAAATCAATTCTCTCCATTTCAATTGCGTTTAGTTTACTCAGCAGTCATCTAACTTTACTGTATTCGCTTTACTAGAATTTGCTTTACTCAGCTTTACATATTACTTCATATTACTTAACTTTACTTTATTCCACCGCTTTACCTAACTGGTTTCGTTTCTTTTCGTTTGCTTACTTCACTTTTCTTTGCTTTGCTTTGCTTTGCTTTGCTTTGCTTTGCTTTACTTTACTTTACTTTACTTTACATTTCGCTTCAGCAGTTTACCTTTTTCGCAGTGTGTTCCATTGTTTTCTTCGTGGCAGTCACACATGTAGGTGTTGTTCTCGTACAATGGGCGACATGTTCCCCCGTTTTGGCACGGGAAGCTCTCGCATGGACTCTGAAGCACGATTTATAATCATCAAAGTCTCATAATTTTATACAATACCTCACTACTAGATTACATATAGCCGTAGCAATGTAAGCTTTACGTTTCTCTATAAATTAACTGAAGTAAAATAGCCTCATTCTTTCATTTGTTAGAACATTATTACTTCTTCTCTTAGGATTTGTTTAAAATTACTAATTTCTCTCGTTTAAAAGTTCGATAAAAACAAAAACGAGTAAAAATAATAATACGTTTCCTTTTTGCATAATAAATAGCAGCTTCCTTCAGAAACTGGCCTTCATTTCTGTGACGATGATATGGGAAGTCTTATGAAATGCCTTACGAAAGGCCTTCCAACTGGGTTTTTTTTTTTTTGTTCCGGCATATGGATAATTGTGATTACTTCATAACATTTTTTAAGAAGCAGCTTTTATTCCTATGAACGAATTAAACATGACAAGCCAAGACTTTTAAAATTTATTTGCTGGAACCAGGCTGGCAAGTCTGAGGCTTTCAAGTTTCTCTTTTTTATAATTTATTATAAATTTTTTATAAATCATTGATTATATTAGAACCAGAAGCACACGCGCAGTAGAGACGCTAAGTGCTTATGCCGGACAATCGGCCAGGAGAGAGAGAAGAAATCCATCTTGAGCTGGCTAGACCTTTTCACTTCAGTATTGCTAGTTTGCCGACTAAATGAAGTGATAAAAAGTACAGCTTTGCAACACTTGTGGCTCACACTTAATTTACTGCAGTCCAAGAGCTCAAACGTTTGAAAAGCTGCCACATTTTTGCAGTATGCGGCGTATTTAATGTTTCAAAAGGCGTGTCCATCACTCAGACTCTCGGTAATTTATTGGCTATGTTTTAAAATATTTACTGGGTGACAGCTGTGAGTTGATATTTTGAAATTTTGCATACATTTATTTTGCTTTTAGGAGGTTAATTATGAATTTTTTTGGCAATGAAGTTTCTTTCTTTCATCATTTGACATAAGCGTTAGATTAGTTTAATGGGAGAATTGAAGGAATACGTTTGCCAGAACCTTCCTTTGAACCACTCAATCTTTACATTCTAAGCCAAGCGACTGTCGCTCTTTTGTGATATTACTTTTATGAGAAAATGATGTTCCTCAGTTCTTAGTCAAACATTTGTATAGTTATAAACCCTCAAAGACGACCATCTCTGACGATACACGATCACCATTCCCAAGAAGGTCCCAGTTTAGCCCTTCGACGCACAAGCAAACTTTTACCCCTTTTTGAAACTGTGGTACAAGGGAAGGAGATCCGTCGGCCCTCATTTTGGCCACCGTCTTGGATTTCAATTGAAATGAGAAATTATTAAAAAAAAGGCGGGAGATATGCGTAGAGGAACTGGTCACCATTTATAAGGGAGGGGATAACTGTAAAGTTACTTGCGACTCACTGGAAAACCTTTAATCAAAGCCCTCGAATTCCTGATTGAATTGGAATTTAGCAAAGTTGGTGTTTGAGAAGGAAAAACTAAAAAACGGGAAACCTTGCGAAAAATCCTCTGAGCAAGGACAAGAAGCAACATCAAACTCAACCTACGTCCTGTACGGGATTTGAACCCGGTCCACACTGGATCGGAGGCCTGAAGAGCTTGCTCTTACCATTGTGCCATTTTTGTTTCCCATGAAACACTAAAACAATAAACTGTAGAAGCAAAAAAAGTAAAGAAATGTGCCTATGCTCAACTTACCCAAATAGTGTAGTGATGAAATTCCTGACTGGACATAAAACTGCTAGAGAAATTGTACTTGTCTGTAGCCAGAAGATGACAAACATGATGCCCGGAGTTTTTGTTAGGCAAAATGGCAAAATTAAAGGAAAAGCACGCGATGTTGGTGAGACATTCTACTACACAATCGAAATAATCCATAACTTCGATGGACGCCATCATCTGGGAAACATTTAACATGTGATGAAAAAATTCCTGGAAGTTCCCATAATGCAGGTCTTCCAGTTCACCCCGTTTGAGCTTCTTGGCCTTGAAGAAAACACATGTTTATCGTTAGCTATCTACTGCTAAAAAGTTCCGCTTTTTTACTTCACATTATTGTTTAATAGTTTAAAGAGAGTTACTCGCCAAGAAAGAACTTCACAGTTAAAGTACTCAAGACTAGTCCGATGAAATAAAATTTCTTCTTTTGTTGTCTTCGATAACAAAAAATCATCTTCGATTTTGGTATTTATAAAGGAAATTACGATTTAAGGTTAGACTATGAGTTACTGCTAGAAAGTTATTATCACTAATTTACTAGTATCCCGGCATCATATGAAACGAAATATCATTTACATGCATGTTACCTCCTCCGTTAAACTTAACTTATGCTAACTAATAACCTCTTGTGTAATATACATGTATGTACAACTAACTAACAGCCAACCTCTGCTTGTTGTTTAGCTACCCCTATAGCAGTAGCAAGTCCAAGTGCCACACAAATAGCTGTTATCTTAAAGTGCATATTTGAACTTTGAGCAAACAATGTTTCCGTAGATTTGTGTATTCCACACACACAACTAGCAGGTGAAACTGCGTCTGCCAAGTTGTTTTGCACGTATATCTTTTGAATAAAAGTTTGTTTTTGAATTAATTACACGGCTTATGGCTTCTAATGGCAGGGAATGGGATGGGGAAGGGGGGAGGGGTGGGGGTTGGCTTAAGAAAGTTTAAGTGCAAACTTAAAACATTCGTTTCTGTTTTAGTGTCAAAACAAATTTTTTTAAAACTTGTCATTTTCCTAAAATTATCCTCCGAACCCACTTTCGTATTTAATTTCTTTGGGCACCCACATAATATGGACACTAACACCCAGATAACACAAACTAATAAAACTAGTACAATCCCCATGTGGGAGAAGAAGTCCCCAAGGAAGCCTCAGGGAACCTGATGTCATTATGACTTGCTCAAAAGATGTCTGATATAATAAGTAATTTTCTGGCGGCCACGACACCAAACAACAAAATAAAACTATACAAATCAGACTTTTATCAACAGTTATATTACAAAAAATGTCCCCATTGTTATAAGGGGCTGGTTTTGGTTCAATATTTCCTAATCGAAACAATTTAAAGGACACAACGCTTCGATATCATTGTAAACCGACTGATTAATTTATCAACTGTTTTCACCCGAAAAGAAGATAAATTACTTTGCATTGGTGCCATTGTTTTAAATTATTCACACACACAACCGGCAGGTGAAACTAACTTTGTCAAGTTGTTTTCAACCTTTTGTTTTAGTGTCAAAACAAAAGTTTTTAAACTTTGTCACTTTTCCCAAAATTATTATCCGAACCCAATTTCCTATTTCTTTGGCCAAGCACATAAAATGGATACTGACATCAAGACAACACAAACTAATAAAACTAATAGAATCCCTATGTGGGAGAAGAAGTCCTCAAGGAAGACTCAGGGAACCTGATGTCATTGTGACTTCCTCAAAAGCTGTCTGATATATATTAAGTAATTTTCTGGCGGCCACGATACCGAACAACAAAATAAAGCTATACAAATCAGACTTTTATCAACAGTTATATTACAAAAAAATGTCGCCATTGTTATAAGGGAGGTTTTGGTTCAATATTTCCTACTGGAAACAATTTAAAGGACACCTCGTTTCGATATCGTTGTAAACCGATTAATTTATCAGCTGTTTTCACCCGTGAGGAAGACAAATAATTTTTGTATACTTTACACAAACACGCAACCAGGAGGTGAAACTAGTTCTGTCAAATTGTTTTCAAACTTTGTCTTTCATTTGCATAACAACGTAACAACATGCTCTGAACTAATCCTTCAGCTAATTATGGAGATTGTGTTTGCTGCTTATGGGGGGAGGGGAGGGGAAGGGGAGGGGGGCAGAGGATGCCGTCACACTTTGATAAGTTTCCTAAAATTTTTCAAACAAAATATGGGTATTTGTTTTGTTGCTTTGTTTTTCTATTTGCTGCACGCCTAATGTTAATAATGCTAATAATAACTTTCAAATAACACTAACACCAAAGGAATAACAAAAAGTGGAAAAGAAAGTCTTTCTGGAAGCCACGGGGTTCATGACGTTAAGAAGTTCTCAGTAGGAATGACAGCTGGGTCCAACCTACCACACATGCAACCATTAGGTGAAATTACCTCTGCCAAGTTGTTTTGAATTTTTAATGTCCTACTAGTTAGTTTGGTTGGCTGTAGTTTTTGTATTATCTTGTTGCTAGTATCACTATTAAGTGGGAAGAAAAAATAAGGACTATTGTGCTTAGATAAATTTCAGGAAAAGGGCACAAATTTTGAGGACTTTTATTTTCATATTAGAAAATGTACGAATGGATCAGCACTTTCATCAGTAGTCGTC
The DNA here is from genome assembly GCA_964017195.1 of Siderastrea radians. Classification (NCBI taxonomy): domain Eukaryota; kingdom Metazoa; phylum Cnidaria; class Anthozoa; order Scleractinia; family Rhizangiidae; genus Siderastrea; species Siderastrea radians. The sequence continues at coordinate 7,391,942 of OZ024890.1, read as the reverse complement.
CTCACCTCTCCCCCCCCCCCCCAACATTTTTCATCTCGCCATGATTAGCTGTCTTATTAATTCAGAACAAATTTTTTATTCAAGACATAAAAAGTTCAGAAGAATTTTAGCAGAGGTAGTTTTACCTGCTAGTTGTGAGTGAAATGCAAAAATAAACGAAATTTACGAGAAAAAAAATTGCTTCTTAAAGACAAAAAACGCCCTTTCGGGAAGGCGTTTCAGTTTTCGTTCACAAATGAAAACAGTTTATCAATTCAACAACAGATTTACGGTAAGATAAAAAGTTGTGTACCTCAAATTGCGTCCGTTCTAAAATGCTTAACTAAAACCTCCCTTATTCTGTAAGAATAATGATAATTTGTATTTCTTATTCCTTTTAATACAGTATTATTTCATACAGCTTCCTTTTGGTTGGACATGCACAGAAGAATAAACCTTATATGTTACCTGTTGTTTGAAAAAAAGCCTTTCGGGTAAAAAGCATAAACGATGAACAATGCCACAAAATGGAATTCTGGGAAAGTGGCACTGGCAAGCTTTATACTCAGTTTCAATTATTGATTTTCAACAGTTTGCCTAAATACTGTGTTATTAAAATGTGCACGGCGTTTGAAAAAAGAGGCAAATTTTTACTCGGAATACCATTTGGTCGAATTGTTCATGGCTTATGCTTTTTTCACTTGATGTTTTTTTTTTCAATTACGTGTATCTATTGAGAAAGTCCTAACGATATGAACCCTGCAGCTTCCATGACTTTCCGTGCGCCTGTTGAACGAGCTGTTCTAGCTTTAATTTGACCTGTATTTTGTCTTTCTGCAGTGAAATTACCTCCACCAATGCGAGTCTAGGGATAGGGCATTTGCCTTCTTTTTCGGCCTGACCTCGGGGCAACTCGTCCCCACCCGGGGCCTTTTTCCATTTTCGCGAAAAAATTGCGAATTCCCGGAGCTTTGCCACTGCTGGAATTGACTGACGCATTATCGTGGTTGATCGAATCAAACCTGAGTTCGAGTAAATGTCCGAGTCTGATTCAATATTCTCTCTGTACCGAGCCAATTTTTACCGTAATTATATGAATGTATTGCTATCCAGTGGCTCTTGACTGCGTGTGAGAAAACGTTATTACTGACGCGGTTATGTCGTCTCAAATGTTGGCATAAATTGTCATTGGTTCAACAACTAATTGGTACCGCGGCCATGGGACTTTTCTTTAAAGAATCGGCGATAAAGTGTGAGTATTTGCTCAGTTATAGAGCTCGGAAAAGGTTTAAGTACTGAGGTACTGAAGTACCTTGACATTTTTTGCCATATCTGCCAGTACTTTAAAGCTTAATTTAAAGGAGTTGATTTTCTCGTATTGTTTACATTTTTCTTGCACTGACCACTATTTCCTATATTTCCTATTTTCCAGGTTTCTGTCGACATTTTGATTGTTATATTTTTCCTAACGTTAAAATATGTAAATTTTAAACTTTCGTTTTGCATTCACTGAAATCATTATACAGGTCCTTTCAACCTGTTCACATCGTGTTTAGTCTGATGGCAAGTTAACTTGCATTTTTTCGCCAAAAGTGATAGGGTGCAAGATGATTATATTATGAGCGATGTAGTTATTGCCAATTTAAAAACATACTGGTTTTCAATAAATGAAAGTCATGTATATTTTATGTTTATGTACTCCGATCTTGGACATCTTGGAACACACACACAAGAAACATGAACTAAATTCACTCGTAAAACCCATAAATGAGTATGCGAGGGTTTGAGTGTCTCTTCGAGATACGAAATTCATTTCAAGCGGTTAAGTGTCGCTATGACTAAGAGGATTTTAGCGATTTACTGAAGATCTCCAACTATTCTAGATATTTGAAGATTTAACAAAGACCATACAAAGGTTTTCAGTCATCCTGTGGCAAGAGCGTTGCCTTTTCTTCCTCTTTGCTACTCATCGCACTATTTATTTCATATGTAACTAAAGTGATTTATTCGATAAGATGAGAATGCCTTACAAAGAAATTTGATCCAGGTGAGGTGCTTTATTTTAGTTCTAAGGAAACCGCTTACATCTCTCTTTAAATAACAGACGCAATAGCCGGTGGTTACCCAAGGCAACTTTACCGAGGTAAATATGAGGTTTCCCTGGGGAAAGTGGCTTTTTCTCAGGAAAATTTTCCCAGGTAAAGTGACTGAGAACAATTGAAAATGCCCAAATGAAAACCCTTTGTGGATTGAAGGGACTTTCACTTTCCCCTGGTAAACATACCAATGAAGTCGAGTTTTGGACACTGCACGTGCAGTATTTGATCAGCTACAAGAACTAATTTGCAAGCGGTGCCCGCGTGTAGAAAATTAAAGGTGGCTCCCTTTCGAGAAATGTTGAGAGTGTTTAATTTTAATAGAAAGCTTAGGCTTACAACATGTCTTATTTTACGTGCATCGAAATGTTTTTGCCAATCAGGAAATGCAAAAGACCACGGACTTGGGAAAGTAGAGCGGTTTCCGCCTCGTCTTCTTATTCAGTTCATAAAGAAACATGTCTCAATCGTCAATGTTTTCTCCTGTTTAAGTTATCCAACGAGGAAATTTACCCCCTTGAATTCCCTTGATGCATGTAGCCTTCATTAGCCAGCTAAATATATAGCTAAGGTGTCTAACCATGGCTAACAATATCACTGTTTTTACACAAGAAATGATTCAGTTAGAATTCGCCTTCTAAGTTGATGTTATCTTTGTCTCTTATTACAAGCACAAGACAGCAAAATAAATCGATTGCGCTTTCTACCTTTAATGCCTTTGTTTTGGGAGTGAAAAGCCTCGTCAATCCACCTGATAACCTGTTTGTTATCACGCGTTAAGCGACAAAGCTGTTCAAGGTACCCGTGTTATCAACGAAAGTTTAGAAGACAGCGTGTTTTGGTCAACAAATGTTAGGCAAAGAATTTACAATCGCTGATCATTAGGTATTCATATTGCTTTCTTCTAAAGCATCCTTACTATTATTGCAATTAGGTGTTGCCAGAGATCATACATTGATACTAAAAACTCGAAGCCAGGTAGATCGGTAACTAAAAGGTTTGTTGACTAAGTCCTCTGCATGTATAAAGAGTATTAACGAATACAACCTTTCCTCCATAAACATGTACCACTTTGAAGTTCTTTCTTTAGATTTGGAGGAAAAGATTAGTAAAGGATGTTAATACTTAAAATCGCCTGAACAGTAGTTGTATATGAGTTTCTTTTGTTTCGTTTTGTTTTGTTTTTTCTGAGTACAATTAGAAGTTTACATCTTGGTAGTGATCGCCAGTGGTGAGCGTTGTTGCAACACGGCTCATTGAAAGTAAACGAGTTATTTCCGAATGGCTAAGTTTTTGTTATGACCACAAAGTTTATAAACAATTTTTAATACCCAAACAGCTTTTGTTGCGTAATTGTAGTTTTAGCGCCTTTGTTGTCCAGTGTAAAGAGTTGCTGATTGTCTTTTCAATCGAATGTGTTCTGAAGCGCACACTTAAGAGCCATTTTCTGAGAATATCGAGAATCGAAAGACACTCCCAAAAAATTGAAATTTTTTTTATTTTGCCAAAACATCCGTTTGGGTAAGCTAATTCAAGAAAAAATAATCCAAAGTTCCTAACTTCTTACTAACTGAACGCGAGGGCCGTACTGGGGAATATTGGCCCGAGGTCGTGGCAGTACGGACCGAGCGCAGCGAGGTCCGTACAAAAACGACCGACGGCCAATATTCCTCAGTACGGCCCTCGCGTTCAGTTAGTAAGTAAGTAAGTAAGTAAGTTAGTAAGTAAGTCCCGAGCAAGTGAAGTTAGTAAGTAGTTTATTATATGACATCATTTTTCGTACGAAACAACACTTCCGGTAGTTCATTCAAGTCAATTTCCGGCGCGATGTCAAGGAGAGAAGCCAGCGATTTTAACTGGCTTTCGAATCAGTTTGATGATCGTTGCTGTCGATCGGCGAAAACTTGCGTGGCTCTTGAATGAAAACTGCTCTGCTTCTAATATCTGTGTCAGTTTTTCGTCGTCCTCCACAACACAACACAGTTATATTTGAAAATACGTCTTCGTTATGGGCGGAGACAATTCGGGAAAAAGAATAATAATGAAAAGGCCGCGATAAAACCTCAGAAACGTGCTTCTCAAACTGGAAATTGTGGCAGCGTGTTAGTCCGTAATGTAAACGAAGGAACACTCGAACTTAAAGAAAAAAAGACACTGGAAATTATTTCTCCATCAAATACTGCAAGTTGTTTGCTTCAGTGGCTTTATGGAGAACTTTGTGGATGCTGAGAGCAAATTTTTGACTCACCTAACAAAGTTGTTTTTAGCGCGAGCTACAGCAAGAGCGGACTTGTGAACAAGCTAAACTTATTTTCAAGGATGTCCACTACAAGAGCAAAAATCTCGCTGAGGAATCAAGGTACACTGTTAGTTTAATACATGAACGTGTAGCTTTAATTTGTTCCGTGTGGAAAACGCTGACTGAAGCGATCGCCAATATTAAACTAGACAAGAACATGATCGTTTTCTTTCGATTTACAGTTGATGAAAGCCGTTTGCTAGTTGTTTTGCAGTTTTCATTTTTTTTTGCCAAGAGGTTTTCTTGTGAGAAACGTACTCTTTTGTTAATGCTAAATTTTAATAATTATTGTTTAAGTGTTGGCCGGTTTACGCGGCTCTTTACAGCTTACAGTCTAATAGCCGTACAAGAAAACAATAAACACACACAGTCACTGAAGAACGTTGGCCATGCTTTTTGATTCACTGCTGGCGAGTGTTTTGCTTATATCAAAAAGTCGGTAAAGTTAATTGAAGAGCGCTTTTTCTAAACAGGCGAGTTTACCTCGTTCATTCCGGTTTTGTACCAGCTCCAAACCTTTTCGGAGTTTGAATTTTGCGGGAGCGGGAGCGCGAAAAAAAAAATATCCAAAAAGGACCGTTTCCATAGTAATGGTCCGTACTGTAAAATCCCGACCGAAAACTAACCAATCAGAACACTCGATTTAGACTGGAGAATTGCTTGCCATATAATAAAACGAGTTATTTAACGGACGAAAATTTAAAAAGTTCGAAAAATGCATAAAATGGCGGTTTTAGGGTCTCTAAACGGCTCAAATTCTCACTCAACTTTAGGAAGCTGGCGAGAGCGTAAAAAAGATTCTTTTAAAACGAAACAAACCACGAACATTATTTAACCTTTCTACTTTAAAACTGTGTAAATCAATTTGCCAATGTTTGGTTTCGAACATTTTCAAGCGGCGTTTTTATCGAGCCGCTCTTAACCTTGTTTCTCACAAGGGAAAATGAAGGCCAACTTCGGCCGCTTAAAACGGCATCTGGTATGTATCGTTCAATGATTAAGACTACACAGAAAGAAAGCTCTGTCATTGTACTTTTCACCAGGAAAGTTACAGCTTTGGGAATCAAATACTTCCCCGTCAGTAAATTTTTACTGTTTAGTGATCCGAGCGGGTAGAATTATATGCAAATTACAGATTTCATTCCTGGAATACTGCTAACAATTACAAAGGTCGTTTAAGATAGGCTCACCATTAGTTACACATGCACGCACAATGTTTTTCCTGATCTTTGAAAGAAAGTTCTGCTTTCTTGAGTCTTGCTGAGTCTTATTATGCTAAAACAAAGCAGATTTTTAACGGCATTTCAACAAGACAGGAATCCACTCATTCAACTTAACCAAGATAACATCGAAAACACAGAGAAACGACGTACTATGCCCCCTACCTTGCCAACCGAAAACGCAACAATACAACAGAAAAACATTCCAAACTGTAAACAAACGAATTTTCAGTTTCCTGATTGAGCGAAGATATTTAAAAAGAACTCATCGCCTAGAGGAATACGCGGAAAGACAGGTGACCTCTGCACTGACCCGCACGTGTCACACCACACTAACAGAGAGAGTCACGTATTCGATTTTTGTTGTGTGATTTGCGATAAAAACTTGGTGGAAAGTTAAAAAGAAAAAAAAACTTGCAACAGATAGCTAGTAGTTTGTTGGATTACATGTTAGCACAAGCTCCACAAAGGAGTTTTTACGGCGCGGTAATTTCGCAATGCACGTGCTGTTGTAATTTTACTACTGATTTAATTACAGCTCATGAAATAAAATAAATATTGCAGTAAGTTACATTCACAGTGTGTAAGTACTGATATATGGCGTTGTGTAGTTTTGCCACTCTTCTGGAGAGGGTTACTGCCTGTGGATTAAGCAGTTGTTACCCAGGCCACGTTGAAGTTGTTTCCCTGAAAGAATGCACAAGACACATCTCGCGGCATCTTCAATTGCACGGACTAAGTGCAGATAAAGTGGTTGGTAATGTTATTGTTGTACTTAGCCTTAACTCGCTCAACTGTAGTACAATATTCTTCGACGATAGCACGATGTGATTATTGAACGTCCCCTGATGTAATCTTCCTTGGCAGCAGTTTGAGCGAGCGAGACGCGGAAGACACGCGGCTCGCCCACACGATACCCACACGATACCCTTTCTCGCTTTGCTATTTGGTTTTTGCGTCATAAGGTTGGAAGCCTAGAGTTCAAAGTATATTTATCTTTGATTTCTGGTTATTTAGGCATTTTTTCAGTAGAAGAGTCTAAGCTTTCAACCCCATGACGCAAAAACCAAAAACGGGCTAGTTAAAATGGCAAAGCGAGAAAAGGTATTGTATGCGCGAGTTCTCGCACGGGCCTGCGTGGCTTCTGCGTCTCGCTCGCTCGAACTGCTACCAAGGAAGATTGCATTGAAGTGTAATTTTCGGCGTCTGAAATTACATCGTGCTATCGTCATGCTAAACGCGGCACCACCAGCCCCCTCCCCCGCCCGGAAAGGAGGGTTACTCCCTTATGTGGACTATACTCGGGTTTGCCGCTAGACAGGATACGGTTTTTGGTCTCTGTCCCTGAGCATGGTGTATGATTTTATGCCCGTCTTCCCCCACCGGGTATGGTCAGTACGATCGACATTCCATTTCGTTTTTCTGTCCTGAAAAGGGCCAGGGTGTCAAACCCGCAGCGTCACCCCTACACCCAAACATTGGTCAAAATAAAAATAAATAAATACACTTTATTTCAGTAGGGTGCATAGTTACAGTCAAACTGTAGTCTCTCTTATGGCTCTACGTCCAGGTCGAATTGGAATTTGGAAATGTTGGTTTTTATGGAGGGAGGAAAACCCTCGGAGCAAGGACGAGAACGAACAACGAACTCAACCCACATATGACACCGGGACCGGGAATCGAACCCGGGCCACATTGGTGGAAGGCGGGTGCTCTCACCACTGCGCCATCCCTGCCACCCCCACCCGCCCCCGGGCACCCGTGGGCACGGGAGTGGTGCGACTCTGCAGGGACGCCGAGTGCCGAGTGGAACACAGTAATTCTAGAACAAAATGCAATAACATTACCTGCTCGCGCTAACAACAACTTGAATTCACTGTCAACCGCTTTATCTGCACTTAGTCCGTGCAATTGAAGATGCCGCGAGATGTGTCTTGTGCATTCTTTTAGGGAAACAACGTAAACGTGGCCTGGGTAACAACTGCTTAATCCACAGACAGTAACCCTCTCCAGAAGAGTGGAAAAACTACACGACGCCATACATCAGTACTTAGACACTGTGAATGTAACTTACTGCAATATTTATTTTATTTCATGAGCTGTAATTAAATTAGTAGTAAAATTACAACAGCACGTACATTGCGAAATTACCGCGCCGTAAAAACTCCTTTGTGGAGCTTGTGCTAACATGTAATCCAACAAACTACTAGCTATCTGTTGCAAGTTTTTTTTTTCTTTTTAACTTTCCACCAAGTTTTTATCTCAAATCACACAACAAAAATCGAATACGTGACTCTCTCTGTTAGTGTGGTGTGACACGTGCGGGTCAGTGCAGAGGTCACCTGTCTTTCGCGTATTCCTCTAGGCGATGAGTTGTTTTTAAATATCTTCGCTCAATCAGGAAACTGAAAATTCGTTTGTTTACAGTTTGGAATGTTTTTCTGCTGTATTGTTGCGTTTTCGGTTGGCAAGGTAGGGGGCATAGTACGTCGTTTCTCTGTGTTTTCGATGTTATCTTGGTTAAGTTGAATGAGTGGATTCCTGTCTTGTTGAAATGCCGTTAAAAATCTGCTTTGTTTTAGCATAATAAGACTCAGCAAGACTCAAGAAAGCAGAACTTTCTTTCAAAGATCAGGAAAAACATTGTGCGTGCATGTGTAACTAATGGTGAGCCTATCTTAAACGACCTTTGTAATTGTTAGCAGTATTCCAGGAATGAAATCTGTAATTTGCATATAATTCTACCGGCTCGGATCACTAAACAGTAAAAATTTACTGACGGGGAAGTATTTGATTCCCAAAGCTGTAACTTTCCTGGTGAAAAGTACAATGACAGAGCTTTCTTTCTGTGTAGTCTTAATCATTGAACGATACATACCAGATGCCGTTTTAAGCGGCCGAAGTTGGCCTTCATTTTCCCTTGTGAGAAATAAGGTTAAGAGCGGCTCGATAAAAACGTCGCTTGAAAATGTTCGAAACAAAACATTGGCAAATTGATTACACAGTTTTAAAGTAGAAAGGTTAAATAATGTTCGTGGTTTGTTTCGTTTTAAAAGAATCTTTATTACGCTCTCACTGGCTTCCTAAAGTTGAGTGAGAATTTGAGCCGTTTAGAGACCCTAAAACCGCCATTTTATGCATTTTTCGAACTTTTTAAATTTTCGTCTGTTAAATAACTCGTTGGAACTTTGGATTATTTTTTCTCGAATTAGCTTACCCAAAGGGATGTTTTGGCAAAATAAAAAAAAATTCGATTTTTTGTGAGTGTCTTTCGATTCTCGATATTCTCAGAAAATGGCTCTTGAGCCATTTTCTGAGAATATCGAGAATCGAAAGACACTCACAAAAAATCGAATTTTTTTTTATTTTGCCAAAACATCCCTTTGGGTAAGCTAATTCGAGAAAAAATAATCCAAAGTTCCAACGAGTTATTTAACAGACGAAAATTTAAAAAGTTCGAAAAATGCATAAAATGGCGGTTTTAGGGTCTCTAAACGGCTCAAATTCTCACTCAACTTTAGGAAGCCAGTGAGAACGTAAAAAAGATTCTTTGAAAACGAAACAAACCAGGAACATTATTTAACCTTTCTACTTTAAAACTGTGCAATAAATTTGCCAATGTTTGGTTTCGAACATTTTCAAGCGGCGTTTTAATATCGAGCCGCTCTTAACCTTGTTTATCACAAGGTAAAACGAAGGCCAACTTCGGCTGCTTAAAACGGCATCTGGTATGTATCGTTCAATGATTAAGACTACACAGAAAGAAAGCTCTGTCATTGTACTTTTCACCAGGAAAGTTACAGCTTTGGGAATCAAATACTTCTCCGTCAGTACATTTTTACTGTTTAGTGATCTGAGCTGGTAGAATTATATGCAAATTACAGATTTAATTCCTGGAATACTGCTAACAATTACAAAGGTCGTTTAAGATAGGCTCACCATTAGTTACAAATGCACGCACAATGTTTTTTCTGATCTTTGAAAGAAAGTTCTGCTTTCTTGAGTCTTGCTGAGTCTTATTATGTTAAAACAAAGCAGATTTTTAACGGCATTTCAACAAAACAGGAATCCACTCATTCAACTTAACCACGATAACATGGAAAACACAGAGAAACGACGTACTATGCCGCCTACCTTGCCAACCGAAAACGCAACAATACAACAGAAAAACATTCCAAACTGTAAACAAACGAATTTTCAGTTTCCTGATTGAGCGAAGATATTTTAACCTCATCGCCTAGAGGAATACACGGAAAGACAGGTGACCTCTGCACTGACCCGAAAGTGTCACACCACACTAACAGAGACGGTCACGTATTCGATTTCTGTTATGTGATTTGAGATAAAAACTTGGTGGAAAGTTGAAAAGAAAAAATACTTGCAACAGATAGCTAGTACTTTGTTGGATTACATGTTAGCACAAGCTCCACAAAGGAGTTTTTAAGGTCACGACTCTCTCTATTAAGCGCGGTAATTTCGCAATGTACGTGCTGTTGTAATTTTACTACTAATTTAATTACAGCTCATGAAATAAAATAAATATTGCAGTAAGTTACATTCACAGTTTGTAAGTACTGATATATGGCGTTGTGTAGTTTTTCCACTCTTCTGGAGAGGGTTACTGCCTGTGGATTAAGCAGTTGTTATGCATCGGTCAATTCCAGCTGCGCCCATGCCCCCCCCGGGCTAACCCCCCGGCATTAGCAGTTTTTTTTTTCTTGGATGGCAAATTCCCGGGGGTGGGGACACTCAAGCTGCCAAATGCCTCGCGGTGAGGACGAAGGAAGAGGGAAATGCCCCGCCCCCAGGATCGTACTTCCCCAATCAACACTGCAGCAGTTTTCATTCATTGTACAATAGTGCCAATTTCAGCATTTTAATGTGTGATTTTTCGTTTCTGTAGGCCTGCCTCTCCGTCTTCTAATTTATTGCTCGAACGAGCGGAAAAAACCTACGGAAACGCTTGCTACGCAGGCTACTTCACAGGCAACATTACATTATAGTTGATTCTCATTTTATTGTTACTTTAGTTCGCTAGTAAAAGAATCTTGACCTTTCATATAAAATAGTCTGTTGTAAAGTCATCTGTTGTGAATATTTTTAAAATATGCAAAGTAAACGGCGATCACTATACACGTTTAGAATTTAATAATCGAACATAATAGTTTTAGAATCATTGCGACTAACTTTTATTTAAATCCTTGATCAATGAAGCATGCGTACGTCGATTCACGTTGATCGTTCCCGATCTCGCTATATATAGTGATATTTCAAGTTGTGCCTTGATAAGCAATGCAGAAATGCATAAAATCAAGAAAACCTCCACAAGTTTGTCCAGTCCTTAACTTTGACGGACGAGCCAATCTGCTAGAACTGCTGGTCATTTCTCATAAAATCCTCCATGTTTGCATTTCGAGTTGTAAACCACGTGCGTGTCAAAAACCCGGTGGTGGGCAAATGCCCGACCCCCGGGCCACGCCAAATTTGCTAATGCCCCACCCCCGGGACTGACAAGGCGCACAAATGCCCCGCAGTTGCCCGGGGGGGGATAGGCGCAGCTGGAATTGACTGATGCATTACCCAGGCCACGTTGAAGTTGTTTCCCTAAAAGAATGCACAAGACACATCTCGCGGCATCTTCAATTGCACGAACTAAGTGCGGATAAAGCGGTTGACAGTGAATTCAAGTTGTTGTTAGTCCGAGCAGGTAATGTTATTGCATTTTGTTCTGGAATTACTGTGTTCCATAATTTTGGTCACAGATACTTCATAGCACTCGGCGTCCCTTAATCTAGGTTCTGCAGAGTCGCGCCACTCATGTGTCCACGGGCGCCCGGGGGAGTGGGGGTGGCAGGGATGGCGCAGTGGTGAGAGCACTCGCCTTCCACCAATGTGGCCCAGGTTCGATTCCCGGTCCCGGTGTCATATGTGGGTTGAGTTTGTTGTAAGTTCTCGTCCTTGCTCCGAGGGTTTTTCTCCTGGTACTCCTCCCTCCATAAAAACCAACACTTCCAAATTCCAATTTGACCTGGACGTAGCGCCATAAGGGAGACTACAGTTTGACTGTAATTATGCACCCTAGTGAAATAAAGTGTATTTATTTATTTTTATTTTGACCAATGTTTGGGTGTAGGGGTGACGCTGCGGGTTTGACACCCTGGCCCTGTTTAGGACAGAAAAACGAAATGGAATGTCGATCGTACTGACCATACCCGGTTGGGGAAGACGGGTATAAAATTATAAACCATGCTTAGGGACAGAGACCAAAAACCGTATCCTGTCTAGCGGTAAACCCCAGTATAGTCCACATAAGGGAGTAACCCTCCCTTCCGGGCGGGGGGAGGGGGGTGGTGGTGCCGTGTTTAGCATGACGATAGCACGATGTAATTTCAGACGCCGAAAATTGAACTTCAATGCAATCTTCCTTGGTAGAAGTTCGAGCGAGCGAGACGCGGAAGCCACGCAGGCACATGCGAGAACTCGCCCACATGATACCTTTTCTCGCTTTGCCATTTTAGCTAGCCCTTTTTTGGTTTTTGCGTCATGGGGTTGAAAGAATAGACTTTTCTACTGAAAAAATGCCTAAATAACCAAAAACCAAAGATAAATATACTTTGAACTCTAGGCTTCCAACCTCATGACGCAAAAACCAAATAGCAAAGCCAGAGAGGGTATCATGTGGGCGAGTTCTCACATGGGCCCGCGTGGCTTCCACATCTCGCTCGCTCAAACTGCTGCCAAGGAAGATTACATCAGGGAAGGTTCAATAATCACATCGTGCTATCGTCGATGAATATTGTGCCAAAGTTGAGCGAGTTCAGGCTAAACACGGCACTCTCCCCCCTCCCCGAAGGGAGGGTTACTGCCTAATGCGGTCTGTACTGGGGTGTGCTGCTGGACAGGATATGGTTTTGGTCTCTGTAAATAATGTTCCTGGGTTGTTTCGTTTTAAAAGAATCTTTTTTACGCTCTCACCGGCTTCCTAAAGTTGAGTGAGAATTTGAGCCGTTTAGAGACCCTAAAACCGCCATTTTATGCAGTTTTCGAACTTTTTAAATTTTCGTCCGTTAAATAACTCGTTGGAACGTTGGATTATTTTTTCTCGAATTAGCTTACCCAAAGGGATGTTTTGGCAAAATAAAAAAAATTTCGATTTTTTGTGAGTGTCTTTCGATTCTCGATATTCTCAGAAAATGGCTCTTAAATACATGAATTGCTTCGTTACACAGAAGACGGTTGTTGTTGGTTCCATTTTCTTGTTGTCGGAGTTTGTGGCTACAACACCAGACGAATCAAAAGCTTGAAAACAATTGTTCCCTTACTTTCATGCACCAAGAATACCCAGGCCCCAGGGGGAGGGGGGGGGCTCGAGTCCCCAGAAGTTTTGGAAGTTGAAAAAACATTACAATAAATGAGCCAAAAAATATATAATTAAAACGAATTTATGTGCAACGAATAGTCTTAAGTGCTGATGCTAAAAATTCCTTTTATTATTTTACAAACTATAACAGGGTTTGACATCTGTTGAGTCACTAGCCATCGGGCAAGTGGGCTTCAAAAATCTACTAGCCCACCGCACATTTCAGTCGCCCAGGTTCCTTACCAATGTCTTTCTTCACCCATATCACCTTGACCCTGGCAGTATAGCTTACTGTGAAGGACCTTAATGCCTTTAATAGCTAAGCGACTGCTGTGTATTTGCTGCAAGCTTTAAGCTCATCATGTTGTTTTAAAACAAGTCTAAGGAACAAAACTATTTTTATCTCACCAATCGAGTGATAAAAGTTACGTAAACGTTTACGAGAGTTAGGTAAAACAGGTCCGAAATTCGTAGCTTGGCTGTCGAAGTGTTTCAATTTTAACAAACCTTGTAACTTTAAGGGTACTTTTTAAAACTGATGCTATAAATCTGGTGGATGTTGCCAACAACTTTGTCGGCGAAAAAGCAAACAGGAAGCAGCTTTTTGGCAAATTGTCAACGAAGGATGTCCCCAAAAAGGTGTCGTTTTTGACGAAATCGACACAAACTGTGGCATTGTGAACAGAGTTAGTATCTATGTGCATGAGTGTGTATTTTGAAGGGGGGGGGAAGGCTTTGACTAGGCCAATTTGCTCGCAGCATTTATTTCAGCCTTGGTGCGGGCCTGATACCACAAGTTACAAGTCAGTTTTTACAACGAACGCTTGAATACAATGACGATATGTCCCAGCTATCGTGCAAAACTTGGAATAGTGTCTAGCAGAAGCTGCAGCACAAGCTAAGGGGCCGGGTCACGGTAAGGAAAAGGTGAGTGGCCAAAAAGTGAAAGAGGACTGGGGAAAAAGGGATCTGAAATTATCTTACGCGGGACTGGTTCGCTTGTAAAAGTTGGATCAGGTGAGTTTTATATTCGCTTGTGGTCTATCCGAATATTAGCCAGGTTATCGATGGAAGCCTCACTCTTCTCTTCGTCCTAATTAAGGTGTATGTAGAACGTGAAAGAGGTAACAGACGTTTAAGGGCAAAATGCTTGACGTATTTCTGTTATGATATCCTCATATCCATTATGATAAGTATGCTGGCTGCTGTGAGAGATCTCGCTCACTGGGAACCTGTCTCAGTAAGATTCGTAAACCGAAATTCAGGAACAGAACCTCATTTTTTGTTACCATGGTTACGTGCCGTATTTCACAGTCTTCAAACAGCACCGACGTGCTGTTAGAAGCCCCACTCACTAGTCAGGACACACTAATGTAGACTAAGTCAAGCAGCTGACAAGAGAGCACAGTTAAAAACTTCGATTGCACCCATTTGTTATGAAGAGAGAACCCTTCCTGTCCAAAACTCCATCCAGCCCTTTAACAGCGAGCTGACTTTCACTCCTGATATAACTGTGCCTTGTACCGGTCCTGTGCCAGCTGAGAACCCGCAGACTGACATCATAGGTAGAATAGCCGCTCGTCAGTTAACAAAAGGGAGCCCCTTGTAGTTATAGGTTTTCCCCGTATTAAAGTTGGGTCTAGTTAATAATAGCGCCCTTCTGTTGCACTACTCACCTGTAACCATGTCTGTAAGCTTGTACAACGGTTGGAATTGCGTTTCAGACTACTAGGCTAGGGTAACAAATACAATTTTTAATGGTTGTAACAACACTGTTAATAAGTAAGAAAGACACACAACGCCATTAAAACCACGAATAATCCCTGCAATTAACACTGTATGTTTTTTTACCTCACCTCAAAGGGTTTGCCCTTCCCCTACCCCCTAAAATGCCTTTGATACGCATTGCGTGACAAACCAAATACGCACGCGGGGCCATCCACGTTTGGTCCCAATTTAGTAGTCAAATCTGATAATGCTTTTGTGCACTGAAAACTGAGCAACACTCGTATTAAATCAACTGAACCGTTGAGTGAGATGCCGTAGTGCAGAAAGACGTCGAACGCTTTACAAGAAAAGATGGTGTCGTTGAGCTGTTCGACCGTTTACAATTAAGTTGACCCAGTTGGCGGTGTTCATTCGGTTCATTGGACGTCATCAGCAGGACCAAAATACGACAAACGGCAAGAGAATCACACGAAAATCCCCTCTGGACCTGTCCTCTAGAGCAAATGAGGTTAGAACGTTTCGAAGTGTTTTTCTGTTTGACGTTTTCGATCTCATAAGGGTCGAAAAACACATTAAAATATGTGCGTGACTCGCGAATGGAATGTTGCCAGGAAGGGTCAAAAAACCTGCATTTTAACGAACTTTGAAAAGCTCTCGCGTTGCTCTCAATCATTTGCCCAAAGAAATTTTTGCAGCAATCCTGAGAACATCTTTTCTTAGTTCAACAGCCAGAAGCTGAATCGATTTGAAGGTTTAGCACATGGTGAAAAAAAATTTAATTCACGAAGTACTTTTCCTGATGAGAAATGTATACTTTCAAAATTAAATTATTTCAAACACAAAGAACAACGCAGTTTCTACCAAAATCATTATTGAAGCTCTTGAGAGATTGCAAAAGTAGATTTGGATGTTTTAAAGACGACAGAGGGATTTGTTTTTGCACGCAAACCCCTCAAATTGTTGTCATAATTTACTGCTTCAAATGGCGATTTTACAGGAAGTTCGTTATTTGCATTTTTCTTTGAAATAAAAGGATATTTTGCCAAAAAAAGTATCCAGTGATTTTAGTTATACCCTAACCTATCTAACATTAAAATATGAAAGAAATCGAATTTTCCACCTTTGCCGCGTTATGTTTGATTTTTACAGACAAGCGCTCTTAAATTGTTTCCATGACCAGAAGATTTAAAATAAAACGTGAACATAGGGAATAGCGGCGACGCACTTACAGTTCAACTGAACTGACACAATAAATAATGATTTATTTCATACTTCCCCTTAAAACGGTGAATATTTTCTAAAAGCATTAATTTATTAGATAGTTACAGCTTGAAATGGAAGTATTAAATAAATATCTCTCTTTTCCATCAAATCTGTGAAATCCATCCTAACTAGAGATGTCTTACTAGGGGTTGAATTTCTAGTTTCATCTGCCGGTTCGACAGTGTGCATTTCTCAAGTCATCCTGTGAGGTTGGCTTTAAGAGGAACATTTAGACCTCTTTTTTGCGTTCCCTTACTTCAAATGGAAAACCACAAACTATTGCTCTATAAATTGATGTACAAATCCAATTTAACTTAGCAACAGTCAAAATCCCATGTTTACCTTTTGCGTTATTACACAAAATGGTTGGAACCAGAAAGAATCGGCTAATTGGAGAGATGAAGTTCAAAGATTGTAAGGGAACAAGAAATTTGGGAAACGATCTTTCTTTCTTTCTTTCTTTCTTTCTTTCTTTCTTTATCAGGCTTTCTTTTCCTTAAGCATTAAGTTACGTTTGCAACTGCGATGGTTTTCCATGTATAAAAAGAAAAGTTCCATTTCATTCGTTCAGGGAAAGAACTGAATACCCTGCGAGTAGATTCCCCTTCGACGTTCTTTCCCCTTCTCAGTTTTTCTAGGGAGATCGAAAGGACCCTGCTCACAGAGAAGGAAAAGAATGTTTCCAAATCAAGTCTTCAAAATGGGGGAATAAGAAGCCCCCCTAACTCTCCTTGGTAAAAAACGGAAGGTTTTATGTATTCATGATCCTGTCTATGTGGTAAGTTATAAATTGTTATTGAGAATTGTATCATGCTTGGCTGTTCTGCTTTTTAAGTGAATTTCAGAATCTGGTGCACTAAGGGTTGCGCACTATAACAGCGGCATCGATGCTTCCTCCACGGGCTCTGTCGTCCCCTCCTCTATCAAAACTTCACACCACTCATAAAGACTTTTGCTCCTGGGCCATCGTAGCTTGATCAAAAATAAAACACAAACAGCGGTAATAAACATTATAAACTTACGCATTTTTATATAAACTTGACGTTTCGTATGCTAGTCAACATACGTTTTCAAAAGTGACCGTTACAATTTTGACAAACCTTTTATACAATAGTGATAAGGGGTCTGGAACCATGATTAAGAAAACAATCTTAACAGTGAATCTATCAAAAGCTACAGCTAATTAATAAAGTATCAGCTTCTCACTGCTGACATTGACATTAAAAGCTGGCTTCAGTTCTTGGATTAACCATGTTTCTTTGATTTTGCAGTGGTAATCAGTTTTGCCCGATGCTAAAATGTCAAAATGATTCCACTTGATGTTGTGTCCGGTGGTTTTGACATGGTCTGCAATGGCTGGTAGGTAGGTAGTAGAGTCGAAGAAGTGTTATTTTTTTCGATTTTTAGCCTCATGGAAATAAAGTGCATGAATAACATTGCTTTTGCCATTACCTTACCCATCAATTTAACTTCCACGATATAATGGATTTTTTTAATTCGGAAAGTTCTAATCAATCCATTGCTAGTAACAACAGGAGGTAATTTTGTAATTACAAAACGTGATTCATATTCTTGCGGTCTTAGAAATGTCAATTGTGCAACATTGATCAGTAGCAAGTCTTGCAAGGGTATCAGTTAGGACTAGTGGTCTGCCGGGCATTGTGTTGACAAAGGAAAGGAAATAAGGAAGTGATTTTCGTAGTTAGGAAGACGTCATATAATTAATATTATTAGGAAGTATAGTTTTTGTGAAGGAAATGCCAGGTAAAGTTGATCTCTCCCTTGCCTTGCTCACCAATATAACTTTAATTAAAAACTTTTTTAGAAAATTCTGGCAAATCCATATGTAGTAACAACAGAAAGGCATTTTTTAACCCTTTAAGCCCTAAGGCAAATGCCATTCTTTTTTCCAGATCTGGAACTATAAACTCAATGTACATGTATGATACACCATTTTAAAGCTATTGGTGAGTGTATTTCGTAAATCACATAATCATAAATGAGAAAAGTTATGGTAAATGGGTTTAAAACGTAAAAATTTAAAAGTTCAAAAATGCCCCGATCCTTGTGTTTATTGGGTATACCCCAGAACTTGATAAATGTGAGATATTTCTTAAGACCCATGAATGCTAGGGATAAAAAGTCAAAAAGTTATGGGGGTGGTCAACCATATCACATATAGGAGGGGGGGTAACATTTCATGCTTTTAATAACCAGATCTTTGCAAGACTGACATTTTGGTGACGAGAATTCGTAGAAATCTACCAAATATTGACCAAGTTATGGCACGATGTGCCAGTTGGCGCTCGTAGGGATTAAAGGGTTAAGTTGAATTGAAATGTAATTGAAATTTCTGTCATTTTCATAGAAACGTTAAAGGACCAATATCCGGTTACTGCGCATGCTCCAAACTTTGATTTCCTGACAGGATGTCACGAATTCAAAAGATGCGACAACTGATATAGAACCTTCACAAATCCGTTTGCATCGTGCTCAGTTTAGTTCAATATTACCCTAAAGCTTCTCCCAGTTATGGATTAATTATGTATAGTTTTCATTAAGTTCCAATTTGTGTGAGATCGGGATTTTTTGGCGTTGTTTTCAATGCCATTGTACGGAGGACCGAGAGGAGGGAAACGCTATGGCGCCGGTCGAAGGCTTCTTTCTCCTGGAAGCCTCCATAAAAGCTCAGAAAATCCCGAAAGGAATAAGAAGAAATGGAACCAGCCTCATACCAGAATATATATCAAGAAAGCAATCCATGAGACATGGAAACGACTGAAGGGATCTGGTGTCTGTATTCGACTGACACAGCCATAAACTGATGGGTTGGAAGGCCAGCACGCTGCACGACTTCTACTTGTTCTTGTACGCCGCGCCTTATCTTGGTCTTTTGACCCATTTTGCTTCTTGGTTTTTTGTAGCGGGTTTAGAACGGAGGATTTTGTTGGCTGAATTAAGCCGTTACAACTTAGGCGTCGCATTCTCGAGGTCATTTCGAGGTCATAACTGGTGGATTCTTGTGGCTCTCGTCGTTTGTTATTCTCCGTTGGTTTGACTTCTGATCGTTTGTTAAGCGACTTAATGTGGTTTTAATGCCGCTCTTGCATAATAGGTACGTTGAATATGGGGTTTTCCGCCTCTCATGTTTATATTTTCGACAATAAAGGATCTGAAATATTCACTGCAGCGTGACGAGTTTCCCTGCTGATGTTTGTAACGCCGGGCTCGGCTTATTGTTTTTAATTCTGTTGCAGGATTTTGTGTTTCGCATCACGCTCTGTTACAGTCCGGCTACTCCAACCAAGGCCACACGACAAAAATTTCTGCAAATTAGCCAATCACAGTATCGGTTGTAAACAATAGAATTTCTACAAATGTTTTTGAGGAGCGGGAGTATTAAAACGGCAAAATAGCATAAAAATATAAACTTTATTCATTTGTGTTAGCAAAACTCAACATATCCAGGGCATTAACTATGGAACTTTCTCTCTCAGAGGCGCATTTTGTGTGAAGGCGCCAAGTAACGTCTACAACGTTCACAACTCAACATTAGATCGGACTGCAACTGTTCCCGTTCGATTTTGTTTACATACTAACATTTAGACACGGTAGATTTCTCCAGTACTGTTCAATCAGAAATGGCATTTGCCAGTCCTTAGAATCATCCAAAGGGACTTTGTTGTTGAAAATATTCCTCAGTATTATCAAGTCTTTATCCAGAGCGAAACGGTCAACATACCGACCTTCATTCTGCTTTCTTAGTCTTGGCCGCATAATGGCGAAGAAATTGTTGCTCGAGCGCTCTTTTACAAGCTTGAACGAACGAAGCTCATCTGCAGCCTTAGCCTCTTTTTTCTCCACGTCCCTGATTAGTTTCTGCAGTTCTTGAATTTCACTTTTGCTCTCTGGATGCTTCTCGCTCGCTCCGCATTAATTTGTTCATGTCTGTGCACGGCGCATTTGAACAGCGACCCTTGTAATGTCCCGCCAAATGGCATCGGCCACAGAGTTTTCCTCGCCGTCCATTGGCTTTGCTTGATGCTTCTTCGTATTCTCTACGAACGCTTTGCAGCTGATCAGAAGCACTTCTGATTTGTGTCTGTAACAGAGACAGGTTTTCCGTTAGTTCCGCACTTTTCCTTTCTAAATAGCTTGAGTGATCTGTTGTTTTTTCGCGCGATTTTCCCTCAGTAGCGGGGCCTTCAGTCGACTGCACTGACACACTGCTATAGATGGGCCAACTAGCAGTGTACTGTTACCGGACACGAATTGTAAGGGCCCAGGCGATGATATGGAGGAAAGAGTTCTTTGGGCTGTAGAGAGGGTTTCTTCAGTTCTTGCAGCTCTTTCGCAAGAATTCTTCGTTCCGCCAACAACAACTTGTCGGGCGAGTTTATAATAATCTCGAGATCGTTTTCATTCATATATTTCAGTGAATGCTTGCTTCGAAAACCCCTTCTTTCAAATTCTGGCGCTAATCTTTGGAGGTTCAAGCCGTTAGATATCGAAGAAAGCCAGGAATAAACCTCTGAAGAAACTCCAATGTCACTTTGTCCCGCCATTTCACCGGCAGCGCGAGCACAGGTTGCGAGACTGACTAGAATGTTGCCAAACGTTTGATGGACAGCATTGCTTCTGCCTGAGTCCCTGTCACGCAATTACGCTCCTTACTGTAACAGTGTATAATACAATGTATTTGAAAAATATGAAAAGCCCTTTCGAGTTTAAAATTTTCGCCCCCAAGACTGCAGGCCTGTTGATGGTTGGCATGAATTTCCCCAGAAAAAGCATCCAAGCTTTAGCAAACTTTACGTTGTGCGAATTCGCAAACTTTCAACACAAGAAGTGACAAATCAGACGCATTTGCTGTGTCTGAGTTCATAGTGTATAGCTTTCAAACTGATAGAAAATATTTTTGCTATGATGTTGAATTATATTGAACAGAAAAATGAAATATGCACAACCAGGTACGTTGACTAAAAGACTTCAAATATATCGGCGCTTTATTTATTTCTACCAGCTCTTTATTTACTATACTTTTCGGCGGAGAGAAGCGGAAATACTGCGTCACGCAGGCTGCTTTATTTATAACGTGTGGGGAAACCCCATTCTCTCTAAAATTGTTTACAGATTCATAAACAACTCATTCAGCTGACTGAATTGCAGGTGTATATTTACAAACAATCTCTCATAATAAGCAAACGTGAGACAGAGAGTAACGCGCTGCATAACATTGTTTGTTACTGCAGCGGCACTGTGTTAACAATTGTTTCCTGTACGAGTGAGCCGGACAATTAACGCTAAAGTTCATTGTTCGTGACCTACAGCAGGTATCCACAGTGTAGAAAATAGGCAACAGATTTTGCTTGTGTGATGTTTGCACACGCCTCGTAGATTGCATATTCTGTATGCTCCACCGCTAAGCGCTGATTTCGGCGTAGAAACTCTTTGATATCATGAAAGCAAAATTCGCAGCTGTTGAATTCCGGTGAATACGGCGGCTGAAAAAGTAGGTTCACGCCACACTCTCCTAGCATCTCTCTCAGAATAGGTTCCACAAAGTGGCCATGATGGAAGCCGCAGTTGTCTAAGATCACAGTATCACCTCTCTCCAGGACTGCTGTGCCATCTGCTCTCGTGAGATTCACTGCCTCTTCGAAAAAAAGCAGGAGCACATTTCCGTTCGAGGGACCTTCGATGACATCAACAAAGTCTACTCCGAAGGGGGAATGGAGCAGATTAATCGTGTAAGTACAATTAGATGCGCATCGCTGTATTTCGAAGGCAGGCTGGCCTTTAGGAGCTCTTCTGTACCGTCGATTGGCAGTTGTTTTCAAGACACTGCTCTCGTCAAAACAATGAACGGTGCGCAGATCCAAGTCCGCCATTTGCTCGAGAAAATCATTTCTCAGTTCAGTGTTGTCATTTCTCTGGGATTCGGCCGATATTTGTTGTATTCTCTTTTTAGTCATAAAGAGATCGTTCCTAACGCACTTCGATATCGTGGATCTTGATGGTAAATTCCAGGGATGGGAGATCCCATCAAGTAATAGACGATCTTGTAACTCTGCTGAATAAATACTCGGCTTCATAAGTTTTTCTATTTCTATGGAGGCCATAACGTCTGGAGTTATAACTCTTCTCTCTGGCTGGACTTTCATGTGCGGCAACGAACATCCTGTACGGTCATAGTCAGCTAAGACGTTTTGGACAAAATACCGGCTTGTTTTCAGCTCCGTTGCAGTCGTTCACTGAGATATTCCGCTATGGATCATATCAAGAACTTGTTCTCGTAAAAGTCTAGGATAATAACGGCCATTATCGTAAAGTTTTCCGCTCCGATTCAAGCAAAGTCACATGTTCTGCTCCATGGCAGAATCGTTCAGCCGTTTGAAATGTGAAACTGAAAATTTAAAATTTGCCGCGTTTCTATTGTTATGATACTCGAACGCTATTGGCTAATTTGTAAGAAAATTTCCTGGGTGGCCTTGGTTGGAGTAGTCGGACTGTAAATCTTTGTGTATAATCAGGGGCACCCAACGAGAAAATTTTAGCAAAATACTTAAAATATTATTTCCTGCTTTCTAAGATTGCTTCAGAGGTTTACAAAAGCATATTTGTGAAAGCTAATACGGATTGATCTGTTCGGATTCTTTAGCTGAATATTTAGGCCGCAGAAGAATTTTAGGAAACAGAATCCTATCCGCGAATTTCCGAGCTGCTGATGGCTCGCCGAAAATGCTAGTTGACCTTATTTTGCACTCTAAAGGACATAGTTCTCCCTCCAAAAACAATAGGAACTAATAAGTCCTCTTGTTACGGAACCAAAGTCCGACATGATGTTTCGCCAAAGAAATCTCTAGCTTTCACTGCAATTAAATCCGAAAATCTCCGGTGATTTATATTTTGTGTTTCGCATCACGGATTGCGATCTATAGACCCTTTTCGTCCAGAAATTTAAGTTGTAGCTTCCTTGGAGCCATAAAACGCGAGCAAAATATTAAATTGCGGATGTAAACAGTGAATCACCGCGTGGGCCGCGGGGTTATCTTGTCGCCTCAATGTGACAGTTCTATTGTTTTTTTGAAAGATAACAGCTGACGTTCACGCGTGCGCATTATCGGGATAGTGTCCCTTTAATTTTGTAACTTTGATCAGAGAGAAAGAAATCTGTTAGAACTAGTGGCCTGTCTAATGTTTTAAGAAGGAAAGGACATTAAAGGAGGTGAGTTGTACAACAAGAAGACGTTAACTTGATTTCACGAATGAAATAATTAATAATACAGATCTGGATCAGCATTTCTGCTGAAGAATTATAGTAGAGTTTTTAGGTGGCCATCGTGCGTATACGCACGTCGCGCCGACTAGTAAAATGGACGTTTTTTGTTTTCATTATCGTCGTCGTCGTCGTCGTCACCATCGGTCAGTTCACTTAGTCCTCTTGGGGCATTTGAACAATGGCCTTGCTGTTATAATGACGTAGATAGATTTTATCAGGTTTGAAATCCACTCTCTCAAATACCGGACATACTAGTGAATAAACAATAACATGACCTTTACTGTAGATCTTTTAAGTTGAATTTAATTTTCCATCTAAGATCGCAGGAAACTTCAGGCTAGTATTGACAAAATACATTAGAATCGCTGCAGACGTGTTTAGAAAACGTGTTTTTAAATGGAATAGTGACAGATCGTGACAGTGCGCCATATCGAACGTCCATAAGCACACAGATTGGAAAAGAATACAAACAAGAATTGTTATCGTTTTCGTGACCGTTTAACAAACCCTGTATTATATCAAGTTGCTGTCAACAACTTGCTATTGATAGCCTTGCGTGGTCTTAGCCGATATGCGTTTTCGTGTTGTCTTTGGGACTAACCCATTGAGTTTGAAATAAAGCAAGTTAGATCGTAGTCGCCGTTCTTCTGTGACAAAGCTGCCACATCTTTGGCGCCCGATATTTGGACGGACGATCCCGTGGAAATCAAACAGCAAGGCAAAGGTAACATTTCAGTTCTTTATTTATTCGGCTAAGAGTGCCAGGGTTGCAACATAGCCAGACTATTGCATCACACTTTCACAGTTTTTCGTCAAGTAGGTTCACGTGCTGTCCCCTTAGTGGGGGAAAGGGGGATGCCGTTGAGTCACCATGGGCCGCCTGTATATTCTTCAGAATACCCAAAATATCTTTCTTCGATACTGGTGTCACAGCATTAGTCAAAATATTGCTTCAAATGGCCACTGTTTTGGTCACACAGATTCACGTGCTGGGTCTCCTTGGAATTTTAAGAGAGTGTACGCGAGGGTCCACCAGGGAAAGGGCGGGCATAGTTACCATCGGCCGCCTGTAGATTCTACAGAATTTCTTGTATTAATCTGATACGTTTTCGATATAAGACACTTTTGATTACTGGGCATGCAGATAGATTATTTCTCCCAGTTCAGTGTTCGACAGTAAAGAGAAAAGTTAACAGACCAAAAAAAAAGATAGAATTAAGAATTCTAACATAAAAGTGACCTGATTATGACTTGGATCACACGGAATCTTTTACCTCTCTCACCTGAATGTTAAATGAACCATATTTTTCGGCCCAGTAATAGTAAAATGTATGGAAAAGAGGCCCGATGTAACGAGCACATTTCCCCAGTCCCTTGGACTTCGTTATATCGGGGTTCCACTGTACACTGAGACCAAGTAAACGTTTTCAGTTCTATTTTCTCCCAGAGTCTCATGTGAGTAATACGCCCGGGGGGGGGACTCCCATATGAAAGTGACGGGGATGCTCGTCGTCTCGCTTAGGGTTGTAAATTGTAGATTTTGGTCTCACTTAGGGTGTTGAGGACGGAAAGCCTATATTTTTACCCACACAGGTATCGCTTAGGGTTGTGTGTGAAGAAATATCTCTATTATACTGTGTTAGTGGTCTAGAGCAGCGCAGAAATCGCCGTTGTTAAAATTTACTCATAGAAGACAGCATTCGATTGCAACATCTTTAGCGCAATTAACATTTCCATAGCTCTTATTTAGTTGTCTGTTTTTGCACGGTCTCCCTTAGGGGTTAAATAAAGCCGGAGCCACGCCCAGATTGGTCTCCTTTAGGGTGTTAATTCTAATTTTCCGACGAGCATCCCCGTCACTTTCATATGGGAGTCCCCCCCCCGGTGGTAATACGCCAGGCGCTTTACATTCTACCAAGAGAAACACCAATATTCCGGTGTCAGATTTGGCTAAAGTTTCAACAAAGAAGCATGGGTATCTCTCGCATGGGTCTCCCCTGTTTCAACGCTTTCGAGGAAAGCCTCTGAATATTGCTAGCAGCAACTGGGAAGTATGATTAATTAAAAACGTGATTAAAAACATGCTGCGGCCTTCTCAAGTTAGAATGGTAATAGCATTGCGTATGTCACGTTACGCTCCCCCCCCCCAAGCAACGCCCCCGGTGTCGGTGAAAGAACACCAGAGGAACTCCTCCTTGAAAGAGGTTTTTCGAAAAATTTTGGATGATTTTTTTTTTTAATTCTCAGTTTCGTGACCTACCTTGAACGCACTTCACCTGATGTCAACCAAACAAAATGCTATCTACGTCGCCCAACACAAACGGATGCTTTATGTTGATGTCTGCTGTCGGGAGCGCAAGGAAAACCGACCAATTCTCTTGTGTGATCGGTGATTATATAAGGCTATCTAACCAAGACGAACAAAATCTGCATTGATAAGAAAAGAACTCTTCATTATGTCAGCAATTAGAAAATGGCACAGCTTAGTCAACTTAAAGTATCAACGCTTTTAAACTGTAAAAGGCGAATATAAGACGCAAATGCTCGGCGGTTATAATATTGATCGTTATCATTTTTGCTAGTAGCTTGCTCGTACGGACTGCTACAGCACAAGAGACCGGGCGAAATCATCTTTCGGAGGTACGTTGTTGAAGTACGTAGCTTTCCCTCAAATCGACATGCCACGCTCACTTAAAGAAAAGTTGCATTCCTGTGTGTATACCATAGCGCTGGTTTAAGTACGATTCTCAGTTTAATTCGATTTTACTGGCGAAGAAAAGTCTTTAAAGTCAGTTCCAGACTGTGGCGGTTCAGACCGAATTTAAAGTACGAGGCGCCTACTTTTTATTCAGTATAACGCCGTCAATATTATGCTTGCCGTCTCAAAATTGCACGTAGTTTTGTATCACGTTTCGGTCGTTTTTCGCGAAAAAAATTAAAACTATGAATTTCTTGTTCTGATGGAAAGATAAATTTTTACAAGTGGGGTGTTTAAAACACGAATGTTTGTACTCGTAATCAAATCTTTGTTTCGCGGAAAACTTATGAAAATGCGGACTTTCCTTGCCAGAAACCGGTGCTTGAGACAAGTAAATTCAAAATTGTATCTTACGGCAGTTTTTATTAAGTCTCACGTCGACAAAACAGGTAAAATAACGCAAACTTGACGAGCTTTTCATTCAAAACTTTTCGTAAACATTATTGCGTGATTCGCGCGCACAACAACAATATTGACTCTAAAGTTGGATGTTGCTTTCCTTTACCTTTCAAATGACAAAGAATTTATGTTTCTGGCCGCTCATTGAATAGGCTTGGATAAATTCTGCCGGCAGAAGTTCGAGCAGAATGAGCGATTTTTGAGGCGAACATTCTGCCGGCAGAATAAGGCATTTTCGAGCATAATTTGTGCAGAATAACGGAAAATCAGTAGCACTGTACAACGAACATAAATTAAATGAATGAAAATAGGTTGAACTTTGGAGAAATTGAGCACACGAACAATTTCGTTTAAGTAGATGTCAAGAAATTTTATTGAACCCATCTTACATTTCACATAAGCTGGCCCACGCTCCACTGTAACTCACCAACGAACCATTAACGCTTACGGCTATGTATTGCTCTAAATTTGATCAAGACGGGAATGCTTTTAATGAAGTGTTGACTGATTGGTCGCTTTATACGAGAACTTGAAGAGAACAAAGTAAAAAACAATCATTGATTCACAAAAGTGGTCGCCGTCGCTTACCAGAGCTTTTATTACTGAACAGATTTTAAGTGACAATTCAAACCTGTTTTGGCAATGATGGTCGCTTACGAGAGTGGTCGCAAGGAGAGCTTCGACTGTATAGTTTCTTTCGTGTGTGTTAGCCTCAAGAAAATAAGGTGAATGAATAAAATTGCCTTTTTCTTACCCACCAATTTAATCTCTACGATGCAATCTTTTTTTTTCGGAAAATTCTAATAACTCCACTGCTAGTAACAACAGGAAGGTGTTTTGTAATTACAAAACGTGATTCATGATCTTATTCTTGCGGTCCTTCTAGAAATGTTAATTGCATAACATTAAGAGCGGCTTCCAGTAAAAATCAAGCAAAATCTCAATTTCGCGGTAGAAGTTGAAAAATAAATTTCTTTCGTATTTTGCACATAATTAGGTATTGGTAAACCTAGAAACCTGATGTGGTTCGTTTTTCCCAGAAGCGCTCTATTTTCGAAAGAAACGGGGAAATCGATTCTCGGGTTTCGAGAGATCTAAATCACAGGAAATTCATCTTGGAAATCAGTACATTAAACTTACATCGCGCTGGTAAACTAAAGCGCAGTGAAAAAGTCTTTTTCATTAACTAGACAGTTGCGCAACAGCAGTAGCGAAATCTACTGCACACAAACAATTCCAAACTAAAAGGCAGGTTTTGATGATCACGTAGAAACTGATTTTGAACCTAACTTCCGTGAAATAATTTAACATGTGCCATAATTCTAAATGGTCTCAATCCTCATTCAATAGACAGCACAAACATTGAAATAAACCATACCTTGAAACTGGTTTGGAGTATCCGTGCTACTTTGTTTGGGTCCACTTCGAACTCAGCAAAGTTTAAACAAATAGGGCTTAGTGAAGTTGAATTTTGCCGTACACAAAAACACGGGAAAATTTGCTTCTTTAACAAAACTGGCTCGCTCTACTTCATTCTTGTCAATTTCCAGTGTTAACATTCTTTTGTGTTTCAAAACGAGGAGGAAAAAGCCCGAAATGGGCGATTTTCACGTTTCCAAACTTCTGTTCCTTCGTGTGCAAATCTCGTTTGTACATTTGTTTGCATTGCGTTACCAAATACCGTAACTAAATTGTTTAACCAAATTTGGATATATGATGTCACAGGTGTAGCATGTTAGATGTCACGTTTTGTCGTGGTTTGCACAGAGAGCTCACAGCGATAACACCAGCATCCTTCAATTTTTTTCTTTTCCCTCTACCTTTTTTGAGATCAACCGAGCATTTTAGTTTGAAGCCATCAACAAGCATCAAGCGGCGACGAAGAAAAGAGAGATTGTCTAGCTTAACATGGAAATTTTGGTGTATTTCGGGATGCGGCAAAGTTGAACTACATTAAGCCCCATTTGTTAAAATTCGCTGTGTTCGAAGTTTTGCCACATACAGCA
Source organism: Siderastrea radians (assembly GCA_964017195.1). Taxonomy (NCBI): domain Eukaryota; kingdom Metazoa; phylum Cnidaria; class Anthozoa; order Scleractinia; family Rhizangiidae; genus Siderastrea; species Siderastrea radians. The sequence goes on along the minus strand of OZ024890.1, from coordinate 7,363,552 downwards.
GCATGGATACCCCAAGCCAGTTTCAAGGTATAGTTTAATTCAATGTTTTTACTGTTTATTGAACGAGGATTGAGATCATTTGGGGTTTAATGGCACATGTTAATTTATTTTAACGAAGTTAGGTTCCAAATCAGTTTCTACGTGAACATCAGAACCTGCCTTTTAGTTTGGAATTGTTTGTGCTCATTAAATTTCGCTACTGCTGTTTTGTAACCGTCTAGATAATGAAAAAGACTTGTTCTGTTAACACGAAGAGTCCATCTTTTTCTCTGCGCTTTAGTTTACTAGCGCGATCCAAGTTTATAAAACTGATTTTAAAAATAATTTACTGTGATTTTGGCCTCTCGAACCCGTGAATCGATTTCCTAGTTTTTTTACCGCGCCGTGAGGGCGGGGTCTAGTAATATCCGTTTTTTTCTTTTGGTGGTCCTTTGCCCCAGACCTCCGCTCGGTAAAAACAATACTTGCTGGTAATCTTCGTTCGTTTAGCGTTTATTCGCCAGAATTTTCATGAAAGTTGGTGTAGAAAGTTACTGGCGATTTAATGGCATAAAAACCACTTCGATGAAAGCAAGAACGAAGGTGCTAGCGAGCTTTGAAGCTGGCATGAATTCGCCTAACTTGCCCTGGCACGTAAACATTACATCACTGAAACACAGAAGCCGATTCGGGAAGGCCCTTGCTTTCGCCAAGTTGAATAATTCAACAGTGAATGCAAGCATTTTTTGGCAGTTTTGCTTTGCTTCGCCAAAATCTTTAGGGAAAGTTGTGTAGAAAAGTACAAGGACGAAGGTGCTAGCGAGCTTTGAAAGCCAATGATTCATGCTACGTGCCGTAGCACATAAACATTACGTCATTGAAAGACAGAAGGCGATTCGGAGACGTCTTTTCTTGCACCAAATCACTCATCGAATCACGGCCTAAAATAGGCTTTACGTTTTTTTTCCCAAAGCTACCAGTTTTACTTTAGACTTTAGAATAAGTTTCTTTATCAAGAAATCTATTTAAATTTCCGTGCCCTTGCTATTTAGAATTACGCTGACATGTCCCTGAGTTCGTTTATTTAAAAAACGTGACGTAACTGAGTCACGCTATGGTCAAAATATTTCGTCACGTTCTTCGCGAAAGCTAGGACTAGTGGATGACCAAGGAATGAGGGATGGGGTTCATACTATCAGGGATTTATGTTATCACAGGGAGAAGGGTGCAGAGAAGACGAAAGGGGGAATGGCAGCAAACACGTCAAAGGTACGATAAATCACCAACTTTTAAATTTGCACGACTTGGGCTGGTATGTTGAGTGACCAGAATGTAGTTTGCTCCCTGGGAGGAGGAGGAAAACGGCGGGGTCCAATGCCCCTGGGGCGTTTCTTGTTTGAAAATAAAGCGCTTCTGGGGAAAACGAACCACATCAGGTTTCTAGTTTTACCAATACCCATTTATGTGCAAAATATGAAAGAAATCGATTTTTCCACTTCTGCCGCCGAATGCTCGATGTTTACTGAAAGTCGCTCTTAATCAGTAGCAAGGGTATCTGGTAGGACTAGTAGTCTGCCCATTGTGTTGACAAAGGAAAGCAAATAAGGGCGTGAGTTTCGTTGTTGGGAAGACCTCATCTAATTAGTTTTATTAGGAAACTAATTAAGTATAGTTTTTGCGAAGGAAATTCCTTAATTCTCACGAAATTAATTAAACTTTTTTTTAGAAAATTCTAGCAAATCCATAGTTAGCAACAACAGAAAGTTCTTTTTTAATTGAACTAAAGTGTGATTGAAATGTTTGCTAAATTCTTAGAAATGTTAATTTTGAAACTTCGATCAGAATGAAAGAGAAGTCTGTTAGAACTAGCGGGCCTATCTTTTGTTTTAAGAAGGAAAGGAGATAAGGAGGTGAGTTCTACAACAACAAGACGTCACCACCTTATTAATTTCACGAATGAAATAATGATATACAACTGGATCAGCATTTCTGCTGAAGAATTACACAGCAGTTTTATTAATCTGATACGTTTTCGATATAAGACACTTTTGGTTACTGGGCATGCAGATAGATTATTTCTCCCATTCAGTCTTCGACATTAAAGTGCTACTATGACCTAAATTTTTGTTTTTCTTTTCGACTTTTTCTAACGTCAATTTGGTCAATAAGTCTATATTTAACTAACACGCTAGAATTTAGAACGTTGCGAGCGATATAAGCCTTGAAATAGCTTGCCGAAAATCGTGGAAAACCCGTCCGCCATTACTCGGACCGCCATATGCGCATCTTCGCTTCGAGCTTCGAGTGTTCAAAGAGGGAATATACTGAGAATTCACAGGGTTATAAAAGATGTCTTCTTCGTCGAATTCTTCGTCCAGTTTGTCCGGTAGCGAAACCGAAGAAAGCTGCAACGAAGAGACAATGGAATTTAGCGGTGTCGTTCCTTATGATGAGAATTTAGAGCCGTTAGCCACCGAAGAAGAAGGCAAAGAGCAAGAGGAAAGAATAGCTCAAGAGGCCGAACTAGAGCGAGAATACGAAGCAAGATTTACTCGAGAAGTGGAAGTTTCTGCATGGTACGACAAGTAACCTTTTTTTTAAACGTTACGTTGATGTCCTCAGCCTGTTTTTAGCCTTTATTATGAAATTGTTTCGCTGTTGTAAGTAGTATTGTGGGCTCATCTGGGGCACTTTCCTGGCTTCTGATTGGTCGAGAGCATTTGTCTTCTGATTGGGCGAGGGGTTGTCATAGGAACGGAAACCCCTGCCCAGTAGGATCGTGGGCTCAAGCGGAAGTCACATGACCGGAAGTGACGTCATGGGAACCGGAAGTCACGTGTTTTTAGGAGGGGAAACCGCTGAGCAGTTGGAAAAAAGGATCGTGGGCTCATGCAACCGGAAGTCACGTGTTTTTAGGAGGGGGAAACCGCTGACCAGGTGGAAAAAGGGATCGCGGGCTCATACAACCGGAAGTCACGTGATTCGGAAGGAGAAACCGCTGAGCAGTATGAAAAATCGATCGTGGGCTCAAGGGGGAGTAAAACCGCTGGAGAAACGCGGGCGCAAAGTCCAAAGTCCAATTTTGGGAATGGGGGTAGTCCTTTGAGTAAAAATAACACAAAAAAAATAAATAAATACTTTTTATTTGTCATACACATTTTTTCACAACAACAACAACAAGTTCCTCTTTGATATGAGTGTTCCTATTGTTTCACTGGTAGCCATAGGGGTAGGTCTTGAAGGTGTGGGGATCAATGACTCGTTTGTTGTATACCAACTGGTATTGTTTCTGTTGTGGAAACGTGAACAGTTCATAGGTGTTAGGATCCCGGACAATGTGGTGTGAGTTGATGACCTGTGTTTGTCGTGGCTTGAGGAGGGGTCTTTCTATTTCGTCTTTGACATTCTGACGCATGACGTCATAGTTGAGTTGGGTCTTGCCCTCGCTGTTGAGACGGAACCCTCTCACCTTACACTCCACGTGTCCTTGATTAGTGGTATACCCATAATTTTTGGGACCCCCACTCACAAATTCTTCAATGTACTCGTCCTTGCTCAACTCAGAGGTGAAGTCCCCGAGGTAATTCCCCAAGTCTGGGTTGGGTTGCCCCTCGTCTTGCAGGAAGATGACAGAGTCTGTGTCGTAGTAGAGGACACGTTCCTGCAACTGCTCCAGGGCGGCATAGAGTTTGAGCCGGGCATGACAGGTGGTGAAACAGGCTACAAAGATGTTAAGGTTGGGTGACACGGGGATGTCTTCCTTTTCGTACTGATATTGGACCTCTACCATTTGATCATTGATGATGGAGACTTGACGCACGTCGATTGTATCCGTGTTTAAAAACTGGTGGAAGGTTTGGGGGTCATCAAATTCTTTGACTCGGGTTTTGTTGAGGCGTTGACCAAACTTCCCCCACATGGAATTAAGCATCAATTTCGCGAGGGTACGCAACCCTGGGTTCTTTTTGATTTGGTCGTACTCTAACTGGATGCCCTCCTTCTCGTAGTAATCATGGATGTACTTCATTTTAGCTTCTTCGGTGTTGACATCTTTGGGCCATCCACTGGCTTCCTGTTTGACTTTCAGCCAGGTATTAACGTAATCTTCGAAGAGCCCCTCACAGGTATCGTCAAAATGCCAGACTTCATAAATGTACAGGACTTGGTACCCTAGCTCGACGGCTTTCTGTAATTCTGGGCTGCACCAAGTACTTGTCAGGGCGCGTTCCTCGTCGGGGTGAGGGCAATGATAGGATCTGTCTAGAAGGGGTTTGTCCATTTCTTCTTTCACACAACGTCCACAGAGAGGAAAGAGTAGTTTGTCGTCATGGCGGTAAGGCAGCACGGGATGGTACAGTTCACGGGGAGGCAGGATTTTGCATTGGATCAAGCCAAAGTACTGGTGGATGTCCGTATGACCGGGATGTGTAGTAAAGGTTGGATGTCCTTTAGGGTAGATGCTCGTTTTGTTCACCCATGGGTACAAGGAGGTGACATCGATGTAATGGATCTTTTGACTGGGGGTGGCTTGATGGTACAGTTTCACGGCATTGGTACGTCCTCCACAGAAAGCGTCGCGGGGATTGAGGGGTTCTGTCATGTCAAGGTTAGTTACAAATGTACCAATGTCAGGTGAGGTGTGTTTGAGACGGCCCAATCGCATCCCCACATTTCTACCACGGTGTACCCTTGTTGTATTAAATGTCGGGTCCTTTGTTGCGTGTCCTCGTAGGCATCCTGCATGGACCGATCACAGTGGCGTCGATGTGTTTCGTAACGTTTGGGATAACAGCGAGGACATCCATGGAAGAAACAACCATGGTATTCATAGATGGTGTTGGTACTGGCATCGAAACCGTCCACATGGAGCTTGGTACCAGGGATGCGATACTCGCCGTCATTTTTCGCATGTTGAAGATGGGGGGCTTGGTGTTGTTGGCACCAGGTTAACCATTCGATGGCTTCGTTGGACTGATTGACGTTATTCTTCTTCCAAGTAAGGGTGGGTTCACTGGCAATACTGTTAGGGATCATCCGGTTCATACGTAAATCCATGTTGCAGGCAGAAGCAATGGTGATGTGGTCAAAGGGATTGAACCCCGCTTGAGCTTCAAACAATCGTTTGAAAGTCAGACATCCTTGTTTCAAGAGCCGCACATCGGATTTGCAATAGTCCAACAACTCTTGTTGGAAATCAAACACCATGTTATTGGCACGTTGTTCTTGATGCCACGTTTCCAGGGCTTGCTTGTCTTTGGGGGACTTGGTTTCGGGCATGTAGTAATCGAGAGATGGGATGGGTCCCACGTAGTTTTGATGCTCATCACCGGGTACGTTGAACAGGTGAGGGAAGTACCCTTTTTTCAATTCCGTTAATCCAAAGGTTGCGGGAAAGGCGGACAAAGGCATCGGGAGGAAACTCATCGAATCGATAAATCGGATCCGATCGTGTTTGACTTCCAAGAGTTTACATCCGTTGCGGAGTTGTTGGACGATCCGGTTATCACTATGGTATTGTTGGACGACAAAGTAGCCATCGTACCCTTGGAAATTATGAGCGATGACATTGACTTGTCGGGTATCGTTGAGTGTCAAGGTATCCAACCATTCGAGAAAATCTCGGGTACAAGACAGGCCTGGGAAAGACTTGGGTGGATCGTTGTCTTCGGTTTCGGCCACGAGGAGATTGGCAATGTGTTTTTGGTGGGGTTGCATGGCTTCAATGTCAAAGAAGACATGAAGGGGTGGTAGGTCGTCCTCCTCGGGGTTGCTATCAGGTTCCGCCGCGGCGGCTGCCCCTCGTTTGGCGCGAGGCCCTCCCTGGTGTTTCCTCTTTCTCTTCTTGTTTTGAGGGGGTCTTTGAATAAAACAACGATGGGTTTCACTGTGCACGTACTCATGGCAAGACGGGCAGTCTACGTGGTAGCATTGGTGTTTGGCAATCTTGTCTAATCCCACGTCCAGTTTAAAACAAGTACGACAGCGATGGCGACGAAAGCAGACGGAGGACTCTAGGTTGGCTGCAGGTTTGCCAGCGTGGTCCTTCACGAGATGCATTTGGAAACAGGTGTCTCCAAAAAAGTCCCGATGACAACTGTCGCAACGTTGTGTGGCTTTCTGGTTTCGAGGGTACGCTGCCTGGAAATCAGGGCACTCTTTTTGGCGACAGGACCAGCATTGTTTTTTCTTGGTGCAGCGATGTCGTCCCTCGGTGTTATAGGGTTTCCAACAATGGGCACAGACGTAACTGGATCCGAAAAATCCAGGTAGACGAGTGATGACATCATAATGGTTATGGTCGTGCAAGAGGATGAGTTGTTTATCTTTGGGGTCTCCATAGGTGGTGATGTGATAAGATCGATGGGCATCCACCAGGATGATCTGGTAATCGGTGAGGGACGGGGCTTGACTGAAGGCTGTCAAGGCATCGTAACTGCATGGGCCGAGGGGCACCTTGGCTTCGTGTTGCAGGTCCAGAGCTAGGGTTCGCTGGAGTGGTTTTCCTTTGCAAATTGATTCCCATTTCGGGTGTTGGTCCACGCGAGCTTTGGCGGTGACGAGGGCTCTGGCACAACAGAGGTCATCATTATTTTGGATGCGGATGACACTCTTTTTATTCGTCGTCAATGCTTGGTGGGTTGGGTGCCCAGGTTTACCACGACGGGGTCTGCCGGTGCCTTGAGGAGCATGTTGGACTTGAGTAATGGATAATTGAAAGGAGTCATCCATTTCAAATTGTTCGTTGCTGTTGAGGGCTTGGGCTAAGCGGTGGAACAGAGCCTCCACACGCTCTGTGTCTCGACGCCATTCACCCGCCCGTAAACCCCACCCCTGGAAATTATTGTGCAGGCGATTGGAGGCGATGGTGAAGTAGAGGCGATCTTGATCGTGGAGGTCAGGCGTGGTGACTAACACTTGATTCACCGCTCGACGTAATCCGTCTTGGAGAGCTTGGGTAATGTTTTGACCTGGAATCAAGTTCCCCCTTTGACGTAACTGGGTATTGAAATGACGTTCACGTACTCCCATACGCGTGCTCCGACGGTCGACAAAGCCATCGATGTCAAATTCAAATACTCCAATGGCGGAGGTATCCAAACCTCCGCCACTTTGTTCAAGGAGGTGAGTTTGAAAGGCATGTTGCCGTTCTAAATGGTCCATTGCCTGATGACAGAGGTCGTCGTCACTGTCCGGCATCTCTTCAAGGGATAATAAATGCCCATGACAGGAAGGCGTCTCGTGTTCTGGCTCAGAGTCCGAGGTGTTTAGTCCGAGCAAGGAGATGATATCATCGTGGCTAAGGCCACTGGGCCCCGCGCCGTCTTCTGGCGGCGAGGACATGATCAGATGACTCAGCTGGAGTTCGGTCTTCGGGTTTTATAGAGAAAAAAAGGGTCACGTGGAAGGGAATGGGCCAACGAGAAGGAGACCCCATGATGCTTTGGGAGGGGGACTGGGGTGGGGGGACCCCCCTCCCCCCTCTCTAGTTGGGACCCATGGGGCATCACGGGAACGAATAAGTCCCTATAAAAGAAATCGAACCTCCGGCTGAGTCATCTCAAAATGGACTCTGCCCATGAGAAGCTGTTGAAGGAGTTTGAGGCATTTGAAGTGGACCAAGTTTTAAAGGAGGTTAAGGAGTGGAGTCTAGACGACGACCGAGACATCCGGGAGTTTGGGGAAGCGCTGTTGGAGGAGAGAAGGAAACGGAGTCTAGTAGTCAAGGCAACCCAGGCAGCACGGCACACGTACGTGCAACAGCACTGGAACCCGGGCTGCTACCCGCAATTTACCACCGAGTGGTTCATCGAGGGCCTGGACTATTGCTGCCCCTATTGGAGGTACGAATTTAAACGTCCCCTCACGCCCCCACCAGCACCGCGGCCCTCTCCTGATGCCGCGCATCAAGCGTATCAAACGCCCCGCCAGACGTCCTCCGCCAAACGACGACAGCCCCGACGAACTCACCACCACGATGGATACCACCAGCGACGACAGTGAAGACAGCCCCGATGAACTCGCACAGCTCCGGGCTAAAGAAGACCAACGACGGGCGCGGCGACGGGTCGTTAACGCCAGGTACCGGGCCAGGCATCCCCAGCGAGTCGCCGCCCAGAGACAAAGCTATCGGGCCAGGCATCCCGAGCGAGTCGCCGCCCAGAAACGACGGTATCGGGCCAACCATCCCGAGCGAGAAGCCGCCCGGAAACAACGCTATCGGGCCAGGCATCCCGAGCGAGTCGCTGCCCAGAAACGACGGTATCGGGCCAAGAAACGTAAGGGCCTCCCCCTCACCGACGACGACGACGACGATGATGAAATGGCAGAGCGCCAGACCTGCCAACCCCGGTACCGAACCAGGTATGCCAACCGAATAGCAAGAGGGCTCGCGGAACGACAGAGAACGCAGGAAAAACGCCAAGCCTTGGGCCCCCTTTCCCTGACGATCCGTGTGGACGACTTTATGCAAGGCTTTTGGGACTCCCTCTCACCTCGTTCCTCTGCAACAGAACCCATGGAACGAGAGACCCTGACGGTCCGTGTGGGCGATTTTAGCCAAGGCTTTTGGGACTCCCTCTCGCCCGGCCAGGAGGTCATAATAATGGACAGGGCTTCAGGGGCCCTTCATCCCCTGGATTCTTCTTGTGACTTGTGGGACGAGGGAAAGGGGTTTTTAGACAACCTCCTACAGGAGTCAACGGACGTGCCATCGGACGACTCTTTGCAGGATGTTTTCCATGATTTGGGCCCATGGAGCCCCCAGGAGTGTGACTTTGATTTGGAGGACTTTGTTTCGTAAAGAGACAATGCTTGACATTTTCATTTTTTTTTTATTTTTATTTTTTATTGACACAACATGTTATTAAATTTACAATTTGAAACGTTTCTTGGCTTGCATGATTTTCTTGACCACCCGTTCCGTCTTGGTTTTCTTGCCGGGTAAGCGATCAATGGCTTGGATCATCTTGGTATCGGCTTTCCATTTGTCTTGCAAATTCTTGGCACGGCTGTAATCAATGTCGTGTTGTTTCGCAATCTGGTCCAAGCGATTTTTTCCGGGATCCCCTCGTTTCAGACGTTTGGTCAAATGCGTCCCAGGGCCCATGTACTGATAGCCAGGCCAATGAAATTCTTTGCCGGTTTTAGCAATCCATTTTTGGACATCCAGGGCTCCACCGGATTGACGGCGTTTCACGCCCCGTCTCCTCCTCCTCCTCCTCTGGGTGGGCATCTTTTTACTCACTGTCGTAATCCAATCGACGTCGTAACTTTTTGCCTCGGTGCCAATCTTCCCAACCGGGTAAGGGTTTTAATGCTTGCACTTCACGGGAGACGCCTTTGCCTTTGCCTTTGCCTTTGCCTTTGCCTTTGCCCCAAGGACTCTCAGCTAATTTTTTTTCCAAGGTCTTGCGCTGTTCTCGAATGGCTTCTAAACGCGACCGGATATCCCCTCGACTGGTGGAAGGGCTCCCTTTCTTGGGAATCTTACTGGTGGTGGCGGCTGCTCCTTTGCCTTTCTTGGTGGCAGGGGTAATGGGCGGTTTGGGGGTGGACGGACTTCCTTTTATCATGCGCTTGAGCCATTGTTCCACGGGTCCCGTCACCAAATCCCCGGCCTCTTCTTCTTCGTCTTCGCCTGGCGGGCCACCCGGTGCACCCACTCCCACGCCTCCGGGAAATTGACGAATGCGTTTGGTTAACTTGGTTAATTCTTGACTCAACGGTTTGGTTTGAGCATTGACCAGGGCTGGGGGTAATTGAGGGTTGGCTAACAACACATGTTTTTGGGCGGCGAGCGTCGCGGCTTTGTTCAACAAGGCATTTTCGGTGAGTTCTCCTTTGTAATATTGAATGAGTTGCTCCAAGTCCTTGTGGGGAATCATGTAGACCTCGTCCATGGGGGTTGACTACACTCGGAGCAAAGTTCCCCGTCTTCTATCTCACGACAGCTATCACAAAGACGGGATCTCAACATATGTTGGTACTCTCGATACAACAGGTGATATTTATGCTTCCAATAAGAACAGGCGTCTTTCCACTGGTCGGTGGCCCGATTGGCCTCTTGTAACAGGGTGATCCATGTGGCCAGGGTTAACGGGTCGGTCGAGCACATTGACATAACACCTCGTGAAGTCCTTGAAACAAGCCGCGTCCTTTTTGTTGAACCAACCACGCACGACGTTTTTTGATGGAATGTCGACGACGTCCCAAATCGCGTAGCACCTTTTTATAGGGTTGAAGTTTAGCCAGCATGGGGGGTGTGACGGGAATCTTGTTTTTTAAGAAGTTCAAGACCAATTCACTCACAGCATTGATTTGATCGGCATTGGCATGTTGTAACAACTCTTGACGTTTGGAACCATTGGCTTCTTGTAACATGGACCGTAAAAACGGTAATTGACGTCGAAGACGTTGCATCTTTTACCGATGACGACGACGATAGCGTTGGTTGGCTTTTTGGATCGTGCGTTTTATACGTTTATCCGTTTCCAAGGCCACGGCTTTCCCTAATCCTACCATGGCGGGGACCAATAGGTTTAAAAAACCGCCTCGTTGACGACGTCGTCGTCGTCGTAATCTTCTTCTCCTCACCATGGACGGTTCGTCAATAGACGTTGAAGGGCTTTGTTTTGTTTGATCGCATCCTGCGTCTCTTTATAACCTTGACGGGTATTGCGTTTGAAATCGGACCACCAACCCCCACCTCGTTGTCGCCGGTAATGTTGTACATTATCGGTAATGCCTTTTAAGGCTTGCCCGCCTAATTTGCCTAAAGCAAGTCCAAACCCAGGCGCGGGGCCTGAGAGAAACATACTCATGCCATGGGCAATTTTATCCACCAAACGGGGTTTGCGACGCATTAAAGCTCCTCCTCGTTGTTTCCTTTTTCTGCGTCGTCGTCGTCGTCGTCGTTGGACGGCCATGGTTCTAAGAGTGTAGGACTGGGAGGGAGCGGCTTTTTATGGATCCAGTAGTCTTTGGGTTTCAAGGGACGAGGACATCCGTCTACATAGCATAGGGCTTCCAAGGGTTGGTACACAAAATGACGATGGTAATCTTGGAGACATCGTTTGGGTAACGGAGGGGTGAAATCCACAATGGTGTCATCCAAGGTTTGCATCTTGATTAAAAATCCTTCCAGGTCCTCCAAGGGGACACCCCTCACATAGGTTTTCAATTCGGTCAAGGCTTTGGCATAGGTGGTAAACGCAAACCGACTCATGGTCACTTTAAATCGGTATTGTTTAAAATCATTCCATCCTTTGACGACCGTCCCCACCGCCGCCAAACACGCTACCAACGTACTGTTGTCCAAAAGGGGGCCAGCAATCACGCCCGCGGCCATCAGGAGTAACGCCATGCCATTGAACAAGGCATTGATACACTTGTAATGATTCAACATTTTTCGATAACACCACCATTGTTGATGGTAAAAGGCATACAAGGAATCCATCCGTTGTAACAATTCCGGTGGGAAGGGGATGCCAGGACGTCGAGATCCATTCAATAACGACACGACGGTTTTCATCACGGCGATACCCGGGACGACGAGGTTTGTACGCTCGGTGCTCCTCCTTGTTTATAACTGGTCACAATGCTATTGGTCATGGTCACATTAGCAATTTCCCGTCCTTGGGCCAATTGTTCTTGATCTTGTAATAGCATGCGTAAACGTCGTTGTAAATCGGCTTGACGCAAGGTACGTGGGGGTGTACTATCGCTCCAAGATCCTCGAGGGGTAGCTGGATTGGAGGCAGGTGTCAAAGGCGACGTGGGGGTATTTCGTCGTCGTCCTCGTATGCGTCTAGGACGTCGTCCCCGACGACCCCCACCACCACCACCACCGCCACCACCACCACCACCACCACCACCACCACCAGCACCACCAGCACCTCCACCACCACCACCAGCACCACCAGCACCACCACCACCACCACCACCACCACCACCGCCACGTCCAGCACCCCCACCACCACGTCCACCGCCACGTCCACCACGTCCGCCACCACGTCCGCCACCATTACCCCCAGTCCCCGCTGCTGTTCGAGCACCCGCCGCCGCCGCCAAGGGTACGCTAGGAGGCGTCGCAGGCGTTCGAGCCCCAGAAGACTCCGGGGTGGTCTGGGGGCTATGGAATGAGGGTGAATGGGATGCTTGACTTCCTACCCCCGCGGGGGAAGAGGCCTGTGCAGGGGGTACACCAGTCACATCGGGCCAACTCGCGATGACGTCCGCAGAGGGGATGGATTGCATAAACTCATAGAGGGGATCAGGGGGCATTTCCTCCATGGCCGCGTCGATAAGGCCTTCGTCTCCCGTGAAAAACAGATCTTGGAAGGCCCCTGGGGACATGAGATTGCTACTGGACGCCCCAACCCCGGCCGGGGCCACGGTATCGTACGATTGCGGAGGTTGACGGTCTTCATCGGCCATGGTTGCTCTTTTTCCGGTTCCAAAGGGGGTGTCGTGCCTTTATACTCGCTTTTGATAGGTGCGCGTCCATCCTTCGTCTTTTAACAGGTGACTCAACACACGTTGTTGATCGGAGGAGGCGGGATGTAAATCCAGCATCAAATAGCCATAGGGGCGCGTGGTGGCCTGATGAAAGGTCTCCAAGGTGTCTTTCCAAGTCGTCGGAAACGATTGCAGCATGACATTGCGCACCCCTAATTGATCCCGGGGATTCTTGAACGCTACAATGTAATGCGCATTGCGGGATATACTTTTGGCATAGCGCCCCACGGGAAACATGTCTTGGCACAAGTACAGCACCGTCACCCCTTGATGATGCGAATGTTTGGTGAATAAATCCAACACGCGTTTATCGTGACTCCCTTCGTCCATTAAATCATCCAAGACGAGGACCCCCTGTCCTTGAGGAAACCATTGGACCAACGCGTCATGATCGGGAATCCCTTCGTGAAACACCACCCCATGATCTTGCATGCCTTGAAATCGATCTTGCCAAGCGCCATAACAATAATGCACTTGGGTCGGTGGGGTTTCAAACAACTCGGGGTTGTCTACCAAGAGTTTTTCCGTAAACACCGTTTTGCCACATCCCGACGGTCCCACCACCAAGATAGAGGACGGGGTATGAAAACGAAACGGTTTCCCCGTTTGCATGATGATGATACTACCCAGGGAAAAAAAAAGGCACCTTTTTATTGGAATCGGTGGGACTCGAACCCACGCGCAATCCCCCAACACCTGTTTTTCGGGGGATCCAAAGGCTCTACCGACTGAGCTACGACTCCGACACACTTTTTTCCAACGAATTTTATTTAATCATTCCGTTGATGATACGGATGACAACAAAGTTGATACCATCTGGCTTCTTGACCTACAATCAATTGTTGAAGGCGTTGACCGGCTTGATGGTCGTTGCTTACATAATCATGATCCGAAAACTCATTTAAAAAGTCTTGCAAGGTCCGTCCACGGGCTTTGGCTTTCAAGTACAACAAGGCGTAATCACCACAACTCTTGCTTGAAATGGCTTGCAGGGACTTGCCATTGGTCACCACATACTTCCAATATTGCACAATCCAATCTCGTAACGGGGTAGCTTGCACGTACGTGTCCATGGGCAAGGCATAACTGTCCAGGATTTCACACACGTTTCGATCCGTCCACACCGCCAACCAATGTTGTCCCGGTTGATCGTGTGGGTCAGTGTTGACAATGTACCCTTGGGGTTGGGTCTTGACAGGACTCTTGGGTAAACGATCACAGGCCACCGTTCCGTAAAAGTAACGTTTCAAGTGGGGGTCGTCTCGGGCTAAATAATCCAACTGCACATTATTCAAGGCTACGTGTTCCATCTTTAGTGTTGGTAAATGTTATACAACACGGCTCCGTTGCGGTCAATCTCCAGCAAGTTCTCAAATTCTCCATAGACGAGCACCGTTATATTGACACCGGGGGCGGCTCCAAATTCCAAGACCAATTGTAAATCGCCTGTTTGCTTGGGGTTGAGGTTTTGACTGTCGGCACATCCATTGGCCACATTGTCAAACATGTACAAGGTACAATTTTTATCTTGGCCCCAATCCAGCAGTTCCACCATATTGCCTTTCTTTTTACACCAAGCGCCACTGGCTTGCAGAAAACGGAAGTAACCTAGATTATCTCGGGTGCCATTGTTGTGCACTAACTGTAGGGTTTCATAAGGGTATTCTTCGCCTTTGACAATCTGTTTAATGGACGTCAGACCAAATTTCTGGAAGCAGAAAGGATCTCGGGTGACATCTCCATTGAAGGCTCGGCTGTCCAGTAACCCCACAATCAATCGGTCGGGTATTCTGTTTTGAAACAGGTTGGGGATATCAAAGCGGACCAGGTTGTTTTGCATGCTGAACGTGCGGATTTCACTGCGGACGGTCGGGTAAGACGCCACTTGGCCTTCATTGTGTCTTTTTTCAGACAAACTCTGGTAGATGGCGTCATTCAAACGCAGTTGACAGAGATGAAACCGTAGTTTCACATCCCCTTCCAGCAATCGGCCAGCGAGAGCCACTCCATTCAAAAACAGGCTCGGGCCATTGAAATGAAATTTCATCTTGATTTCGATGCCCGGCACCAACAATTTGCCGGTGTGAAACACTTCCAGGTGGGGGGTAAACACCAGACTGTGGGTGACACCTCCAGCATACTTGGCCACTTCAGCTACCATGGCTTCATAGGCCGCTTTGTGATTGGCACTGAGAGCTTGCCAGGCTACATGGTCTCCTGCTTTGTCGCTGTTGTTGTTGGTCCATTGGGGTGGGGAATCCACTTGATTGTACCATCCTTGGGGTCCTAACACGGTCTTGCCATCTTCTCGGTCATAATTCAACAAGGTTTCCAGGTAAGCTTTGTAATGATAGGTGTCGGATTGAGGACTGATCAACGTGCCATTCAATTGCAAGTCAATTTGTTTGATGATGGAATGGGCCAAATTATTGACGGGCCACAATTTCTGGCCACCAAGTTCCCGGCATCCTCCTTTTTCAAACTCAATTCCATGGTAAAGTAACTGCGTCCCAAATCCACAAAATCGTCCAACCCCGGAATGATGAATTCCATGGGATTGATGCCCGTGGTGGTGGGTTGAACGGTGACCATGCGATAGGCATTGATGCTAATGTCCGTGGGCGGCACCTTGAAAATCCGTAACACCGGGTTGACGGTCCCTTCGGAACGTGGGTGAGCCGGGGCGGTTTGTGTACTCACGTCAGGCATGTTTAACGTCGTTGTCGTCGAGTACTGGTACCCCGTCGTCGTCGTGAGGGGTATTTATACCGTCGTCGTGCTAAGCGTTGTCTCAAATCAAACCCGGGCAGTCTCATCACCTCGGGACTCAACCATCCGCCACGTTGTCGTCGCATGAGTTTCCAAAACAGATACAGGCCTCCCCATTGAGACAAGCCCCGATTACTACGAATCCGTCGAGGTCGTGAATGCACGGGGTCCATGTTCACACGCCCAAAATATCGCGTGCACGCTTGGTTTGTTTGGGAAATAAGGCCGTGGCTACCCGCACGGCTTGTTTCACGTTCTTCTGATTCAACGCTTTCTTGGCTTGTTTGGTAATTTCTTTTTTAAGGACGTCTTCGGCTTTGCGTTTGATACCGCGTGTCAAACCCGTTTCCAAGCCTCTCTTGATATTACTAGGCAGTTTTAAAGGATTTCGCGTGCTTTTAAGGCCTTGGAACCCACCACGCATGAGCTCCCTCATCAACCCACTGCCATGTTGATCATACCACTCGTCGGTCCGAAATCGTGTCAAACTTCCCCCTCGCATGGTTGTCTTCTTCCCCAGGGATACACGTTTTGTTTGGGTCACAAGCCTCGCCTCTTTTTATACCGTCATCGGCCTTTCTTTTTCTTCCGAGTGGTCGCTGCTTCCATGGCTTTTTTGCCACCGTAACCCGCGGCACCACCCACCGCTCCCAACGCGGCGGCTTTCCCCACAGCTATTAAAGCGGGCACGAGAGCGGCCAGAGGTGAGAGACCACCTCGTTGCCTTCGTCGTCTTCTTCTTCGACGTGCTCTTGTCTTTGTCATCTTGTTGTTGTTGTTGTTGTCAAGTCACACGCGTTTTTTTCTTTTTATGCCTTTTTGAAGTGCAAGGTGACCAGGGTGTTGCCTTTGCCAAACCGGACCAACTTATCCTCGGTGCCAGACGTTTCGGTGACTTGCATTTGAATGATTTCCACCACTTCATTACGAAGCGGTAGGTAATGAATGTGCAACGGTTCAAAGTACATGGTGCCTCTGCCTTCCCGCTTGTAGTGGATTTCTCGCAACAAATCGGTGACGCGATTGCCGACCATCATACTGCCTGCCACGTCCGAGTACACGTGCAACGATCGTGAAGGGTCCCCCACCACCGAACGAAACGCCACATTCAAGTTGGTGAAACGCCACCCACAACTCATACTCAATTGCAAATGATCCGGTAAAATCGAACGCACCGTCCAAAAGACCGGGTTGTGCTGATCGTCGTTGACATCGTTCCAATCGTTGCCAACGGGTTTTGTCATGTTGGGGATTTGATCCCCCATGAAGTCTTGTTGTAAGTTTGGCCCCAAAATCAACCCACTGCTAATTTTACGTAACCATCCCATCTTGACAGCCAACTTGGTGTAGATGTACAGGGCGGGCATGTCCGTTTTGCAATGACAGATATTGGTGTTGTCAATGAGCAGATCTTCCCCTTCCCACTTGAACTTGACGTAGGTGTGTTTGCCTTGATCGTTAACAAACCGACCTCCTTGAATCGCCGTTTCCTTGCGTTGTTGTTCCAAGTGAGCAATGGTGGCTTTCATGAAACTCACCCCATCCACCACCCAATCCAAATGTTGAATGTCATTAATGAGGGTTTCAGCCGTCCCTCCTCTCGAGGCCATTTCCCCAACACTTCCCCCCGGTTTGGGGTAGTCTTGGTCCCAGGACGTCGACATGATGAACCCATCTTTTTGCACCAACTCGTACAAATTGACGTGCGTATCCGGTAAGGAAATGGCACTCAACCCCACTTGCCACGAACCCCCTTGTAACCGTAATGGTTGAGGTAAACGAATCTTGAACGAATTGGCTTGGTTGTTGGGAAATTAACGTCGGTTGGCATGACTGGGTAACGTCACGTAGAACGACATCTTTGTCTTCTTCACACCACCACGTCCCTTTTAAAGTGGAGGGTCAGGAGGGTACGTCCTTCGCCAAATTGGACGAGATCCCCATTGGTTTCGGCCATCTGGGTTTCCACGATTTCCACCACTTCATTGCGTACGGGGACATATTGAATATGGCGAGGTTCAAAGTGGGTGGTGTTTTGAGGATGGTACTTGATTTCTCGTAAGAGATCGGTGATGCGACCTCCTACCATGCTGCTGGTCCCTACATTGCAATACACGTGCAAAGGACGCGTCGGAGCAAATTCCGACGAGGGACGAAAGGTCGCGTTCAAATTGACAAACCGCCAAGGACACGATAGACTCAATTTCAGATAATCCCCTTCCACTTTCCAAAAGGTGGGATTGTTGCCGGCATTGCGGACATCCGTCGGGTTCGGAATGGTAGACATGCCATCCAATTCTGGTAAGAGATTCGGACCCAATCGATACTGCCCGGGGGACCCTTCTTCAATCCATCCCATTTTCAGGGCTAAGGTTCTGCCCCATGACACGCGCGCCACATGGGTTTTGTAATCTACTGGCTTGGTATTCAACAACAAATCCCCTTCCGAGGTCCATTCAAAGGTCGGGTACATTTTGACGCCATCGGGTCCCACCCATTTGTCTTTGGGTTTGATTCGTTTAGCACGTTCTTGCTGGTAACGATACACCAGTTGGTGAAAAAATTGACCTCCGTCAACGAGGTCATCTCTTTTCTCATGTCTTGAGCCTTGACGGTCCATTCCTGCTCTTCATACCACCATGCCTCCTGTCCCCATCGTCTATTTTGAAGTCGTGTTCGTGCCATCGTACGTACAACAAAGGATGGGAATCGCCCACGCCTCCTTCTTCCACTATCACGGGAATGGTGGGTAAGGATAAACTCGCCATGCCCACCATCCATCCTCGTCCCACAAATCGAATGGGTTTCGGCAATCGGTTTCTGAAATGATGACTCTTGTTCCCAGGAAACTCTTTGGTACTCGCATGACTCATCAACGTCACGTAAAACGACGAGTTGGGCACCCACGTCATTGTTTAGTCGCGTCGTCGTCTTTTGGATGGCTTGGGTGGACTTGTCTTTTTCCTCTTGGGTGGCTGGAGAGACGTCACGTCACCACGAGCAATCCAACTATTGTACTTGTCGGGCCACCCTTTCCACTTGACCAACCATCGATCTTTTTGACGCTTAAGTACCTTTTCGATGCGAAACACGTCGGACACGTGGACTTTTTGTAAATCCTCTTCATAAAACGTGCCTTGGACGGGGGTGTCATCCCATTCGTGAATCTTATAGGTGGGCACGGGGCCCGGGATCACACGATGCACCACAAACACTTCTTCGGTCCAACCGGGGAGATAGCCTTTTTCAAACGTCCGATGAATCTTGTTGAGACGCACCCGATCGCCTACTTTGAATTGAGGTTTTTTCTGGCTTTTCAACCGTTGGCCGTACAATCGTTTCCACACGGCTTCTTCGTTGTCCCACGTCACGTCTTGAGGGGCCATGCCAATACTTCGATGACGCGTGGCATTGTACCCTTGCACCAACTCGGGTAACACGTCGTCAAAGCGTAAGGTGTTGGCCGCGGTAAAATACCGGTACAACCGTTCTTTCAAGGTGCGGTTAAATCGTTCCACCACACTGGCCTTCGCATCTCCTTCGGTGGAAAAATGGTGAATCCCTTGCTCGTATAGCCATCGTTGAAACGTCCGATTATAAAATTCTTTCCCCCGATCCATTTGCAATCGGTTGGGGTGTCGTCGTCCTTTCAAAATCTTCTCAAAGGCTTTCACGAGGGCCACCCCCGTTTTGTCTTTCAAGGGTTGCACCCACGCGTATTTCGACAAGACATCCACGACCGTCAACAAGTAGCGTAGGCCCCGATTATATTTGGCCAACGGTTGCACTTCGACTAAATCCGCGACCCATTGATCGTCCAACCCTCCCACGATCACGGGGACGGTGGGAAAACGACGACGTCGTGGTTTATGTAACGTGTAGGCCAAATCCCGTTCCAAGACCCGTTGGGCTTTTTTCAAAGGGAGACGATGGGCTTTGGCAAACCGTTGCACGCCTCCTAAACTCCCTGGGGCCCGAGGGTCGTGGTAACGACTCAACCATGATGGGGTGTGTTTCTTTCGAGGGGCCATACGTTCTGGCATTCATTCCATAAGGTCGGTATGGAAGGGATGGTGTGGGGATGCGCCTTTTGAATGATTCGATACCATCGCCACGCGTCCGGATGCGCTTTTAACCATACGACAAACACCACCCATCGATACAGGTTACGATCCACGTGGGTTTCTTCAAAGACGTGGAGAGGGTGCGCGTCCTCGGGACATGGGGGAATCGGGATCTTGGCCCCGGGTTGGTGATCATATAACACTTGGCACAGGGATTGATGGCATTGCCATTGCCCCAAGGACCAGACAGACTCCCACGCATAACACACAGCAGACTCCATGGACTAAATAAAAAATTTTTATTCGTTCTCTCATTTAAAAGAGACCGTCATACACGACCGTCTCGAGGCTTTTCTGCCAGTTCTCGACACTGTCACTGTACTTGGGGGGTGGTGGAGCCGGGGCGACCATCATTTCTTGACGATTCTTGAGATCATGAATTTCTCGCAGCAATTGTTTCTTATAGTCTGTCAGGGGGCGATCCTCTTTCCTTCGAGGGGGCGGACCAGGAATGTCCACGCCACGCTTGGGATACCCTTGAGCATCACGGCTGGGTAATTCAGCGAGTGGATCGGCTTTCTTGGGCGGGTTGTCATGAAACCAACTCCAGTACTTGGGACCCAAGGGTTGATCGGCCCACCGGAAGAAGCCACACTGTTTCTTGGAACAATTCAGAAACAAGCGATCGGGGTTCTGGGTCGAATGGCTCTGTTGTAGCGTGGCGGGTTCCCGGCAAAAGCACTGCAAACAAGTCCACATGTCCAACACTTCTGCATGAGGCTGACTATAGACGGCTTTCATATACTCCAGGGCTTGATCTTGTCCACAAAACAGCAAACACGGTTGCATGGGACATTTCACATACTTCCATCCCTTTTGAGATTCTCGTGCCTCCAAACGCACATCATGGCAAGGGCATACCATCGTGTCTACTGACGTTCTTTCATTGTTGTCAAACATGGTCATCAGGGTGAATTGAGGTGGTGGTGGCTCCACCATGTCATTCAATTCTTTCATCATATCTTCCACCGCCGCTCGGGTGTCTTCCACCACTTCGCGTACCCCCGGATCACAGGTCACATTCTCTTTCTTTTTCTTCTTCTTCCCCGCAGGAGGGTCGCTTGGCTTTCTCTTCCGTTCGACCGACATCGTGCTCACGATTTTCACCCCTACCACCGAGGCCTTTTTATACCCATGACCCTTACCTGTCATTGGTCAGCTTATCCTGACCTTATAAGGACGTCTCATCGTCCCATTGGTCACCTTATTCAATCCATAAAAGGACCTCTTGTCTTCCCATTGGTCAACTGTCTCTATTTAAGGAGCTCCCTGGGTCCTCCAACTCGTCATTCCAAGTAGATGGACTACTACCAAGATCTCAACCGAGACGACTTTGCTTCCACCGAAGAGTATTTGGCTGAACGGGTCAAACGAGGTCTAGCAGCGGGATTCACGTTCCAACAGTGCCGACAGCACCACGTCATTGATTTCGGCTTGGCCTTAGGGTTGACTCCCACTGAGATTCTAGCTATTATAGGCCCTGACACCGGGTACGTATTTCCCAACGAATGCCACCCAACATCGACATGATTGGAGAACAAGATCTCGGTGCCTTGGAACTCCAGGTGGGTCATGGCCATGTGGTCTACACAGGGGGAGCCAAAGGTACGGATGCACTCGTCGAAGAACAAGCCAAACACTTTGGGATGCAATTAGAAGTCCTCGTCCCCCCGAACCATCCTCGAGCTACCTTCATCACCCCTTCTACGGTGGAAGTCCTGATGCTGGCCAACCCACATCTTCACCAGGCAGCGGAGAAACTAGGGAAAAAAATGCCCAGTCATTTTTACACCCTGCAATTGCTGCAACGCAATTATCAATTGGCCAAAAAAGCCCATACCATCTATGCCTTTGGCATCTTGGAACCGGATCATAAACGCGTGAAAGGAGGCACTGGTTGGACTGTGCAATTGGCTATGGATCAAGGCAAACCCGTCTACCTGTTTGACATACCCAGTCAATCATGGTACCGCTCGGACCATTACTACCAAGTCAACGAGAATGCCGCCACCCTAGTCACTGGCAGTCAATTTGTCCCTTGGGGCCCCAAAAAGCCGACTCTTCATCAAAGCAGTGCTATTGTGGGATCCCGGGATGTGGACGAGAAAACCCGAGCCGAAATTCAAGCCTTATTCAACCGCACGTTCTGTCTACCCGAGAACATTGATCAATTACGCATGGAACTGGAAGACTTTCATTTGTAAAGACTTTCAATCTGTACATAGCTTTCTTTTCAATTCTTTTAGTTTTTATTTTTTCAATCTGTACATACTTTCTTTTACTTTTTATTTTTTCCAATTGTAGTTTTTCCAATTGTAAATAGGAACGCCCCACCCGCGTGGCAAAGAAGACGAACCACCATTTGTAAAAAAACATCAACTCTTTTTTAATTAAAAATTTTAAAAACTCACATCACTGGTTTTGCACGTTCATCATAAATAGTTCGTCTTGACTCACATGCGTCTTGACTCACAAATAAAAACAAAATGTTCAAGGAAACAAAACACGACGCACTTGGTCCCGCAACCGCTCTCTCCTCTCCCACTCCGCCCGCCGCCGCTGCTCCCGCACCCGCTCCATGTCCCCGAAATACAACCTGATTCTCTGCCATGGATGGCCCGCATACACACTTGGCAAATACAGCTCTAGCTCATTGTCCATTTCCTTAAAGTGTTCGAGGGTCATGGGCCACCGCCATTCCAAATGGGTCCAGATGCGATGCTGGTCCACCCAAGGAATGATTTTCCGGACCAGAGTGCCCAGCAAGGCTTCTGTGATCTGTTGATGGGGCCGGCCCTCCCGTTCTCCATTCTCGGTCCACACCATACACCTTAAAAACAATTCAAAAAAGGCAAGCACGCGTCTACGGTTCAGAGGGCGCCAGGTTTCCTCTTCTCTCTCCCGCATCACTCTCGTCTGCCGCTCCACTCCTGTTCTCTCCCGTCCCGCTCTCCTCCTCAAGTAGTCTGGTCCTCCCACGTTCACAGCGCTGGCTAAGGAGCCCAAGGGCCTTCTCGTTTCTGACATTTTTTTCCTTCGCCAACTGACATAAGTCACACAGACCAGACTCAAAGCTAGGAATGGCGTCCTGGGGAATCCCTTGACTTATATACCTCGATCCGCGCAATGCCTCATGGGCTATCTAAGGAGGGGGGAGGGGGTCCCCCCACCCCCGTCCCCTCCCCAAGCATCATGGGGGGCTCCTTCTCATTGGTGCCTTCCCCTCCCGGGGGACCCTTTTGTTTCTCTATAAAAACCACCGTCCCATTTCATGTTTTCACACTCATGGATGATCCAGTCCAGAAGCCCAACAAGTGATCCTTTCACCTCATGGCTCAATCCAAACCATGTGTGGCCTGTAGGAAACCTGTCACCAAACAAATCATTTTGATCTGCTGCGAACAACCCTGTCATCTAACCTGTGCCACCCTGTGGGGAAAAAAAAGTACCGATCCTAACAGTGGTTGCTTTAGCTGTGGATACGGAAATAGCATCCCAGTCCTTGAAATCCTCAATGAAGAATGGAAAGAAGACCCCCAATGTCATACAGGCACCGGAGCCGCTCAAGGATTCTGGGGAAAAATCTTCAAGTTTCCGGATACAAGCAGCAACATACCCCATTTTCTTGGCCACACCCAAAGCGAAGTCCTTTCACACATGAAGAACATTTTGAGTTCTCAGTAAGGACCCCATGTTTGGACTCACTTGTTGTCAAACAATACGAAGGACCAATAAAAGATGTTCCATGACACTTTGTTGTGATCTTTATTGATTCTCTACACAATCATGTTCGTTGACTTTTTCTGGAAAGTTCAAGGGTAATGATGGTTCGGCCTTGTTTAAAGGGAGCCGGCTGTCCGTCGGCTGTTTGAATGTCCATGGCAATGCTGTCAAAGATGGTTTGGCCCAGAGGAAAATACCTCCGTTCCCTGGTATCAAATTGATGCTCGGTATTGCCGGCATCCAAGGTACGTAAAAATCCTTTTTCTTGATTTCCCACAATGCTCGGTGCCACCAGATCCGTGTAAATCATCAATGGTTGTTGGCCTTGTTGCGGTTTCACCGTGGGGGTGGTAGGAAAGGGTTGTCGACTCAAATTCGGACCCAAGAACAACTCATAATCAAAGTCGGGGTGGGTAAAGGTGACGGAGACGTGACCAAACGGGGGATATTTGCTGACAGGCCCAATGGCGGGTTCCCATTTATGCCGATCGTTGTAATCCACGATATGTTTCACCAGATAATTCTTTTCTTGGACAATGCGTTCACTTGGCGTTCCATCTTTCACCAATCCCATCAAGCCCGCCAATTTCCATTCCATTTCAAATTGCATGTTGGCCGGTATGAGGACATACAACGAATCTAATTCAGAGGCGATGCCCGTCTTGGTGATTTTCACATAGGGTTGAGCCAGGTTAAGCGCGGCTAGTTGTTGTCGTTTGGCTAAATCGTCCACGTCCATTTTGGTTATATCCATCATGACTTCCATGCGTTGTTTTTCCATTTCGTACGCGATGGCAATCCAGGCTTCTTTCAACGTGGGGTAATACCCTGGCGGTAAATAAATTTGTTTGGTGACTTTCAGGGGCGCCGTGCCATCCGCCCGTTTTGGCATGTATCTCACATCTGTTTTCATCCAATGTTTTTGACTATCTTCTTGCGTCCAATTCTGCTTGGTTTGATCTTCCAAGGATTGATTAAACCCCGGGTGGGACATATGCACCAACGCCACTTCCCAATCATCTTCCACCAAATAATAGGAACGAGGCAGTCGTGCCGTAAATTTTTGACCCGTGCCTTGTGCTTGATCACTGAGCAGAGTGATGTAAAAACTCATGGTGACTACTCCCTCACTTAGGGTTTACCCCTTTTATATTTGCCCCGCTGCCCAACTTGGACTTGTGCCATATCAAAACCATATCAAACCCATATATGGCCCATATATGGGTCACCCCCATTCCAAAAATTGGACTTTGGACTTTGCGCCCGCGTTTCTCCAGCGGTTTTACTCCCCCTTGAGCCCACGATCGATTTTTCATACTGCTCAGCGGTTTCTCCTTCCAAATCACGTGACTTCCGGTTGTATGAGCCCGCGATCCCTTTTTCCACCTGGTCAGTGGTTTCCCCCTCCTAAAAACACGTGACTTCCGGTTGCATGAGCCCACGGTCCTTTTTTCCAACTGCTCAGCGGTTTCCCCTCCTAAAAACACGTGACTTCCGGTTCCCATGACGTCACTTCCGGTCATGTGACTTCCGCTTGAGCCCACGATCCTCCTGGGCAGGGGTTTCCGTTCCTATGACAACCCCTCGCCCAATCAGAAGACAAATGCTCTCGACCAATCAGAAGCCAGGAAAGTGCCCCAGATGAGCCCACAATACTACTGTTGTACAGTACTGGGCAAAAGTAAGTTGACAGTCTCGACTCGAAACTCGATTCTCGATCCTCGATGTTTTCGCGAATCGAGAATCGAGTTTCGAGGCTCGAGTTTCGAGTTTCGAGTATGGAGGATCGAGTTTCGAGTTTCGAGACACTCGAAGAATTTTTTGAGACTCTCGAAGAGGGATTTCGAGGAAACGATTTATTTCTCGAATACAGAACAATAACAACGAACAATAGCAATTTACGTGAGGCAAACTTAAAAATCCGAAATCTGACCTGTTTCGATTTTATCCGCCGGGAATGTATAAACACCATTTCTGATTTGCATGTATTATACGTAAATACTGGAATCTTTTGAATCGAAATGTTAATAAATATATCTGGTACAGTCTTGTCATTTCAAGAAAATTTCGTGCTGAAGCACAAGCAGTGGCGCAGATGACAAGTAAAATAACAATCGCACGTGACGCCTTGAATTTGCATATTTATCTAAAACAACTTAACGGGTAGAGATCACGTTCGTCTTTCTTTCGCCGCTAATGTCTCCGTCTCTAAACCTCTGAGAAAAAAGATTAAACCAGCAAAACACTCTGCTTTTGAAGTCACAATCTGTGATAAAGATTCCCACGATGCGCCGAGTATTTCTCGATAATATTATTGCGAGCGAATGTGGCTACAGTGCTGCAGATGAGAATAATACGCATTGTACCAAAAAAATAATGAACTGAATCAAAGTGACAGAAAGTCTTCTCTCTTGTGAAATCGCGATTATTCAGTGAGCTTGCAGTGCAATGAGATTTTGCGAATCAATGAAATCTCGCGACATAAATACTATTATAAATGAACATAACAAATTAGCCGAGTCTAAAAGAAAATACACTTAGACGAGTTATAAAGAATATAGGTTGAAGATGAGTGTGTGTTTGTTTTCCTTGATTTGTGAATATCACAGCAAAGTGACAAATACGCGCGAAACAAAAAATTCCGCGAATTCACTCACCCTTCGACGACTTCTTTCACTGAGAGAAACAGAGGCTTCTTTCCATATTGTCGGAACAGAACCAGCCTTCAAACGTCTCTCTGTTCCCTTGATATGGACTGCACGTGTAAAGCAATCGCTCGTAAAGTGTAGCGAACATACACCAAACGATCCTTTCGAATTAAAGTTTTTCCTGTGTTGTAGCACAAATCTCTTCCACTTAACACGTTTCGTGAAGGTTCTTGGAGACACGTGCATCGAAATTCCCAACTCTTTGTTAGAAACACGATCGCAATCTTGCACTACACAACGTCCTGAAGGCATTTTATAGCCATCGACCCAAGAAAAACTCTCCGGATACTTCTCACTTCTCCAAGATTGCATACACGATTAGCCACGTTTGTTTGGCCTGAAGTGCGCATATGACGTCACTTCCGATCGCGCGACTAGACCCAACTCTTTCGATTGGACTCGGCCATTTTTGAATCGAGTAATTGCGGAGGGCCAAAGCCGAAAAACAACGGTAAAATAATCGAACTTCCCGTGCGAATATTGGAATAAAACTTGGCATGGTAAGTTTTCATCACTTCTTGATTTCAAAAATGAAAAGAAAAGGAAATGGAAAATTTTGATCATAGTACCACTTTAAAGAGAAAAGTAAACAGAACGAAAAAAATTGATGGAATTAAGAATTCTAACATAAAAGTGTCCTTTTTATGACTTGGATTACAGGGAATCGCCTATCTCTCAACTGAATGTTGCTGGTTATATGTCATAAAAATACAGTGGAACCCCGATATTACGGACTCCTACGTAACGAAGACCCCAAGGGTATATGAACTTTATTTTCCAACTGTATTAGTTATTGTACAAAAAGCGCGCGAAACGAGTACAAATATCCCACGATATTGTACATTTGGTTATTGTACAGTTAGTTATTGTACAGTACCGTGCGCGCGCTCATCTTGTTACACTTGTAGTTTTTCCTTCAAGCTACTGAAACAGGTTGAAAAAGGCTGAGTCGGATAATAAATCTCTTATTAGGTGTTTCCGTGTGAAGTATCGCCGTATATTTTTACTCGTTGTTTGTATTTTGATTAGCCCTGCGGGTTCGTTATAATACAGCACAACTCGTAAAAATATACGGCGATACTTCATACCGAAACATCTAAAAAGATATATATATTTTTTCAGCCCAGTTGTAGTAAAATGTATGGAAAAGAGCCCCGATATAACGAACTCCGTTATAACGAACACATTTTTCCATTACCTTGGACTTCGTTATATCGGGGCTCCACTGTGCTCTGAGACCAAGTAATAGGATAGGACTGACAGCACATTGCTCTTGAAAATTAGTAACAAAGTTATCAGTTGAAGCTTGGTGGTCTCTAGAACTGGCCAGGAGGTGAGAATTTCATTGCTGCAGCTTAGAAAATGTTAATTGCCTGATTTCATTGATAACTCAAAATGATCTTAATTGAAAGTGAATCATCTTTCCCAAAGAGTTCCTGAGCCAAACAGTAGCCCAATTTCGATATATTAAAATTCATCTACGAGGCTTAGGGGAGTAATATAAGGACTTATATGGGTTTATTCCCCTAAGCCTTGAAATGATGCCTGTTGTTTAAGACTAAATTTTAATGGGCGATTCACAGAAGTGTTTTGACCGAAAAGTCTTTTGAAATCAAAATTTCGCCTAGTAGACAAACTGTCTGTTTTTTTTTTCAGTCAATATTATTAATATTATCAAGAGAACTATTAACAAGGCTTAATTCAGCTCCTTACGTCCTTCCCCCCCCCCCACCAACCCACGGCTGACCTCCACCCCCACCCCCACCCCCGGCTGGCCAACAAGGCATATAATGCAAAAATGCCAAGCAACGCCCCTGGCATCGGTGAAAGAACACCAGGAGGAACTCCTCCTCAAGAGATGTTATTCGGGGAATTTTGGCATGAATGATTTTCTCAGTTTCGTGACTTAGTTTCAAATATTGTTCGTTGCCTAAAGATGAACGCGCCTGATAAACCAAAGGAAATGCTATCTAGGTTGCGGATCACAAATTTATGCTTTATGTTGATGCCTCCTGTCGGGAGCGTAAGGAAAATAGACCAATTATCTTGTGTGGGTGCTGCTTATATCGACTAGATAATTCCAAAAAGCCCTATTTTAGAGCCTATTTATCTAAGGCAAAAACACATCTGCACTGGTAAGAAACGAACTATTAATTATGCCAGTTAGAAGAAAATGGCACGATTTAGACAACTTTAAGTATCAACGCTTTTAAACTGTAAAAAGGGAATAAAAGACGCAGCTGCTCGGCGGTTATCCGAGAAGTAATACCAAATATCGATCGTTATTATGTACGCTAGTAACTTGCTTGTACTCAATATTACAGCACAGAGTAATAACAGCACAGGCCAAAATCATCTTTTGGAGGTACGTTTTTAAATCAGCTTTCCCTCAAATCACCATGCACTGATATTTACACACTCGTTTAAAGAAAAGTTAAACGACAACACATTTTTAATTTCAATGTATTCCTCTCTGTATACCGTAGCGCTGGTTTTATTACGACAGTGTCGGTTTTAATTCATTTTCTTTTTTTTTTTTACTATTTTTATTTGCAATCACACGACAACAATGACAACAACAACAACAAAATACAAAAAGGAAAAAAAAAAAAACAGTGCACAACCTGCAAGGTTTACCACTAATTCGATTTTACTGGCGAGGAATAGTTGTTTTGCCATTAAAGACGTACTGTCACGCGGCTCAGATAACTTGAAGCAAACATGGTCTACCTTATAGTTATACATTTTCCAACACAGTGGTTTTTTTTGTTTTAAACTTTGTCACCGTAGAGTTTTCTCTACCTTTTACTTATTCTGTACGGAAGGGTGCCACCAGCATCTCTTTGGGTCGAGTTTATTTACTTAACTCCATCGACCTGTGTTCGGATTATAGGTTTCCACTTCTTCTCTCACTTATGTTTTTCGTTATCCTAGATTAACTTGGCCAGAAAGTAGTTATGACAATTTATCTAACGTCGTGCAGATAGTTGGTTAGATCTCCTTTCTAGCACTTTTTTGTCTGATCATTTGGTCATTTGCCAAGTGATTCATTTTAACTCTAACTCTAACAATAATTCTCCTCCAATATTCTCTCTTGTGCATTACATGCAATCTAAATAAAAAGCAGCACGATTAACAATCAGAAAGGTCTCCAAGAAATGGTGTAAACTGTGATAGAAGTGCAACAAAAACATACGAGAAGTTCCCATGGTAATAATAAACTTTTGTAGAGCACAAATGAATGAAATAAGTTGACCCATATCCGAACTTTGGAGATAATGAGCAAACCAACAATTTTGTTTAAGAGGATATTAAGAATTTTTATTGCATCCATCTTACATTTCACAGAAGCTGGCCCACGCTCTACTGAATTAAGGTGGCTTACTATAGTTTTTCTGAGATGCAATTGCGCGCGCTGAGAAATTCTCTCTTACGCCATTTTTTTTCGCGCGCGCAATGCTTAACGCCATCATCGAGAAAAAGATGAAAACATCTCTGAATTCTGGCTTGTAGAAATCGCTAGTGGCATACTGTGAAACATTCTTTTTCATGAATAGGTGAAGTCTTGACGCAGTTAGTGAGCGCTACCGGTGTAAAATATATGTAAGACCTCGAGAAGTTGTTTTCATATTTCTTATTTTTATCGCACGCTCCATATTACGTCATTTCAGCGCGCGCTTAAGTTGTAGGCATGCTCAGTTTTGCTCACGAAGGAGGTCGCAAAAAAATTGTAAATCGACTTTTTGAAGCCAAACTACTTGAAAACTGACCGTATAACCTACAGTGAAAATTTCAGAATCGATTTATAGTAGTAACGTACACTTGTAGACAAAATATTAGCAAAATCTATAAGAGCCATTTTTAGTAATTCTCAAAAAGGCCAAAATTCGACATTTTCTTCATTAGCAGAAATTCTGCCTTACAGATTTTCATTTTCTTTAAGATAGGTGTTTATTTGTAGCTTCTTTCAAATCCTGAAAATCTGAGGTAGGGTTGTACGGTTAGATTTTGAGAAAAAAAGCCCTGAAAAAGTCTAGTTTCCAGTCCCCTCGTAGGGCTCGGTCCGTTATTTTTAATATTTTGTAAGCTTCTCGTATTTCTTTTCTACCATAAAATCATTTCTTTCAACAGTTATAGTGACAAATGACCCAAAAGAAAACTCCTGTTGGTTATAAACTAAATATTTAAAAAGGTTATTTTTCTCTTCTGAAAACTGTAGTAAGCCACCTTAAACACGTATAATATCCTCATTGCAGACGACAGTATTGTCAAACAGCCACACTTACAAATTATGATTATCTTGTTTCAAACATAAAAAATATGAAAAAATATTAACTTTACGCCTTACTATAGATGTAATGATTCGTCTCTGAATCCAGGGACAATAACTTAAGGAAAAACACTTCACCATGTTTGGTAGATCTTGCATACAAAACGACATTTCTAGTGTGCATTTCAAAGTAACCTGATCGATGTTTCGTTCAATGATATTAGTTCTTTGTAATAATCCAAGGTGCAGCTGCTTTAAGCAATATAAGGAAAACACATTAATTTAGCATATTCTAGACACCGAACACAATAATGTTCATTAGACATGATGTGCTAAATCATGAATTCAGGGAAAAAACTTAATTACACAATCACGAGAGTAAGAACGAGCTGTTGGTCCAGAGAATTTTGGTACATGACATTTTAGTTTATCGAGTTTTTCCCAACTTAACATGTTCGTGGCATGTTTGCTTTGGATTCACTTTTAAACTGACATTATGCAAAACAAAATATGACAATTCTCTTCACCGATCGGAAAGTGAAAGTGATAGATGCTGGCTTTTATAGACTGAAGGAAAGCGAATTGTCTATACATTTGCAAGGTCTCTGAAAAAGGTATATGGTGGTATAATTTTTTTCGGTGTATGTTCTTGTTTAGTGATGGTTCTTTCAAATGACGCTTTTTTTGTGCTGTCATACCAGGGGTACCCAACAAGTTAATTCAAGGAAACCTTACCAGAAATTGACGACAATATTGCGGACAGAGGGTCGTTCGGCGCCTTAAAAATGGCCACCGATTCAATAGTAAAATGTATGGGCAAAAACGGAAAATGGAATTTCCATACTTAAAACAGCTTCACGACTACCTGCCGCGGTCTGAATGAAAAGAAAATCCACTGTAGTATTTATAACCGTAATTTTTATGTACATTGCGCCGAAGCACGATCCGCCAACTCTGCTTTTGTAACAGACATAACACAGCTCCTTTAACTCTATTATTTTTTTCACAAAAGGGGCGACTAGCTTACCTGCTCTTCTTTCCTGCAAGGGCTGTTTACATCGGTTCCGAGGTGCCGCGCTCGCAAAATATTGCTAGATGTTTACACTTTAAAATGCCATTAAAATCCGCTTCTATTTGCTTTAAACCGCTCCACCAAATTTACTTGAAAAAAGCACAATTTCAAGATTACTGTCGTTGTTCAAAATGACCGGAAAGCACCGTTTCGCTTGCAATCCGTCGCCGAAAGCAAGGCTTTCTTGTAGATTTTTGTTGATTTCGACCGCCATTTTTGGCTGTCTTTTTAAGGGGGATAACGCTGGATAGTTGTAACGTGGACTCCTTAATAATATTCGGTTCTCTCTTTGCGGCAAGAGAAATAATTCTACAGTTTTCCTTCGAGAAAAAATGTCATCTTTCCTTAGTGAGCGTGAAAAGCTGGAGATCGATCACAAACAACGTCACAACAACGGACAAGGATACATAGACTGTTTATTCGATGAAGTTAAGATCGGTTCTTCGTTTTAAAAACGACGGAATTATTTGTTGTCGACAACAGAGGAATTATTGCGTTACAGGCGGTACAGAAGAATATCATGGACTTTGGGCGTCTTCTGTGTCCTGAATTAAACATTTTACATTGGTTAAAACTATCTTAATCGTTTTCCCTTTGTATTTTTGCATGGTTATTTTATTAAGCTCTTTAGACGGCTCGGAACGGTGTTTACTATTCACAGACAACGCTTTCGTGACGATCGAGAAATTCTTGTGTCAAACGATATGCCGCCAGCTATTTCACGCAGGCTCAAAATGTCTGTGATTTCTGGTAATGATACTTACAATGCCACTTTCTGTTTTCTCAGATTGTTTCAATATGAAAGTCCAATCTCTCTTGCAGAAATAATATTTTTAGAAAAAAGGCTTATTTCCCTAATTTCTTAGCTGCTGCCGGCTTCCCGTAAATGCTGGAATTAATTTACCCAGCGGTTGCGAATTAGTGTTTCTGAGGCGTTTAATGCCTTCCGAGCAGATTTTCTGCTTTTTGTTATGTTCCACTTTATTTATTTTATCTGTAGTTTAGATTGAACAGTTCCGAAAGTTAAATTGCCCAGAAAAAATCGAAGTCTTGTTTGGAAGGTGACAGGCATCATCTTTAGCAATTTATAGTTTCCGTCCTTGAACATAATTTGGATGTCAAAAAAAGGACATATGCACAATGATTGTACAAATTGGAAACAAGTTAGGTTGTGCAGCTGCGAGGCGTAGAAAGACGGCACTTCTAGAGAAATGCTTCTTAAATAATTTTTCCACCGATGTACTTTTTCTCCAATTTAAATGTTCTGTAGTATTTATTATGGTGTCAAAGATGCCGGTAATCACCAATAAAATTCACAAATTAACGTGTACATGTTTATTATGTTTCACTTACCTTTTTAGTGTTAAAAAGTCACATTTTGCGGACAGCACGTATTTGTGTTTGAAACTTGAAAACTGTCACTTTCTGGTCACCTTAAGTCTTCGTTCGTAGATATGACCATGATATTTAATGTTCGAAAGGACTGATACAGCGCTCGAGGAAGACGATTTTGAAAATCGGCAGCAGGTTATAATTAGTTCGTGTATATGAAAGGTATGTGAAGACAGTGAGAAATTTATTTTCACCGGTTTTGACACATACTTTTTTACCATTTTAAGAGGTTAAAGACTTAAATTCTTCTATAAGTTGATGTCCCTATTTAGTGTTTTGAAGTTGAAAATAATCCACATATAGCAAACCATGCACACCATATAACCATTCAAGCGAAATGAAGGCAGGCATCGAGGAAGAGAAATAAAGTCGAGCTAATAAAGAAATTAAAGTTTTAAAAAGTTAGGTTTACTTTTTAAGCTTGCTCTTTTCCCCCTTCCATTCGCATCTATTTATCTTTTATAACAGTTATCTAGTTATTTATCGATTATTTTTTGTCTTTTTGCACATGGATTTAATGTGTTATTTGTTTGTTTTTTCTTTTAATAGGAAGCGCTCTAGGTTTCATGCCTTTCTAAAACTGTCATTTTTATTTATTTATTTTGTTTTGTTTTGTTTTTTTTTCCATAAGGAACAACGTTTAACCTCATTTCTATTTGCACTTCGAACAATAGGAGATCCATAATATTTGGTGATATATTTCATTTTTGCCTCACAGACCGTCACGGCAATTTATAATTCTACATAAGACGTAAACGTGTAATTCCCTAAGGGAACGAAATATGGAGTAATCGGAAACAAATTAACCGATTTCAATTTCTCATGACATCTGCTTTATTTGCTCCTTGCATGTAAAATAGTCCCTACAAAATTTAGTGTCGTTTTCAATGCTGAGCCATGTTTGAGCTATGCATAATTTGCCAGTGATTTTGGAAGGTGCACTTCATTTGACGGATCAGCAAAAAACAGGTTGAAATCAACACAGTTCACTTTTAATTGAACAAGGTCAGTAGAATATGTTTCTTTTCACTTATCTGTAATTTTTTGTCTGCACTTTGCGCAAGTTCATCAGAATTGATGGATATTCCTCACTTAGCAAAGAACTCCGCGCACACCGGGCCAATTTTAATCCTAGAATTGTGCTCTTTATTTTTCTTTTAATTTGAGTAGACCATTCCGTAAATAATATCTTGGTCCTACATGATATACACCCTTCCTTTTTTTTAAAAAAAAATATAGACACAAACTGTTTTGAACAACGTTTTAACCTTAAAAATTACCTTAATTTGTTTTCTACTATTACTATGAATTTTTTGAAATTCAATATTGAAATATTTCTTTTAATTTTCCTAAAATAACTGAAGAAAGGTCTCATAGTGTGAAATAACATTACATTTTAGAGAACATGCTAATGTTTTTAAGAAAATTGTATCAGTTTCTGTTTCGTGGTGTTTTTGAGATGGATATTCAAACTTTCCAAGTTTTAGATTTATTGAACGAACGAACTTGAAAGCCCTAGAAAATGTTTTCATGAACATTTCAATTTAAATTCACAAGCTCGAAGACTATTCTTAAGTACCATTTGCAATACATTCTGAACCATCCATCACTGTACCATAAATAGTATTGATAGGATGATGGCTGCGAATTGGTTTGGCGTAAAATCTATATTATCACTAAATATCCGGCGAGATGAAATGGGCATTACGCATTGTAAGAGTGTAAACAAAATTCTGCCCTTTTTGCAAGTTATCCGACTAAACACTATGTTTTGTCAAATTGCTAAATCTCATGTCATTCGTCTGAACGCAATTTATTTCGAACGGCAAAGACGATCGTTTCTTGACTTTAATAATAATAATAGTAATAATAATAATAATAATAATAATAAATTTAGGGCATTCTACATAGTCTCAACGCCCTTACAATACTTAAAGGAAAGTTTAAAAAATCTCAAAAAAAGCGAAGAAAAATTTACAATACATAGAATAAACCCTAGAGAAACAAACTAAGAAACCCTAAAAATTTTATATTTAGAAAACTATAAACTATTGTATATGTAGAAAACTATTACCCATTAACAAATTGAAAAGATTTAAGGACTTTAAGTGCAGTTTGAGTACGCCACTTTATAAATCAATCCGCCACTTTTTTGAAAGTAATTCTGTACTTTCAAAACAAGTAGAGGAGACGGACCGAACAAAAATATCGCTGCTAATCCATCACAACGAAATAGTTTGTCACATAAAAGAGCATGTCAAAATTAGCAATAGTAGCAAGTTTGACGAAGTTTGGATGGAAATACACCAAAGTACACGATCTAAAACATGGCTACATTCGTTAATACGGGCAACATTTTCTTTTCAACTTGTCGCGCAACAACATTGTGTTACAAGTTGAGATTGTTTTTTGCACGTATTAAGGCCCAGTAATACGGGCAACATTTTCTTTCAACTTGTCGCGAAACAATGTTGCGTTGCAAGTTAAGACTGTAGCATACCGTACGAATACAGCCACCTCTCATCGCTCACAACGTCCCTAGCGGCGGGGAGCTATGAGAAGCTGCTGTATACGAAGGCTATTGTTATCAAGCCTCTACTCTTTCACTTAACTCTTTTCTGAAGTGACGTTTAAAATTCTCAATAAATATATTGGTAGAAGACCACTAGGAAACATGCCCAACCACTTCTCTCTTTGAATTCAAGATCTGCAGTTGTAATTTTATGGTCCGTCTAGTTTTAGAGCGCTCCGGTGGAATAAATCATTCTACAAGTTCAAAATTCTCTTTCGCTGCCTTTACACGTGAAAAGACAGAAATTACACTACTTGCTTTTACTAGTAATAGCTGGGCCATTGCAATAATTATACGTCTGTTGCTTTATTTCGCAACTCTGTCCTCGTTTTGTTTGTTTTGCTTCTTGGTAGCGTACCATTTACATATAGTTAAGTAACAAAAATACCACTTTTTAATGACCACTATATCAAGCAATTTTTCATTGGTTCTTATTTTAGAAAAAATAACCTTTATCAATATATCTAGAAAAGGTGGGGATATAAAAGTAAATATTGAAATACCTTTAACAAAAATAAAAATGTGCCTCAAAAATTGTGTTGGCGCATACCAAATATTGAAGGGAATTCCGCGACCATTAAGCATTACTGAGTTTAAAGAACAAGATTGAAAATGGCAGTTGTTTTGCTTTTTAGGCAAAGACCTACAGTAGCATGTTCCACAAAACAACCAACTGAAAAGCCTCATGACATTTCAAAGGAAAACCGTGTAAACAAATGGAAACAGCTGAAGGCAAATCTACAAATCAATCGGCAGTGAATTGATATTTTGAAAGACAGCAAACATCATACTGCCAGCTGTATAAAAGCGGAATTGTAAGAAGAAAATTGGAATAATATTACAAGTGGGCTGTGAAATGTCTAGATCAAATCTTGGGCTGAACCTTGCAGGGTGCCATTGCGACGCAGCACGTGCTAAGGGAAAGGTGAGGTTCATAAAGATAAATCAAAATCACAGTCAGTAATTAGGTCTTTTTTCTCTTTCCGTGCTTCCGTAATCGCAATTATAGGCGTTTAATTTTAATCAGATTTCGTGAACCTAAACACAAAGGCTGCGAAACAGGCAAAGGTCTGTTTAGAAAAGAAACCTTATCCATTTCTTCATGATTTGAGATACATAAGATACACGAGAAAATCGAAATTTCCTGTTTAATTCAATGTAGAAAAACTCTTGCTAAGCGGCAGGGATGGTCTGTTTTTCACATATTTTAAGTCGACAGCAAATGCAAAGGGCTTGCTATATTTGTTTCTAGGTACAAAGTTCTTATTCCAAAAGGTGATGATACACGTTTGGTATTTGTAACATATAGCTCTGAACAAACCCACTCGGTTTCTACAGTATACCTTGTCAAAAATGTTTACTTGTCACCTTTCTGAAGAGTTTTATTGTATCTTTAATTCCGCTCTTAAACATTCGCTCTTAAACATTCAAAAAAGAGAGCGATGGAAGAGCGATCGAATTCTATTGAACAGGAATAATATATCATATCTATTTGCATGAAAAGTGTGCAGATAATTATCAAGCGTCCTAGATAACGAATTTATATTTCCGTTTTCCGAAATATGTTTAAAAATCTATATTCCTTATTTATAAATCCCTGTCACGTTTTATTTACCCAATTTTACGGACTTTTCAGTGCAATTGGTCTTACCGTAACTGGCAAGAAAAATGCATCTCCTAGACTTTCGCAAGATAAACGCCAGTATTTTGAAATCGCTGTATGCAATTATATGCGAATAATAAATAAATAAATATCCATGATCTTCTTAGGGAGAGGATCATTGATTCCAGAATCACAAATTACAGGCGACGTAATTCAAAGAATTACAAAACACAAGAAACTAAACATGTTCTTAATTAAAGAGCATAAATTTCTGGATATATGTATGTAATGTTTGTGAAAGAAACTACGTTTTGATCATACACAAATACATGGCTAAAATGCGCTAAGCAATTCAAAATTAGTACTTTAATTTGTTGTTACAATTTTGTCATCAGTGTCCCATAACGTTACTCGAAATGCAAGTGGATAACGTTGTTTATTTCTTAGTCAGATAATTTAGTTCACTGGTTCAATTTTTTTGTCACTTGTAACTGACACTTAAGACCAAAAGGCTTTATTTTTCAAGTATGATTTTAAGAATAAAACAAAAACCTTGATCTACATTACACAAAGTTCGAAGAACTGACTTTCAAAAAAAATGTTGAAAGTGAAAAGCGAATTTTAAATAATCAGCATAATTTCATAATTAAACAGTTTAAATTTTAGGAAATCTACTTTAATTTTTTTTTGTGGCGGTTGGGAATTCACGTTTTAATAATAGACCGATATTTCACGTTTATGTATGAAGAGACATTCCTAGGGGGGGGAAATGGTGTATGTTTGGACAATTTGTCGAAGTTCTTTCATTATTATGTAGGATATTTTTGTGACATATATCAGCATCAAAATGACAAATTTCGTACGTTGCAAAGAAACAAAAAACATTTTACATTAAACTGCGGTGGTACAAAAATCAATGCTCCTGCATCAAGGCAGACAAAGTTTCATTTCCGTAAATTTCAAATAACCCAGCCTAATGACAAGGTTAATTTATACTGACAAAACTATCGGGGAGTATTATTTAAAATCACATGAAGCTACACTGAAAAAACAAACTCTCAAGCACGTACAGCACCCCTTTTTTTAATTAAAGTATTCTGATTTGGGTTTTTGATGCAACTGCTATCTGTAACCACAACCGGAAGTATCAGGAAAATTTTGAATGTAATTGAGCCAATTATATTTTTAAAGTGTGAACAATATCATACGTTTAATTTCATGTGCCTTGTTCACGAACATTCTATTACGTCAAGGTGAAGTTTGTTGGGAATTTTCTAAGTTCAATTACGAGATTGCCTTCTATGAGGTAGTAAATATAATTTGAATTTAAATTGCACTTGTAACGTTTTTATTTAACCAGCTGTTTTACAACGAAACTATAGTCACGGAAATTTAGTTTTACATTTCCATAAAATCTTTTACTTCTCAACAGAAAGCGTTATGATGAACAACAGCTCTGTACAAAACATACTGTTTCTTGATAATGGAACCAAAGATGAGCTCCAGATAGCGCCAGTTGTAATAATTTTGTCATTTCTTTCATTCGGCACGGTTCTGGGCAACAGTCTGGTCGTAATTGCTATACTCATTCACCCAGCCCTCCATGGTGTCACGTATTTATCAATCTTCAGCCTGGCCATTGCAGACCTTTTGGCCGGATTGGTGGCGATGCCGAGCTACATCTTAAAAAAGTTCTCGCTGGGAGATTCCTTTGATATCATTGTCTGCGATGTTTTCCGTTTTTCCTATTTTCTCACCGGGTACGCTTCCGTTCTGAGCCTGTCTGTCGTCAGCGTGGAGCGCCTGTTCGCGGTTAAATCTCCGCTCAGATACACAACTATCGTCACGTACCGTCGTGTGATCATGGGCTTGTTGCTGGCGTGGTTGGACGCAGTTTTGATATCGTCACTTCCTTTTGTCCCATGGAATTCAGACGATCCTTATAAGGAATGCAATTACAACCCAACTCGATGGTGGAGTATTATGGTTATCATAGGAAACGTCATCGTTCCATTTCTGGTTATTGTTACGTGCTATACCTACCTGTATATCACAGCAAAGATACATATTCGAAAGATACGAAGTGACCGAAGTAGCTTGGGAAATGCCTCTTTTAATCGACCTCGACAAAAAAATGAGCGTCGGGCAAGCATGACCATCCTGATTGTGATCGGAGTGTTTGTGGCATCCTGGTTTCCATCCTGCTTCTATTACTTCCTGCAGAAAACCTGCCCACGGTGTTTCTTGGACTCCTTTCGATCAAAGCAGAGCATTGTGAATGCACTGGTAAAGATACTGACTTTTACATCGTCACTTGCTAATCCCATAATCTATTGCTGGAGAAGCAAGCAGTTCAGAAAGGCTTTTCTAAAGATCTTAAGAAAGTTCTCTTGGCGATTCCACAGAGAGCAGAGAAATGATTCCTCGATTGAAAACGCACGTTATAGAGGCAGCACAATCAGTGAAGCTGTAAATGCGTTTAAATTGAACGTGGACGAAGGAAAATATGTCGTTACATTAAAAACACGGATTGATCAGAATAAAGATGTACAAGACGAAAGGCTTTGAAAGCTGCGTTAATATCTCACTGGACTCGTGAGCGTCTGGGCAAACTCGAAATAGCTCTTGGAAACACGAGATAAAGACCAGCGGGCGAACGATTAGATTAGGACGCTAAACACTGGTAATAGCAAGATGTAGTCCAAAGGTATAATGGTCCATATTCTACTGCGTTTAGGTAAATTGACTCTCGTACATAAAAGGAATTGCCTTAGATTACACTTGGAAAGACGATTCTCATAGACTATAGTTTACATTGGGGGAAAAGTAACGGAACTCGATTTTCTTGGCGTTTTAACACAAAAGTTAAAAACTGCCCCGAATGGGTCCGGAAAAGAATACTTTGCCCCAAGTACTAATATATCCAGGTTGTTCCCGGTTAATATATCCAGGCAGTTCTTGGTTTGTTTGTAAACAGATTTTCAGTGAATCTGGAAACTGCCCACGGCGTCTGCAGCCTTTGTTCCCTCAAACTGTGAATTTTATTCGCCAACTGATTTTCACCGTTAGTCAGTTGTTAAGTGGTCCATGGATATGTTTGACGTTCTCTCAGTGTTATTTCTTATCCCCAGTGCGTGCAAGAAATACGAGCGAACTATTTATCAGCTCGAGGGGGATTTCGCATAATTAACCCAATTTTCTGTCAGAATCTGAACATTTTGGTCTACGATCAACCTGTGAGGCAATAATCCTCTCTCTCCGGATTCATAGTGTGGTGTAAACTGTGAGGAATCCGAAAACCCTGCAATATAGCACCTCAATCTGGAATAAATACTTATGACTCCAAACACTTACGTTGTGCTATGTTTTGCCATAATTTTAGTGAACCTAAAATATTAAAAGACCAACAAAACTAAGCCTGCAAAAATAATCGAAAATACCCCTTTTTAATAAACTCCGGGCCCCAAATAAACTCCGGGATCAAATGAAAGCCGGGCCTACGAGGTCTAGTTTTAAATAAACGCCCCCGGCGTTTAATCGAGAAAATACGGTAATCCTCGGGCGTATGAGGCTTTTCTTGAATTTTTCCAAGAAGATTTTTCATAAGCACCTAGACACGTTTTGACACCAGTTTGGTGAGAATCGGTTACTATGACTACGAGAAATGACGTTATAAGTAGGAGGTGGTCAAGCCATTTTTTAGTAAAAATGCGTGTGTTTCCCCCTTGTTGATAAAAGCGCAATATGTTGACAAAAAGAAGTAAAGTGCTTAATTATGTCATATTCTACATGTCTAATATCAAAAAATTGACAATTGGTTCATGCTTTAGCGTGCGTACTTCGAGTTATGGATGCACGCAGGAAGTTTGCAGAGCACGAGAGAACCGTAAGAGTTGCTCGAGGCGTAGCCGAGAGCAACTCTAGCTTCTTGAGTGCTCTCCAAACTTCCCAAGTGCAACCATGCAACCATGCCACTCGATGTACGCAAAGCTAAGAGCATGAACCAATTGTTTTATAACATAGCCAGTGGAAATGCCGGCGAAAACTGAACGATAATAAGCTTACTGAAACAGTATTTTTTCGGCAGGATGCCGCAGTTCCATTTCGCTTCCGATGAAATTTGAAATTGTAAGCAATACGAATCAGTGCGCTGTTGATTCAAAACCCAATCACTAGTTACCATAAAAATAAAAAAAGAACGAGAAATAGCAAAAAGGAACAATAATCGATCACATGACTGAACGAAAAAGGCGCCAAAACCTTGCGAAGTGTTGCAGCGTTTGACGTTGCAAAGCTGAATGGATCAATGAAACTGCTCCGAAGTGAACGTCCGAGAATAAGTTTTTGAAAAAGTCTTCCAATTATTGGCTCTAAAAAGTAGTATAGGTTTGATGTTTCCTGAAAAACTGTTGTATTCATCGTCCAAA
Organism: Siderastrea radians; assembly: GCA_964017195.1. NCBI lineage: Eukaryota > Metazoa > Cnidaria > Anthozoa > Scleractinia > Rhizangiidae > Siderastrea > Siderastrea radians. Next base: position 7,322,397 of record OZ024890.1, on the reverse strand, counting down.
GCGGATTGAAGCTGTATAATTTCAGCATTTTAGCTGCGCGAGTTGAAAAGAGCACAAAACGTAGTGGTTCTCGGTTCAGAGGCCGCGGACGAAATGTGGTAAAACAACAAGGAATCAAACAACTGGGAAAGCAATCATTCAACTTATTTTGCATTACATTCTATTTTATTTGAACATTTGGAGCTGCTCGAACACAGAGCTACCTCGTCTGCAGGTAAAACGATGTTATTTTGTGTAGTATAATTATAGCCGAGAAAAATGTCGTCCTTTCTGGTTGTCAGTGGTTTTTTTAATTTTGATTTTGGTAGTGAATCACCGAAAACGTGTGACACTTGTCATTAAACGGTTCTCGTCAATTGAACTGTGTTTTTTTTTTTGTGTCATGTCTTGATATTTCGGAGTCAAACGTTTTCCGTATAAGGCCTTTAATGAACATTTGTTGAGAGTGCGACGGTGAAAGAAATCGTAAACACAACGCCAAAGACTGAATTAAGCTTAAGTTTCGTTTTTAACGAAGTTCCTTGCTCGTCCTAGTTTTAGTCCCTTAGTTTAAGTCTGCTGTAAAGTGATTTTTCTTGGTTATTTACTTGCCAAGATGGTATTTATTTCCAGGATTGAACGAATTTTACGATTTTTAGCTCAGTTTCAAATTTTACGATTTTTCGTTTCACTTGAAAGTAGCTAAATTAACAAATTTTACTCTTTTTACGATTTTTCGCTTCAGACAAACAAGATTTACAAACTGAATGCTTTAAGCGATTTTTCGCTTGAGACATGTAGGATTTACAAATTGGGCACTTTTAGCAATTTTTCGTCACCGCAACGATTTTTCGCGCTGTGTTGCAATTGTTCGCAGTCTTTTGTCTGCTAAATGCCTCATGACAACAGAGGGCTAGCCGACTAGCAGATTTTACAAAATTTGCGAAATTTCACAGCCCCGATTTTTTGCAGTCTTCTGTTTTGCTAGTTGCCTCAGATATAACATGGCTCTATGAATATCCCTCGTTCAGAAAAGCACCTTGCGCCATATAAACCATTTGAAAGCAACGGTCACTCAGCACAACAACCGCGGTATAGTCAGTACCTTACGCACTGGCCATACGGCGGGTGTTGTGTTCTGTGACCATTGCTTTCAATTGGTTATATCACCTAGAACCAGATATAACAGGAATCTATGAAATATTCTTCGTTCTCTGGGGGAGGATGTGGGGAAAAAAGGTGAGATTTGGTCCCACTCTCTTTCAAGCTTCACAACGCCTAGTGGCCTGGCAAATTTACAAGCGGAAGTCTTTCTAATACTATAGAAAATTAATGCTTGTCCTAATTAAGGTATTTGAAATTAACGCGACTAAAATTAGCACGAATTGAAGGGAAAATTGCTCTCCAACAAAGGAAATTGACGCGAAAGAGGAGGAAAAATTCAAAATGAGGAAAATTAAGGCGATTAAAAAAAGAAACACATTTCGTGGTCACAAGTGGAACAAATTTCTTGTGACTGAATTCAAAAATTCAACAAAACAGATCGAGAGGTGTGTAAGGCAATTTCTTTAGAGACAATGTGAGATAAATTCTGCCTAAATGTAGGGGTTTCAGAGAGGCAATCTGACCACTTCGAGCATGATGGAAATTCAGTTTGGGAATTTAACGCTCCACTTAAAGGTCAAATAAAACAAAATTTCGACATTTTTTCTTTGAATCCAATTTACTTGTTATGTGTTGATTTGGTATCAAATAAACATATTCTGAAGTTTCAAGTCAATTGGACCCAGGGTCGCAGAGATAATGGCACGTGCAAAGTAATACCTTTTTGGCCTTCATAATCGTAGAGTGGTCGGGAAAGTTGTCGGTAAATTGTCGGAAATAACACTAGTGACGTCATTGTTGGCGAGCTGGAAAATTGCGGGGATTCGAAGTGTGAGGACTTGGGCAGAAAATCATGGTGTTTTGTGCTGCTATGAGAGTAAAGTAAGTAATTTTAAGTTTCCAGAAGATCCAGAACTGCCTCAAGAATGGCTCAAAGAATGAAAGGAGGATCGTTTCAACCCACAAAACACTGATTCACGTGTCTGTGCAGACCAGTTTACACAGGTAACCAAAGCGATTCGATCGAAAATAATCGGCGGTTTTCCATGGAAAATACATAAAAATCCAAATAAAGTTTGAAGAACCTTACCTGTTATGTGTTTGCTGTGTTTATGCCGGTTTTCAGAGCTTGTGGAGGTTGTTTTGAGCGGCAAGCTACAGCGGTATAAACCATCCATGTCCGCCCAAGAACCGAGCAACTTCACACGGGAATTCCAATTGGGTGTTCAGCTTTTGCACAACGTAGAAATTTAGAGGTAAGAATTTTACATTTTGTTCAATATAACTATGACTAGCTTGTATCTTCTGATGGTTGTTAGCTCTTTCAGTTAGTTTATTTGAGAATTATAAGTCATAGCAGTTACTAAGCATTAACAATAACCTCGGGTTTTTGGCGAATAAATTAGGCTTCAATAATTATAAACAAACGTAATTTCGAGCTCTGAATGTAATATTTTTCACACACTAAAATATTTCAGTTTTATCGCTTTCATACAGCGGCTGCAGGCCCTTCTTAAGCCTCTCACAAGCCAACACTCAAGACAACCAACAACATAAACCCAGATTTAATAAACTGGCCTAGTTTCTAAGTGTTGTGGCTTTTGAAATTTTCCATTCCGGGATGTTTTTGGGTGGCTTGATTTAAGTAGAGATTTTTGGGTATTCAAAACAATCTGAAGAATTGTGGTAGTGCCTGTGTATCCTGGCCGCGTAGTTCTGCGAATATTAAGTACTGACAACCAAACTTGTTTTGCGGTTGTTTTAATTATATTTAACGATGGTGTCACATTACATCGCATCTGTTTCATAAAACCGGTTATACAATAGTCCGCAAAGTGTCCCGGGTGTATTTCACAAGGCTTCACTTCATTCAACTGATTTCTCATCCATTGTGTTTATCACCTGGCTTTATCCTCACCGGAATTCCCTTTTGCTGTAGTGAATTCTTGATATCTTTTGCTTGTGACTTGTTGGTTAATCCTTTCTGGAAATTTTTGAAGCTCGAAACTTCGGCATGGGATTTTGGGGGGTTAATTTTTGGTCCAGGGATGTTTTGGGTTCCTTGGAGGCCCTAGGGATTTTTTTGGGTTTTGATTTTTGTCCCCATTCGATTATCCCCGTCACTTGAAATCCGGAGTACCCCCCTGGGAAGCAGGGGTTCCAGGCTGTTCCATGTTCATGATTTTTAGAGGAGGCAGAAATGACATCATATCAAGACGAACATGCCCCTATCAATTTAATGACAGGTGTGTCACTTAACATAGTTATGGGGTCCACCCTTCGTACAGCTGCTATCTAAGTACTTTCAGGAGGGGGAAATGGTTCACCATAAAAACTGAAGGAATTGATTGTTGTTTGAAACAAAAAAAAACTTCTTTTGTGGGTGTCGTATATGTTCCTTGTCACTCCAAGAAGTACTAATACCTCTTGAAAAGTTGTTCCTGCCAGCATGGATTTCTGACATTATACTACCTTAATACCCTAGAAAGTATCAAAACATGCTGACAATGGTCATTTTTAATTCAAACACCCTAAGTGGTACCAAAGCATGAATTGTAATCACGGTGAACCCTTCACTACACTATGGGAGCCCCTCCCCTCTCACCTCCTAAGTTAAGTACCACTCTGTAGTAATTGAAGAAAATACAAAGTTTAGAAACATTTCAAAGAGTAGTACAACTGTCAACCAAATATGATGTTAATATTATCTTGCAAGACTGCCAAGCTGTTAATGGACATATTCAAAGCCCTTTCAGTTTCCGCTTTTACTTGGGAAGCTCTCTCTAATTTTTAAAACCAGACAAGATGGAATGGCTATTGGGATTTGCCGTCCCAGCTTCATGCTTTTGAGATTTGCCGTCCCAGCTTCATACGTATCCAGTAAGTGTATTGCCTATAAGCAACATTATTCTATACATGTTCTGAGAACGAAAGAGGAAACAACAGACTCATAAGAAAGATACACAGATGAGTAAAAGGTAACTCATCAGTAAAGGGATTAAATAAATATGTCAACTACAAAATTAAAACTATATTAAATAAATAAACAGGTTAGCTAACCAGTAACAAAAGTAGAAAAACACCATTAACTCGATTTCACAGTCTTAGAAATAATGAAATCACATTTGATTTAAGCTAAAATTTGAGAGTTTGTTTTTGCTTTCAACTTACAATTATATTACTTATATGTTGTACTGGTAGTACAACTGATTGTAAACCCAATACTTGTTAAACCATATACATCAGAGGAGTCATAAAGTGCAGAAGGTTGCTAAGAACTCATCAAGGTATACTGTTTATTTTATCATGTTCATTCATGTAATGAGGGTTTTTGTAATTGTCATTTCATTATTGTTCCTTGATCTTTTACTACTTTTACGTCACCTTTTGTCAAATATCTTAGTATTTAGCACACAAACTCATAAGCATTGCAACATCTCATCATGTATAAATGAAGGATCTTTTCTCATGAACACAATTTATAGGTGATTCATTTTCCGACCAAAATATGTAATTTTCCCTCCCCACTGGTACCCTGGTTCCTCCCCTGCTCCCAGAGGTTTTTCTTTCACTTTTCCCAAACAAAATTCAACCACAAAGCAGCTCTCAGTGTGCCCACTGTCAGACCAAACATGTAATTTCCCTTACCCATCTTGAGAACCAGATGTGTAATTTTTCCCACCCATTTTCAGGACTGACAAAACATAACTGTCACCCCCGAATCAATTACCATTTTCAGACCTGACTTTTAAGTCAACAACCATTTTCAGACCAAAAAGGCTTTAAAACCATACTCATTTGGGTTGCACCAATCTATACATGGAGTTTGTTCTCTGCCCCCCCCAACCCCCAACCCCCCCCCAAAAAAAGAGCCCAAAGCAAAATTACGTTAATATGTACGTACTCCGGCCTTCATTTTCAAAATACTGATTATAACCTGTCTCAATGACAGCTGGATTTAAAAAATTCTCTTCATCTGTCTCTTGGGCATAGCAGGTGGTATCTTATCACAGGATTTGGGAATTGCACGACAGCAAAACACTTTCTCGCCCAGCTGGCATTAGTACACAGTTGCCAAAATTTAAATGCACCTAAATTTTGAGCCTAAGATTGTATACATGCAAAACAACAAACAAACACAATCACTAGTAATACTTTGCGATGTAGACAGATACATTCAACAAGATTCAAATACATTTAACAAGAACTGTAACCTGTTTTCGGCTATGTTTAAAATTTGAGCTGGATTTCCTGCCGCTGTTGCCGCGAGGATGAAAACCGTACTCATACAGGAACCATAATGGATACATGTACAAGAAGCTTTGCTTTACTCTAGTCAGTCTAGTCAGTAAGGCATAAAAACAAACATCGATCATGATAAGTGTACAAAAGGGCCGCAAAGAACAACAAAAATGCCTCAAATAAAGTGGTAACGCATTTATTAACAATTATACGGCGAACTTTTACAGTGTAATGAATAAATAAGCTTAAACGCTCACCATTAAACTTTACCAATTCCGTCATTTACTTTCGAAGCCATTGCTGTCGGTCGAATATCATCTGAGATTTTGCAGTCCGATTCTGTGGCAATTAGTTCAAACTGGTATGGTTCTACGTTAAATGCCACAGGTTTGAGCTCCTCGGCCATTTTCAACGCAAAGAAAACGGGTGAAAACAGAGAATTTTCCAAAAAATTACAATACTCTTCAATACTCGCCTTTCGATCTTGAGCTTTCTTTGCTCATCAACAGTGACGTCACAGAATCAGCGGTCGTTTCCATTCCTTCCATTTAAGCGCGCGGTCATTTCAGAAACGATTTCGTGAAACGTTCGGATATCTTCGTACTTTTGGCTTTATTACTCCTTTTAAGGTCTCAGGAAGGAAAATTTCGGTCCAGTTTGGCTTTATAATGATTTCTTTTTGTGTCAAGACGCGTTTAAACGGCTAAAGCGGAATTATCAAAATTTGGGTTTATTTGACCTTTAATGAAATTCGCGAAAAAGGATGCACACAAAAATTAATGCGAATTGTAACAATTCGCGTTAATTCTATGGAGCGTTAATTTCCTAAAAAGGTATTTACACTTATCAGAAAAAATAATTAAACCATTTCAAGTATAACAAAAGCCATTTAAGGGAAAAAGAAAAACCTTCAGTCCTCTGTGATAGTTTTTGGGGATCATAAACAGGAAAATAAGTGACAAGAAACGTTTCATCACTACTATATGTTGGCTTAATCTTCGACAAGCTGGGAGAAGAGAAATTCTGTACGTAGTACCCATGCTTTTTCAGTCTGCAAATGTCAGAGAAATCTGTACCAATGCTTCCACAATTCAAGGGTGATTTTCCCTACTGACTGGCCTCTAATTCAAACATGTCATTTTACCTTAGTTAGTAATTTACATTCGAGATCCACTACAATTTCTGAACATCTAATGATTATAAAACAACGTAGGACTGACAACTTTTTATTGGCTGTAGTGGCTACGATACAAACTACGAAGGAAGTCATGTAAGCATATGTTGGCTTTATTTTTTTCCTATCTGTTGTTGTGCTTGCACCCCTCACAAGCTGCATTTACAAAAAAAAAGTTGAATATTAAAGCATATACAGCTGTGATTTATTAAATTATTATTTCTTATAGCCAATCAGTCATGAAATGAGAAAGCAAAGTTATAAACCAACCCAGGGGCTTTTGCAGTTTGTGACAGGTGAAATGATAGATAAAAGAAGCTGCAGAAACATATTTTTTACACCACTGATGATGCTTTTTGGTTCAACTGTAACCCTTGTTTCAATACGCAGTTCTCCTTGATGTATTTCTGATAGCTCGTAAGTTTTTTTTGTTTTCTTTTGACGTTTGCCAATTTACCAGTTTTCCTAATAATCATAGTATTTGCATTTTCACAATTCTTATTGGGCCACTCTGAAATCACGAGGGCTTTTATAAGGCTTTCTTGGTGCGTTTGCGAGTTTTCGCAATTTTATTAATTCTCGTAATTTTCGTAAAAGTTGCAGTTCTGGTTGGGCCTCTCTGACATCTTCCAAGACATTCTTCTTGTCTTAGCGATTTTCGCAGTTTTCGTAATTTTCGTAGCAGAGTTCAATCCTGGACATATCTCTAAAACCAAGCTTTATTCCGTTGGAAAATGTATTCAAATCCATGCCTGTTACTCAACGATGTGTTCGTTCAAATTCACTTTCGTTTACTTGGTAAAAAAATTGATCGGCTACTTGATCCCGCCATTCAAAAATTCTTTAATACTTCCAAAATGACAAACAGTTTCTATCTTGCAAAAGATGGAATATTCAGTTGTCACGAGCGTGGGGCAAAGAAAAAATCTCAGTCCCCGAAAGGAGTCGCACCCATGATAATAACAATGATGACTTGAGTTCTAATGCGCTTCAGTACCATACACCGGTAGGGCACTCTAACCACTGAGCTACTGGGAGTGTTATTGATTACGCTATATGTGATCAGGATTTGTATCGACATATATCAAATTTCATTGTTAAAGAACCGTCCAGTTTATCAGATCACAGTCCAATTATGACATGGCTTAATATCAATACGGTTAATACTCACTCAGCTGCAACCAATATAAACGATACGTTAACACGTTTGCCGAAACCATTTATTTGGGAAAACGACTCATCGCAAAAATTTCGAGCAGCGCTACAGTCAAATGACCTACAAAAACTAATACACGATTTCCTTATCGATGAAAGGCCAGACAAGGATATTAACACCACACTAGATGAAATAGAAAATATCCTTACTACCGCCGCTAAACGTTGTTTAAAAATTAAGATAATTAGAAAACGACACATCAAAATATATAAAACAGTACAAAAGCCTTTTGACACAGAAGAAAAATCAATACTATCATACTCAGCTCACAAAACTTGAAACTGCCGTCGATGATCCGAACAGTCGCAACTTTTGGGACTGTTTAAAGTCAATGGATGATTCTGTCAAGGAAAATATCCTCCCACCAGTTTCCGAAGAAAACTTGATGTCTCATTTCCAAACGCTGCACTCTAATGAACCCTTGAATTCACATATTGAAGCGATCATTTCTGAGTTGCGAACTCTAGAAAATGCGCCAGCTCAATCGAATTCTTTGAACGGCCTGATAACTGAGCTAGAAATATACACAGCGGCTAAAAAAACTTAAAAATAACAAATCTCCTTTCTCAGACAAACTCAAAAATGAAATGATCAAATCCAGCTTAAACCAGTTAATGCCTGTTTATCTGAAATTATTTAATACGGTTCTAAGATCGGGTACTATGCCTCAAACATGGTGTAATGGCCTTATCACACCAATTTTTAAAAGTGGGACTAAAAGTGATCCCTCAAACTATCGTGGAATCTGTGTTTCTAGCTGTCTCGGAAAATTATTTTGCTCAATTCTCAACCAAAGACTTCTTGAACACGTCCAGTCCCTTGAAATACTTCATAAATCTCAAATTGGGTTTTTAGCAAATAACCGAACAGCGGATCACGTTTTTACACTAAGAACAATAATAGATAAGTATGTCAATTGTCATCAAACGAAAGTATATGCAGGTTTTGTCGACTTTAGAAAAGCATTTGATTCGGTATGGCACGATGGACTTTTATACAAACTGTTACAAATAAATGTCCGAGGAAATTTCTATAATTTAATTAAAAGTTTATACTCGAACTCTACCTCCTCTATAAAAATTGGAAATAACAGAACGCGTCCTTTTCGGTATGCAAGAGGTGTACGCCAAGGCTGTATTTTAAGTCCTTTGCTCTTTAACCTATACGTTAACGATTTAGCTTTTTCTTTTAACAATGTTCTATCTGATCCGTTTACACTGCCAAATGGCACCAAACTCAACTCCCTTTTTTATGCAGACGACTTAAATATTTTATCACGATCAAAACTAGGATTACAAAATTGTCTTAACAAGTTATCTTCATATTGCAACTCCTGGATGCTAAGCATAAACCCTAAGAAAACAAAAATAATGATTTTTCAACGACGTGAAAAACGATCTGATTATGCTTTTCGTGTGGGCAGTGAAAAAATAGACATTGTTCAAGACTATACCTATTTAGGGACTCGCATCTCTTCTTCAGGAAATTTTACACTCTCACTTGAACATCTACGACAAAAAGCTCTTCATGCTTTCTTTAGTCTAAGACGGCACACAGATTTCAATAAACTTAAACCTTCAATGGCATGCAAAATTTTCGACTCAAAAATCTTACCAATCTTAACCTACAACAGTGAAGTTTGGGGTGCCCTTGTGAAATCAGACTTTAAGTCGTGGGACCTTTCCCCAATTGAGAAAACTCACTTGCAGTTTTGTAAACGATACTTAGAAGTACATAACAAGGCATCCAATATTGCATGCAGAGCCGAACTTGGTAAATTCCCTCTGATCATTGATATAAATAAGAAGATACTAAGTTATCTAAATTACTTACACCAAAAGGATGAAAACTCGATAGTCAGACAAGCCTTAAAAATATCGATTGATCTTTATGATAACGGAAAAAATAGTTTCTACTCTAGTGTTATGAAAATAAATGAATACTATAATTTTAATCACTTTAACTATAGTTCATTAAATGATTGTAAAATTAAACAGTATATTAATATCATGAAACAGAAGTATATTTCACATTGGAATCAGACCCTACAAAACTCGCAAAAACTTAGTTTTTATAACACTATTAAAAATAATTATAGCCCTTCTACCTACTTAGATTTAACAAGGAAGAACCCTTTAAGGAAAACATTAGTAAAACTGAGAATAAGCTGTCACAAACTTAGGATCGAAACAGGTAGATACGACAATATACCTCGTAATGAAAGAACATGCAACTTCTGCAATTGCAACAAAATTGAAGATGAAACTCATTTTTTGTTAGATTGCCCAGCTTATTCTCAGGTACGCGGCATATTCTTTTCTAAAATAGAATCCAAACTTCCATTACTACGACTACTACCACGCGAAACTCTATTATCACATCTTATGATTTCCACTGACTACTTTGTAAACATTAAGCTAATCTCATTTATCTCGGCATGCTTTGAATTGAGAGACAATCTCGTTAAAATGATCACCACTTCGAACAGTTAAATGAACAATTATTGTTAGTAATTGTTTCATATATTATATATAACTTTTTTTTTCTTTGTTATGTTATGTTATTTTCTACTTTACTAATTATCTTAGTTGATGAAATAATATGTAATTAAATTTAAGTAGCTTTTGCAATACTACCAAATTTCTATGTAGTCATGCAAATAAAGCTTGTTGTTGTTGGGAGACTCGTGGCTAGCGAGGTCATTTTACTGGGTTCGTTGTGACACGCGTCCTGCATACTGCTAGGATCAGCAATGTCAAAAGCACCATTTGTGATGAAGAAGAGAGAAGGATGGTAACTTTTAAGCTCGGAAATGAGAAAAATGGAATATTCAGTTGTCAAGAGCGTGATATCACCGATTGACGATTGTGTCTTTATTGAGCATTCCAGTTTTCATGACCTTGTAAATATGGGCGACCGGAGATGGGAATAGTAGCAAAGAGGGACTTATGTTTCATGTGGTCTCATTTTCACTTTATTGTCAACCGACTCATCTTCAAGGAACGACAGCAAATCAGCTCGCTATAATTGGCTCAGTTATTGTAAAACTTAAAACAGCAAATATTGATGAGCTATATTCGATGACGCCAAAACAACAATTAATTATCCGCTTTTACGATGATTTTAATAATCCTACTTTCCAACAACCTTGGTAAAGCAGTATCTCCTCAGTAAAGAGTAAGACTTCAGTAAATCTAAGTTGTCTTTTAATGTTCAGTCATTCCCTTTCCTTCATCGGCTTGCATTGAGATAAGTTCTGTCAAGAAAAACAAAGTTCAATTAAAACCAAGTTTTCATAGTAATAATGATCTCGGGTACAGTAAACATGTAAGGGAGTGAGGACTTTAGCAGTAAAAATGTTTACAAGAACGATTCTTCTCTGCTGCTTTGCTGCCAAAACCGCCGGGTGAAACGTGAAAAAAACCATTGAGAGAAGGGAGGGGGAAGAAAATCCCCACTAAGAGAATAAAAGGAGTAATTCCGAAGTTTGTGTTTGTGTCAACTAGCTACTGTAGTTATGTTCAAGATTGTAATATACTTTAAATGGTTAAGATGATTTCCGCTCAACATTCGAGCAGAAAGTGCAAAAATTAAGTTACCAAAAAAATACTTGCAGCACTGTCACATTTTGAGAACAGATATGAAGCACTCATCGTTACTTTTGCTCCCAAGCTGACCCCGCGAGAGAAAATTGGATTTGAAGTTATCAATATTTCAATTAAAAAGACGCTTCATGTCAGTTCAAAACAAAATGGCGCCCGTTTTTAGCATACTTTTACGAGACTTGAAATTAATTTTCTTGAGAATGCTTGAGAATTTCATCGCGGGGTCACTTGGGCAAGTAACCTAGAGTGAGATGTTTCAAATAGCATTTAAAATGTTACCGTGCTATGAGTAGTTTTTTGGTAAATATTTTTTGCACTTACTGCTCGAACGTTGAGCGGAATCCGTCTTAATCTGTAGTGGCTATAAATACTAAGACGTGACGTTGAGATGTGTTAGTGCATGTCAAGGCACAAGATTTAAACGGGCCTACCTTTAGGTCCAAAAGAGACAAGTCATTCGTAACCCTGTTTGACGTCAAACATGAGGGGGGAGGGTTATTGTCGCCCTACCCTCCCCTCCATAATGTCCTTAGCATGAAAGCTACAACAAGGAAACTGGGCTGTAGAACGTCCAAAAAAGTTTCCTTTGAACGCCATGTAAATGTAGCTAATGAAAGCAAATTATGAATAACCTGCCTAAATACACCAATAAAAGAGTTTAATCGCTTGGTGGTGTGCTCTTAGTGGTAACAGCTTAAACCTAGGCTTAAAAAGTATTATAGTTGGTATAGTAGATAGAGCTGACGTAATAAACTATTTTGATAATTCTTGGAAAACTTTGTAATCGGGAATGTACAAAAAATGAACGGTTACCTAATTTTAAGTTGTTTCAGAAAAAGATAGGAATTAAAAGGGAAACTGAAAGGTTTATTGCTTACAAAAACAAGAGGCTCCCAGAATTTCGTAGCGTAATTTAGGAGAAGATGCATGGATGGCCGGCTTCACAATTCACAAGTGTTCAAAAATACTTTTAGATTTGCTAATATACTCTTGAGTAATTGCTATGTCTTTCTGTGTGTGTCTGTCTTTTTTTGTCTTTGCTATGTTCTAGGTTTGTTCACAATCCCACCCGGTTGCTGTATGACACTGCTGTATTTTTTAAATTAACATTTTGTTTGGAATTATTATAATAAATAGCAACTCTCTTGTAATTTTTTTTTCTTTTGCTTGTGTTATAACGAATGAATAAACCAGAACTGAAAAAGTAGCAGTATGGCGAAGGGTAGTTGATATCGTAGAACTACCTGTTTTGGGGCACCTTCTTCCATAGCTGAACTGCATTTTAAAAAAAGTCACGATACGGAAGGGGCATGAAATATTTAATGCAACGCCAGGTGGATCCGAATTCCACCATCAATTTGCTCCTGTCATGGCTAACTGGATATTTCCTTGGTTTGTCGGGGCAACTTGGTGTCCATGCTTTAAAACAAAAACAAAAACAAAAATACAAAGGAAACAAGAAAGACAAAAATAACAATTAAAACAAACTACTACAACTACTAAAACCTAATGTAGAGGTGAAATTCTCAGACAAACAAGAGAAGTAAACCTGTGGTTTATCAAAGAGGGCCCTTAGTAACAAGCTACAGTTAATATGTGAGCCACTAAGTTCTAGGGGAAGACACTTTGCGGATAACTTTCCGCCGAGACATGGTGATAAGGGGCAACCCAACGAGAACATTTTAGCAGAATACTTTCAATATCATTTCCTACTTTCTTATATTGTTTCAGAGCTTTTAAAACGCATATTAGTGGCAGCTAACTCAGGTTGATATGTTCGCAGTTTTTAGCTGAAAATTTAGGCGGCAGAAAATTTTAGGAAACAGAATCCTACTCGCCGAATTTCCGAGCTGCTGATACGCTCTAAACGAAAGCAATAGGAATTGATCAGTCCCCTTGTTACGAAAGTCTAAGGTGATCAGTCACCACAAAAATCTTTAGTTTTCACTGCAATTAAATCTGAATATTTCGGGCGATTTAGGCCTCACCGAACGGATATTCTTCCGAAACGGACCGTTGGGTGCCCCTGATTGGTGGAGATGGCCATAAATCACCAACAATTCGTACATCGTCAGACCATTGTCGGATTGCATGGTCAAGCAAAATTTGACACGATGTCCTGAAAATTTCTTTCTTGCTTTCTTTCTTTCTTTCTTTCTTTCTTTCTTTCTTTCTGTCTGTCTGTCTGTCTGTCTGTCTGTCTTTCTTTCTTTCTTTCTTTTTTCTTTCTTTTTTTTCGTAAATCCGTAAAACCTATAACACGGTGTTAGTGTATCGTGTCCTTGTGTACAGATACACGATAGATTTGACATTGTGTGTTGTTTGTTTTTCAAGTGTTGTTTAATTAGTCTTTTAATGTTAGTTTATTAGCCTATTGTTGAATGTTTTGCTTTTGTCCCTGCTGGTGTACTAGTACATCGCAGAGGACGTACTGCTGAGAAATGCTGTATGGATTATAGAAATAACGTGCAGGGTATGCATTTCCATTTTTAGCGACATTTTCTCTTTGCCTCTAAACACCTTTTAGCAATCAGTTAAGCTTAAAAACGCACCCCGTGAAATTCCATGTGGTAGCCAACTTAATTAGCATTTTGCTTCAAAACTTATTTTTATTTTTTTTTAATTCAGTTCAGTACGTTTTGCTTGTGAAATAAAAGTTTCCTCTAAGCGAGTCATGTCCTGCGCAAAAACAATGCAAGTTTTAGTTGTTAGTTTTCTGTTGTTACTGCTGTTTTCGTTTCAGTTATTTTCGCATTTGGACACTTATATGTTCTTTATTCGTTTTGACACTCCAGTTTGTACTTCGAAGGGAGAAATTAAGGTTGAGCGTTGAAAATTCGTTGCTGTGAGCTGGATATCATGGATGGACTTCTCCTACGGGGGTAACACTAAGACTCACTAAAGCTCTTCTAGGGTTGCGGCTTACATATTGTGGGGTTAATACCTTACGCGAAGACGTTTCGAACATCAGGCCTCATATTACCAGAGGCAGGAATTGCGAAGTATTGTCGCAAAAATCCCCAGACTTTTATAATGAATTTTACCCCCAGTATCAGCAATCATGTTCTTCTCACGGCTCTCCACTATTTCTAGCCTTATTCCTTGGGAGAATTTATTTATACATCAAGAATTTTATATTTGTCGATCATTTTCGTCATTCCTATGACTTGTGTGTTTGTTCCGACATACAGTACAACACGTCTTAAATTAGGAGGGCTTTCGGGAATCCGGCCCCAGGCTTTCTTTGTGGCTGCTGAATTTCTCTGAAATAACCGTGAAGTGCCTTAATTGACGAAATGACAATATAAAAGCGCTATAGCTGAAGATCTCGTTGGGAATCTCGCGCACAACTTGCCCTAGCATTTTTGAAAGAACTCTTTAAACTTCCAGTAATTTACATTGCACACCCAGTGATCCCGTAAGTTGATTAATCTAAATTCAAGATAGAGACATGTTAATGGTTCACGGGGACAAATTGGCTCTGGTGGTAACAATGTTAAAAATAAAACCAATATCAACAAAAGTTACTAACTAAAACAGGGCTTGATCCCTAAAGCCTTACTAAACATAACAAACTGCTGATAAATTATATACCAAAAAAATTCTCATTTACATTTTAACACTTAACTCTAAGCAAGATCAAAATTAGGAGGACCAAATAACATAGCCTAGCGTGTGGTGTGCTGAGAGGTGGTAAGAACGACGAGAGGGAGAAGATAAAAATCCAGTGGAAGTAGCGATAGCTATAATTTTCTCATGTTATCGACAGAAACTGGAGTTAAGTGCGAGCAGTGTGGCCCTTTTAGGCCTTTGACGACTCAACCTTACGCGTGCCCAATATCGCTAGATTTACGATACCGAGCAAGCAGCTAGCGAATTAGTCGGTAGCCAACTTAAAAAAAACATATATACTGATACATTTTCAAAGGCAAATTAGTAGACGATCTTTACTTAGTACCCTGCTTACGTATTTTGTTTTTGAGGGCGTCATTATAATAAGTATTTGGGCCATTCTCTTAATTTGAAAGAACAAAATAAAAGTAAAATCTTTGATATAAAAGCAATTCATAAAAAAAAATTATATAGCTATGAATGATTCCATTTTGTTTTGCCAAGCGCCAAAAGAAGAGCCAGAGTGTGTAATAACTGTAGAAATGTAATCTTAGATTTAAAAAAGTGATTTCTAGCCGTCAAATGTTGCTGAAAGTCACGAATAAATTCAACAGATAGCAAGGAGAGTTTTTACATGCTGAAACTGTCACTCTTAAAAACCATACACCCATGAACATCAAGGTATACTAGATTTGACTTACCTCCTGTCTCAGTCGATGTAGGTCTAGAGAACGTTCGAACAACAAAGGCACAACACAACAAGACAGCAAACAAATGCTTCACCATGTTGGTACTGAAGGTTAATTTATTGATAAAAGAACATTCTATTTTGCTTCTTTCTTTTATACCTGACCCCCAGATTGGACTGTAAATTCCGAAAAATGTTTTAACTCCGGAGCTGAGTAAACGGAAACCAACGTTTTGCGATACTTTTAACGCCATCCCGGAAAGTCAATTCAAAATATATATTTTCGCAAATGTGAGAGGCTATTTGTTTGTACCTTGACGGCTTCCTCGTGGTACTTTACTATTATTATTATTATTATTATTATTATTATTATTACAAGTGAGATTGGAAAACAATATTATAATTATTAGTTAATTATTGGTAATACACCGCTCATTAAATTAGAACCTGTTTTATAAATTTTAAATAAGCCCCTGTTGTACGTCGTAAACTTAAATATTGGGCGCAATTTTTGTTCACCTTGCCTCAGGTGAATCAATTCATTCATCTATTTAACTACCAATCAGTCGTTCAATCAACCACTCAACCACTCAGTTGATGAATCAGTCAATCAGCCAATTAAATATCAAAAATCAATCAATCAATCAATCAATCAATCAATCAATTAACCATTCCGTGACTAAAAGGGTTGCCAATGAGAATAATAAAATATGGTCCAGTAATCATTAGTGACTTTATTCGGTGCACAGTTATGTCTCACTCTGTCACTACCCCAGACCGTGATGGTAGTAAATCTTGTGATTTCAATTTTGTTTTCGGTTTAATTATCAGCCTTTCCACTCTATCTAATGCCACCAATAAGCATTCCTACTAATTGCCATAATCTGGTACCAAAGAAAAACAAAAAGAAAAACCTCCTCCTAAATCACTTCAGAATAGTCTGAAACCTATCAGGCAGTGAACTGACAAGAAGGGATTAGACTGTGGTGAAACAGTCATTGAGAATTGAAAGAGTTTTCCCCATAAAGCGAATTTAATCAAATAAGTCTGAATCTTCATTCCTGGGATGGTGGCAGGGGGGGGGTACTCCCAAATAAAAGTTATGGGTGTGTTAATCAGACCTTTTGAAGTAAAGCCCTAAAAGGGTCCAAGGTATTGATTTGTGGGCGTGGCTCCAAATTACCTTTACTTCTAAGAGGTACTCCAGGATTCATTCCATTCTCACACATCAACCACTTAGTAGTATTGAGGGAACATGTATGCAGAACCTCATAAGAAGTTGTTCAATTCCTAATGAATTTCTGGTGTAGGTGCTTACAATCAAACTAATCAATGACATCAAAATATTTAGCAGAAATAGACAAAAAAATATAACCTTATTTCAAAACTGCTCTTCAGATTTTTATTTGAATTGATAATGTTTGTCTGGGAAAAAAGCTCAGAGTACACATTGCTCAACCAAAGCCTTATAATAAACTGTCATATTTTCCTGACATCAGGTTGATGGAATAAAAACCTGAAAAGGAAAACAAAGCAGATTTTAATTATCTCTGTAATACAGATGGGCTAGCCTAACTGAAGAGCTCGCAAGTCATGCCACAAAACAAGCTCAACTGGTCACCTGGATGGAATCGCCATGTCAAAGATCTTGTTCATAGTCCAGCAAATTCCCAATAACCCACATTAGATATTTCAAAATTCTAACCTGACTCCAAGGCTTTACAGACAAACCTCTATATTTGGTTTGGTTTTCTTTCTCTTCAGTCTCCTCTGGGAATCAATAGACAAAAGCATCTTGAAAAATTTGCAATATTGTTCGTAAAAGTATTGCTCATTACCCGTAAAGATCTGTTTTAAGCTTTACTACGGAGGGTAAAATATCCATGGAGGTACATATCCTTTCGACTTGTAGCCCCCCCTGGAAAGTTTTAAGGGTTAGAACTACATGCTGTCTGTTATTTCACCAGAACATGCAAGTTACTGCTCAAGGACACCTTGAGACTTTGTATACAGTTATTTCAATTAAGGTTGTCGGATCATTTCAAGCTTACGCGACAAGACCGAAGGGTAGTGTGGGTAGCTGCAAATATGTCTTAGTTTCACGGTTGTCAGCAGTTGGTCAGGAACTTCAGATTTCTTAGTGCAAGTAACAAATAGGCACCATCCAATTATTGTCGGCGGCAATCCTGATTCACCTTTTCATTTTCATTTGTTAGTACTTGTTATGATGTGCGAAAATTCATGTTTCATTTTTTTCATGATGCTGTTTTTCCTACTTCAAATTTACATACCAATGCACGTGCTCCACGTGTACCAACATAATTTAAATTTGCCGTTTTAACCAAGTAGGCAAAAAGATCAGATCCGAAACTAATTCTTTCAGGTTTTTTTTTTAATTTTATACTATAAAAACTCTTCCATATGCTTTGTTATTGCACGGCAAAAAAAGTACTGCTGATTTTGGTGAACTTAGGCATAGAAATCCCATATTACCCTACGGTCTTGTCACGTAGGCTTAAGCCTTCATACAACAACATTAATTGAAATAGCTGTATGAATGCAATTTCATCTGCAGCAACGTACATATGTAGGGACAGTTGATGTGCACGCTCCAGAGAAAATTGAGAGACTGCTTGTAGTCTATGAGAATGGTACCAACTTAGGGCGGTACAACTTCAATCAACTCCATACTAACGCTTGCTTCTGTTTACATGAAGGAGGTATGAAACGTGAAGCCGGTATAAAATGTAGGGACAGTTGATGTGCACGCTCCAGAGAAAATTGAGAGACTGCTTGTAGTCTATGAGAATGGTACCAACTTAGGGCGGTACAACTTCAATCAACTCCATACTAACGCTTGCTTCTGTTTACATGAAGGAGGTATGAAACGTGAAGCCGGTATAAAATAATTATCATCTCGGGCTGGTTTTATTCATTGCCATTGCTGAACTGGTGCAAAGGCTCACAAAGGTCTAAAATCAGACTGGGGAACCACATAAACATGAATTGAGTTTAAACCGGTCCGCATGCATACTAAATCAGTGGCATTGAAGCATTCCAAGGTGGTGGATAGAAGATAAGCTGGATTTTTAGGGATGGTTGGTTTCATGTTAACACTTCATGCCAGTCTGAGTTTCCGACCAGTCTCATGTAAACAAAATCACGTCTGAGTTTGCACCACTTTCATGAAATCAGGGTGTTACTGCTCCTGGGCCTCTGAGGATGTTGTTAAACATCCTTGAGAGCTGCTTGACTTAAGTCTCAACTTTAGGGGGTGTTTTTAATTTACATGACACCAGTATGATTTTCATTCTGGTACAAGTTCATCCGGGTTCCCTATTGTTTTTTTGTATCTGTTTACGTGATTACAGCACAATTTCTCATAACAGTGTGAGCCATACCTGTGTGAGTTCACCCCAGTAGCGGTACCAAATCAAAATTCTCATTCTGGTATGCAAACCCATACCGGTATCAAGTAAACATAGTATAACTGTTTGATTCATTCTGCACTAAGTTTTAACCATTTAGCCATCCAGAATAAACCTCACATCACCGTGAAACATGGATTTTGTAACTCAAGTGGGTATAAGGTTTTCATGGCCCACCTGAATGGAAGTTTTAATGGATGTTGTTGGACAATTTTATCCTTAGTTCAATTTTTATTTTCCTTTGAGAATAATAGGATTGCTAAATTTTCTTTGCCCAAAAAGGCTGTTTTAGTCACTCAGTCTGTTATGTGTTTACATGACAATACAAAACAGATCGTGGTCAAATTCCACACACTAAAAGGTAGATGGTTTACAGTGTAAATATCTGGTATATTTGAATGATTCAACACTGTTTAATTGTGCTTAATTACATGTATGTTTGACTGGGTTCAGAAACTGAATGGAATCAAACACAGTGGTATGCATATTTTTGGTGTTTGACTACCAAGCTCAAATTAACCCGATCACTGCGTTCAATCCAGTTTAATATACCGAACAGTTAAGTTTCACAAGCTGGATTATTATATGGCTGATTTTACCTTCACTGTAAGAAAAGACTGCATCACTGATCACTGCTGACATATGCATGCCTAGAACAGATAAAAAAGGATCAGTGAAAACAAAAAATTCAGGGCTAAAAATTGGCAGTCGTCCGGTTGGCCAGTGGCAATTTAAAACTGAACAGGCCCACTATATGTTGAGGTTTGATCGCCTGACAGGCTACTAGGATTAAAAAATGTTACAATGTAGTCGCAATAATAAAAGTTATATAATAATAATTGGAATCCTTCTTTTCTTTCCCTTCCTCAAATCTAAGTTCATAAATATTATTGTAGTAAATTCTTAGTTCTTGGAGCGCAAAATTCAAAGCCATTCTGGAGTATTTACACCAATCCGCAATATATCAAGACGCCATTTGTTTTATTGACTTGTGACTCCAGACTTACCCATTGTTCAATGTTGTACTTTTTCCCACGTGATTATTGGCCAAATCCCTCGATAAAAGACTTACTTCTCACCCAGGTTGGGAGGGCTTTATTAAAGTAAATATGGTTTAATTTTTTTGTTTTAGACTAGAGGAATTAAAAGCCACTTTATTTTTGCCTGGGCCACTAAGAATTCAAGAATACTAGCTGAACAGCAACCAGGCACTGAAGTTAATTTTTAACCCTGCAAATTATGGAATAATCGGTGAAAGTTGAGAAGATATATACAAAATTACATCTACCTTCTTTTAACTCTATTAAATCTTAAATGGGTCTTAAATGCATTTTCCCAAGAGTGATCAACACATAATGTAGCAGTCAATTTGAAGCTTCAACATGCCTCCCCTCCCCCCCCCCCCCACACTCCCGGGCAACCCCTCGGGCATTTGAACTTTTGAAGATTGGCTTGTTCACTTTCCCTCCCATCGGGGCGAAAAAGCCGTTCAAATGCCCCACCAATTAGTACTGAAGTACCTTTCCTCAAAGACAAATATCGTCTTCAAGCAAACACTGTTCACACTTTTCAGGAAGAGATATGCTGTAATGACACCTTCAAACTACTTTAAAGACCCTTTTGAGAGAGGCGAAATTCTATCTTGGAAATCCGTCAAACCCTGCAAAAACCGACAAAACTCACAGCGTATTGCGCCAGAAGAAAAGATAAAGCTGGCTCAAATTCCCCACCCTTCCAAGGCAACGTTCAGATTTCCCCTCCCTTGGCACTATGTGCAGTCAAATGCCCGAAGTATGCCGGGGTGGGAGGGGGGGATGTTGAAGCTTCAATTTGACCAGTACATAACCTGGAATAAAAGTTACTTGTGTACCTTATTCGAAATTTAAATTTGTTTGTCATCAAAACATGCCAAAACTATAATCCAAAGTTTTGTTTAAAAGACAAGATTCTATAGAGCTTTTGAACGTTACTTGATATAACGAACATTAATAACACGTTAGACATATATAAATATTTTGCAAGCAGTCAAGAAAAGCCCAGCTAATCAACAATCGAGTGGGAGATGTTAACAATACTTAAATGATGCTACACAAAAGAATTTAAGCTTATCTGTCAATATCAACATTCTGGAATGGCCTGGATTACTTGCTTTAAGCAAAAACTGTTTGAAATATTAATTTCAACAGCAACACTGTAATTAAGACTTATTGAAAACAAAAACGAAACGAGCAATTTTTGCAGGTTTTTGAATTTAAGGATGTTCTTTGAGACGATTAATCAGCCTTTTTGAGCGAAGGTAAAGTAGAATCTGCTAGGAAATGTCACCAGTTTTTACATATCTCCCATAAGCGTATGGGTTCGTCAATTTACTTTCATTATCACATTTCCAATACGAGTGGATAATAACAACTAAATTTGGAAGCTTTACACTATTTTTCCATACCAGTTTCGCAGCACTTCCCTTCGCGACCAGAGACACACTGACAACTGAACGTTCCAGTGTTGTAATCTGGATAACATGTTCCACCATGCTGACAAGGCTGGCTTAAACATGGCGACCCCTAACAACACAGGTTTGAAAAAAAAAACAATAACACTTAAAACAGTACCGACTTTGATAACTTGGCAAACTAAGTTGTTATTTAAGAAAAACAGACAATTGAAGAAACTGTTTCAAAGAAATATAACAGAGATAAGAGAGATATAACACACTGTTACAGAGATAAGACACTATTACAGAGAACGTAGTTGAGCGTTCAATTCAACAGGATAATATATAATATTTGTCTTTCTGAAATAAAAACGAAATGTAAAACGGGTCTTGCTAGATTTCTTCCTTTTCTTATTCAAGACTTGGGACGTCAATTGTTTATGAAGTCGGTTATACTATGAAAAGACTTGTTTGTGAGGAAAAGATCCACTCTCAGTTATCTCGTGTCGACCCATTTCCCCGCTTCTTATCAAAGGGACATTTCTCAATTAACACCAAGGCGGACCATAGATATATTACCAACTAAACGCACAAAGCAATGAGCACAATCTTGCAAAAAGTATAATAAACCAATAAACCCGTGGCATACAACGCAAAATACACTTACCATCGAGCATGGTTCAGTGAAGTGATGAAATCGTTCACTTGGCCCAAAATGATCACTCTCGCTATCCTTGGTTGCAGCGAGCAATTCACAAAGATAGAGGCCTTCATCGTTAGAAGCGAACGTTGATTGACACGCATCTAGGGGTGCTCATGCAAAGGAACTGGCACTCTTCCGTATTTGCGAGGAATTTTGAGATGATGGTTGATACAAGGAGTTTGCTATTAAAATAACCGACAAAATTTGAGAAGAGAATTTGACCGCCACGCGTATCTTCAAACATCCCAACATTGGAACTTTTCATTTCACTTGTAACAGTGATGATTGAAGACACACTGTATAAGGACCAGACAGAAATCAATAATTTTAAAGAAAAACAGATCATTTTGTTCGAAGAATTATTTCGATTAATCCACTAAGAAGCAATCAATTCTTGACGGCAATCAAGCAAGAAGTATTTTTAACTTTGTTTAACATTTAAGACGGTTGGCTGCTTTGTGGAGCTCAATTTACTAATTGCAATCAATTGAGAAATTCAATACAGATCATTAGTTCTAAACCTTGCTTACGCAGTATATGTCCATTAAGAAAGGCAGGCTGTTTTCAATTATATTTGCAAGCGAGTTAGAGGTACAATACAAATCATTTTGAAGTTTAATTTAATAGTTTCTCTGACCACATCCACTACTGGTCTTTTTTTCTATAGACTGAATCCTTGGTTAGAACAAATAATGAATCAAGCTCGTCGCCATCTGGCTAAAGAAAGTTCCCAAATAAACCTGCGTTAAATGTTTTAACATTTCCAATGTTTCAATGGGATTTTAGAATTTAAATTTATAACACCCAAACTGCTTTGAGTTTCTTAAGCCTATTTTCTCGGTTTTAATTTGTTTTTCATTCTTCTTAAAAGCAATTCTCTGTAAGAATCAAACAAAGTGGGAAATGAAAATCTTTGACCCCCCCCCCCCCCCCCAACTTCAATTTGTATGCAAGTAGATATTCACGGGGGATGTTCGAAAATGGCCATTATTGAGGTCATGGCTAAAATGTTGCTCAAAAACTCAAAAACTGTTGTGAAAACTGCAAAATTTAAAACATTATTTCTCCAGTTTATTAAAACACGGCAACTCGAGACTTGGGGCAAATGTAAAACCACTATTCTAGTTTCTTTCCATGCATATGGCGTTTCATTACATTTATCGTAAACAAAATAAACAGCGAATTAACTACACCATGTCTCGGCCATTTTAATTCGTGAGTAAAACAAGCAGTACATTTCTTTTTAATATCTCCAAAAGTACATCAGTTTTAGAATTGAAACTACATGGATAGCTTACAACAGACATTGTTGTTACTAAATCTGTAAAATTCTTAGCGGGGCGGGCTTATTTTGTTTTCATAGCAATCAACAAAGAAACCATAAAAACGAGATTTCCTAAATTTTGTCAAAATTAACATTCCGTAAATTTGCTGGAAAAATCGGAAGAAAGTTGAAACGACCTTGAGATTTAAAGAAAATTGTCTGTTAAGTAATTCTCTGATAAAAACAACCGTTCATAAACCTTATTTTTGGAAACAATTTGACTCGAAGTACAGCTTACTTGACGGCTTTGTTCATTTCTCCACTTTTCGACTCACGTTGAGCGAGCTGGTTGTTTTTTTACAGCACTCGCATTGTTTGAAAATCCACAGTTCTGAACCTTTCCTTTCAGCTGTAGTGTTATTTATCCCCGGCAGTACTCCATCCCCTTGTTTAAGCCCACTGAAATTAGGTTTGGTGGCACCATCGGCAGAAATAAGCCAACATGGAGTTCAGTCAGTACAGGTACATTTCCACCGTAGCCTTTCGTTCTACTTCTCGATCAAACGTCACCATTCGCTCCAAAAGATGGAAAGATGCATCCTTTCAACTACGATTCCATTTAGCCAAGCATTTCACTCCAACTTACAGTGTAAAAAATGCGGACAGGAACTTTCTTCGAAGTGGAAGAGACAATAACATACGCCGTGGGACGTTACCTGTCAGCGGTGTTTACTTGAACAACTTTCTCTTCATAATTTGCCTAACACAGGGTCCTTTATATGCTGTTGATATGACATTCAAACCATTTCAGAAAGCCAGCAATTTCCTTTAATTGGCTTCTGTTTTTTCGCTTTCTCTCTAGTCCTGGTCCATTCACAGTAGGATTAACAGTCTCTGATAGAACAAAAGTACAGTGCGTTTTCCAGCGCTCACACCATTTTCGCTGCGAAAATAAAGCGGCCTTCACACGTCAAACTAATGTTGGCCAACATAATTGAAGGCCGCTTAACACTGCTAACACAAGTCGACAATTAACAATGCATCGGTAAACTTAATAAGGAATGGCTATTTTCATTTTCCATTCTATTCAGCTCGTGTGCCTTTGTGCTTTTAATTCAATGAAGGCCTCAATCCTGATTATTTAGACATATTTTTAAAACTTTTTAAAACAACAAAAAAACACCAACAACAGCAAAAACAAAAACAAAACAAAAATAAAACAAGAACACATAAAAAAACGGCTTAATGTTCTTATCATTAAAATTCCTTTGTTGCGCCGGCATGTCCAACCGCTATGTTTAATAGTGAGCCGGTGTACGCTTATAAACTACATTGTCCAAAGTTTTGCAGCTGCAGAGCTCGATAAGGGAAACAACATTCTTTCGTTTTCCTGAGATGCTTATATCGTACTTTTTGGAGACAGCTTTCAGCGTTGTCATTCTTGGCGATGACAATTCTTCTTTCATTCCTTTTCGTTTCACACAGTTGACGGAACTCTTCGTTTTCGAATGGATGACTGTGGGACTCCTCTGAAGATCTCATGATATCATTTTTAGCTCTGTGAATATTTTCATTTTTGGCAGCCGGATACTTTGAAGCACTGAGCTGCTTTCTTTTCGTCGCAATGCGAGAAACGTAAGACAAAAGTTGCGAGAGCATGAAATAATAATTATAATAATACCAAGTCTTTATTTCATAAGATAAACACACATATCCTATGTTACAAAAATTGAGGGTAAAAAGCAAGCTACATTACACGAACTAACACTATTATTCTAATGAAATAAAACAGCTAACTTGTATTTAAAAATAAGGCGGTTAATAAAAGAGCTCATGAAGCGCTTCGTATTTATTTTAGGTTTCACGGCCGACTTTCTTCTAAGCTCGTATTTGGTGTTCTTAACCTCCGGCAACATGTTATGCAGCGGGGGACCCTCTAAGCCCATAACTTTAGTGCATATTTTCTTATCTTGTTTTTCTAAAAGATCGTGGATATCTATGCTATGTGAGATGTACCTACGCTTCTTACACCTATCCAAAAAAACACTGGATCGTTGTTAGTTCAGCTTCACCGGCTCCGTACACCGCAAGCCCGTATGAGATATTTGGTAGTACAATAGAATTGAAAAGGTAGTCAATTTCTGATTGATTGTACCCCTCTCTTCTAAGCGTCCTGAGCACATGGAGAGACTTGTTTGCTTTTGTGAGTTTTTTCTTTACATGAGTGTTAAATCGGGTGTCAGACTGGAAAGTAACACCCAGCAGAACAAGTTCCTTAACCTGAGGTATTCCAGCTACTCTCTCAAGGGCAAGTTCTTTACACTTACTAGGATTACATGTCATACAGTTGTTTTTTGACCATTCTAGGAACTACATTACTAACTCGTTTGAACAGTCTGTATCCCTCCACACAGGTGCAATTATGGTGGAGTCGTCTGCATATTTATACAAACAAGTTGTAGAGCCATTTTTAATCTCGAGGTCGTTTAGAAAAATATTAAATAGGTAGGGGCCGCTGACACTACCCTGAGTAGTGCCTTGATTGACCTCTTTCCAAAGGCCTGAAAATGTATTGTGGACGACTCTTTGTTGCCTGTGTTTTACAAAATCTAGATAGAGATTGATAACATACATTAGGGGTTCAGTGGAAGGTTTTTCAGTTTTTCATATAGTAAGGAGTGTTTGACAGAGTCAAAAGCCTTACAAAAAACCATAGTAAAAAGACGCACAGCTTTGCAGTCAGGTTGATCTAAGTAGCTGTATACAGTGTACTGAATAGCTAGCAAAGCGTCTGTACAATTTCCTCCGTCCCTATAAGCGAATTGGCTTGAGCTGAGATTCTGTTCCACGATATCTTTCGCATGGTTCCTGTAAATTGCCTTTTCAAACGCACGCGCTATGACAGGTGTTATGCTAATTCCTCGATAGTCTTTGTCTTCTATAGGAAGTTCAACTTTAGGGAGTGGATAAACATTCGCTCTTTTCCATGATCGAGGCCAGGACTGGGTGAGGAGGCAGAGGTTCCACATCTTTGTGACGACAGGGGTGAAAATGTCAGCGAGGTCCTTCCAGATCCAAAAAGGGATGTTATCGGGACCGACGGCAGTCCGTTTTAACTTGCATAAAGACTGCCAGACTTGCAATTCACTGATTTCCGGTACTTGTAGACATACAGCATGAGGAACAACTCAATTGTAAACAATCCTGATTATTGGAGCCTGTAGTCGAGTTTACGCATTTTTGGGGGAATTCTGTACCATCGGTCTTGTTAATTGATTTCTCCCTTTCTCTCTCATTTCTCTTACTTTATATTGTTGTTTGGGGTTTTGACTTTAAAGCCCAGGAAAGTTCTTGAGTTTGGCGTTGCCGGTTTGAATGTTGTGCATGACTCGACTTTGCTCTGTGACGCTTCCCACCCCTCCCCTCCCCCTCCCCTAGGAGGATGACTTAAACAAAGCCCTACTTGATGAACGCCGTACTCATAGTATTTTTCCGGTGCAGGATATCGCACAAACGACTTTGTATCCTTTTTCGAAGATGCGCCACTTGAAGTAAGAAATGACATTAAGAGATCTTTAGAGGACGAGTCTCACAGCTATCCACACGTATGAAAAAATCTCCAGCTGTGCGAAATGACAAAAGAAGAATTGTCATCGTGAAAAATGACAACGCTTAATCCATCTGCTAAAAGAACGTACGATTTGCACATCTCAGGAAAAAGAAAATATCCCCATGTTAAAAGTGTTGGTTCTCTTTTGTTTGTTTGTTTGTTTTACAAAGTTGTAACTGGCTGGAAGGAATTGTCCTCGAAAGTGCGAAAGGTCTAGAATAATCAGGATTGAAGTCTCCATTGAATGCACGCTAGTTAATAGAATGGAAAATAAGAAAAGCCGTTCTTTCATCAGCTCACCGATCTATTGTTAATTGTCGAGTTAGCAGTCTCATTTTTGCGGCCAAAATGGTGTGAGCGCTGGAAAACGCACTGTACGTTTGTTCTATCAGAGACTGTCAATCCTATACTGTGAATGGACCAGGACTAGAGAGAAAGTGGAAAAGCAGAATCTAATAAAAGGAAATTGCTGGCTTTCTGAAATGCTTTGAATGTCATATCAACAGCATATAAAGGACCCGGTGTTAGGCAAATTATGAAGAGAAAGTTGTTCAAGTAAACACCGCTGACCGGTAACGTCCCACGGCGTATGTTATTGTCTCTTCCACTTCGAAAAAAGTTGTTGTCCGCAGTTTTTACACTGTAAGTTGGAGTGAAATGCTTGGCTAAATGGAATCGTAGTTGAAAGGATGCATCTTTCCATCTTTTGGAGAGAATGGTGACGTCTGATCGAGAAGTAGAGCGAAAGGCTACGGTGGAAATGTACCTGTACTGACTGAACTCCATGTTGGCTTATTTCTGCCGACAGTGCCACCAAACCTAATTTCAGTGGGCTTAAACAAGGGGATGGAGTGCTGCCGGGGATAAATAACACTACCAGCTGAAAGAAAAGGTTCAGAACAGTGGATTTTCAAACAATGCGAGTGCTGTACAGAAAGAACTAGCTCGCTCAACGTGAGTCGAAAAGTGGAGAAATGAACAAAGCCGTCAAGTAAGCTGTACTTCGAGTCAAATTGTTTCCAAAAATAAGGTTTATGAACGGTTGTTTTTATCAGAGAATTACTTAACAGACAATTTTCTTTAAATCTCAAGGTCGTTTCAACTTTCTTCCGATTTTTCCAGCAAATTTACGGAATGTAAATTTTGACAAAATTTAAGAAATCTCATTTTTATGGTTTCTTTGTTGATTGCTATGATAACAAATAAGCCCGCCCCTCTGAGAATTTTACAGATTTAGTAACAGCAATGTCTGTTGTAAGCTATCCATGTAGTTTCAATTCTAGAACTGATGTACTTTTGGAGATATTAATGTAATGAAACGCCATATACATGGAAAGAAACTAAAATAGTGGTTTTACATTTGTCCCAAGTCTCGAGTTACCGTGTTTTAATAAAGTTGAGTAATAATGTTTTAAATTTTGCAGTTTTCACAACAGTTTTTGAGTTCAAAATTGGGTTCTCGGGCGTCAACAAACATTCGCTGTTACCATGGCAACAATTTAGTTATGACCTTAATAATGACCATTTTCGAACATCCCCCGTGGATATCTACTCGCATACAAATTTAAGTTGGGGGTCAAAATTTTTCATTTTCCACTTTGTTTGATTCTAACAGAGAATTGCTCTTAATTAACTGAACCTGAGTCAAGGGATGTAACCAGCAAAAAAGCAAGTTCATTCCTATTCATTGACTTCAGGAATGAAAATGAAACGACATTCGGGAACCGGAAAATCATTACAATTTAGGCGTTCTTGTAGTTCACGTGATCTGTCACGTGATCACAATTAGATGTTAAGGCCGAAGTAGGCATAAAATAGAAATAATTTTCGAGGAAGATTTCATTCTCTTCCATAAAATCTAGTGGAAGATGTTATTAAACAACCTTTTTTCCGGATACCATTTGAACCCGGATCTTCAACTGCTTGAGCTACTCAGCCAGTTGTGTCCTACGGCACTGATGGTGAAGAGAAAATCGCTTGGATTGACAACATGGGCATAGATCAGTTAGACATTTAGGTCTCTACTTCGCCGTCCTAGGCTACGTTGATGATTTCGATCACCCTCCCAAAGAAAAAATTGTAGATAACGCTCAAACACTTTCACTCTTGAAAACACTTTTACCCATGAAAAGACGTAAAAATTAAATGCTGCAATTAGCGTATCAATAATCATCTTACTGTAAGGGCATTCCTGCTAGCAAGGAAACGAAAAAAAAACAGTTGGAAAGCTTGAAGTATCTAGCATCATGGCCGGGCGATGGACTCTGACAAAGGTTTGAAACACACAAATTTCAGGCCTGGAACTCATTGAAAAGATGGTAACATATGGCGATCTGATATCGAGCCCAAGACAAAGCTACCGGGCCAGGGCGTGCGTGGTGATGGAGACTGTCAGCAAAAAGTGAGAAACAACTGGATGAGACATGGGTACTCAAAACATCAGTTGAATGCAGCATCCAAACACCGAAGAAGTTTCAAAAGATCTTCTCCGCATCTCTCTCATCCATAACCGCACACTTTGCAGGTCACCAATACCAACCTCTCTCCAGAATTACGGCGCCTTCCTGTATCCAGAAATCCTATTCTGACATATTAGTGAGATATACAAGCATCAGCTTATGAGACCTAGGGACGCAATGAAAGACTGAGCGTCGTGGAATGTAGCGTCTAGGAATGTATCGGCTGCAGTCGCGCCATAGTGATAATGACGAAAAGACTCGTGAAAGTGTCTTAAGTTAATCACTTGCATTAGAGTTAACAAATTCGAACAAAGAAGAGAAAAACCAGATAACTAACTGGGTTGTCTACTATTACTGTTGAAAACAACCCTCTAATTTCGGATCTTGTGTCTTAAAGGGGGTGTCCACCGGCGTAGCGGTCAACACCTCGGTCGACTGCCGGTCGCCAAACGGTCGATATATCGGCTGGGTGCCGGTTGAGTGGCGGCCGAGTGTCGGTCGAGTATCGGCCAAGTGTCGGTCGCTAAACGGGCGACGTATCGGCCGATCATCAGTCAACCGTCGGTCGACAGATCGACCGGCAGTCGGTCGCGATAGCATCGGTAGTGTGTCGGCAATATATCGGTGAACTGTCGGTCAAGTATCGGTAACGTATCGGTAGTGTATCAATCGGCACGATAGCCGATAGCCTGTAGTGGCCGACTGTCGACCACATATCGGCCGATGCACGGCCGATACTTGACAGACACTCGGCCACTACTCAACCGATACCCGGCCGATATATCGACTGATATGGCGACCGACAGTCGACCGAGGTATCGACCGCTACGTCGGTAGACACCCCCTATAAGACACAAGATCCCTAATTTCTTGCTGAGCGTTCATAGTGTTCATTGCCCTTTTTAAAAGTTAGGAAATGTTGACCACCGCTGAGAGGTAAAGAAAATTCTTCCGTCACGACACGGGCTAGGTTGTGTTTAATTTAGATGGGTAAATCGCCGCAATTAGAATGAGGCAGCAGTGACTAATCAAGACGAGACTTAATGTTTCCCCCTTTATGAATGTAGCTTTCGGCATTGTTTTATATTCGATTTTACATCCGAATAAAAAGAAAATTAAGTGGATGGTGGAGAAACAAACAAACAAAACAGACTTATTTTGATTAAGATAAAACTTTATTACGAAGAAAAATTTGCATTGTATATATATATATATATATATATAAAATGTGCTTGCTTTGTCCCATTGTATAAATAGCTTACTTGAATGGTTTTTGCAAGTTAACTAGGGTAAATAACTGTCGGCATTACCTTCACTTAAGTAAAAAAAAGGAATGTATTTCACTGTTAGCCCTCACAGGCAATGGCGGGCTGAGATATGATATCGGCGACTGAATAAAACTATTCACTGGTGAATTTCCAAGTATGTATGTGTATATTTGTTTCACTTAACTGACTTCTCGGCTTACTTTAACTTTCATCGTCAGATATGGTGTGCTTTTGTTTCTCAAAGTGCATTGTGTATAAACCTATCCGGGTAAACAGAAGACATAAGTGAAAAAGAGAAACAGCGGATCTTACTTAGCCTGCGTAGCAAACGTTTCATAAGGGCTTAATCCGTAGGCTTAAAGAAAAAAAAAATGAATGAGGGGGGAGGGATCGTTTTTTGGGCTCCCCCCAATTTTTGCGCGGCCAAAAAGCGAAAAATACCTCGAACGGGCGGGAAAAGCCCGGGAAATGCTTAGCATGCATTACACAAGTAACCACTAGTCCGGTATCGATTTGATAAAGTGATATCCACCACCTCGTACGCGGTAATATGAATAGCGACGAGAAATTGTTTTGTGCTTCACGATCTCTTCTTGACTTCTACGCGTTTAGGTATGTCAAGTTATTGGTAAATCAGTCAAGACTGCAATACCGAGAAACATATCTAGTGCCTGATATCAGTTATTAGGAGAAATTAGAATTTCCTCAGTCTGGGTGAGAGTTACATAAAACTGCCTTTGTTGCTTTTTAGTCTTTCGACCTTTCTACCCATGTCTGGTGTTAAGGAGCCTACACTGTTCTGGTCAACGTTCCTTCGTACCATGTGATTGTTAATGTAATTGGTGACCGAATCAGAAAAACTTCTCTTCTTTCGGATACAAATCTTCAAAAACACGCTTCTAAATTCACGGCTTCTCCAGCAGTAAATTAACGGATTGACAAAAGAAGATGTGAAGGTAAGGACCTTGACCAAAGCATTCACCAGACTTTGTTTTGATCGAAATGATTCCGAGAAACACTCTGGGCAAGTCTGTTGTAGAAAGTAGTAAAAACAAGATGGAAACCAACACACCACAAATACTCCAATGACAATCATTATGGTGATATTTCCTCGCCGTTCATTACGTTCTTTACACGCATTGATATGTGCCTTGTTGTGTTTCACATTCCTCTTATCACTGGATATTTTCTTGATATGAGATTGGGCTATAAGGTACATGTACGAATAGCACACCACAATAACTAGAAATGGAACAATGACGTTTGATATGATAACCATAATACTCCACCATCGTGTTGGATTGTAATTGCATTCCTTGTCAGGATCGCCTGAATCCCATGGGACAAAAGGAAGTGACGAAACTATCACCGCGTCAACCCAAACAAACATAAGTGACACGATGACTCGACGACGTGTAACGATAGTCACGTGGTTCAGCGGATTTCTTATTGCAATCAGGCGCTCTACACTGATAACACACAAGCTCAGAATGGAAGCGTAACCAGTGAGGAAGTAGGAAGGGCGAAAAATGTCGCACACAATTGTCTGAAGAGGTTCTTCCCATGTGTACTTTTTCAAGATATAGCTGGGCATGGCAATCAGTCCCGCCAAAAGGTCTGCAATCGCCAAACTGAAGATTGACAGGTAGGTCACGTGACGTAAGGCCGGGTGGTTATTGATTGCGAAGCATACTATGCTGTTTCCAAGAACGGTGCCAAAAGAAAGGAGCGCCAGAACAACCACTAAAGGAGTTTGGGGCACCTCTGTGTAATAGTTGTCTTGAGCTGGACGTGTTGGAGAAGTCTCTGTTGTGTTCGACATCACGAAGCTAGGGAGAAAAAGGCAAAGGTTAGTATGTTATTAAGAAACAAGTTTAATGAGACTGTACATTAAAGAAAGCAATCTGAGTCCCCGGCTGAGGTCCAGCCCATGACCTTACTCGAGTGACAAGCCGAATAAAGCTGAGTTATTAGTTCATAAGCGTGTATGCAATCCGAGGCTCCTATCAATTCATTATTTTAACTTCCTGAATGCAATTTAACTTCATGTCGACATTCTCCTGTCTGCTCAGCTGCTTTGTAAAACCTGCCAAATTTTTATTCAAAATAAAAGTCATTCACAGACGAGGTAAAGAGTTTCTGCGATCAAACATATAGATATTTCAACTTCAGCTACTACGTTTATGTAGTGCTTATGAAGTCATCATGTCAACAAAGGTTTGTTTAGCTTAAGTGGTAAATATGTCCTTTGACACACTATACGTGGAGTATTGTTGAGGGAGTTTACACCTACAAAGCGTGTTCGGAAATGTATAACTTAGAGCCTTGCTTCGCTCTCGGTCAGTTTGCTCATGGCCTAATGGTACATCTTTCCCTGCTTACAACAAATACCTTTCCAATTTCGTTGTCGTCGCAGGCGTCTGTTTCTTTTACTAACCCGTTTTTTTCTTTCTTTCTTTCTTTCTTTCTTTCCGGCTAATCCTTGTCCTCAAACAGAATGGTCATGTAATGCTCAGATAACAATTTAACCAAGAACATGATCTGTTTTAAACACAGTACGACGTAAGCAATGTGTTTCGTAGCTAAATGATCTCCGAATGCGTGACAGCCACCATGTACATTACCAGACTGAAATGTTTTGACTAATTAACCCTTGGCCTTGGTTTAAGTCCTATATTTTAATGTCTTTCTTTAAGTGGGACCACTCCGACGAAAGCTGCTAAACACAACACATTGCACTTCATTCTCCCGTTGTTTGGTTTTCAGTATTTAGCAATTGTTTCCAAATCACTCACTTGATAGGAGGTTTAGGTTTGACTGATTAACCTCAACACCAGCATGAAACCGTCATAAGACCACTTTGTGAACAGCTGAAAACGATGCGTTTTAAAATAACAAGGTCAGGGTTTGTTAAAAACAACGATTCATCAACTGCCCAACTTTATTCAACCGTCTTTATATCTGGGAATGGGGTGTAATAAACACCGTTCTGGCTAAGGATGCCTACAACCTATATCATAAGATATCATACATCTGCGTGTATAATGTTCAAGTTAATTACAAGATGACATTCACAGAATTTTTCAGATGTTCAATCATAACCACAATTTATCTGTCGTATCTATGCTTCAAAGTTCCAAAGAAATTGAAGCTAACACGTCGAAAAAATTCAATCACAAATAGAAGTCAATAAAGCTCTGGGGAAAAGGTGTAGATCTCAAAGCTAATGCTTGATGAAATACCTGATGTAAAAATAATTGAAGAAGTCTTTTTATTAACTGCGGCTTTCATCCCTGTTGCTCCAAATTTAATTCCAAGCTACTCCATCTTGTATACCCTGATATGTCGATGCTATTATTATCAATATTATTATTATTATTAACAACAAGAACCTGTTGGTTTTCTGTTGAGTGGGCGAAGTGATAGTGATTTTGAATGTCAACAACTTTTCGACCAAGGTTATCGGCAAAATACGATTACTCTTCTAAGCAGGAAATTGGTTTCAGACGTCGAATTTGATCCCCTGGGTGGATATCAAGGAGTCGACATGTTTGAATAGGGGAAACATACAGTAACTTATTAGTTTTCAATCAATGGAATTTCCTCGACATGTGTACACTGAAATCTCGTTGACTTCCCGCGATATGGAAACTTAACAAATGACCATCGCATTTCGTTTAGGAATTCATGCCGCATAAAAACGTTGCCGACTTCTGGGTTCGTACATTGGACAAGGATCAAGTGGAACCGGGAAAAATTACATTGTCGGCGCCTAAATACCGACAATACCAAGTCAATTGCTTTTTTAAAATTGGCGAAATTCTAGATTCACGATCAGTTTTCTAAGGGTCACACGACTGTCGTACATAAACAATTTATCACATCACAAATACTAAACTGTTGACATTTCCTCATGTAAACACCCTTAGTATAATAACTTCTTTTACTTGAACACGCACAGCAGTTTTTGAAAAGAACGTAAGAAAAAAAGCCCATATTAGAGGAGAAAAAATTGTTTTGTTCCTAGATTTTGCACTCCGTGTTATTAAAGATGGGATATACGATTGCGGAGAAAATGGGGGTCCACTTTTATCAAATTATTTACAAATATGCACTGCGTCATGAGGCGTCCTAAAAGAATGCATGCCTCGTTTTAAAGACACTGGGTTTATTTGTATTGCCTCAATTGAGTTTATAAGGTAAATTAGCCTTTGGCCAGACATAAAAATGTCAATGTTTCGAGGTCTTTCGAGCTGCAATAGCTTAGTCTGAGATCTTCGTAAGAGCGGATTGATTTGGTGAATGACTTAGCAGCGCCACTATACACGATTACACTATACACGTAATTTACTGATATCATTACTATAATGATGTGGCTCATCGAACTATTTATGCAACATCAATTCATTGAACTCTACTACAGTAAAAACGTGACTTTGACTATTGAATAAGACATCCATCTTTAGCTCTCACGCAACGGACAGTGTAGCCTAAAACCAAACTACATTATTGATACCATCCAAAACTTTACTGACCTTACTAGCTGCGACCAAGGCTTTTATACCGGAACTGCTTATTGGTCAACTACCCACTACAAATTGATCTGCTTGTACGACTCGATTGGTAGAACTAAGAAAGCGGTCAACCACCGTCTTTTCTGGCATTAACTCCAACTATAACCTTGACCAAACGGAAACACTGTTTAGGATAAAATCTCAATCAGTTCCCTAATATAGAGTGCTTTTGCGCTCCGTAGATTCTTCTAAGAAAGGAAATTTGAGCTGCAAATGATGTAATAACCATACCTTTATACCGTGATCGATTTTCGGTTCGTTATCGGTTGACAGTTGTTCTTTCAACATAACATCACGTTTATGGTAATCGATATATTAAGCATTATGTTCTTGATCTGAGTACACTAATCACGCTGTCTTCGATTTCTATAGAACAATAGGTCTTTTTAGTCTATTTCATTATGAAATAGAGCAAAAACCATTGTCTCTAAAGATAGGCCTACTAGGCGCGACAAGAAAGATTATGCATTAAAATACTCCAAAACTGCGGGAATTTAACTAGAACTTCTTATCGCATTAAACGTAGTAAATATTTGCTTCCTTTTTTGCCACCTAAAAATTCGAACAATTCTTCGGGTAATCACACATATAAAACTCGTTGACCAAGAGTTTCGCGAAAACATCAGCGGAATGTTTTTTGTGGTTTATTACATGCTTAATTAGATTAACTATTGTAAAATTGAGTACATAAAATTTCGTAAATACAGAACCCCCTACACTATATGTACCTAGAACAATAAATCAAGGAGGGATGTCCTAGCCGCCCCTAAAATTGTGTCTCTGAGCCGCGGATTTTTCGTGAACATTTTCCCCCAACAAGTGCTCGTGTTCTAGTAAGATTAACCGGCGTTCCAATTACAGTACTGAAAAGCTCGAAGGCGAAAATTTGACAATAATACACTTGGTTTAGTAGGAAAACGCCAAACTGGCGGTGAAAACTAACAGTAAATAAAAATAGTTCTACAAGACGGTTAAGATTAAGGGAGGTGAAGCAGTTATACCGAGTTTAAATTTATTTTCTACACTGAACTGAAAATGTAATGTTTAACGGTTTGTCAATAATTATTGGTTTAGGTACTGGTTGGTTTTTGTTTTTTTTCAAAGTCAAGATACCGAGTTTAAATTTGTTTTCTACACTGAACTCAAAATTCAATATTTACTGTTTGTGAATAGTTTTGTGTGTGTGTGTACTGGTTGTTTATCATCTACTCAAGTGTATTTAAAGGCATCCGTTCTAGAAATTCCTGTTTTTAAATAGCCCTTACCTGGATTTCTTATAATCCTTTCGTCTTCAGACAAAACTTACAGAAAAGACAGTCAGTTAGCTTATAATTCAACTTAACCCTTGTATGAATTGCCTACCGTTAATATGCTATTCAAACGAGTGGGTTGACACCGGGTACCCGAATCAGAATACATGCTAATTTGGTTTTAAAAACGACTAATTGGTTAACCACTTTCTTGTTAACAACATCGCAACATTTCAACGTAGACGCGAGCAAATTTTTATCGAACAACAAAAAAGGGTTCTACGTGTTTTGCAAATTGTCATGAAGAATAGAAATTTCAGAGACTTTTATTTCAGAGGAATTACACTGAACGTTAAAACGGAATTTTAAAAAAACTCCGTAGGCATCATGATTTCCTGCAACAAGAAAAAAACAGCCGTCGCGAAAAATTTTCTAGAAACTGAATTTCTTTGTTGACTAAAGCCATTACAATAAAGCTATTACAACATTTCGTCGCCGCTGAAATTATCGAACCAAAACCGTAGTTTCTGTTTTTTTAAAGATTAGTAATTGTTTTTCGAGAAGATCAGATGCCATCGACTTCCGCGGTGAAAAGATTTGCGCTCTTTTTTAACGGATGAAAAAATACCAGCTTAAAAACAGCTAAGATGGTACTGCAGGAATTAAATAAACAAACACACGGTAATGCAGTTAAAAGGTTTTCTTCCATTTATGATTTTATGTAATAATTATCCATTATAGGACATTACAGAGGCCGAGTTTTCTTTTAGCAAACAGTCAACGAGCTGCAACCGAGTTTAATTTACAAGTCGATCATAAAAAGACTGGGACGAAAAGTCTGATTTGTTTTAGTAATAGTTTTAAGCGGAAAACAGCGATATTTAAGTCGTATTTACACGCGCAATCATTTTCTATCAGCGATTGTAGTTCACCACTAATTTTTCTCCATTTTTTATTGGTTTAAACTGAACACGTAGTGTTCCTCGTTGGAGGAAAACTATCAGAAAATAGTGCCTGTCCGGCGAAATAAACACGGATGGCTAGTATTCATCGGCAGAAAATTTCCTTAATATTTCGTATCTATCAACTAAGTTGATAAGGTTAATTGGCCACCGTAAACAGATTGAAAGCCGACGTTTCAAGCGTTGGCTCTTCGTCAGAGCGAATTGCCCTGACGAAGGGTTGACGCTCGAAACATCAGCTTTCAATCTCTTTACGGTGGCTAATTTACCTTATCAACTTAGTTGATAAATCCAAAATTTTGTGTTTTGTGGCCAATCGAGAATCTAAATACTCCGTCGGGACACTACAGCCAAGCAAACGTTTGTTTTTCTTTTTGTTTGATTTAGCTTCGACAGGTAGCTTGCACATGCAGGTTGGTAAAAAAGAAAGACAATAACTAGAACTAGTAGTAATCGCAGATTAGTGGAGTGCGTTCGACTGCAACCCTTGTCGACACCGAAATTAGGGAAAGAAAGAGTCTCCTCAGCTTTCTGATCTTTCTCGCCCCTCGGTTGTTATCAGTTGATATATTTTCAATCGAAAATCGAACATTGTCAGATACGAAATACATGTAAATCTTAAAATTATAACAAAGTTGCGTGACATATGTTATTTTTCAGGTGGACATATTTAGTTACATGACCGCTTATATGTACTCATCGAAAGTTTCACATGTAAATACAGAATTAAACTGAAATGTTACAACTACCGTTGTACTCTTTACCTTTGATAACCTCCAAAAATATTCGCGCAATGGTCCTCTCAACCTCTGTTAGTTCGCGGCTTCGTTAATAAACGTCGATTTCCGAAAGAAGAAGACAACGCGATTTCTAAATTTAAAAGTGGCAGCATGGACATTACGCAAAACTTCGAGAGTGACTCGCCAAGGCATTGTTCGAGAGAGAAATGATTTAAGTATCAAGTAAATTCAAATAGCGTGTTTCTTTCACGGACATATCAATTTGAATGTTGTATGCCGAGTGGTTCTTCATCGAAGGCGGGAAGGTTAGAGTGCCAACTGAACGGCGAACTGCAGGTTGACATATGTACCAAGGAGTCGTGCATACTTCTCTAAGACTTCGATCAAGGATTTACAATAACTCCTTGGGCGAAAGGTTGCTTTTTCGAGCCTGGAACTTCCCTCGTTCGAAACAAGCTTCTTCGCAACAAAGATGCCTTTGGATAAGCGAGGTCATTTGGTTCCATGAACATGAAAGCGAGTCAAAGTATACACCAGTTCCCGGCCGACGTTATGCCCCTGCAAAAATCTTCGGGGGGGCTAAATTGGTGTCCGTCCATCCACCATCGATCATCCATCCACTACAGAGAAAACCTCGATTTCACTCCGGCCGGGATTAGGGCTGCGTTCTCCTATCGTCGAACGCAATAAAGTATAACGCAGGTTGCGCTAATTGCTGCCGACCCTTTGTCTAAGAAGAAGATCAAAGTGAAAGGGACGAGTAATAGTAACCCGCGATAGTAAAAAAAAAATCCACCCTTAGCCATCTTAAAGAGATTTATTATACAATTTTAGTTTTGATGTTCAGATTCCCTGTTGAAAATAACTGAAAAACAGGAAATGGAAGAACCCCCCTTTTTTTCACTTATCTTCTAAGCGACACAGGTGCAGAAAACTACGGATAAGATCATTTTTCTTCTTTAATCAATTTTCTGTCCGTAGGGTTCGCAGATCATCGGATGACGTTCGATTATTTTCGGAAGTATTTGAGAATCTACAGTTAGTTTCTCGTGATCTTCGAACATTTCCAGAAGTTTTCAATTGGTAATAAGCATCGTCGGTAACTCATGAACGTCGCTGATCGATAGAAAACAGCCATAAGTTCCTCTGAAACCAGACGTATTTTAGGGTCAATTTTAGATTTATTTAGCTCCGACAGCCTAACGATTTGGATCCCTAAAAGTTCCGTTTGATCATGGGCTGCTTATATTATTAGCAGTAGAAGTGCTTGTTGAGTGGAATAAC
The DNA here is from genome assembly GCA_964017195.1 of Siderastrea radians. Classification (NCBI taxonomy): domain Eukaryota; kingdom Metazoa; phylum Cnidaria; class Anthozoa; order Scleractinia; family Rhizangiidae; genus Siderastrea; species Siderastrea radians. Next base: position 7,282,804 of record OZ024890.1, on the reverse strand, counting down.
AATCATGATGAGGAAAAATGTTTTGACAAGTGGCCGTTATTTCGTACCATCCGTTGTATCTACCGGTATGTACTTTGTAAAACAAACCTATAAATTGTATATGAGGTTTAAACCCTTTAAGGCCTAATATAAAAATGCATATTATCCTTACTGTTCTCCGTATATGTCTTAGGAAACTAGTAAGGAAAATTTGAAAGAAGAAAAGCGTGCGCACTTTTGACGGATATCTTCAGTGTGTTGGTAGAGCTCATGTAGACAAAACAATACATTTCAGAATGAGCACTGGCAACACCAAACACCATAACTATGGAAATCATAATTAAGTAGCCGTTTATGTTCGTGGTGTACTGAACATGATTGACTATCCGTTTTTCACCCAATACAGTTCGAATCTAGCGATTGTTTATGGAATCAGGGAAAAAGCTTTTCGTCTTGAAGGAAGAAAAACGTGCAACCATTGATATCTTGTTCCAGTCCGGCTGCAGATAACTAAATCCATTCCGGAATAAGCGAGAGCGACACGGGAAAATATAACTTGGGAAGTCGTAATTAAAAGGCTTCCACCCACTTTTCACCAACATGTCACTAATAAAGTCAATTATAGACACATTACGAACCGTTTTTATGTCATGGGAAGGTAAGGGAATAAGTTAATTCTAAAATTATACGTCTGCTCGTTGTCGTGACAACGTTGATAAAAGTCAAATGCGTTTTTTGAAAGTAGACAGTAAATTACTGCTGTGTCTCAATTTTTCACGAACATAGAACTACAAACAAAAACTCCAAGTTCCCGGTTGAATTCGAATTTTTTCTCTAATCACAAAGCTTAAAAGCGACAGCATGTCGTTCTAGGACACGGTTTTGTATACTTTAATGTCGCCAATTGGTGTTCGCTGTAAACCGAAATAAAATTGGCTCTTTGTTTTTCGCAAGGCAAGAAATCTGGGCCATCGGTAACATTTTCGTGACGCACGTTTTGTCAGTTACCTTTAGGTCATACAATCGTTGTATCATATATATTACCTAATACCTTCGGAAAGCCAATGAAGTTGAGATCGAATTTAATGTAGCGATGGTTTATGCAAACCATAGAACCGTAGAACATATAGCCTGCTTATCTGTACCATTTAAAGTTTTGAGGAAACTGCGTTCAAGTATTTCACTTACTTTGGGTCATAGCCGTAACGTTCTCCACGTTTTAGGTGAGACAAAGATTCGGGTAACTAAGTGTAGAAAACGGAAAAAAGACAAATGCACACACAAGGGGACGCACTTACCCGCAGGTGAGTAAACTTCTCAGTGAAAGAAGGAGCAGGTGCAAATCCCTGAGATCTTGTTCCCGTAGAGCTGCATACAAGACACTACATTTAGAATGAGCACTGAGGACCATAATTTAAAGGAAATCCTAATTAAAAACAGACCACTTATTTTTCACTGGCATGTCACTAATGAAGTCAATTATGCACACTACCAATTGATGGTAGGGATTTCGTGAGCACGTCAGTGAATAAATTAAAATGTAATATCGTTCAATTATTTTGCCAGAACTTGTGTGGGACGTCAGTTTCTGAAAAATACTTTTTAAGATGAACATTAAGGTGATATTTCATGTCAATAACATTCTGACTAAAGGTAGCGTAGAAATACAAATAAAAACCCCAAGTTCCCGACTGAATTCGAATGTTTCCTATAACTGCGGAGCTTAATCACTGAGGGCTAGGACAGATACATACTGAACACGTTTGACTATCCGTTTTTCACCGAATTCAGTTCGAATCCAATGTGGCCCGGGTTCGACTCCCGGTCCCTGTGTCATATGTGGGTTGAGTTTGTTGTTGTTTTTCGTCCTTGCTCCCCTCTCCTCAAAAACCAACACTTCCCGGCAAATTCCGATTAGATCTGGAGCGCACGAACACTTTCAAACGAGGTCTTCAGAGCTCCCACTGAAGTGTTTCACTTACATTTACATTTTTTTATTTTTTTTAAACAGAAATCAGGAAAAAAAACTCCGTCTTGAAGGAAGAAAAACGTGCAACCCTTGATACCTTCCTGTCCGGCTGTAGATAACTCAATCCATTCTAGAATAAGCGCGAGCAAAACGGAAAAACATAACATGGGAAATCGTAATTAAAAGACTGTCACTCTTTCTTCGTTGACATGTTACTATTAATAATTATAAGGAAGTCAATTGTACACAAATTGCGGAGCATTTTGACGTGAAAAGCCAATGAATGAATATAAATCAGCGACGAAAACCAACATCGTTTAAACTATTCGTCAGCAAGTGGGCGAGATAAGTTTCCGTAAACTTAACTTGTCATAATCAAGAGAAAGGTTATACATTATTGAATCAGTATATTAAAGTTTTAGTACCCTTTAATGCCCTATAAATATTTAAAGTTGGTAAATAAGCGGTGTTTCAACCCTGTTTAGTTCACGAGCATGCGACCTACAAATGAAAACTCCAAGTCCCCGGCTTAAGCTCTTCCTCTAACCAGGGCTACGACACATTTTTGCAGGCATTTAAGTTACTAGGTGTTTCAAGCTCGTGGTAAGCTGAATACCGTTAACTGTCTATTTTTCCAGTTTGTTGTTCTTGTTAGATTTTGCCAACAGCAAATGTTCATCTCTGTCCAAAAGTGTGTTCATAAACGACACAAAAATCCAGGACTAGAAGAAAAACAATGTTGAACCAGAGATATCGTTGCACATATGTCAAATGGCTTTGAGCTACAATAGACCTTTTTAATTTTACTGATACAGCAGCCATATTGATTTTAACCCCTGGGCATCCCATAATACTGGATTGATTCGATTATTGTGATAATGCTGTATTATCACTACAAAAGAATAAATAAATTTCAATGAGTACTATTGGATGCTCAGGGGGCAAATCAATATGGCTGCTGTATTTTTATTTTATTTTTTGTAACTGCGATGATCTTTCATCCGTTAAATTTTTATTCCGCAGTTCACATATCTGAATTTTCATATATATTCTCTTTTACATACCGTTTTGATCAAACACAGCTTCGATATTTTAACTGTATCTGTTTCGAAGGATGGGACTCTGTTATCAGCTGAAGATCACCAAACAATCTTTTTTCGTACTAAGACAGTCACCTTCTTGAATGAAGACGTAAGATGCTGGCACCACTGATATCTGTTGATAAACGTGATTTAAAGAGGAAAGACAAAGTGGAATATATATATGTTGTGGATTGTTTTTGCAACGGACGTTTTGACTGAATATGTAAATTCGGTTTCTAGTTTCTCAAAGAATGTGTTATTAAGAGCATAATGTTTATAAGGTCGCTTGACAGTAAATCAATAATCATCAGACAATACTTACACACGTACAAAATATAAAACTTAAGGCTAGACACTTTTTAGGTATGTCGCACGTTCCTCCCCCTCGAACGTCCGTCATAAAACCATGCTCATGGGACCAAGGTAAAGTCAATACTTGCCACTATGATCAGAAGTAAGGTAGTACAAAAAGAGCAATGAGAAAGTTATTTTTTTTAATGGAATGCGTGCTACGATAGCAATATCAGTTATAGATTTGTGATTTTTGCCCATCTGACCTGACGGATATTTCCCTACACTTCTAATAAAATCCTGCTTGTTTGTGCCAAATTGATTTTAAACAAAGCCCCCATCAATAATAAGACAACGCGCACTTAAAATACACTGTAATTAATTGCTTTTACTTTAGATCAAGTTGGCATTTATTTGAATTCAACGTATATAATTTGATAATTCAACTGGGAAAGAAAACATTGAAGTCACCTTTACTTTCCTCACGAAAGAATTAGCAGCGTCACTGGATTCGTTGCCTTGGGTAAATCGATTTTTTTTTAACTGGAACGGGTAAAGGTTTCTTTATTGTCGATATCAGAAGCTTCCTCGACGTTCAGTTCTATTCCTCATCGGAAAGGAAGGAAATGGGACAAGCTTCAAACTTAAAAGAAACATCAAACCTCTGACTAACAATGTTGTGTTTAGAACGACAAACTGAAACAATTTTATTACTGACAGTGTAAGTATAATTTGATAAAGCGCCTGAAAAAAGCATTGAAATCATATATGCTTTCCTCGTGAGAAGGAATCCTGGAGGGGGGGGGGGGAGAAATGAGAGACTTTTTGTCCTTGTTTGCGTTTTTGCGTGCACATTAAAGGAGTTGTTTATCTTGACTTGCATGCACTTTGGACCACTTTGTAACCCTGAGACTTTCAAGTGAGAAACGTTGTTATTGACTTTTTGCTATTAACATGCTAATCAAAGTCCATTTTGGTTTGAAAGTACAACAGACTTAGCTTCCTGTCAACTTCATGTGTTTTTGATGTAATATATGTACTACCATCCACGGGAAAGACTGATTAAAATCGATTTTTTTTTTCAAAATAGAAAGCTGAAATTAATATTCAGTCAGAAATTAAATTGAAGACAAATTTTGTAAGGAGTATAATTACTTCTTCCGACGGGTGGGATATTAGTTCAACGCACAAATTTCTTGAGGTTTTCGTTTCGATGGTATAGGCATTTTTTTATATACACTATCTTACCAAGAGACAGAAAAAAACACGTAGGCCCATACTGAGCTGGTCAGGAGCAATCGACATTGAATGAATTGGCCGTCTCGGCTTCGTCGCTTAGCCCCCCCCGCTAGGTCATTTCCAAAATAGCTCCTCTGAGCAGTTTTTGTAGCTCTTCTATAAATTTAATGAACCCAGCTCGGACATGTCCTTTTCCTGGTACTTCGTTCCTGATTTTGACTTTTTACATGTAACAAACCTACAGGCGCGTAGCATAGGACATCTTGCCCTTAATCCTAGTATCTAACTGTTTGGTGGTTTTTATTTTTCTTTACCTCCTTTAATTTTTTAGTGTTTTTTTTTCAATGTCACTCGTATCTTACTTCGCAATTATTGTATATACTCAGTAAAGCTAATTGTTAACAAAAACAGATGGAAATTTGAGATCGTAGATTATCCTTGAAAAAACAATCACTCTGTTCCACTTCAAGCAATGCAGTTCCGTGGACTGAGTTCAGTTCTTTTTCACGTATTTCGATTTTAAATTGTAGTTTATTTTTTGGAAAGGTATCTTAATCCAGCTTACGGATTTCTTTACGATTATATATAGTTCACTTTTTTTTTTCAATGACGTTCAGCGAAATCACTAAAGAAAACTGAAGTGATCTCTAAGGAATATTAATCTCGATGTTCATCAGGAATACGACAGCTTATCGCGCACGCTCTTAATTGGTACTCGTCAAACTCAGTTCTTGAAGGCGAAGTTTAAGCTTCTTTCTCCGTACTTTCTTAGTCTTCACATGAGCACGTAGTTGCTAGATTACCGAAAGCTTCACAAACAACGGACCCATCTATTCATGCATGTTTATTAATGATGTCTGTATTTATTCTCCGATGTCCGAATTCGTTGATCGTGAAAGGCCCTTGTAGGCCGTCAATTTGTAGATTTAACTTGAGGGAGTAAAGTCTCGGTAATAAAAAAATCACTTTTACTCAACCCAGTGTTGATTCTACTTTTAAAAATATTCTACAATATGAAACCCTTTTCGTCCCCAAATTGCTTCTACTGTAATTTTTAGCGGATCTATTCGATCAATTTTAGTAAGCTTTTATGTTAATTAATAGAAATTAGGGAAAAGGCTCTCCACACCTTATAATTTCATGCACTGAGTAAAACATGTTAAAAGCGGCAAAGGCTCTCCAAGTGTCGCTGGGTGTCATATTGTTTACCCTTAAGGTTCTATTTATTATTGTCCCAACTTCCAAGAAATTCACATCTCGTGCGTTTACTACTTTTCAGTATACCTACTAATTGAAAACTCTTTTCGTGTAAAAGGAATCAAACTTGTTACTTGTTTGTATTCTGCTTATTAATATTTTCAAGGAACGTTTGATTCCGAGAAAGTTAATGGGAAATTATTTAGACATTCTGTGTAACTTAAATAATCAATCTTCCTAAGAAAATTTCCCTGCTTTTCAGAAAGCCACTGAGTCATGTCGCTTGTTAGTTTATATACACTGGTATAATTTTTCCCCCATAACGTTTTTTTTTTTCAGTGCAAAGTGTAAGTTCATATCAATTCTATCTGACTTTATAGTTAAGCTACCAACTGCTGTATGTTTAGAATCATACAATATAAAGATATTAGCTTCATACAAAGCTCGTAAATGGAACTATACTGCTTGATTAACTTTCACTGGCGGTAATCGGTGGGAGCCTCTTTGCATCTTAGGCGTCAGAGAATTAGGACCTGTAATGTGAAAAGGTGTGATTCATGTCGCCTGTATTGTTTACTACCAACAAATACGCAAATTGAACGTAACAGCGCCAAAATCCTTTCGCAATTATGAGGTGCGTTGGAAATAACTAGGCGGATATTCACCTTGAATTTTTACATGAAAAGTGGAGTTTCCCCATGTTTCCATTAGATGCTATTGCCTGTCTAAACTTTCTGCTTTTTTCATCCGTTTTAAGAAGAAACATTTTTATTCAATGTAGAAGAAATATAATTAGCCACGCCAAATCTTGATATCACCTTCCGTGATCAAAACACAACTTTCGAAAATAAATTTTATGAATTTACCTTCGACTTTTGTGATGAACACAAATAATTCCGCCTCCTTTCTTAAGTGTTATTAAAATACGCGCCTACCATTGCTGCGATTGGCCATTGGCGTGCAGTTGTATGGTTTAAAGATTGCTATCGCTTGAGTGATATATTACTAAGCATGTCTTTTATTTTTTTTAGAAGAAATCTTTCTTTTAAAAATCAATTTTAATTTGCACAGCATTTCTAAAAATGGTTCTGAATATTCGAGTGTTGTTGGAATAAAATTTTTACGAGGAAGGTCATAAGGTTAAGTTCAGAATTTCAGTAATAGAAATCACTTTCCTTTCCTTTATCTGCGCGAAATAGCGTTTTAATAAGGATCTGTAGACCTTTGTAACCTCCAGCTACAGGCGAATCGCTTTCTTGTTCATGCCAAAGTGAAATAGAGCGAATAAGCAATAGTACTGAAAATATGACACTGATATTAAGCAAGCCTGGCTGTATTTGCAAGTACAAGTTACCATTCTGAGCTATGAGTTGCTGCGGGACGCACCACGCTTTTTTAGTACTAAGAATAAGAAAATAACGAAAACAAACCACATGATTCAAGCGATTTTTTTTCTTTGGCTACAAAAATTATTAAAAAACAATTCATGATAGCATACCTCAGTCACTTATTGCCAACTAAGTCAACTAAGTCTTCTTACATCGAATCTTTAGCAACCCAAGCTCAACCAATTGTCTCAAAATTAGTAGCTCTTAATTGTAAACTCGCCTTTCTGTATTGCTGAAAAATATACCTCAACCAGTGAATCATGCCGCGTACTCCAAAACTACAAATCGTTACGTTTTAGGTTATAACGACAGCTGTGGTTCATGGCTGTAAAATATCATTCATATAAAAGTCGCTGATAGATTATGAAAAAAAACATAACAAAAAATTAAATATTGACACTGTCAATGTTACTGATGATTGACAGCAGTTAATGGCGCCAACATTTTACACTAGAAGTTTGAGACAATTATCGTTATGATTCCCCAGGTGATTTCAACCGGACAAAACATCTTCACGGACATTCTCTTCTTTGAATCTTTTGCTTTCTTGTCGGTTTGTTTCCTTTTTGTTACTCCCGAACTAATTATTTTTAAGTTTACCGCTTTGCGGAAAAAATTCATCTCCGGGTAGCTAAACTAATTTGTTTTTTAATTCTTGTTGCTGATAATGTCCATTTGAGTGCTTCAGTTTGCAGCAGATCATACATTTGCAATTCAAATCGTGGAATTGTAAAGCTTGATTATTGTAAATATATCATTTGAAATAGAAGATACCCTCATGACAGATGAAAAATAACAGTAATTCTAAAATTAATGCCTGGCATCTGCTTGTTTTAACGGGACTAAGTTAGAATGTTGGCTTTTATTCAGCCTAGGTTTACACTACACGAAAAGTTTCGGATTCAAAATTGTTCCAAGATTCATTAGAGGATTCGGATTGGTGAGGTGTTTACATCGCATATTAAAGGTATCTATATGGACTCGTGACAGTTCACAATACACTCAGAATCCGGAGGAGGATTGATCCAGTCAGTGCAATTCGATTTTGATTAAGGTTCGTATCATATCCCATTTTGCCGGGGAAACTTCTTCTCGAGAGCTCGAGTAGTTCTCTCGTATTCGTTGCGGAATGAGCATGAAAGGTCGAAAACACAGTGAATAAAAAGTGCCCAAACATAATTCATCAATCAGTAGGCAAATTAGTGTACAAGTAATAGGGTGAAAATCAGTTTCTACGAAAACAAAAATTGAAAGATATGCGTGCAACTTTTCGCGCAGAAAATATCCGCTTATTGATACAGCCTAATGTTACGCAAAATGCACAGGAGCAAATTTTAATTGTCAAATGTTCTTTGGTAATCAGTGTGTGTGTTCTTTCTATCTGTTTTTGGTTGTGATGACTGGAACATTTGCCAAAATTTTCTGTGGCACTATTCTTAGTGGCGTTCTAGCTTTTCAGCAGAGACATCTGTCAGTGAAATTTGTCATTAATTGAAATCATTGCTCTTTCTTTTTACATTATTTCAGACAAATGAAAAATAGCATTGCCTGAACCTTGCACCGACCAAATAAGCCCATTCGTAATTTATAGTGAGTTTTACTCAAGGCGGTGGCCCACGCCGTAAACGAATGGCAAAGGCATTGCGCGAAATGTCAGACTCGTACCCAGTCACCATTTATGAGTCTGGGGGAAAGGGAGAGAAGATTGGATTCTATTGAGGCGCCCGCGGTGACATCGGAAGGGGCGAAGGACAAATATCTTCCTCGTTTCGGGAGATGTAAGTTAATCTTTCCACGAAGAGCAGGGAGATGTTACCGGTCCCATTTCAATCGCGAACAGGAGTAAAAAGTGGTGGTAATTCAGGATCCGATGCTTTCAAGAATGTCAAGAATATCTATCGTTTGTTTACATTAAAGGTGCAAATACTGTGGCTTGTCGCTGGCAATTTAAAAATAAATCAAGGTATCGATTTAGACATTTCTTGCTATTTGAGTTTGAAGAAAGATTTCAGCGAATGATTTGTGAAGTTTATAATTTATAGTTGACGAAAGGTATTACTACATAACTGTACGTGTATCATGCAGAAAAGGTCAGCTCAGTAGGTTATAAGCTTACTGTGTATCGATGCAAAATATCGTTCGCTTTATTAAAAACAGACAATAATACATGGGTGGGCGGAGAAATGGAATTTCTCTTCCAGTGTTCAACGCGATAGTCACTCGTTCGCTACGCTCACAAAATGCAACTTTCAAAGCACACCACATTCGCAGAAGCGTGATATGCCCCTCGCCGGTCACAAATCCTTCCACTGCCACACTTTTACATCCCTCAAAATGTCAATCCCCTTAACAAAACTCCTGCGCTAAAACAATTTTCACCATAACCACTAACTAGATCAGACAACACAGCCAATTTTGCATTCAATCCTATTAGCTGCTTTACTCAGTTGCGCATGCCTTATACAAGACAAATACAGAAACCCCAAAATTAACAACCCTTCGCCGTTTATATCCTAAATACTGTAAATTAAAAAACAAGAACGCACGAAGGTAACATTTAGCAGACCGATATGCGCATGCGTCTTATAGAAGACAGTACCGCTCTTGAGTACCCGTACCACAAGCTTTACAGCACTTTGTTCGTATGTTAAGCCAACTGACCATCAAAAAAGTAACCGTGTCCATTTTATAAACCGGCGGTCGCCTTTTGGCGACGGCCGGTTAAAAACGACTTCATCAACGCTACGTCGCTGTGCATCTTTCTTTGAGGGTTTTTGTTGGCTTCAGCTTCGACAAATCTTTCAACATCTTCATCTGGACGAGCCAAGCGAACAGCGGTCGAGAACTACGAAATCGTGGCAAACTGTTGTCAAAAGTGGAGCGAAAGAAGGCGCGTGACGTCGCGAAAGCTGATTGGCCGTATCTTCACATGTAAAATTATCGTAATTTTACATGTACCAATTACGATTTTTCTCAGTCATGGAAATCTCTATGAAACACTCCAGTTTATATAATAAATTTCCAATACAACTGCGATGTGAGCAAGGTAATTTACCTTCATGTATGGCATTATTTACCTCGCGTGAAAAAGAACTTCCCTCGCGAGCGCCCGCCATATTGATACGAAATCTGCCAGTCGCTATTTTTCCTTCGCTCCTTCCCATGTCATCCAGCGCGCCTGAATAGAATCCAATCTTATCTCCCTTTCCTCCAGACTCATAAATAGCGACTGGGTACGAGTCTGGCGAATATTCATGAATTGGAATTTTAGGGGCCGATTACATGGTGAATTTCAGCCCGGGCTAAGATTGCGACCCACCCACCTGGCTGAAATTTTCTTGCGATTATATGGCGAATTTCAGCCCGGCGAAATGTATAAAACTGATTGGGCGGGAAAAGTTTGCAGGAAAGCGTTTTAAATTCACAAGTTCATATTTCAGCCCGGGCGGGCGGGTTTTTCAGCCCGTTTGACCAGCCGTTAGAGAAAACGGGCTGGAAATTTCAGCCCAGGCTGAAACTCTTTTCATGTTATCGCAAACGTCTTTTTAAGAAGATTTGCTCAGGAAGCCGAGCTGAAATCTCAGCCCAGGATAACCGGGCTGAAATAGCCCAATTTCGATATGATTAAAATTCAGTCTGAAACGAAATTCACCATTTCGAGGCTTAGGGGAATAAACTCATATAAATCCTTATGTTATTCCTCTAAGATTTGTAGTGATGTCTATTGTTTTAACTTGAATTTTTATACATCGAAATTGGGCTATTTGTCATGTAATCGGCCCCTTAGTAAATATTCAGTTTCTGAATCAATAATTACCCGTGCGTTAAATTGTATGGTATCTTATGTCTTTCAAGCATTTTGAATTTTAAAAAAATCATAATATGTGTGTTGACCGCTGGATTTTTGTGTCTCAACTGTTGAAGCCCGTCGTTTTTGTTTTGTTTTTTTTTCCTTAAATTGAGAATTCAAGTTGATGGAAATTGTTTTTTCATGTTTTCCAACGAAACAAAACAAGAATTAAAATAATATTTCCTTAACTAACATAGAGCTTCGGAAACGCTTTTAATTCTTCAATCCACATATTTTGCGACGTGTAAATTTGAACGTATCGCTCTTTTTTTAGACCGTGAACAATAGCCAATTTTACAATTTCAACAATTAGCATAATAAACACTCATGTTTCTTTAGTGAGCCTTCGGAAGCCCTAAAACCACCAATTCTTTGTCTATTAAAACAACATGGATATAGAATTTTTCAAGCAGGCTTTCCAACAGAACATTGAAGGTCTCAAATTTAAACGAGGACAATTTTACTGATTAAAACCTTACAACTTTCAAAAGAACTCAAAAACAAAAAATTGGTTTCTGTTGTGTGCCACAATAGTGGTTTTATCTGATTAATGAGTGGTAAAATCAAGAGGCGTTGTCTCACGCTCCTCAAGAAAAAACTCCTAGACACAAAGTCGCGTTTTTCGAATCTTATATCTGGAAGCTCAATTCATCGCAAAGAAGACAAATCTCTCAAATAAAAAATGACCTTGTTGCACTTCCATCATTGCCCAAGCTCTCTGTTAAGTATCAACAGAATCGGCACCCAAACGTTCATTATATATTTAACGTAAGACCTCCACCAAAATTTTGCCTCAAAAATCTATTCATGAGCAAACGTACAGCCGTCACCCACGACCCAGTTACCCGTGAAATCAACTGAAACAGTCAGTGACTATTGTGCCAAAGTATAACGAAAGAAAACAAAAGATTAAGGGAGTAATGGTTAGTAATACTCCAAAACCATTTTACCGGTTTCTCTCTATCCCTTATTCTCGCATATTATTTATTAAATTTTCAACCTCGATTATTGAATTTCTCGATTTCTGTTTGACACACAGATTATCGATCAGGTAATAATCCAACTTTTTACCAAAATTTTCCCTGCGAAGAAAAAGTTTTCTCTTAAAATATGACCAAAAAATTGAGCAGCAGATGTCGAAGTTGAAAGTAAATAAAGCTATTATTCCACTTGCGCTTGCTGGATATATAAGGTTGTATTAACAAACTCGGTGCTACGCACTCGCCCCATTAGTTACGTACTTTTCACCTTGTTGCTACCTCACATTCCACATAAGCTCTTGGAACAACTGATAAATGTACTACTTTGGAAAAAACTTACGTTATATGTTACTTTTTCCGTGGTAGTTTTCCTCGGCTACCAACTTGACTTCTAACTGTTAACTGAAACAAAATGAACATCACAGTTGAACGAATTCGTGTTGGTTTCTCAGATAATTTATGAAATAGTTATCAGTAGCACGTTTTGTTCTAGAAAGGATTCATTATCTCTCGTGACGCCATGGTTACGTTTCGATTGCGTATCAAACGGCGTAATTTCAAACAAAATACTTTCATTACAGAGTTTCCTCTACGTATAACTTCCAGTTCTGTTATTCTGTAAGTTGTAAGTTTTTAAAACTTATTCAAACTCGGTGCTCGTTTTATGATGAAAAAATAAAGCCCATAGCTGTTGTTTTTCCTTTTCCTTTTATTTATTTATTTATTTTTTCCACGACATTTTCATAACGTCCCTCTCAACTAAATATTTGCTCAAGCTTTTAACACTTATATTGATCGTTTTAAATTACAGCCGAAATGTGTATTTTTTAATTTTTCATTATGACTTCGCGTCACGTTCGGCACGAAACGAAAATCATTGATAATTTTTTGCCAAGAGAATACCAGTGCTAAAGTATGAAAATTAAAAATAACATGTCCGTGGGAGAAATAAAAGGCTCAGGATTTAAGGGTTATAGAAAAATCTATAAGCTGTGTTTATGATATAAACACTCGCATCTGTAAATTGAAACTTTGCGCCGAGGCAGTCAAACGCGCGACAGTAATATGTTTGATGTTAGAAGCCGATATACATGCACATGTAAGGCTTATAAGCCAAAATCTACAGAGACTGACATAGAGACCCTAAAGTGTACAATCAACCACAATCTCTGACTGCATTGGCTCCAAACTCATATCATGCTAGTAGAAAAGTCGCCATAGTGAAAAGGAAATAGCGAAGCAAAACTAAGGACTTTTAAGGAAGAAAAAGTTTTTTCTCGTTAACAAATGTCCCAGCTTTCCTAATCTAGAAGTTCTTGTAATAAAAAATTATATATTTAGCTCAGTCTCTTGCGGATAAATTGGTTTTATGCGCATGTGATTACCCTTTATTGAATATAACTTGTCGTTTAGAATGACAGCCAGTGACAATCCACCTTGATTGAATGAATAATAATAATAATAATAATAATAATGTTAATAATAATAATAATAATAATAATTTAATAATAATAATAATAAACTGTAACTCCCCTTTTCCATTCAGATACGATCAAAAGCGCGTTGCAACAATGCTAGAGTAAACAACATTTGATCTACATAACATTAATAAAAGAGAGGGGTTGCTAGTTCGCACGAATCATCGTTCATGTGTGCGAGCACGAAACATTGTTCGTGCATGCGCAACACAGTTAGATAACAGTGTAATTATTCTAATTCAAAAGGTCCTGATTATAATTAAGGTATCATGGTACCCCAAAATTGACCATGTTTTCGAAAAATACACTTCTGTCATTTTCAGATAGATATTATTCAAACCTCTCTTTTACAAAAAGTTTCAGAAAAAAAGATTGTTGCTACGCAAAGTTATGAACGAAAAAAGATTTGTGGCATTAATTTTCTCTAATCATGTGTTGACAGTCATCTGTCAACAACGCTGAAAATAGCAGGTGACATAATAGGGCCCCAATGTTTTGACACGCAATCGATTGCGTAGCAGTTCCAGCTTATCTCGAGTGTGTTTACAAAGTGGCTTCGATCATATCTGTGAAAGAGAGAGAGAGAGAGAAAAGATCGAGCGTTGAGGAATTACTTGCGCCTCCTGACTCCTCACTTGTCAAATTCAAATTCCATAACATTTCTACAAAGTCAGATGTATCAAAGAATCAACTTGGCGCAAAAGACGGCATGTCCAGGAAAGTACGGAATTTGTCTCCAGTAATAAAGAAGTTTATTTTTTTTCCCAATTGCTCGCATTTTTGACAGGATGTTCTCTCTTCAGGGTCGTAACCAGGTATATGGGATCAGGGATCACAGCCTCGGGATCGGGATCATGGACCCGGGATCCCGGGTCACAAGTGATGGGATCCGGATCAGCCAATTTTTTTTGTCTTGGAGGGGATCAAGGATCGATCGCTTTTTAGATACTTTATTCTTTATGAGAAACAAGAATATTCCGTTTTGCAAGGAAAAAGGCCTCTTTTCAGGACTATTGAAAAAGCTTTTAACCTTTATACTTCAATTCTTTTACGTTTCCATCACGCAATCAGCTGTTTAAAGCTTTTCTCGCTCGTATTTCATGTTGCATAACTTTGCGGTTTCCGCTTTGTCGGACTCTCTGAGAAATCGGATACTCGCTTATCGGTACCATGCCTTCATGATGCGGGATTGACTATGGACAAGTCAAGGAAAAGAGGTCGAGAACAACGGTATGACAGTTTAACTTCTATTTTGCAATTATTACCATACCCGTACCGTATTGATCTGTTGATATCATGGTTGTAAAATGCTGCGCGCAAATTGAAGGCCACTGTTCTTCATATTTCTAGATCACGTTCCTATTCCTGGTCGCCAGCCAGAGAACGGACACGGTGATCAGAAAGCCGAAGACGATCATCAAGTCGGTCAGTTAACTGTTCTTTTATGTTTTATCCAGCGCTAATTCCTTTATAAAGCTTGATAGATGTATGTTGCTTTATCTATAACTACCGATATATTGCAATGCGCAACAGTATCAGAAGATTAAGAAGTAAATAATTTCAGTGATAATAGAGAACAATGCACCAGAATTGGTCAGATACATTGTCCTTGACACTTCTTAAGATCCCGTTTTCTTTACTCAGATCTCGGAAATCTCAGTCGAAAAGATCCAGATCTCGTTCGCCGAATCGTCATCACAGACATGAATTGCACGAACGACAAAGGTAAAGCTTTAGTTTATTGTAAACCTGACACCCTGTTGTGTGATGACTGCTGTGATAACAAGTCACGCTGGCGAGTAATATCACTGGTATATCACAGCAAGCGAACAAGCGAAAATATTTCGGGCAGAGAGAGAAATGCGCATCCTCGATGATAAGACTCTGTCTATTCTAGTAAGCAAAGTTTTTTAAACGTGCTTTGCTTCTGTCCAGTTTTTCGAAGCCCTTGACCATCACTTTCATCATGCTTTCGGGGTAACCTCGTTCCCAGGGCTTTTCCCTTGGTAATTTGGAACGGGCGGGAAAAGACCCTCTTTTCCCGCCCGTTCCAAATTACCACGGGAAAAGCCCTGGGAACGAGGTTGAGGCAGTGGAAATTGCGCGTTGAAAGGATGGGGGCGTTTACTTAGGGGTCAAAATAAATCGATTGGTACCTGCTCACTACAAAAGGCATCGTAGGCTATTGAGCTACTATACCTTATTTCCAACTCCTACCTCCGGAAATCCCTCCGAGTAGTACAATATTTGTCAGGTACGGAGCAACAGAAAAATAATGAAAAATTATGGCGCAGGTCGGGGAATTCGGATAATTTTTTACAGTTATAAAATGGGGTTGGGAGGCCTGCACGACTCCTACTTCACGTTTTCGTACGCTCCGCCTTACGTGTCTCGGTCTTTCGACCAATTTTGGTTCTTGTATTCTTGTAGTGGGTTTAGTAAGGAGGATTTTTAAATGGTTACTGAATTGAGCCATTTCAACTTAAAGGGGCTATGTCACGCTATTTTAGTATCTTTTCAAAAAGCTAAAAAGTGTCTTGGCATCAATTGAATTCCAAAAATAATGGTCTAGCTTTGTTATAAAAGACTATCTCACGGCACTGAACTTTTTTCCTGTCGTCTGTTGGTACTGATGGCAAGGATGGAAATGGATTGCAACCTGAAAAAATTGGGCCAATTTTTTCATGTTTTGGTGCTATGTTCACAAAATCACCCAAAAATTATTATGGTTAGCTTTCCCTGATAAAATTCATTTGAGATCTTCCTCATAGTTTTATAGGAGCATTTCGTGTATGAGTAAAGTTACTAGGTTATGATTTTAGCACACAACTGATCTAAAATACCAAAATCCTCGTGACATAACCCCTTTAAACGTCGCATTTTTAGACTTTGATCTCGAGGTCATTACAGACTTATGGTCATTACTACACCTATGGCAGAAGACACTCACCGTAGAGTTCAACAACTAATCAATGAGCTGTATGATGGAAATTACATCGACGAAATTACAAAAAAAATGGCCTTGTCAGACACCAAATCCGCCTCGCATTCCAATATTCTACACCCTGACAAAGATACACAAACCGACTCCAGTCGGAAGACCTATTTTTTCAGGGTGTGATGGGCCTACAGAAAAGTTATCTGCATTTATTGACAAGCTACTTCAGCCGATAGCACAAAAACAACAGTCGTATATCAAAGACGCAACGGACTTTATTAATTTCTTAGAGAAAACTAAAGTCCCGCAGAACACAATCCTTGTTTCAATGGACGTAACCAACCTATACACAAACATTCCACAAGAGGAGGGTATCGACACTGTGTGCAGAGCATACGAGACCTTTCATAAGGATGAACCTCCTGTCCCTACTCGACTACTTGAAAAAGCGCTGAGACTCATCTTACAAGAGAACTCATTCCAATTCAATGGAGGTAACTACCTTCAAACACACGGAACCGCCATGGGCACTAAAATGGCGGTCGCCTTTGCCAATGTTTTTATGGCAAAGATTGAAACACAAATCCTCAGCAAAAGCACATATAGGCCTTTCGTTTTCAAGCGCTTCGTAGACGACATTTGCTGCCTCTGGGACAGAAGCAGAGAAGACGTACAACAGTTCATTGTATAATGTAACAATCACCATCCAACTATCAAGTTTACGGCTGAAATTTCAGAAACAGAAACAACTTTTTTGGATACCAACGTATACAAAGGCGATAGATTCAAAACTGAATCAGTTCTTGATGTGGAAACGCATTTCAAGCCAACTGAGACATTTCAATATACAGAATTTTCCACGTGTCACCCACCGGGTGTCAAGAGAGGCTTCATTAAAGGAGAAGCTCTAAGACTTCTTCGCACAAACTCTTCTAGAATAACTTTTGAAGAGTACATTAAGAAATTTAAAACTACCCTCATTGAGAGAGGCTACCCAGAAAAGCTAACTCTAAAAACCCTTTCAGAGGTTAAATTTGAAAGCAGAAAAGAAGCCCTCACAAAAACAGAAACAAAATAAACGAATCTTGCCTTTCGTCAGACGATACCACCCATCAGTGCCAAACTTAAAACAAATACTCACGAAAAACAGGCACTTTATAGAACAACAATCACGGTTAAAGTGCCACTGGGACCAGAATTTTGGTATTCCATATTTTTACATTTTTGAACATAGTTTGTGGTTCTTAGTTACCATGCCAAATTTCAACTTATTACGACGACTAGAAGTTGCTTTTTTTGGACGGTTTCTGTCGAGATTTTGCGGCCGCCATTACTGGCCCTTGTTCCGGAAGCTGGCTTGCGAATGAGCGGAAGTGACGTCAGAGGCTTACCTCAAACCTAGTGCCTTCACATGGTTACTTGCCACGGGAAAGTAAATTGTCCTCGAGGAAAGATTTCTTGCCAAGTGTTTGTTGCTCGACTTTGAAATCTTCCTTGCTGCGGCAGTAATGACAGGTAGCACTTGTGTTGTACAATGCTACAACAATAACTGAATCCAACCACCGAGCTGGTATTTTGCTTCATTGAAGCCCTGCGAACG
The DNA here is from genome assembly GCA_964017195.1 of Siderastrea radians. NCBI lineage: Eukaryota > Metazoa > Cnidaria > Anthozoa > Scleractinia > Rhizangiidae > Siderastrea > Siderastrea radians. Next base: position 7,264,813 of record OZ024890.1, on the reverse strand, counting down.
GACCCGCAATGGAAAAAAGGACAATGTTCGCACTCACACACAGTGCGAATTTCAACCCGAGAGGCATTTTGATCATTTCACGGACGAGTTTTTCCAGAGGGCTGTTCATGTCGCAAGATCCCAGAGGTCGATCATTCCATTGCCCATTCCAACTATATGGAAAAAAGAACCGGAAAAAAAAACATTATCTGCGCGAACAAGATGAAAGGTAATTTACCTAATCTTATAACGCAGTTGAAGTGATAGTTTGTTTCTTTTTCAACGCATCCACCATTGTGCAAAACTGATTTTCTTTTAACGTATTTTGAAATTTATTATCGTCGAGGAAAACCCTTTCAGTTCTGCCGTATGCTAGCGCGAAGATCCTCGGCCAATGCAATCCTGACCGCCTTGATTAAGGTGATATAGTTTGTACTGCTTATCTTTTCCTTTTTTTAATTCCGCGTGTGTTAATTTCAGAGCAGTAATCGCTTAGAAGCATGGACATTTATTTTATAACATACCATCCTGAATGTAGAGAAACTTTTCTCTCTTTATTCCCTGTCGGTGAACAGTCGATTGACATTATTGTTCGGGCAGTTCTGTAGCAAAACTTAGGTTAGGTATTATTACAACCTATAAGAATTGAAAATGGAAGACATTCCACCCATAAAATCCCTGAGCATCTGAGAATTTGTCAATGCTGCAGCTCAAATGAAGTTGAAAACGAAGTACACTTCCTCTTATCTTGCAATAGATATGATCCAATTAGAAAATCTTTAATGGACGATATTATTAGTAAATATTCCGATTTCGATTCTTAAAATTGTATTTCTCTTAAATGGCATTGACGCTTTCACTTGTTAAAAATTAGGTTACTTCATTTACGAAGCTTTTGCATTAAGAAATGGATCAATAGACACAAAAATTGTAAATTAATCGATTTTGCAACATTTTTTTTCTCTTTTCTATGTGCAATGGCATTTGTAATTGGGAATGCAAATAAAATGTTGTTGTTGTTGTTCGAGATAAAGGCTTTAATAGATCGGATCGTCGGTGCGTGGAAATTGAAGTTGGGAAAAAATATGGGTCAAATATCACACGCCACTATTTGCCTAAGGGTTTAACAATGTTATTTCTTTTACCTGTCATAGCAATCTTAGTAAATGAACTACTAAGAAAAATGATTAAATATCAAGTTATTATTTTTCGCAGCGAATGAGGCAAGCGAAAGCTTCGTTTCCTCGGCGTCCGCATGTTGTTGTTGAGCAGCGGAAAATTTTCATTGTGCGCTTTTAATTTTCACTACAAATATTTAGATTCCGGTCACACAAGGCCTCCAGTTCTTGAAAAAAAAAGGTTTTGATTTATTTCACTTCTTTCGGCTCAGAAAAAGAATTCTCTAAAAACTGTTTAAAATATTTAGCAGCGCCAAGCACTTGTGTTTCAATGTGTTGAGTGACCACTGTACTATGTATGATAGACACGATAAGCTGCCTGGCAGCAGACTACAACAATAACGGTTTTTCAAGAAAGATTCCCAGACTATGCCAAGAATGGCCAAAAATCTCAATGCTTTTTTTATAATTTATAATGAACATAAACAACGGCAGACAAGGTATCGCTTCTTTTATTTTCTCCCACACCAACATCGATCGACCCAAGGTTGAGTATTCGCGAGCATCAAAGTCTAAAGTTTTCATAGGTGTTTTGTCTAAATTTCCACAGCTTAAAAGATCAATTCTTCGAATAGCCATGTCTATTTTGCCACAGGTTTACAGTGGATAAGAGTTACACAACCTGCCTTGGAATGGACAACTTTATGATCGCTGTATAGCAGCTGAACAGCTGGCTGGTGAGCGCTATCCAAGCTTTGAACAACCGAGATGAAGCGATAAATTTTATCCACCGGACAGTGGCTTATCCGTTGAAAAAGAGTTATCCACTTTTTTAGCAAATGGGGCCTGAACTACAATCATTGTCTTAGCATTTTTCGCTTATGTTTTGAACTCCCGCCGAATAACTCAAATAATATTGTCCACAAACCGTTTGTTTACAAGATTATTAATTGAAACCTCACATCAGTTCTTACATCGTACGGTAAGAAAATTCTTCATTTGCCGAATGAAACGAATCCTCAGAGGCTTCGGAAGTTAAAGACTGTTCCGAATCGTAGAAATACTCTTCGGAGGTTTCGCAGTCGACGGTAGACATCTTCAGTCAAAACAAAACGAAACGCGACTGAGGTGAGCCTCTGACGTCACAAGCTATTAAATTGCGCAATCACCCAGGAACACGTTTTCAGTAATGGCGGACACATTTTACGCGACTTTGGAGCTCAAAAATATTAGGATGGAAGGTTTGTTGTTCAGTTTTCTGGGGAAATATGAACAAAACGCGATATTCCGCGACAGAATTTGGCGGAAATAAACCTATGAATTTTCGTCTCAGTGGCACTTTAAACGAAATTTTCAGAGAACCGCACATAGTATCTTACAAGAGGGGGCGTTCACTGAAAGATATACTCGTCAAAGCAAAACTATAATCAAGGCTAATACACGTGCGTGGGAGTCGTGCAGGCCTGTCACCCCCATTTTACACTGACAATGAAAGCCAGGAAGAGGAGAATCTAGCAGAAGTGGAAGACGAAGAGCCTAGTAGCAGATCCCGGTTTGAGGCTGGACACAGTACATCTGGGAGAAGAGTCACCAGATATGTTCTTTAAATACACTTTTAACATTAATTTTTCAGTCACAATTTCGCTATTGCTATAAAATGAAGAAAGCTTAAAATAACAGCAATCAGGCTGAAAGTTGTCACGTAAACACTTCCAGTGCTCGAGTGGAGTCTTAGCGTATAACAGCAGTCTGAGTTCCTTGATGAGCCTTTCTCTTAGTTCGTCGTGGTTGTAGGTGGTTCGGGTTTTTTTTCCTCGCAGCCAGCTCAGCTTTCAAATCGTGACTGTAGGTATTTTTCCCTAATACACAAAATCTCAAAATCAAACAATAGAACTTTGATCTACATTTCTTTAAAATTGAAAATTCCTTTTTCTTTCACCTTCAAAGTGCATGTCGCGCCTTATATATATATTTTTGCAACATATTTAGATTCAGTCTTTTTATTCACTTTTTACGTGACGTTAAGCCAAGTCGAATCAGGGAGTTTTAATTAAAAGAAAAACTGTCGTTAATCTTGTCAGTTTCATCGTATTGTTTTATAGCGCGTTTTCTAGTGTTCATACGAATTTTACATTTCTCAACCAAGAAAGTTTTTTAAAAAGTAAGCTAATCAAGTAATGTGTAATGGATCGAGCATTTTTCACAAGCAAGCAACAGAATTCCAGTTATTCCTTAATACATCATGGAAGAGAAGATGAGAACTTGATTCAGAATGAGCAAATGAAGATCTACTTGAGGTAAATACACTTTATTGTTATTAATGAATGATAAATCGACGTCGGGGAGACTTAACTTGATCAAATCTCTCGATGGGATCATAAAATTTATGTGGGATCAGGGATCAAATGTTGCCACATTTTGGGGATCAGGGATCCAAATTTAGAGCTAAAATTTGATACTTGGTTACGACCCTGCTCTCTTAGATCTTGAGCCGAACACGTGGCGGCTTCTTCGCAGATTTCAATGTGCTTTCCTTTCGCCTTTCCTTTCGTCTTTCAGGTCCCGGCAGCTTGGGTAGTCTTACCCAGCTCAAATGATAATGCCTTCGGCGTTTTACAGCCGACGTGATATTATGACTTTAAAATTTCCGTTTATTGCGTTTGCAGACCCTTTGAACGGCACTCGTACTCAACGAAAGTCGCTTTCCAACATAAAAACACGCAGAATTTGACACCATTCTTGTCTGCATGTTTGTGCTATTGTTGTAAGGCGGTATATTGAGCCTCCCCTCTGTCAACCGCAGGTAATCATCCTGACACCTAGGTGTTTTAATCTCCTCAGACCGGAAAAAGTTTCCAAATTATATTTTGGCTTTTTTCTCGAAACTAATTTTTCAAGAAATTGGGCGCACATTTTAAGTTTGCGTTCAGCGAGTTTTCAACCATTTTAGCTCAAATTTAGCGACAATGTTGCCACGTAAATTGACACCAAAACCCTGTCTCCGAATTTTATTTTTTTCTTTCATTCAAAAGTTATGAGCCGTAAAAGAAAGAGGAAAGGTGTTTTTTCGAACTTCAAAGTTTAACTGAGTGCAGAAGATAAACCACGTGCACGCCAGATACAAAAATTCCGAGACACGGTTTTTGAGACAAAGGTGTGAAGAATTCGGCGCGATGTTCGTCTTTCTCTCCAGATCATTCTCGACTGGAGCGGAACCGATTTTGTGAAAGATGTACTTTTTAAAAACGTAGTCTCTATTTTTGACACAGTTGTCCTTTTTCTTTATCTAAATACGTTTTCGTAATCTTCAATTATTAAGCTTTCAGAAAATATATAGTTTGTTAGGGTCCTTGTGAAACGCCTGACGCTCAAACAGTGAAAACGCAATGTTGTCATTTGGGGTACCCTGATACCTTAAATCAAAAGGGTATGTGAATTGTCACACCGCTATTTTTTTGTTACATGTTATGTTTCCACTACTCTTCAAGCATTGTTCTAAAAGTAACTTTCAAATTGGTTACATATTAAAATAATGCTTATTTTGTACCATAGTTCTATTAATTACACAGCGGTTTTCAATAGTCTATTTATAGGGTCTTACCATATTCCAATAATTTGATTCACAAAAAGCTTCCTGTGGTTTCCTGACTGTATAACTCAAACTTATCTTCAAAATCCGAGCAAAGAACAACAGCCCCGAAAAATGTGCATTCTCCCCCCCCCTCCCCCCCCCACGGGATCCGCAAGGACTATAGACGCTCATACAGTGCACCTCCATATAAGGAAGTAACAAGGGGCTGGGAAAAAGTGTTTGTCATAATGGGGGTTCGTTTTAAACGAAACCCCATTATAACGAATCTGTGGGAAAACAACCAAAACAGTCTTCGTTGGATCGGGATTGGCAAATAATTATTAGGCGGTGCGACGTTGCCGACTCATAAAATGCAAGGCACATTCCTGAATTTTCGGAAGTCAGTAGACTTAGTCTTCGCACGGGCTCTAAACAATGAGGCTCGTTATAATGACGTGGATTTTAGGAGATTGAAAGCTAATGTTTCAAATACCGGACGATTTGTTTGTGACACGGATTTTTATAAACAAAAGGGTGAAGCGTAATTTTGTTGTTTTGAGTTTCGTAGTGTATTGAAGTTGAGGAAAGATAGGTGTTGAAATGAGTTATTTCGCTATTTTTGAGGAGATTTCGTTTTTAAGGGGCAGTGTTTACAAAGGCTAGGGAGAACTTGGGAGTTGTGGACGTTGTCAGTATGTCGGCATAAAAATAGTTTTGTATCTGGTGTTGCTTTACTGAGTTCTTAGCCTGCGAGATTGTCCATGACTCATAGCGACTATTGTTAGTAGTGGTTCCAGAGTGCTTCCGGCCAACTGGACAGGTTGGCGTCATATCTAAAAATCACTGATGGAGTGGAATGTCAGACGAGTTTGAAAATCCTCTAAGGTTTCCCATTTCATCAGTTAATCAATGCCTTAAATACTGGACATTCTTGGGTAATATGTTTACATTCATTTAATTTAAGTGTGTGGGTAGAATTCGTTCAGAGGTCATTAACCGAGAAAGTTCTCAAAGCAAATGTGTCAAATACGCGGCATTTCGTTCGTGACAGTAGCTTTGTTGAAGAGTTTTAAGGTGATTTTTTCTTTTGAAGCTATAATCAAGCAGATAGATTTAGTGATCTATTGGAGAACTGACTGTCATTGGTAAGAGGTGTTGTGGAGGTAAAGATGATTGATTTGTTTTGTAAGATGATGACATTGATTGCATAGAGGATGTGCGCGGTAATTGTGGAAAGGAGGTTAGCGAAGGTCAAGTCTGTTTTAGTTCTTTGAATTAGTTCTGGTTATGAAAAAAGTAATCGTACAAAGGAGCGTAATGTTGTTGTTTTTAGTTTTGCGGATTATTGAAGATAATTAAAGGTAGGTGTTGTAATGTTTATTCGCTGTTTTTAAGGACATTTGGTTGAGAAGGGCGGTGTTTATTAAGGGTAGTGTTTACTTTGGAGTCGTTAGCAGTGGTTAGTGTTTTCGGATTTGTTTCTGGTGTTGTTTTGATTGCTCGATAACAAGTTTCTGGCGTATTTCTGAGAATGTAGTGGAAGCTGGCAGATTGCAGAGTGTAAAAGAAAAACGTTGTGTGTGTAGCATGCGTAATGTTTAAAATGAAGCAAGACAAGTAACATATTACAAAAATGTATTATCGTTTATGTAGTTGATGCGTTTTTAAACGGAAGCAAAATAATTATAGTATCCACAAGTTTAGTTGTCTTTTACTACCACTGTAAATGACATAGAAGGGGGGATTGAAATGCCGTTTTGTTTAGTGTGCGAGATCGTCTAGGAGTCATGGAGAGTATTGTTAGTGGTTGTCGTTGTCCGAAGGTTGAAACATTTGTGGTGAATTGGTAGGGGCCGTTTCTTGCTGACATAATGACGAAAATAATGACTTTTGAAGGAGAATTGCATTTTTGTTCATCATCAGAGAGGTGAACTCTGATATGCCTATCTACATATTAACAGAACAAATCTCGGAAAAAATCAAATGCCCCGAACCCACGACACCCCGATCTCATGGAAGGTGCTCTAACCACTGAGCTACCGAGGCAACCACAGTGGAGTGAGTCGAATATTTGCTACAAAGGAAACATTGATTACCAGACATTTGCTCCCAGGCCTCTCGGACCGGGAATTACTTCTGTGGGTCGTCGAGACACGTGTTCATCGGACCAGATGTTATAGACCATTACAAATGTACTTAATACGGCATATTTCGAACAAATGTTCATCATCAGAGAGGTACATTTGTACATTTGTATTGGACATTTTTTGGTAATATGTTTACATTCAATTAATTTAATTGTGTAGGTAGAATTCATTCAGAGGTCATTAAGCGAGAAAGATCTCAAAGGAAATCTGTCATATGCACGACATTTCTAATTCGTCACATTAGCTTTGTTGAAGAGTTTGAAGGTGAATTTTTCATTTGTAGCTATGACGTAAGCAGTTAGATTTAGTGATCTATGGGAGAGCTGACTGTCATTTGTAAGAGGTGTTGCGGACGGGAAACATGGTTGATTTGTTTTTTAAGATGATGACATTGATTAGATGGAGGATATGGTCGGTAATTGTGTAAAGGAGTTTAGTGAACGCCAATAAGTCTGTTTTTGTTCTTTGCTTGAAGTAGTTCTGGTTGCGAAAAAAGTAATTGTAGAAAGGAGGGTAATTTTGTTGTTTTGAGTTTTGCGGAATATCGAAGTTAATTAAAGGTAGGTGTTGTAATGTTTCTTCACTGTTTTTGAGGACATGTGGTTGAGAAAGGCAGTGTTTATTGAAGCAAGTGTTTTCTTTGGAGTTTTTATCACACCAGGGAAAGGAACCTGACAGACTCGGCACCGCCTGTAAATTCCCTAGAATTTCTTGTTTTGGCTTAAAACTAGGCAGTGTCACGTTGTACCACTCAGTGTTCAGTGTAATCATGCAATTACTGGCCGGATGTAAACGGTTTAATAACATTAAGGATTTAGGGGTTAATGTTTTGCACTCAGTTGCTTGATGACATTTATTCGTTATGTCCGGGTAAATTTAAGTTTGGACTTCTGAATTGTGTTCGTTTTAACCCGGATTTCGTTGTACCGCGCTTAGGTATATTGGGGTTCTGTTCCATACATTTCATTGTAGCTTTGGCAGGGCTGAAGAATATCCTTCGTTACACCGGGAACATCGTTAAAAAGGCGGACATTCGTTACATCAGGGTTTCACTGGGGGGAGGGGTATTTTTAATGTCGGAGTAAAAACAACCAAACTTTAAAACTTCAGGTAAAATTTATCTTTTAATTTTTCTTTTTTTAACTGTCAGAATTAGATTAATTCTGTACTATCGCGCACTATACATGCTACACATTATTATATCAGTTACAGACTATTGCGTTGAGACTGTAAAGCAAATTAATTATCGTGTTTTTTAGTATCCGTAGATAAGTGTTCAATGCCTTGAAAACTTTTTACTTTTCTGTCATGAGAATACCGGCAGCAAATGACGAAAACTGAAAATAACATCTAGTACTAAAGAAAACAGCCAGGTAAATACGATGAGAGAAATTAACGGCCGATATAAGGTTTATAAAAATAATTGTAACAAAATCTTAAAGCTATGTTTTTGATATACACACTCACATCTGGAAATTAAAACTTAGTTCTCGTTATCCTAAGTAAAACTATAGTATATTCGAAGCTAGAAACCGATCAATGTACAGGTAATGCTTATAAGCGCAATTTTGAAAGCTGTATCCGCTAAAATAATACTGGACCACATGATGTGCACAATCAACCACGAGCTCTGATTAGTCCCTTACTTTAATAAGGATATAGCTCATATCATGCTAGTAGAGAAACCTCCCTTGTAAACTCACGTGCGATAATTGATGATTTTTATTTTCAATTTTTTTTATTAATTAACAACATCAGGACTGAAATGACACTCCATTGACAATCCAGCTTCGTATCAAGATAAACAAAAGAGAGGGGATGTCACTCCTGAAGCACGAATCATTTCTAGACTACAAGCAGTCTCTCTTCCTCCGCAGATACAGTCGAGCAAAAAGAACTCGCAAGCGATCCCCAAAATCACCTGCCGCATGGAAACGTGACGCGCGAGTAATTAGCCGCTAGTGATGATCCAGAAAGAGCTCACTACACGCGCACGTCACGTTTCCACGAGGCAGGCGATTTTTGCGTTCGCTCGCGTGTTCTGTTTTGCTCGAGTATCCCTGAGTGGAAAGAGAGACTGCTCTTAGTCTAAATCATTTATTGTGCATGAGGACATTTCTTGCTAATTGTGCATGAGGAAATTTCTTGTGCATAAAGACTTGGAGAAGGATATGGACTTGGATGAGGACTTGGAGAAGGATATAAGAAAAGAATATAAATTGTAATCTTTTTGCAGTGAGTTTCACCTGAATATTAGAGTTCTTTGTTGATATTTTGTGAATATTTGCTCCCGCCGAGATGGCTTCTGTTTAGAAACACGAAGTTCCCTCGTCATAAAAGTCATCACCTCATTTTGTGGGCCTCAAGGGAAACATTAATTTAATTTAATTTTGTTTTATTTTATTCTATTTCACCTTATTTTACCTTAACTTACCTCATCTAATCTCATCTCATTTCATTTCCTCTCCTCTCCTCTCTTCTCCCCTCTTCTCCTCTCCTCTCATTCTCATCTCTTCTCATCTCATCTCATCTCATCTCATCTCATCTCTTCTCTTCTCTTCTCTTCTCTTCTCTTCTCTTCTCTTCTCTTCTCTTCTCTTCTCTTCTGTTCTATTCTCATCTCATATCATCCTCTCTTTGAACTTATCTTATCATATCTTATCTTGAGGTTAGGTTATTATACATTAATTAAAATGTCACTTAAGGTTTCATTACGTGTCAATGGCCGATGAAATTAATATCTCCTGAAAATGACAGCATTGCCAATCGCAGCCCGCGTTTAATTTTCGGGATAAAAAGGATTTTTTGCAGTGATTATATGCTATCGCATTAGAAATTTAATGTTTCATCGTGTCCTTTTGTTGTTGTTGTTGTTGCAATACTGACCACAACACAATGATTATAATTTTTATCTCCCTTGGCAGATGTCTTAGAGCAGTATTTGAAAAGACTATCGTTTATTTTTTATGGTGTGACGATCATTCGTCAGATTTCATTCACTGTATTGCCAATCATCACCCGTTGAAACGACAATTTATTTGCTAATTTCAGCTTATTTAAGTACATATTAATTAAAACGCTGACGCTAGAGCCATAACACAACCAACAATGGTAATTGCAAATAGACGCCACCTTCGAAAGAAGACAGTTAAAATGAAAAAAGCAAGGATACTTTTGGGATCTTTTTGTTGTTTAATGCTGGTATTCAATAGCCTTTCTGACAAGGAAGACGAAAATGAGTTAGGAAACTTTTTAGATGGACATTCACCTAGATCGGCAACTTTTATTGAAAATCGCCATCACTACTTGGACATGCAGCTAGTATTACACACCGAATTCGTCTCTAACTCCATACAATGCGCAATGAATTGTCTTGTAACAATGAGATGCCGATCTTTCAACTTTAGACTGCAAGCAAATATCGATGGAAAACACATTTGCGAGTTACTGGCTTCGGACAAGTTTAACTCCTCAGAAAGATACGTCCTCAATAAAGAGTTTCATCATTATAGCATCGTGGTAAGACTTCCAATATTTTGTTACTTTTTATGATATATAGGTGAATGAAATAAATAAAATTTACCCACGGAGTGGTGATGCAGCGAAGAAAGGAGCGACTCCCTAAAAGCCACTCAAACCAGATTTTTTTCACGTGATTTACTTTATTGAACTGAACAACTTTAGTTATATCACAATCTTGAATATCATTTGGAAATCCATACTGGCAATTTTATTTTTTTATCAGAGACATCTAAATCCACTGTGCTTTTAGGAAACCTAATGACTATTTATCTGACACACACTATGATAAACACCTGCTTCAAAGGCTTTACGAACGTTTGCAGCTGCGACTCCGATTTTGCTTGCTAGGCACACGACGGTTCCCACTTGAGCTTCAGGCGTCAAATAAAATAAAGATCCATATAATTCCTAGTAAATGAAAGTCCATTTACTATTTTTTGTGGTATATACCTGTATATTTTTAGAGTCCTTGTGAATATTCACCATGTCAGCACGGTTCTACGTGCCTTCCACTTTACGAGACCCATCGTTTTGTGTGCAAGTGTGTTCTTGGATACATCGGAGACATCTGCGACAAAAAAGGTAAATCGCGGTGATTTAGAACTTTCAACATTTCTATGGTACTTCATAATTATCTGGTTTTCATACAAAAACCCTACGAAATCCGAATTGGTCACTTACTCCTACTTAGACTGGGTCTTTTTCCGCACCATTTTATGGGCACATTCACCCGACTTTCCCTCCATTATGTATAGACTATTACAGCTTAGACGTCATTTGCAAAGTGTACTTGTGTTCCCAGGTAAAAATTTTCGTGTGTTTAACTCGCAAAAGTAGCTTTTAAAAGTTGTAGGCATTTTGCCACTTAAAGCATGTCATTTTTGTATTGGCTGATACAATTTTGCAAACTTTAGTTACCAGTGAGGAACCTTAAGTCAATTAAATTAAGAAGTTCTAAGAAAGTACCTTTCTATAGCTGAGTTTTTCATTTCTTTCAGTTCCGTCATGGCTGAAAGTCAACACCAAAGTTGTCTGTTTTGGAGCCAGGGACAATTCATATGGATCATTTACCATGCAGTACAGCGGTGACGTCGCGTCGCTTAAACTTGTCCATTTAACTGGCAACGTGACGTGTAACAAACGTAACTTTAGTTACTGGGGGTGCAGCACAGGAACACGTGATCTTCGAATTTTTGTCACTAATGGTAGCAATGCAGTTATCTTCCCACAAAATTCCCGAATAACGCGATATCAACTTCCCGGAATACTTTCTAATTCAATTGAGCTTAAATTCAAGAACCTCACCCTACCCCTGAGAGTGTCAAGTGGTCAAGATTTCAGGGTATGGTACGACGAAGATCTCGCAGATGATTCTGAGAGAGACAATGGAGGGAACACTTGCGTGGACAGATATGCATTTTTTGTTTAAATAGTTTTATCTTTCATGTTTCTATATCAAATTATAAGGCATCAAGAGAGGATAAAGTGTGTTTAAATCAGTTTTCGAGGAGCGTTCCGCGAGAAAAAAAACAAAATCGTTAGTTGGACGTTTTCAAAGCACAATTCCATGAAGAGATATTTCTTTGAATGTATAAAGGGAATGGTTCGATAAAAAATAATAAGCAGTGAAGATAAGAAATTTATAAAACTTGCAACATAACAAACAGTGTGCATTCTATGAAAATTATTAGTTTCCTATAAATTGTTTAGGAAAAGCTGATTGTTTGTTTTTGGTAAGATCCTTTCCAATCCAAGTTTGCTATTGTTAAAACTAAGATACGGTGCCTAGATTAATCTAGATTAATCACACGTTGTTATCATAATGGTTTATATTTTAGATGTCTTCCAAATCAAATTAGAAAAGGAAGTGATGATAAAATGAAATTTAAGATGAAGTTCATCCTTTCCCTCTCAGTTCAGGTTACTACCAATCATCATTTTTGACTCGAAGTTTTTTTGCTGTCCAAGAAAGAATGAATTAGTCAAGATTTTTTATGGCTCAAACAAAGAGGACAATAATTAATGTTGTTTGCCGCAGATTTTATGGCTGCGTTGGCAAATATCCTGTCACGGACATCGGAGTTATTAAAGCATGCGCAGGTCGGCTATTTGAAGTTTCAAAAGTAAAGCACAAGTCCCTTAAATTGAAGCATTAGATTCGATACTATGTGCCAAATCAACTCAAAAAGATTGCATTTAGAATGGATAATCTAGACTAAAATTGGCAAATTAACAAATATTCTAATTTTTGCCGTTAATTTTATTGCTGTCGACTGAATAAGATAGTCCAAGACACGTCAGTTACAATTTTACACGAAAAAATATTTATTTTAATTTTTGACCGTCAATTATGTTCCCAGTGTGGCGTGCTGCTTTTATAGCCGCAATATTTTAATTTATCTGTGCTAAAACAAACTCTGACAACTGTGAAACGAATACACTGTCATTTCAGTGATTGGCCGGCCGTTAATATAAAACTGACAAAATTTTACTTCCGCACATTTGCCATAGTTGGCATTAGAGTAAATACTAGGATAAATCTCAACTTGTCTCCCGGACAAACGAGTCAACCTAACTGGAAACGCATTCGAAGATCAAAAATGAAATTTTCAAGGCTACTTAAAGTAGCTTATTGTTGTTTTGTGCTCGTAATAGGCATTCTTTCTAATAGGGATGATCTGTATTGTTTAAGAAGCATTTTAGATGGGCATGCAAGTTTCATTGAAAATCGCAACCGTTACTTGAACATACAGCTCATCTTACAAAGCTTATTGGTGTATGACTCCATGCAATGTGCACCAAATTGTCTCGCTACGCTGGGATGCCGATCTTTCAACTTTGGGGTGCAAACAGATTTTGATGGAAAACACTCCTGTGAGTTGCTAGCTTCGGACAAGTTCAGCTACTACAATCTCTTTGCTCCAAGTGCCAAATATCACCATTACAGTATTTCGGTAAGAGTTGGTCTGTTTGTCCTTAAAGATGTGTTTATTGTTTAGTTTATTGTGTTTATTGTTAGTTTTTACGAACCTTTGTGGTCCGCGTCAACGGCGCTTTTTTCAAACGCAACAGCCCCTTTTCTTAAACTGATATTTTAATTTTTATTATAGCTATTATTGTTTTTTAGCACTGTCGCTGACACCTGTCATAACGGCGTCATACGAATTTTTTATTTCAACGGTGACACTCGCCTTGAGGGTTACCCGGTTAATAGGCCACCTGTTTATAGCGTCCAATTTAGACATGCAATTGGCGAGAAAATATGCTCATTCAATTTCTTATGTACATAACATTAAGCCCAAGGAACCATTTCCATTTTAAAGTGAACCGCTCAAAAGTCAATAGACGAAATACACGCCAAAATGTTCCCCAGTATTTCAAAGGATTCTTGCGTCCATTGTTTGGTTTTTGATCAACGGTTTTACACTTCGGAGAAAAAGGTGATCGAATTAGTCCCATGTCTGGTTAAACATACTCAAATTTACTCAAATCGTAAGTTAAGTTATATCTTTCCTAATAACATTTATAAAATAGCTGAGATTCTCGCGAGTATCTTTCGTATTCATCAAAAAGGTGAGCATGGAGACACGAAGGATGTCTTTATGAGAGAATAATATTAATAACATTAACCCATCTACACCTGCCATATGCGCATATCTCTGAGACACATTTTGAGACAACTTTGCTGAGAATCAGTTGCTATGGTTACGAAATATCACGTCATAAGTAGCAGGTGGTCAAGCCATTTTTGTAATAAAATGCATATAATGATGACAAAAAGCAACAAAATGTTTAATTACCTCATATGTCTAGCAACAAAAATTTTCAATTTCGATTCCTCCTTTTTTTGATAATTTCTAATTTCGGGCAAAATCCAAGGTGGCGGTCATTTCCATGGACGTCACAGGTCCCCAGCAGCGCCGCAACCCATAATATATACCTCAACGTCAACTTGTAGAATACATAACACATCACAGGCTTTCTACTAAAGGTGAAACCTTTTCTAAATGTTGTAACATAACGAAAACCCAAAGGGGGTTCCATCAACCCCCCCATCTTGTACCAAGGTGGGGGGGTGACTTTGCTTGTACGTCTCAATAATAATGAATAGTAATATTCATATAATTAATGATATCAATTGTTTGAATGAAAATAATTAATGATATTAGTTTTAATTAACAAGGGATAGTCCCCATTCCTCCGTTCATTTATCCATTCGTCCATCCCTCACTTTATCCATTCACCCACCTTTCGTCGATTTAACTCATAATGTTTCATTTCTATCATTAGAACCCTTGTGAGTACACACCATGCTCTAAAGACTCCACGTGCGTTCCACTGTATGAGACCTCTGATTTCGTGTGCCATTGCGCTCCTGGATCAATTGAAGACTTGTGCGACATAAAAGGTTAATAGCTGTCTGTACCAGAAAGGACTTATTAGAGTCGAAATCTTCCAGAATAAAAAAAAATCCGGGCAATATTTTCTTTTAAAGGGTTGGTACCCCTTCCCCCCTCCTCCATTGGGCCTCCCCCTATAGCCACCACTGGATATATTTTTTTGTCATTGTTTTTGTTCTTGACGCTCCACAACAGATCTTAAAATGTGTTAGCATTAAACCAATAGAAAAGTATCTTTCAAACAAATGCAACCATAGTGTGTGAAGGTTACATCACCCTGTCATGTGTCTAAAAGTTTGTAAGAATTTTTATGGTTAAACTTTTGGTCTGTGTTTATTTAAATAATTGGTGTTTAATTGATGTTCTTGTTCTTGTTGATGTTGGTCGCTGTTTTCTAATAACAAAGCGTTGTTTCCTTTTTGCAGTTCCTTCGTCGTTGAAAGTCAACTCCAAAGAAGTGTGTTTTGGAACAAGGGGTAATTCATACGGATCATTTACCATGCCGTATAATGGGGAAATTAGCGCTTTTAAGCTAGTACATTTGAGAGGCAGCGTGTCATGCCGAGCAGTTGATAACCGTTTTAGTTACTGGGGATGCGATGTTGGAGAATTTCTTAATACGTTTCTCACCAATAGTACCAATGCTGTCGTTTTCCCACAGATTTCTGGGATAAATTCGTATACGCTTCCCGGTATTTGGAGTAATTCAAGTGAGCTCAGATTCAAAAACCTCACCGTGCGCTTAAGTGTATCTAAAGGTCAAGAGTTCAGGGTGTGGTACGGTGAAGATCTAAAAGACGAATCGGAGATTGACAATGGAGGGAGGGCTTGCATGGACATATACGTATTGTATGTTTAGAACGTGCATCAAGCAGTTATGTTCATGCAGCACTTACGATCAGTATCAATACGATCACAATCGTGGGGTTTTCCCTTGTTTGTCGCATCGAGAGCTCCAAGCACTAGAAAGTTTAAAGCATACAGTTTAGCTAAAGTTCACAATTTCCTGGGTGAAATAATGAAAAAATCTTGTCGGAAGTTTATACCACGCTTTGACGATTTCGTGTATTTTTAACCGACAGCAAAATACGCCAGACTCTGAATTTTTACTTGAGAAGTACCAAAACAAATCTCTCGGCAAAAGTTACCCGCATTTTACCTGGCAAACTCATTGAATCGAGCACCACTTTGCTTTATTCTTTTCGAAGAAGAGCCCAAATCCACTGAATAACTTCTCTGAGTTCGCGGTCAATCACTCGATCAGCAACTGGCGGCTAACCTGGCTAGCCGTTCAAAAATTTTCGCTGTCACACTATCACAAATAATCTCTTCTTTTTGCCTCGCAGTTGGTTTCTGCAAAGTTCAGTCGATTAAAAGTCAAAATTTACAGATTACCGATTGTGTCCTCAATGAATAGTTCAGAATTACTGCAGTTCTGCACAAAATATCTTTATCCGTAACGTCTTTAACATCGACGCCATTTTGGCACTAAATAATAGGCCCGTTAATCGTTACCATAGAAATTTTGTAATTTTTCATGTGAAATTATAAAATGACCCCGCCGAAAATTTCGCCCCAAAATTAAGAAGTAATTTGTCACCCATAATATTATAGCAGCAATTTGGATGGGAAATAGAAGACGCCGTGCAGTAAACCAGCTTATCAAGAAACCTATTAAAAGTGCAAATAAAGTTTTTATGGGTTTTCCCGAGATGCTGGTCAATGTATTCGTTTAGGAATTTTAGTGCTCTCGATTTGTTCCTCAATATGCTGTTATCTACCAACAGTTTCAATATGCAATGATAAACACCTCGTTCGAAAAACTATAAGAACTGGGAGGAACGAAATACGTCTTTAATTAGCAACTAAACTGTGGTTAAGAAAATGAAAATAGAATGCTGTGTGGAGAGAGGAAACTCAGAAAAAAATTCTGAGTTCACTAGTTGGATGCTCTAACCACTGAACTACGAGAACTCTACATTGGTGAGCGATGGTCAATTGTGGGCTGACACAACGACTGCATCGCGCAGTCACATTGTGCCAATGAAAACGCAAATTTAACTGCATCACGCAGTCACGAAGAATACTCTCAGAGTAAATAAATGAAAATAGAATGACGTGTCACCAAATTTAATTAAATTGGGGGTGATCTTGCACAAAAAAAGGCAAGGAAGAATGTAGTATGTGGCATTAATTGAAAAGTGAAAATGACGGCTTTTAATTTGTACCGTTTACATTGAGTGCTCTGCGCTTGAAGAAAGAGGAACTTTTGCGTTTATATTGAGAGTTTTGTGAACCTTAGTGCTGAAAAAAGGGGTTCAACTGAACCAAGAAAGAAAACACTGTGATACAACGTATTATGCCGCCTACCTTGCCAACCAAAAAAGCATCAGTACAATAGAAAACCATTCCAAACTGTAAACAAACGAATTTTCAGTTTCCTGATTGAGCAAACATATTTTAAACTCATCGCGTAGAGGAATAAGTGGAAACTCAGATGACCTCTGCAATGACCCGCACGTGTCACACCACACTGACAGAGAGAGTCACGTGTTTGATTCCTATCATGTGATTTGAGATATAAATACAAGAATAAAAACTTGGTGGAAAATTAAAAAGAAAAAAAACGTGCACTACATGGACTACAAAGGAATTTTTACAGTCAGAACTCTTTCTATAAAGTGGGGAAATTTCGCAATGTACGTGCTGTTGTAATTTTACCACTTATTTCATTTCAGGTCATGAAATAAAATAAATTTTGCAGTAAGTTACGTTCAGAGTGTGTTAGTACTGATAAATGGCGTTCTGTAGTTTTTCCACTCTTCTGGGGAGGGTTACTGCCTGTGGATTAAGCAGTGATTACCCAGGCCAGTTTCCCTAAAAGAATGCACAAGAGACATCTTGGCGGCATCTAAGTGCAGATAAAGTGGTTGACAGTGAATTCAAGTTGTTGTTAACCCGAGCAGGCAATGCTATGCTTTTTGTTCTGGAATTACTGTGTTCCATAGTTTTGGCCACAGATACTTCATAGCACTCGGTTTCCCTTAATCTAGGTTCTGCAGAGATCAGCTGAGGGCTTCAAAAGTCGATACTCCCGTGCCTTCCGGTGGCCGGGGGGGGTTTGGGAAGGGGGCTTTTGGCCAATGTTCGGGTGTAGGGGTTACGCTGCGGGTTTGACGCCCTGGCCCTCAGTTAGGACAGAAAAATGAAATGGAATGTCGATCGCACTGACCATACCCGGTTGGGAGAGAAGCGCATAAAATTATATACCATGGAGTGGTGTGGGGAGTAGCTTCCGCGTCTCGCTCAAGGAAGATTGCACTGAAGTCCAATTTTCTGCGTCTGAAATAACCTGAGTATCAGGCCTTCTCTGGAGAGGGAAAGGGAAAGAAAGGAACAATAAAGGGGAGGGGGAGGGGGAAGGGGAGGGGGAAGGGCAGGAGGGAAGGGAAGGGGGGGAGAGAGAAAGAAGAGGAAGGCTTTTCTTCCCTTTTTATCCCGTTTATTTTTTCCCCTTCCCGCTCCCCGCCCGAAAAGCCTGATACTCAGGTTACCTCTGAAATCACATCGTGGGCCGTGCCGCTGAAAGAACAGGGTCTCTGCCCCTAAACATGGTATATAATTGTTATGCGTGTCTTCCCCAACGGGTATGGTCAGTGCGATCGACATTCCATTTCGTTTTCCTGTCCTAAACAGGGTCAGGGTGCCAAGCCCGCAGCATCACCCCTGCACCCAAACATTGGCCAAAAGCCCCCCTTGCACGGGAGTAGCGACTTTTGAAGTCCTGATCTCTGCAGAACCTAGATCTGTGACCAACATTATGGAACACAATAATTCCAGAACAAAAAGCAATAACATTACCTGCTCGGGCAAACAACAACTTAAAAAGGAATTCACTGACAACCACTTTATCTGCACTTAGATGTCGCCAAGATCTCTCTTGTGTGTTCGTTTAGGGAAACAACTTCAATGTGGCCTGGGTAATCACTGCTTAATCCACAGGCAGTAACCCTCTCCCGAAGAGCGGAAACACTACACGACGCCATTTGTCAGTACTAACACACTCTCAGGAACGTAACTTACTGAAATATTTTAATATTTTATTTCATGAGCTGTAATTAAATTAGTGGTAAAATTACAACAGCACGTACATTGCGAAATTACCGCGCTTTATAGAAAGAACCGTGACCGTAAAAACTCCTTTGTGGAGCTCATGCTAACATGTCCTTAACTCCCTTTTCCGACAAACGAGTGGCAAATGTATCGAAACATTATCAACTTTGTTGTCCACTTCCGCGAAAAAAGAACCGTTGTGCCCGGGAAAATGTAACTATAGACAGTTATTGAACAAAACTGCGAGAAACCGGAAGTGGTTCTGTTAGTAGTACCAGGTCATGCTCTAGTTATGTGGGCGCAGCCATTTTCTACTTTTGTAAGAATTTGAACGAAACGATCCATTGGTGGTACATGATCAAGACAAGGTATAAGAATTCGAACCATCTAAAAGGTAAGTTAATTTAAAACATGTATATATAATTTGGAGCAATTTCAGAATACCCGGCCACTTCATTTACATGTGTCGGAACGCTTTAAAGAACGAGGCATAACACAATAGGCACTTTTGTTATTCAATAAGATGGAAATAAGTGGCCGGGTCTGTAATTTAATACTGAACACTTCGGATAATTTTGAAAGCAGGGTGCTTGTGTATTGATCAGGGGTCGACTCCGAGATAAGCCTCCATGTTTACGGCTGGCTTTCTCCAGTTTCATCTTGTTTTATCATGATCATATTAATCCTTCGTTGAGCGATGCCACATACCAGACAAACCTGCCATATTAAATCCCACGTGCAAGTGGTGAATGGACGGCGGCACCTGGAACTACATAGACATGACATCTTCCGGTTGTTCCAATGTTGTCCTCCCGCATAAGACGTTTGTTTTGTGTTTTTTTTTCTTTTTTCGTGGAAGTGGACAACAAAGTTTGTGTTGTTTCGATACATTCGCCACTCGTTTATCGGAAAAGGGAACTAGCATTTACGATAAAAGGAGTTGCAACGATGGCATGCACCAGAGCGTTCTTGGTAGTTTAAAGGTGAGCGTATCGAAAAATAATATTCCTCATTAGTTCAAGTTATTATTACTTTTATTTCCAGTGAATTTTAGACATGTTAGAGGGGGTCAGTAAGGGAGGTCAGTAGGGGGTCATTTGACCGGGAGTCAGCGTTTTGTCGAAGCCCATGTGACACGTGCAGGTCATTGCAGAGGTCATCTGCGTTTCCGCTTATTCCTCTACGCGATGATTTTAAAATATGTTCGCTCAATCAGGAAACTGAAAATTCGTTTGTTTACAGTTTGGAATGGTTTTCTATTGTATTGTTGCTTTTTTGGTTGGCAAGGTAGGCGCATAATACGTTGTATCACAGTGTTTTCTTTCTTGGTTTAGTAAATGAGTGGACTGCCGTCTTGTTGAAATGCCGTTAAAAATCTGCTTTGTTTTAACGTAGCAGGGGCACCCAACGAGAAAATTTTAGCAAAATACTTGAAATGCCATTTTCTGCTTTCTAAGACTGGTTCAGAGCTTTTTAAAGGCATGTTTGTGTAAGCTAATACAGATTGATCTGTTCGGCGTTCTTAGCTGAAAATTTATGCCGCAAAAAAGTTTAGGAAACAGAATCCTATCCTTCGAATTTCTGAGCTGCTAATGGCTCTCCGAAAATGCTAGCTGACCTTATTTTGCACTCTAAACGACATATTTGTCTCTCCGAAAACAATAGGAACTAATAAGTTCTCTTGTTATGAAAGTCCGACGTCATGTTTCGTCGAAGAAATCTCTAGCTTTCACCGCAATTAAATCCGAAAATCTCAGGCGATTTTAGGCCTTCCGAACAGATATTCCCCGAAAGGGACCGTTGGGTGCCCCTGACATAGTAAGACTCAGCACGACTCCAGGACGCCGAGTATTCTTTCAAAGATCGGGTAAAACATTATGCGTGCATGTGTAACTTATGGTGAACCTATCTTAAACGACCTTTGTAATTGTTAGCAGTATTCCAAGAATTAAATCTGTAATTTGCACATAATTCTTCCCGCTCAGATCACTAAACAGTAAAATTTACTGACGGGGAAGTATTTAATTTCCAAAGCTGTAACTTTCCTGGTTTCAGAAGTACAATGACAGAGCTTTCTTTAACGTGTAGTCTTAATCACTGAATGATGCATACCAGATGCCGTTTTAAGCAGCTGAAGTTGGTCTTCATAAACGAGGTTAAGAGCGCCACGAAAGAACGCCGCTTGAAAATGTTCGAAACCAAACATTGGCAAATTAATTACATAGTTTTAAAGTACAAAGGGTAAATAATGCTCGTGGTTTGTTTCGTTTTAAAAGAATGTTTTTTTACGCTCTCATCAGCTTCCTAAAGTTGAGTGAGAATTTGACCCGCTTAGAGACCCTAAAACTGCCATTTTATGCATTTTCAAACTTTTTAAATTTTCGTCCGTTAAATAGCTCGTTCGAGCTTTGGATTATTTTTCCTTGAACTAGCTTACCCAAAGGGATGTTTTGGCAAAATAAAAAAAAATTCGATTTTTTGGTGAGTGTCTTTTGATTCTCGATATTCTCAGAAAATGGCTCTTAAAAGCAAAATTTATCCCGATCCGTGACTGGCCAATATCATTCGTGCTTTTTCAATGGTGGCTCTTCAGCTGCAAGTCAAGTCAAGCCAATTTTATTTCCATAAAGTTTACACTTTTTTACAAAATAAAAAGAAATGATAAGGTACTACAAGTATTAATAATTAGAAATAAATATATACACACAAAAAATTATTGATTTGTGCACAGTGGCCAAAGTAGCAGAAAAGTGTCGAGTTGACCGCTATCATGTTTAAATAGTCAGAGGTAAGATCTATATTATGCAGTTGTACCAGACTTAGCGGAATATAGAGAAATAGTCACAGTAACAATAACACCAATAACAGTGGAGGGATGAAAGAGCAGCTACTCAGCTAGCTTCGCTATTTAGAAGAAACATTTGGAAGTGCTTTTTGAAAGTAGAAATGTCCGGAGCTTTAATTCTTTTCGGACAGTTTCCCAGATCTGTGCTGCCTTCAATTTAGATCAGACGTAAATGTACCACAAACCGTTCTAAGGGTGAATTTACATAAGTTGTGGTTCGATACGTATCGACTATTACATGTTTGAATACTAGCCGCAGGGAGTGTAATATCGGAGAATATGACTGGCACCTTATTGTTTAGGACTCTATGACTGAAACTGGCTAACTTTCATCCCTATTCTGCCTGGGCTTTTCTTGAGTTTCTGAGACTGGGGGGGGGGCTTTGTGCCCCCCCCTACAGATCCCGAAAAGTATTAAAGCTCTTGCGATGAAACTTGGCACATTTGTAGCACGTCATTAGCTTAACAGATTGGGCTTATGACGTGTCAATTAAGACGTGTCGTGACGTCACAATAACGTCACAAACCCGCCATTTTGGAATTGAGGCTGCCATCTTGAATCCCAAACCTGCAGTCATATAGCTGACAATGACGTCACCAAAAAATGTATGATTTTGAAAAAAGACTGAAAAAAGAAGAAAATAGTCAAAATACACTTCTGAGTAGACGGTTGCTATGGAAACGTTAATTATCATAGACACGTCATTGACACAGGAAAATTTTGTCTGATAAATTTTAGGAAAAGTCACGAGATTTGGTGATTATTTGTCTGGCCCTTTAAAGGTTATAACTCGTTAAAGTCAGCGCTTACACAATGTGCCCCCCCCCCCCAGGCAGAATAAGGTTAACTTCAGGTCATTCCCCTGTATTGTATTACGCATCCTTACTGCGCACGATTTGTTACGTCATTAGCGCGCGCTCACAGCGCGCACACGTCCAGGGAGTAATAGGTTTCCTCTGAGGCTAAGCTCACCAGGGAAATGAATAGTTATTTACTCTTAAACAAGCATGGGGACCTATCTTTTTATCCAAACATTTTTGACCTACCATTCATCCTCTTTTTGTTCAAAGAGTTAGACAAAAACACATGTTCGAAAAAAAATATCACTAGAAAGGCGTTACTCACGGAGATTAAATCACGACCTCGAGAACACGAACGTAAAGAAGGTTTTAAGTCAATTTCGTCTGATGCTTCAAGTATCTGCCATAAAACGTCTAGTAAATTGTTCCATGTTATCGATATGTTACATCTAGTACATTGTTTCAAGATTTGCTTTAATCATGTGCTTCCTCTTCCTAAGGAAAGTAGTGTAGACTGATCAAATAAATATGTGTTTGTTAGGCGAAATTGCGAGAAATTATGGGGTAACTTGGGACGATGATATCTCGTAAACGGACATGGGGACCTATTCTTTTTATCTTACATTTTAAAACAGTGCACGATAGATAGCAACTTGTGAAAGATTGACAAAAATCGTATGTTAAATTTTATTTCGGGGGAATGACCTTAATTAAGGTGGTTTATTACAGTCTTTAGTTAAATCTTTAGTGTTAAGCCAACAGGAGTTTTCTTTTGGCTCGTTTGTTGTCTTAAGTGCTGAAAGAAAAGATGTTATCCTGGAAAAGAAATACGAGAACCCTAGAAAATATCAAATATAACAGACCGGGTACTAGGAGGGGACTGGAAACTAGACTTTTTCAGGGCTTTTTTTTCTCAGAATCTAGCCGTAGGACCCTACCTAATTTTTGTTTAGGTTTTGGAAAGTGGCTATATATAAACCCCAATGCAAAAGAAAAAGGAAATCTGTAAGACAGATTTTTAGAAATTCTCAAAAAGGCCAAAATTCGACATTTTCTTCATTAGCAAAAATTCTGCCTTACAGTTTTCATTTTCTTTTACTTAGGTGGCCAATCTCCAAATCCTGAAAATTTAGCTGGGAGAAAAAGCATCATCCTCTTGTCACTTTTGTTGAAACATTTCCTCGCTCCTGCTCTCAAAATCTTTCCAGGGTTCAGATATTCCACAGTTTTTCGGAGGGACAAAAGTGTCTTTTAGCGCGCGAAAAAAGGTCAGGAAGCATTTTCGGAAAGCCAACGGCAGGAAATTCAAGGAATAAAATTCCCTTTCCTAAAACGTTCTTCGACTTCATTTCCAGCTAAAGAATGGCAACAGATGAACATTTTTGTAAGGGACAGGAAAGAACTCGTAAAATGACGCGGTCAGTTGTTTCGGATAACCGCAGGCCAAGTGTGTTACTGACGCGTTTTCCCACGGATAGAAAAGCACATGTATGGAGTCGTGTAACTAGTTTTGATTTAGAAGAGTTCCTTTTGCGATTTAAGGGCAAAATAGCTTGTAAATATTCGATATTTTCCGGCTTTTCTGTCGTTATTGTGTCACCTCGTTTGACTGTGCAATAGTCATCGTTTATTGTTTTGCTTTCAGCGAATCATTCACGTCCAAGTTTGTAAACGAATACGAGCTTATGTCGCCCGGTTACTGTGAGTTAAAGTTTGACCAAGTAAATAAAGTAGCGATGTTAAAGTGGACGCTACAATTTTTTTTTCGGAAAACTATACCGCTTACCATTGAGCTTGCTTCTTTGTATTTGCTTCGCTGACATCCATCTTCTATTTTTTCTTTTTTTTTTTTTTGCTGTTCTTCATCCATGTGCGATGATACCAGCTTTCCAGTGAGAAACTTTGAATGAAGTTAGCTTGCAGTGACCGTGCACGACGTTGTGTTGGCTTCTCTCGATCGTTTTTGTCTACCGTCTGGTGCACAGGAATAACGTTTGGTCTAAAACTAATTTTAGCCCGCGAAATTTCCCATCGCAGCGCTTAAAATGAACAAAAGTGTAGAATTCCCTCAGATAGTCTCCGTATTTCCCTAATTGTTTATTCACCTTTGGGGGAAAGGACCCTGTTGGAGTTGTGCACAGCAAAGGCATGAGTTGAGGACAGTGATCAAACCACTTTGGATCGGGACTTTTCGTATCCACATTGACGACCCAGTGACGACCATACACATGCATTGACGATCCACTGATCCGCGAAAGCAGATCAGTGAATTGTTTTTTATCGTGGCATACCTGTAAAGTAGCTGGTGCAGTTTTAAACTAAACCATATAGCTAAGCGTATGTTATGTTATGTTATGTTATGTTTGTTATGTTATGTTTGTTATGTTATGTTATGTTTGTTATGTTATGTTATGTTTGTTATGTTATGTTTGTTATGTTATGTTTGTTATGTTATGTTATGTTATGTTTGTTATGTTATGTTTGTTATGTTATGTTATGTTTGTTATGTTATGTTGTGTTTGTGATGTTATGTTATGTTATGTTATGTTATGTTATGTTATGTTAAGTTATGTTATGTTATGTTATGTTGTTATGTTATGTTATGTTATGTTATGTTATGTTATGTTATGTTATGTTATGTTATGTTATGTTGTGTTGTGTTGTGTTGTGTTGTGTTGTGTTGTGTTGTGTTGTGTTGTGTTGTGATGTTATGTTATGTTGTGATGTTATGTTATGTTATGTTTTGTTATGTTGTGTTGTCAGTTTACTTTTGCTTAACAAAACTGAACAATGATACAAATTAATGACGTACCTATTTGTATCGCAGAGTGTTCTCCATGGGCCTATTATAGAATATTCTGATTCGGCCACTTCATACGTTAATGGTTAATTATATAATGGCCGTCACCAGGAGCCCCTCAATACCTTGATAGGCTCCTGCCGTCACAGGGTTAGTCTCCTACGCAGCCGCTCAGGCCGAAGTAGGAGACGCTCAACGCTCCCCTTCCCCAGGGGGAGCGTTGCGTGACTTCGGCCCGAGCGGTTGCGAAGGAGACTATCCGGCAGGTTACCCTCGCAGGCAAACAGAATCAAGTTCTTTGCTGCCGTCATTAGTCAGTATGTCATAATCAAAACAGTTCGAGATACGAAGTGTTTTAACACTTAAAAGAACCGAATGAAAAAGGTTTTCAGTTCGATACAGGAGGACTCGAGATGGCCGAGGCTTGGGAAAGCGTAGGTTTACTGTATTACGGTATCAATCATACAGCTAGTGGGTTTCCTACAGTTGTTGTTGTTGTTTTCGTTTTGTAATTTTCTGATTTTATTAAGTAATTTATTACATGTATATATAAAGACGCATGCTAGTCTCCTCCAGAAAATAAATAATTATGCTCATTGTTTGTAACTTTACTCTAGCTAGGGAGTGGACTGTGGATTTTTTCTTGAGTCCCAGTTGAAGATGAGGATGCATACGAAACAAAGACCAAACTAGGGTGAGTGCTTGCACTCCACCTCATCAACTTTTGTAGGCTTTTGTCCTTCTTTGGCCCGACCTTCACGTTCTTATAACGAACGTTCTTATTGTTGTTATGATGAATATATATTAACTACCCCTCTGTATGTGTCACCTAGATGCTCTTCAGACAACCGGTGTTATCGTAGATGCTGAGTTCTTTGTTTCTGTCACTGATTTATAGTTCAAATCACCCGTCCACCGCACAGTAAGTTCATGATTGTCTGTCCTGTTAGCCGCAGTGCGCTCCATGTCACGTGTTCTTGATAACGACGTACAGCGCATGACTGCTACAAATGCTCGTCTGTAATCAGACCTGCGCAGTGTGTAAATGATGACGTTTACGACAGAGTTTAAATGTAAGATCCATACAGCTGAAGTGTTGACAACTGGTGGTATGTAAGTATCGTTGAATGCCATTATTCCGCGAGTGATTAAAAAAGGAATCCAAAGAATTAGAAAAACAAATATGACAACCAATATGGCGACGGTAGCTTTGCCTTCCATACCTGCGTGAAAATAGAAATAATAACAAATGAAGTCGAAGTTTGAAGTAACAGTGCAATGGACTTTTTATGATGAGTAGCACCGCTATTATAAAAATGAAGCACCGTCATGGGTTATGCGCTGATTTACCAAAAGCCCAGCGCCGCGAATGGAACAGAAGGACAGAAGTTAAAAGTTAACAATAAATACACTACAGACGTGGATGTAATATTTGGTTGTTAACCACTTACCGCTAAAACCAGACGTTTTGGTTAGAAGCTAAATGGAACACGTGTCTTAGTGCTTGCACTGAAACCTCTTTCCTGGTTGGGAATTTTTAAATCAGAAATTCTTGTCACCCACTCCCAACCTTAGACAATTTATGGCCTTGGTCATAAAATGGCTTTTTTGAAGCTTCAACTTTAAATAGAACAGGTTCTCAACTTCTGTTTGTGGTGTTTTCAACGAAATTTGCGGCACCTTTGTTAGGTATTTGAAACTCTCATGGTTTTGACTAACACTACATCGGATATTGATCAAGTTGACAAAATGAAAGTTGTTGTTTATGACGACACAGAGTTCACATGAAAACTAAGATAAATGCATGACACAAAGAGTTATGACTGTGTTGAACGGGTCTGTTGAACGGGGACTGTAAATAATGAGAGTTTCGTAGCTACCGTTATGAGGAAATGACCAAATATTAGCATTTGTTTTAAGACGGTCAGTTAAAAACACGACAGTTTTCTTATAAACAAAATGATGCTATTGTAGCGGGTATGAATTTAGACACCCCCACCCCCTGAGTAAAATCTGTAAGCCCTATAGGAATTATGGGTAAAATAAAGAGCACGCGGTTGTGTGTGTGTGTTTAGTCCGCCATGTTTGTTGTTTTACTTTTGTTGTTCGTAAACTTACTCGCTCGCCGTTCTTCGGCCCGGCAACATTCGGGGGCCTGTCCGGGAGAAGATTAACTATAAGGATCGTAGCAACGAATTTACGTAGCGGCCAGAGAACGGGAGCACAGGAACGAAGGTAAATCGATTGAAGAAAACAAGCCTTCGAAGGAACACGTGCAATGGAAGTTGAAAATGTCCAGACGCAAATACAGAGTTACTCTGCCAGTTAGGAATCAAGGATCTGGAAGAGATCGCTAAAACTCTGGGATGCAGTGATAGTGACGTGAAGGAGAAGAATAGGAAGGGACTTGTGAGATTGATCGAAGAACGACTCGAGAGCAAATTGGAAGGAACGAAGGCAGAAAAGTTGGAATACCTGGAGGAATGTAAGTCGCAAATGATGGAACACACTCCTTTGTGTCCTCCGTTGGAAACAGTGAGTGAGAAAACAAAACCTGGGACATCTCAGCCACCGTAAGAAAGCGGTAAGATGGAAACTGAGTCTGTTAAACCGTTATACTTTCAACCGAGTGATTTTAAAAGGGAGTTTAAATTTATCTGCCAGATTGGGGAACCAGGACAGAAGGACAAACTAAGCTTTGTAAGCCTAGTGAGACAAATTGAGGGAGCGTTAAAGAAGGGATACAAGTCAGTAGAGGTTGTAGATGCGGTTGTAAGAGCTATTAATCCTGGAATGAGACTTAGAAGTTATTTAGAGGGCCTGGATGACTTGACACTTCCTCGATTAAGGCGTATCCTGAGATCTCACTATCAAGAAAAGAGTGCAACAGAACTTTATAGACAGTTATCTACATTAGTCCAGGTACCCCAAGAGAGTCACCAAAACTTCTTAATCAGAGCCCTAGACACCAGACAGAAGATCCTGTTTGCCTCACAGGAGTTGGACACTCGGTTAAAGTATGATCCAAAGTTAGTACAGGGAATGTTCTTACATGCGTTAGATACGGGTCTTCAGGATGAAGCAATTCGCAATAGGCTGAGGCTATCCCTTCAGACCCCAGGGGTGCAAGATGAAGATTTAATTCAGCAAATGAATGTTGTTGTTTCGGAAGAGACTGAGAAAAGGTCAAAGCCGGGAACTTCTAATCGTCACAAAAGTGCCAAAGTTAGTGAGGTGTATGCTTCACAGGTAGAAGGGTCGGCACAACCAGGGATAAGCGAAAGGAAGACTAACACACCAGAGAAAGATAGTTTGAAAGAAGATAAGTTCATGGCTGCACTACCACCTGTCCACACTGAACTTGCCACTCTTAAGGAGTCAGTGGAGAAAAATCGAGCTAGGGAAGAGCAGTTTACTGGGGCTTCATCAGGATATCAGAACCAGCAGTGGTATCAACGAACCAAAGGCTGTCCGAATTGTCAAGCCGCAGGAAGAGGAGAATCTTGTGACCATTGTCATGTCTGTGGTAGTAGTGATCACTGGACTTGTTGTTGTCGTAAAAGGAATGGTAGCAGTGAAAAAGTAGTTCCGGGAAACCGGCGGGGGCTACAACCAAGGGACAGGAAGTCGCCCCACCCAAGGACAGTGTCAGTAAGTCCCAAAAATGTGTGAATTGTCAGAAAGTTGCTGTTACTGGTCGAGTTTTCAAACAATGTTCAGGGTTTAAAGCAGTACGATATTGTGGACATAAATGCCAGAAACACCATTGGAGTAGTCACAAGGGTCTCTGCCAAGCTATTCAACAGCTAGAAGCACAAGGAACTTCAGAAGTAGTTAACGGTGATGGTTATGTGTTTACTTGCCATTTAACGCCTAAACAGCAAATAACTGTAGCCAAACTTGTAGGGAAGAAGTGTATGGTGTCGTGTGCTTTGAATAGAGTACCATTTGAGGCCCTTTGGGACACAGGTGCACAAGTATCCATCGTGTCAAAGAGTTGGCTTAGCAAGAACTTGTCTTCATCGAAATTAAGGAATATTGAAGAGTTACTCGGAGAGGAAGCAGAACTGAACTTAAGAGCAGCTAATGGTGGAATAATACCCTTCACTGGATGGGTAGAAGTGCAATTTCAAATTGCCTCTGATACACACTCATCTGTACCTCTAACAGTACCAATCCTGATTGCAAGAGATGAGCTGGAGCATCCAATCATTGGTTATAATGTCATCGACGAAACGATTAAGGACAGAACACAAGTTCAAGGGGAAAGCGATGGTGCAGTTAGTCATATTATGAATGCAGCTTTTAGAGATTTGACTGTGGAGAGTGTTAATGCATTGGTTGACTTTGTGCGACGTCCGGCTGAGGAGTATCTTTGTGTTTTGAGGGGCAGTAAGAACAACATAACAGTACCACAAGGGCAGACAGTTATGGTTCCATGTCGTGTTGATTGTGGACCATTGGAAAGAAGGATACCCGTGCTATTTGAACCAGCTCTTGACGCGACCTGGCCAGCTGACTTAGAAGTCTCTGAGAAACTACTCACCTTACCACGAGGGTCACCCCACAGGGTAAACATAGCAGTGCACAAACCATCCATGCATGACGTCGTTCTTGGTCGACGAACACCGCTTGGGAATCTGCAACGTATTGCATCGGTTACGCCATTAGAGGTGGTCCGCAAAGATTTGAGTTCGAGCGAGACAAACTCCCTTTCATCTGACAATGACAGCCCACCAGCACCCCAAACGTCCGAAACTAGCGTAAGCCCCCCCCCCCGACATCGGAAACAGCGATGACAGGACTCCATTAAGGACACCAGCCGTAGCGTTAGGAGACTTAACCGAGAGTCAACGGCAGTTGGCAACTAAGATGTTGACAGAGGAAGCTAAATGATTTGCTCAAGACGATGACGACGTAGGGTGTATCCAAGGACTCCAGATGAAACTAGAATTGTTAGACACGACTCCAGTCCAGAAAACGTATACCTCCATACCACGCCCACTCTACGCTGAAGTTAAGCACTACCTTGAAGACCTCCTGAACCGGGGATGTATAACTAAGTCTCAGTCATCGTATGCCTCACCGGTGGTATGTGTAAGAAAGAAGGATGGGGGGCTGCGACTGTGTGTTGATTACAGGGAACTTAACTGCAAGACCGTGCCCGATCGACACCCCATACCAAAAATCCAGGAGACCCTCGACAACCTAGGGGTAAACTCATGGTTTTCGGTGTTAGACCAGGGTGAGGCCTACCGCCAAGGATTTGTTCAAGAGAACAGTAGGCATTTGACTGCTTTTATTATGCCCTGGGGCTTGTATGAATGGACTCGGATCCCGTTTGGATTGAGCAACTCACCAGCCAGTTTTCAGCGGTTTCTGGAAGGTTGTTTGGAGGGTATTCGAGATGAGATATGCATTCCGTACTTGGACGATGTCATTGTCTACAGTAAGACCTTTGAGGAGCATGTGGAAAATTTGCGAACGGTGTTGAGGCGCTTACGAAAACATGGAGTCAAACTAAAGCCCAGCAAGTGTACACTGTTCGAGCGTGAAGTCCGCTATTTAGGGAGGATAGTGAACCAGGTTGGACATAGTATTGATCCTGAGAGTACGAAAGCTTACGAGTTTAAGAGACTCTAAGCCCAAGAATGTTGGAGAAGTTCGCAAACTGACTGGACTGTTAAGTTACTACAGGAGATACATCCAGCACTTCTCAAGGATTGCAAAACCCCTTTATGATCTTCTCAAGGAACCTGAACGAAAAGGGCAGTTACCGCAGAAAAGTCAGAGGGGAAGATCAAAGTCAGCCAAGCAGAAGGGACAAGTATGGGCCCGCGAGCCAGTCAACTGGACAAGTGAGCATCAAGCAGCGTTGGAGCAACTCATCAGTGCAATCACCAATCCCCCGGTAATGGCTTACCCCGACTATACGAAGCCATTCATCCTCCACACTGACGCATCAGAACGAGGCATGGGAGCAGCACTGTACCAAAAACAGGATGGGCAACTTTGAGTAATAGCTTATGGATCCCGCACTCTTACTCCGGCGGAACGAAACTACCATCTTCATTCCAGCAAACTTGAATTTCTAGCCCTGAAATGGGCCATAACTGAACAGTTCAGAGACTATTTGTATTATGCACCTCATTTCACAGTCTACACAGATAACAACCCATTAACCTATGTGCTCACTACAGCAAAACGCAATGCAACTGACCACCGATGGGTAGCTGAATTGTCTGATTTTCACTTCAACGTAAAATATCGACCAGGGACGGCCAATAAAGATGCGGATTCCCTTTCCAGGATACACAGTGACATTGAGCAATACATGGATTCGTGTACTGAGCAAGTGGAAGGACCTACAATTGTGCCTACAATTGTACGCGCCATGAAGCAACTGGATTCTCGCCTTATTTTCTGTGACCTTATCTTTGGCATCAAGCCTGCGTCCTGTTCAAACTATCCAGCATATGTCAAGGAATGGCAAACGGCGATGAAGGAAGTATACGAGTTGTCCGCAAAGAGATCCCAGTTGTCTGGCATGAAGGAAAGAAGCATTATGACGGTAGGGGTAGCGGCCGAGTTCTTTAGCAGGGTGACCGAGTGCTACTGCGAAATTGACGGGAAAGAGGAGGCCCTGGCAAGTTAAGATCGTACTGGGAGGACAAGATCTATCGGGTAGTCAGCCGAAAGGGAGAAGGGAGCCCGGTCTACGAAGTTGAACCTGAATCAGATGAAGGACTCCGCCGAGTGATACATCGTAACCTGCTATTGCCATGTAATGACCTTCCTTTTGCAGTGAAGCCAGAGAAAACACCGCGCGGGAGTTCAAGGCGGAAACCAAAGATTTACTCTACCACCTACCAGATCAACTCTCAGCACAATTCCAGACGACAGCTCTGACGAAGAACCTGAGGGACTACTGACCTTTATGCCTGTAGAACCAGAGACCAGCCCTTCTAATAGTACTCTAGCTGAGGAACCCGTGACTAACCCTGAATTCCCCCAGGAGACATCTACCGGCAGACCAGAGATGCCAGTGCCGACAGAACCAGAAAGTGGAACACCCACCGAAGAGCAGTCAGGACATAGGCCCAGTGATGAGCGGCCAACAAGGCAGCACAGGCTACCCACACTGCTTACGTACGACACACTTGGAACACCAACTTTCCACCACCCGGCAGTACCAAGTTCAACAAGCCACAATGCGGGTGTGGTACCATTTACGGTACCGCTCTCGCCAGGACCTGTAGGAGGAATACCGAACGCTTGGCTCCATGAACAGTGTGTGGCCAATGGCCTATTCAATGCCATACGGACATGTTGGAGTGTATCCTTGCTGGATCAGCTAAAGCGATCCTGAAACAAACTGATCTCAGTGTATGACTAAATTTGGAATTATTCTCTAATGCATGAGCAGACAGAGTAACAATTGTTACTTAAGACAAGAGCAAACTGAGTAGTTTGTCTGTCAAAGTTTCTAGACTTAAGTTTTATGTATACTAGTTCACAAGAATTAAGTTAGTACTGTACTCAGCGCCTGCGGTTAGGGCCTGAACACCCCTTCCAAACAGAGCTGATGAGAACTATTGGTAGAAGAAGAAAGACGTCAGGACTAGTGATTAGTGTATTGCTGTAATCCTTTTCGTTTTCATGTCGAGGACGACATTTTCTTAATCAGGGGGAGTGTGTAGCGGGAATGAATTTAGACACCCCCACCCCCTGAGTAAAATTTGTAAGCTCTATAGGAATTATGGGTAAAATAAAGAGCACGCGGTTGTGTCTGTGTGTTTAGTCCGCCATGTTTGTTGTTTTAGTTTTGTTGTTCGTAAAACTCGCTCGCCCTTCTGCGGCTCGGCAACACAATAAAGTAAATTTTTGTGGGGATCATGGAATTTATGGGTCGATTATTTAAACAAAGTTTAGACAGCGTTTAACAAAACCGCGGTCTAAACCAATTTCAAGATGGCCAAATCTAATGTTTAAACGTTGTTTATTGTAAACAGTATCAAGAAGGCCTGAAATACAGACTAGAACAACGTTTATCTGTTTAAAATGACCCATTAGTAACCAGATTTGGAGGTCAAGTCATTGTCTTAAACCGCGGTCTAAGTTAGACTTCGTTTTAATAACCAGCCCTATCACTTCAAGTTCGAGAAGTTAGTATTCAGAAAGGTTGCGTGAACTGAACTCGGCGTCGACTCGCTCTTAAGGAGGCTCGCAACAGTTTTTTGGGCCTTTGAGTGTATCTTTTGAAGGTATTTAAAGGAAACACAATTGAGTAATCTTCTAAGGCCTTTGTGGGCTTCTATTTCCTCGTTGGAAGAACCTTAAAATATTGTCTTTGGGAGAAAAACGGCTATGTTTGTCAGCCGGAAATGGGACGAGTGCTGTGACGTGAATTGCTTTCAGTGGCATGTCGTTCTTTTTCTATCGTAAGAGAAAGTTTCCGGTACTAACCCATTAGTTATTGCCGTGTAATAGTTTGAAGTGCGTTAAGTTTGATAACTGAATAATTTTATCTCTGTGCAAGTACAAGATCAACGAAATATTAAGTTATCACGGGACTTCTTTTTGTTAATTTGAAATGTTCAAGTTAAGGAGGCTCGCAACAGTTTTTTTGGCCTTGGAGTGTATCTTTTGAAGTCAAAATTTCGCATAGAAGATAAACTTCGATTTCCTTGATACTACACCACCTTTTCAATAAATGATCAATGTTTATTTTCTCACTGGTTTCCTAGCAACAGCTGTCACCATAGCAACGGTAATGGACAACCCCTCATTTCAAATAATGTCGAATATCTCGAAAACTAGTCAGACACTTTATGATGAAACTTAAACTATTTGAACTACTCAACCTGCACAACTTGTATGCGAAATTAGGGAAAAATCTGTAAGAGCGTTTTCACGTAAATCATGATTCATATTTTACGGGCTGATTTTGGTCATTCCTGCAATTTTCTCCAATATTTCAAGAAAGATAAAACTTAACACTTTCTCTTTTCAGTTGAAGAATCGTTTATGATATCAAAACATTCTTAATGTACATTGAGCTTCCTAGGTGGCTGCGATTTTAAGATATTTATTTTTTAAAAACTGCTAAAATGCAGCACAAATCAGCCAAAAAGTCCTTAATTTACATAAATAGAAATATTTCTAATCTGCCCTTACAGATTTTTCTCTTAAATTGATTGACGTTAAAATAATAATTATTTTTGATGTTCCAGCAAGTTTTAGG
The DNA here is from genome assembly GCA_964017195.1 of Siderastrea radians. Taxonomy (NCBI): domain Eukaryota; kingdom Metazoa; phylum Cnidaria; class Anthozoa; order Scleractinia; family Rhizangiidae; genus Siderastrea; species Siderastrea radians. Next base: position 7,230,273 of record OZ024890.1, on the reverse strand, counting down.
CTGAATAAGCATTTCGTTTATTAGATAAGAAGGCTGAATCTCGGTCAGGTTTCAGTCGTTATTAACTTTCAACGAGCAACAGTATTATTTTGTTTTCCTGGTCTATTTCTCGGTTATTCACGTGCAATGAATATTTATACACGCTGCGCTTGTGACCTCTCGTGCATTTATAATTCCTTCTCATAATAATAAAAAAATTTCGTCTTCTGAGCTTCTTCCTGGAGACTCTTTGCCATTATTCTTTAAATACTGACTGACGTTTTAGCTTTTTTAATTACGGATTGCATACATGTTAACGCCCACGATGGCATTACACTGGGGCAGAAAAATGACGAGAAACAAGCTCAGAAGACGAATATTTTTTATTATTATGAGAAGGAATTATAAACGCACGAGAGGACACAAGTGCAGCGTGTATTAATATTCATTGAACGTGAATAACTGAGAAATAGACCAGAAAAACCGAAATAAAACTGTTGCTCGTTGAAAGGTAATAACGACTGAAACCTGACCGAGATTCAGCCTTCTTATCTAATAACAGAAGTGTTTATTCAGCCTAAAACTTGCTGGAACATCAAAAAGAATTATCATTCTAACGTCAATCAATTTAAGAGAAAAATCTGTAAGGGCAGTTTAGAAATATTTATATTTTTGCAAATTACGGACTTTTTGGCTGATTTGCACTGCATTTTAGCAGTTTTTAAATATAAATATCTTATAATCGCAGCCACCTAGGAAGCTCAATGTACATTAAGAATGTTTTGATATCAGAAAAGATCCTTCAACTGAAAAGAGAAAGTGTTAAGTTTTATCTTTCTTGAAATATTGGAGAAAATTGCAGGAATGACCAAAATCAGCCCGTAAAAAATGAATCATGATTTACGTGAAAACGCTCTTACAGATTTTTCCCTAATTTTGCATACAAGTTGTGTAGGTTGAGTAGTTCAAATAGTTCAAGTTTCGTCATAAAGTGTCTGACTAGTTTTCGAGATATTCGACATTATTTGAAATGAGGGTTGTCCATTACCGTTGCTATGGTAACAGCTGTTGCTAGGAAACCAGTGAGAAAATAATCTTTAATCATTTGTTGAAAAGGTGGTGTAGTATCAAGGAAATCGAAGTTTATCTTCTATGCGAAATTTTGACTTCAAAAGATACACTCCAAGGCCAAAAAAACTGTTGCGAGCCTCCTTAACTTGAACATTTCAAATTAACAAAAAGAAGTCCCGTGATAACTTAATATTTCGTTGATCTTGTACTTGCACAGAGATAAAATTATTCAGTTATCAAACTTAACGCACTTCAAACTATTACACGGCAATAACTAATGGGTTAGTACCGGAAACTTTCTCTTACGATAGAAAAAGAACGACATGCCACTGAAAGCAATTCACGTCACAGCACTCGTCCCATTTCCGGCTGACAAACATAGCCGTTTTTCTCCCAAAGACAATATTTTAAGGTTCTTCCAACGAGGAAATAGAAGCCCACAAAGGCCTTAGAAGATTACTCAATTGTGTTTCCTTTAAATACCTTCAAAATTATTGTGTAGGTATAGTAACCAAAACAATTCAATATTTGTAGATTATTTTGCGGGAACTGAACTTGTGAGCTGAAATTTTACTTTCGAGTTAGTAATTGTTGGAGGAACAGTTAGACGACATTTTCAGTAAAGGAAAAATTTCCAGTTAAATCTGCGTCTTAAACTTTCCAAAAACTAGCATATTTCAACAAAACTATACCTTGATTGCAACCGTATCCCTCTTACATGGTTCTATTATTTTCAACAAATTTTTAAATTTGGGTTTAAAATCTCTTTCAGCAGTGCATTTTCCGTGGCGTTGGACATGCAACGGTTTATGGAATTCCTTGATCACCCCTTAAAATATAATAGAAGGCTAGGAGTTAAACAATGCGTGTCTGCCGCAGATCTCTCCAATACAATATCTAGATTTGTGCAAACAAACGTGTTGAGATCGCGGAACACAAGATATGTTGGCAAAATGCTTCTCTTGTTTGTCCACATTCTTGATATTATGTAACATACTGATTTTTTTTTACTAACAGAGCCATGACCTCGCTATTTTATAGGAAATCAGCTTGCGTTGCCCATGTTCTTTATACTTGTGAACCTCCCAAGTGGAAATGACTGAATATCAGCCACATGTCAAATAATATTGAGCAGCACAAACCGTGTTCACAAGCAAATGAAAAAGTGGTTAGTGGGTTAATAGGTTTATGGTCAAGTAAAAATTTCTGCTCTCTTGGGGTACGTTATGACTTAACACACTACAACTTCGCCAGTTTCCACCATCTGAACCCATGTTCGGTTCGTCTGTTTGTATACGTAGTGTTTTCGTTCTATTAGTTAGGAGTAAGGGTATTTGAAATTACATGTTGTTTGTATGCAAGAGCCCGATTGAACGGTTTTAACGTTTGACTCAACATTTGCTTAATATTCTGAAGTTGCTGAAGAGCTATTGAGACCGTTGAGGTCTTTCAACAGTGTCGATACGTGTAAAGGTGTTGAGCTGATGCTGAATCAAAATTCAGATCAACTTAAAATTGATTTAAAACACTTCATCAAGCTTTCAACAGTTCAACAATATTAACAACCCTGTTCAACCGGTCTCATCGTTTGGTTCAACAAATGTTGAGGAATACTGAAGCAAATGTTATAGCCATTTAATGCAACCATAATTATGACATATTTACGTAACACAATTGACACTATTCCCAGATATAGCGTTAATGCATGCATCTGACCCACTGTTTACGAACTGATTGATTTTAATTGACCTGCGATTTTTTTAACAACAATTCAGAATTACACTTACCTGAAAATACACTCTTTTTCCTAGTAGCATTCGTAACTCCAGATATTTGACTTATTTCAGTTGCAATTCTCTTCTTTTGCCTCCTGGCTATGATCACCACACGTACACTCATAACGAGCAGTAAAACAAACGGTGCAACAATATTCATAATTAAAGCAAGAACACTAAGCCATAACGGTGTGCCTTGCCACGTCACGCCACAATCCAGACTATGGATAGAAAACTCAATATGACCCAAGATGGCGAAGAGTACACTAAGAAGAACGCCTTGGAACCACGAGTAAGCAATCATGATTGAGATTGTCCGTGGGGTTACACGACTTAAGTACCTCAATGGATCGCTAACAGCGATGTGTCTTTCGATAGCGAGCATAACTAAGGTTACGGTGGAGCAAATGTAGAAAGGATAAGACAGAATTCCGCCAACTTTACAGAGCAAACCATTGTCTGATATAATGCTAAGATCTAACACAGTAGCTAGTTGAAAGGGCATAAGCAGTGACGTTGTTAAGAAGTCACTAATCGCCAGATTTAAGATTAAAAAGCTGTTTATGGAACGGCGAAGTCGTTTAAAGCGAACGATTGCGATTATAACGAGCAAGTTTCCACAAAATCCAAAGATAATTACAATTCCAAGCGTTGCTGCTAAAAACGATTTCTCGGTTGTAGTCCACCAGTACATGGTTTCATCAAAGTCAAATGACGCCTGCAAAACGAGAAAGAGTGTGCCGGTTTGTAGCAGTGATACGATACACCCACGGTACTCTTTTTCAGGAGTCGTCTCCACTCTCAAAGATATTTCATATTGGTTGCCAGTGCACTTACTGAAACAGGAAAACAAATCAACAACAACTTTACTAGCGCCATTACGTAATCATTCCTCCTTTCACCCTCTTTACCAGATTTCGATCTAAACAAGGTCACTTTTGAAACTATTATATTTTCTATAAGTTAGCCTGCAGAAAGAAGAACTAGAGAATTCATTTTGAAGAATTAGTTTTGAAACCAAGATGAGTTAAAATGATCTGCCTACCTTGCATTTTGATACAAAGTAGCGAGAAGTTAGAAACTAAACATTAATTGCAGGTTAACCCCCTGGAAAGCCTGAAAATGGGAAAAAATCTCAAATTCGTTTTGCAAAGTACTTAAAAAAAACGAACCCCATGAAAGAAGTACTCAGTCCCCTCCAAAATACTGAACTGTCACGTTGGATGTTCACATAAGCCTTTAATTATAGACTAAAAAATTAACTAAAGTCACCACGTCCAACATAATCAGTATCATAGGGAAGTATTGTTTTTTATCTTCACTTTCAAACGATTTCACACACAGTCACACAAGATAGAACCACATACCTTACAGGGCCCACTAAAAAATTCTGGAGTGAAAAAGACTCAAACAAAATGGGATCCGACGACAATAAACCAACAGCTCTGAATATGGAAAAGCCAAAGATTATTCAAAGCCAGTGGTTCGGCATTTGCTACGTAACACTTACCGTCATCTACCGATTATCGAGTTTATATCATTTACCTTGGCCTATGTACGTAAAAGAGTTGAGAATAAGTGACGCAGATTAGACGCAGACTACATTCTGATCCGTTTGCACATATGCATTGAACAAATAAGACAAAATCTTCATTTGTTTATCTGAATTTAAAAGCACCTTAACAGGACAAATCCGCTTAATTTAAATCTCAATTAGTTTGACATTTCTTTCTTTCAAACACAAATTGTTCAATATAATTGTAGAGGCTCTCTACGTTCCTGAGAGAAGCCCATCAATTACGAAAACATTAAGTCACTGAACGACTGCGACAGTTGTCAGAACAGTAAACTTCCGTTTGCTCGACATTTTCCAGCCATTGAGTTTATACCTCTATCACTGCATACAAGCCTTCATATGTTTGCCTCCGCGGCTTCAAGGAGACGCTGGGGTAAATGTGAGTTGCATCTTGTAAAGAAAACATCGTTACTTATTAGGTCTTAACACTTTCTTTACTCTAATGATAAGTTTTGCCCATTTCCATTAAGCGGTACAATTTAAGCTATACAACTTTTAAATCACCTCGCCTCTGTGACTTTAGTTTCGATCAGTGATCATTGTTTTGTTTGAAAGTAAAGCTACGTACCAAGAGTAAACGTGACTAGGATCACACAGCAAATGCGTCTTCGTTTTATGTAAACTCCTTAGCTTCTGTTTTGGTGAATACTGTCACAGTTCGACCACAACTTCCTTGAAAACTGAACCGGCACAAACAATAACGCCGTGAAAATTAATTTATACCGATAAACTTGGCCGAATAGTAGAGTCTATTGATTTTTATCGTATACCCTGAGGGGCATGAAACAAACTGCCTATTTTTATAATTAATTACAAGGTTGAATAAGGTTTCTCAAAAGAAGTAATTACGTCATGGCTTGTTATTAGAACTGATATGAAAACAACTTGTTAGTTTAAAATAAGCTCATCTCTGTGGGCAAAGTTTGCTATAATCCATATTGCTAGAATTCGAAATTGAACGTCCTTTTAGACTATTCTGTAGCAAAACTTGGATGTAGAATTTTATTTCTTTAATCGAATAATTAGTTCTAGAATCGAACAATTCATACTCGAGTTCCTCTCTCAGCTTGATACACTACTTTGAAACGCGTTGTTTAAACATGTATGTGTCGCTTGACACGCCATGACCTTTACGCCACGTCACCTGTCTGCTGGAACGGCAAATTGAAAGGAAAACTCACAGACCGACAAGTTATTCAAGAATTAGATTAAGGTGTGATATTTAATGAAAGGTCTAGTGAACACGCACGTATATGTACAGCTTTTTATGCCCTTATCTTTCAAAGGACAAATTAAGAACATTATTATTCTGTAAGTGCATGGGGATAGCGAACTCCTCCCGGCGTTCAAACTTTTTGGACTGATGTGTAGTCGTACCAGTGAAAAAATTGAAAATGTAATGCAGTTGAACCAAGAAACACTTTAAAACATTTTCGCCTTAACTTCTTTGTTTCAGTCGGTTCCAGTTATTACACTTATTAGATTCGTTCTCTGCTAAGTGGCTTCAAGTGACATTTTTTTAATATATATGAATAATGTTCTCATTCCGTTACGAGATAAAAATATAGGTTCCCTCGAAAATTCGACGTTCAAACTTCATATAAGCCTTCGAACTACGTTCTCGGGTAATATTTGTTGTGAACATCAAATTTCCTCATACAACTTGGCTATCACACGATAGTGCCTTCGACAGAAGAACTCTACTGTTTAAATAGTTAATAAAAACTAAAGATAAATGGAACGAACGCTCACGATCCGCCCACGATCCTTGAATCCCTCTTCCGTCCCCACCCACATAGCATATCAAGACTTTGAATACCCTACTACGACTCAATCAGTTTTGGCTGCTTTTATATGTCGAACGCCGGTAAAATGTCATCTTCGAAAAGACAACTTTTCTTTTTAGACCCAGTCAACGAAAGTGATAAATTGTCTAAAATCGGCTTCGTGCGAACACTCCAAAACCATACCGTGACGTGAAACCGTTTTGATCTACAGAACTGTTTTGATCTAAAAGAGCATTTCGTGTAAACGCTTCCTGAGCGGGAATTTTTACGTTCTGTACTTGACAACAATACCTTTGGAGCACTTTTCTTAATTGACGAAAAACAACTGATGAACTAGAATATAGCAAGTGAACTCAATTTCCGACCAATAACAAATAAGTCGTTGATAACATTGAAAACTGTTCAAAGCTGACATTGGAAAAGCCCCATCCAATTTTTTTGTTGTTATTTTTTTTTTTAATAAGAATACACAGAAGGTATATAAGATATATCTTAAATTTTTCAGTTATGTCTGCAAGAGTTATTAGATATCATTTGTACAAATATGACGCGAAAAATTTTAACTCACGACCGTTCCTTTTTGGCGTACTCTCCAAAGTGCTTAAATAACTACATTTTCGGAGAAAATTTGTATTATTCTACTTTACTTTTGTTTGCACTGTTACAGTTTACACCGCTTGACGTTCCCCAAAAACCACTTACAGTAAGTACATTATCAGCGATAAAAAAAAATTACTGTTTCTTTTAAAGAGATTGCTCAGGACAGAATAAAAAAAAAAGGATCAAAAGATGGAGTGTTTCCATTAACTATTTTAACAAAGTTAAGCCGTGAGCACTTTCTGTGGGCCATACATAAATTTGCAGTCATCAGTCTGAAATCTTATCGGTACCTCCCCTAGACTACTTGTAGTGCATAATTTTGTCAGTTTTGCCCTTCTGATCATATCGATCAAGCTAGCTAGAATTAACGGGAAAAACAGCCCAACTAGTCGAGCCAAAAGCTTGGTTATGAGCAACCGCACGTAGCTGCAATTTACTGTATGCGAAATTGAACATTGATGTGTGAGTACCGCGGAAATGTTTCCGGCTTTAATTTCAGTTTTTGGATGAAAATTTAATGGAAAATTTCTTTTTGATTGTAATATCCATTTGACATGTTAAAACGTGGATTTTACAACTATGCGTTGAAAAGCCCGGCTCCTTTGTATATCGCTGCAGGCTAAAAGCATTTTACCTCAAAGACAGAAGCGACTTTATTCTAAGCTGTTTTTAATTCTTTCGTCTCTGCTGGACACACCAAAGAACAATATTTTGAAGAAACAGCTGTCAAACATTTACAAGATATATATGTCAAGCATTCAACCGTGATATACACCTTTTTTTAACTAAAATAACTAAATTCTCGTATTCAGTTCAGTATCTCACAGCATTCTGTTGTTAATTTTCTCAGAAATGAAATCAGAACAGCATGAAAAATGCGGGGTAATTTTTAAGTCAGTCAACATGATAGCGATCAATGCATGGACAAAAACAACTCACGCTGAGTGCTTTAGTTTTTTCAATGCAACAAAAATCGGCTCGTAAATTCTCGTTTCGTTCACCATATGTATGTAGTTAATTGACTGCTTTTCTGGTGCTTGTAAATAACGGAAAGAAACCCCTTATAAGAGAATACTTTTATTTAATCAGGGTAGCTCTTTTATGATTTTCCATCCTGGTGACACATTCAAATTAACATCTGAGATACACGATTTTACTACAAAGTACAAACCACAAAGTTTAACCGACTGTCAATTAAAATTTGCAACAGCAAACAAGAATACATGATAAGCAAAGAAGATCAGAACAACAAACTCACAAGCAATGAAATTACTTCGCAAGCGTTCTCGCCGACGGGGTATTTCCTCAACAGGTCATGCCAGTCTCTTGAAAATTTTTCTGTAAATAGTTTACACAAACGACAGATTATCCTAAGAGTATCTTACTAAATCTGCAAGGCAAATTTTACAAACAACTAACTTACAGTACAGTCGCCAGGGCTCTCGCTGAAGGAGTTTCCTTAACAGTTTAACCTTTGACGAATGCAAGTACCTCCAGCTTCGGGTACTAATTCATGGTGGACGAATAAAACAGGAGTGATGAATGAATAAACGAATGGCAAGTAAGTACGTATAATTCTGACCAATGAGAAACCGCTTTGTATTCTTCAATCACTAGAAACGTCAAGTGACGCATTGTTCTTCATGGCATCCTTATCATTTGCTCGTGATCAAAACCGTTTTAGGAAGAGAGCTGATATAAAGGCAAAACAGATTTATGACAGGCGACATTTTAATTAAGAATAAATGAGCAGCCCACCCACATGTTACTGAAAAGAGAAGTTGCCTCGGGGCCATCGTAAAACAGAAATCCTGTTAACAGTTCCATCCTAGATATTAAAAAACAGTAATGAAAGGTAAGATTATAAGATATTGAACCTTAGATTCCACAAGGCACCGGTTAAAAAATATACCTCAGTACATAGATCAGTTTTAAACGAAGTTGTAGAGGAACTGTTTAAAAGGAGAAAAAATTTTTTCTACATTCATAGTAAGCCCGATAACGTCCTAGTGAGCTTTGCCTCCTTATCGTTGCCAAACATCTTAGTGAAGAGGTCTACTCAAATATCAAGAGGCCAGAGAAATCATGGCACATTATTCGTTTTATCCCTGATCTCTATCCCATGCAAAGCGTAAACAGACAATTTTGAAAATGTAAGGTAATACTATGGAAAACAGACAGGGAAGATCAACGTTCCTTCGACTCTTGCCCCTCGAAGAAACATATAATCGCTACTCGAACTGATTGGCAGAACCTCAATTTCCGCAGTACCAGCCATCGTTCTTTATCTATAATAATAATAATAATAATAATAATAATAATTAATACTTACATAGCGCAAATTAACATATAAAGATGATCAAATACGCTTTACAACTGAGATATTAAAATGAAAACGGTAAAGAAATAGAAATTATACATTATAAAAATTACAATAAAAAGTACAATAAAAAAGATAAAAATAACATCATCGATAATCTATTCCTGTTTGTAATTCGCTTCACGTCAAAAGCAGTCAGTTGTATTGATCTTCATTAACGCAACACGAACGAAACATGCTTAAAAAGTCGTTGATCTGAGCAGGTAGGCTTTGCAATGGTGAAGTTAAACGTTCATTCTGTTTTGACCATGCTATGACGTAATACCTTTGTTTATGGAATTGCATACCATGGTTAACCCTGAGCTACCCTAATACCTGAATACTTTTGTGGGATTTGAAATCACATCATATGCTTGCAAAACTAGCCAATAAAAGCGAATAAAGGATAACCCGAGGACATGCGTTTGTCCTTATGTCTTCGCATACGGATTAATATATAGATTTAGCCAAGCCTAAAAGCGGAGCCCCCCTTTTTGTTTTGTCTGTTTTTTGCTTTTGTTTTGTTTTTGCTGGCAGTTATTAATTTGTGAAAATACTCTCATCCAAGTCGTTTTATTAAAAAAAAAAACAAAGAAAGAAAAAAAAGAAAAAAATTCTTACTCCCGCTGAGGGTCGAACCCGGCTCGTCGGCGTGAGATGCAGGTAACTAGTCCACTAGGCTATGGGCGTTTGACATTGTTTGGGCACTTAATTTTAATACTTATTTCTTTCTTCGTGACAAGCTGCCTATCAGCATGAAAATGCTGGTGTTTTTCCTGGCAAAATGTGTTCGAAACGCCGTAAAAACCATGGTTGTGGACAGAAAAAACCAAAAAGCACTAGCTCTGCTATATTTGGCGTCGAAACCGCTGCGAAAAGCTGCGAACTCAAGCGGTGTGCCGACCGAGTTTGAACAGAACCGACGAGGCAAATTTGAACTTTCTGCCTGAACTTTATCGCCGAATTTCTTTCGCCTAGATTGAACTTTTCCCCTTCCACCAAAAAGACAACTGAGTGTTCTTTTGAACTTTTTTTTTGCCATTAACAAATTTGTTTTTGACTTTTGTTGTCTTTGCTTGTTTTGCTACAACGCGGGTCAACATGCGATTTCGCGCCGAAACCACACGGGATTCAGCACAGGGTTATATCCAGTGTAGGAAGTGTATTGGTAGGCCTGTGGTGCGGACGGACGGACGTACGGATGTACGGACGGACGGTCACGTGACTACTACGTCACTACCAAAATTTTTTGGCTTGACAGATTACCAAATTTCCTTAGCAATGGAGCTCCGCTGACGCGCTAGCGCGCTGGCTCCGCTATGAATACCCTACTAGTTTAATTTTATCCCTTATCCTCTGCGTCCTAATCATGAAATCATCAAATTGTCGGTGGGTTTTGCCGGTATTGGACTTTTGCCGATATTTTGATAGTAGACTTTTTACGATATTCTGTGCGTTATTCACACAAAAGTAAGAGAAGTACAATGCTTTCATTCTAAAAATTAAAACACACTATTTTTTCAGCTTAATTTTCGCCACACTTTGACATGTTTCACGCGCGATACGCCAAAAGCGGACAAAAGCAAAACCCACTAGAAAGTAGAAATCATTATCGTGTTTGTTACAAGGCTTCACTGCATCGGAAAAACTGGATTTGCCAAACGGAAACTGAAAAATGAGATTTCTACAATCTAACATAAAGTCTTACCTTTCATTTTACGTCTTACATCTTCTGAACTCTTTGCTGTTTAAGAAGATGCCGCGTTTACTCTACCTTGGCTGCTGAGTCGTCTCTTCTGCCGTTGCAGCCTCACAATTCCGCAGTTGCTGAATAAATTTTCTTTTGTCTCTCCACATGTAAAAATATAGCTTTGCGTAAAAGGAATCCCGGCGGATCTACCCTTTTTGTTGAATTTATTTCTGGTCAGATCGAATTGGACAAAGGAAACGAAGCTTTGTAATGGCACTGCAATTTTCCCTGTAAAAATCTGAATGTTCTTATTCCAGTTCGAGTATGACGCTATTAAAGTCCGAGGTCTCTCTCTTTACCGAAACGTTAAAATGAAGATAGTGAGACAAACATAATGACCCTCCACAACTACATCTACGTCTAAGTGCAAGGACTCAATCTGAGAGGAGGAACAAATAACATAAGAAGGCGGAGCAACAAATGAATAATTGCAATCGTTCATTAACGAAATTTCAGTTTCATTGTTTTGGAACATGCTAAACAAGCAAACAAGCAAGAAACTGAAGAAGTTATAATTCGTTAGTCATAACTGAAAAATTAAAGAGACAATGTTCCATTCATTCTTCAAACGTTTTGGCACGTCTGATTATAATGGTAGAAATTCTACGGTTTTCAAACCTGATGATGAGACTCTTATTAGCATTAGATAATAACAGTTCATCTACCTTTATTCAAAAAGTTATTCCCGGTCAAGATCGTTAGTCAGTGCTCTTTGATATAAATTTCATATTGATAAAAAATTTATTTTACTTTGCTATAACAATAATAAATTTTGTTTTAATTTTGATAAATTTTACTTTATTATGTTATAAATTGTATTTTCCTTTAAGTCTAGCTAAATGTGCGTTCTGAGTTTTCTTGATTCATCAAAGATTTATTACATATGGAGAATAACAAATTATGCGAAATTTAATTTCGTCAAAGACGGAAAATTCTCACAGGAGGATTTGTGCAGAAACACTATAAACGGATGTGTTCTCAACTGCCGAAGCTGTTATTACAGTGGTCATTTTTGTACATGTTGTATGGACAGATGCCAAGGCAGGCACCGAATTCCGCTGCTTTTTCCGGTTGGACACAATAGACGTATTTCGAAAGACGGAACTTGAATCTGAGACGCGGTAATCGGTAACCCTCCCCCCCCCCCCCCAATGAAAACTTACAGTCCTTTACAAGAAATGTACTTACCCTTTGCATACCAAGGGGGTGGCATTTATTTCTTACAAAAAAGAGAATGTTAACAAAGATGCTTGCCATGCTCATTATTTACAACAAAACCCTACAGACTCATACATATTTAGAAAGTATATAAAATATACTTTCATCTCGCATAGAGAAATTATAGGATATATCAAAATTATGACGTCACGAGCCGCATAATTAGCATAATTATGCAAATGTTTAAAGAAACTTTATTTACACTACACTACTGCAAGCTCTGAAGAAGAAAAAATATATAGTTTTTGGCCTCTTACTACAAATACAAACCATTTCCAATTAATCTTTGAAGGGAAACGAACTGCCATACCTCTTGCATATTAATGAGTGTGAAGAAATCCAAACATGATTTAGCTCTCTATCAGTTGTTAACATTTCTTCGGTAAGGTTCACTTAAATCGGTGTCCATGTTGTGTTTGGCTTCTCTGGGCCATTCTAAGTTCACAAAAACAATTTCCACAGCTTTTTCCTCACCATTTGATTCTTAATTTGAATAATCGTGACTGGATTCTGATACATCAAAGTAAAACTACTCTTCACAGCCTCGATGAGATTGAATACTCAGTGGAAATTACAAGTCACCTTCGACTAAAGGTCATCATCTTCAAAAAAGCAAAGTTTTACATCGTTTTGATTGTTTCCAGAGGGACAATCTCACGAAGTAGCATCTGTTAGAGCCGCCATTTTTAAGTCGCCACGTCAAAAATCATTATAGCCGAAAAAATCTCTCAAAACTCGTCCAAATACAAGGCAAATCGAGCAAATGTTGATAAAACTAAGAAACTACTTCATGTAAATTACAATTAAATGTGATAGTAGTACCCAAGCCCTAAGATCGTTCTTCCAGGGCCGTCGGAAAGGGTCCTGTATATAACTACGCATATATGCGTAGTTGGTATGCAAAGATATTTATCGGATTAATCGAAGACAAAGAACAGCGTCTTTTTGGAAACGTTTTTGATTCCCTAGAAATAGGCAAAATGGCGTTCTTTTAGTGCCTGCACGACCTTCAAGAGACTAGACATTTTGTTTTTTGTTGTCGCCAACTAAATGTTATCGACAACGAAAAACTCTGAGTGTGAGATTAGTTGTCGACAACTAAATGCTAAATTTTTAGTTGTCGACAACTAGGCAGTTTCTCTTTTCGCAAAGGGAATCTGCTTAGTTGTCAACAGTTGGTCTAAGTCGATTTTTATCTGGCATACCCAAAAATGTAAGACTTCTTTACCACAATTAATGTCAAGCAGGCTTGTAGCACAGACTACAAGAACGTTTTTTTCCTGTAAAAAAATCCACTTGTAAAAAGGTGTAGAGGTTTATTTGTTGCCTTACACCATGGTCTAAGTTAGACTTCGTTTAAATAATCGGTCCAATATCTTTTAGGAGGAAACACCACTTTGGGGTTGGAGGTAGGGGTCACAAGAATAAAAAATGGCCACCAAAGATAAAATGTCTTGACGTTTAAGCAAATACAGAAGAAATAGATGGAGAAAAAGTGAGGAGAATATGCATGCTGATATTGGGGCTTAAGGATTATTAAAGGTCGACTGCTTATTATTTTTAAATATAATGCGTTTGACAAAGGAGACAGAGTTTCGTGCCACGGAAGAAGACCCATGCAAGATAAAATGGCCACAAAGCGATTGAGATCTCGCGTTAACGACAGTAAAGAAAATTACCAAATTTTAGTACAATCACATCGTTTAATGCTGGTGAAAAGAAAAATAACTAATTTGGACTTCCTCAAAGGCCCGTCACCGTGACCGCTCAATAACTGCCAAAACTGACCGGATAACAGTGGATACAGGGACCATTTGAACACTGTTATTTGTTTGAAATATAGAGGTTGGCCACTATTTCAGATTTGCTAGTACCTCGAGATGTGAACCACTCACTTTTATCCCGAACGTTCTCTTCAAAAATTGTTCCACGTTTCTTTACTTTCCCAGCAAAAACATCCGGAATTTTTGGTTTGATAGAATTCACGTTCGCATGGCACTTGAAATATTCGGTACATTAGTTAACAGTCCAAACAACAGAGTGGAGTAGGTAAGGCGGGTGTAGAAAGCTTGCCGCGAGCGTAAAGCTAAATCGTGCGCGATGGAGAGCGAATATCGATGGTGAGAGAAATAAACATCATGTTTAATCACAGGACACCAAAAAAATTGTTTGTAAATCTGTCATGGCCGTTGAGAATCGTAAGGTTCTGAGAATTGTTATTCCTTAGAAGACTTTGTTATACTACAGCTGATAATAGAGTCAAGCAGTTTAAACAAACTGGAATACTTTTAGTCTTGTAAATACTCATCTGTGCATTTGTGATAATAATACAGACGATTTAAACTTTGAAAATTACACAGTAAATAAAAGCTAAACTTAAGCTAAATTTAAGCTAAGCTTCTTCAAGGGCAGTGACCTCATAAGATTGTTCCAGACCCCCGGTAGTTGGTATCTCCTCCAGCCTCTTTCAGTTTAGACAATTTTATTGTTCCCGTTTACCGTGGGAGGAGAAAAACAGAAAAAAATACACCAAATCGCACATGCAGATACATGACTCGAGATAGACACACGCTTGCCCCGTTGTTTAAGGATGGTGCCTCCTAATACAGATGTATTTTTGCAAAGGTTATCACTATGGGGAAAAAGTAGATCTTAGCAAGGCTGGGTTATCGGAATCCAAAAAAAAATGTGGGTAACCAACGCATTTCTCAGAGATAATTAATCATCCATAATTCCAAAAAAGCGTTACAATACAAAGAATGTATGGCAATTTCTTTCCAAATTTAGGCTCAATTATCTCTGAAAAATTCGTGGTTACCCCCTAATTTTCTTTTTGGAACTTGATAGCCCTTGCTAAGATCAGCTTTTTCCACATAGTCTTAAACCACGCAAAAATATTGGTGTATTAGTGGGCAAATTCCTTAAGAAACCCGAATAGCCCTAGATGCGCAGAACGATGCGCAGAAACAAAAGGAGGCAACGTCCTTAAAAGGCGATTAACCGGGGTTATAAATTACTGGCAAGGATTATCAAATATTCCACGGGTACGCGTTGGCTGTGAGGTGATAAATAATCAAGGAGGCGCGGCTCCAAGTACGTTATTTATCACCTTATATCCAACATTATTATTCAACAAATTGTCACTATGCCCATATATGGTAAGGAAGGCCTCAATATCTGTCATCCGTACATGACAGATATCCTGCGATATACGTAAATGACCATATTTGGAAGTGCATTGCAGATTTTCTTTCATTGCTTGTTTGGCGGCCATTTTGAAAAGCGAGGCAGTTTTAGCAGTGTTCTCCGGAAATTTTAACTCCCTGGAAGAAGCTTTCCACGATTAAATGCTCTCAGAAAGTCAACAAGTATTTGCTTCAGCTGACAAAGATATCCAGAGCTTGACTTGGAATTTTCATAGTGAGAACTCAACCTGAACCAAGAAAATGCTATTGCGAACGAAGTAGCACACTTGCTCACGGAAAGTTGTAAAGTTTAAAAGATCTTAATTCACAGGAAGGGGACTTTCCAAACATGAGTTTGTAAATAAGTCTCTTTAAGTGAGCAGTAGTAAACTTCGATTTCTTGAAGTTCTGTTTTGATTGTTGTTATGTGTTGTTAGCTTTTAGCATTTTCATCATAGAACCATAGTTTTTCTCGTTCTGAAAATGGTAGTCGATGAGAATTTGTTGAATAATAAAACAATTATCCTGCTCAATCTTGCGGAATATCCCCTGATTTAGCCAACTCGGCCTACGGCCTCGTCGGCTAAGTATCAGATGATATTCCGCGCGATTTCGCAGGATAATTGTTAAATAGACTTGCCCACGAGTCGAGCTCAGACGAAAAACCCAAAAAACCCAGCGCGGAGCGCGAACGGGCCCACCACCGCATGCGCAAGTGGAATAATTGTGTTATTAAGTTTTCAACTTCGGTAATCGTTTATTTATTTATTTATTTATTTATTTATTTATTTGTTTATTTACTTATCTATTTATTTATTTTTTTTTTTTGCCATAATTTTGGACAAACCAATAATTTGCCTTATATGCAACACGTGCGAGTGGAATAATTGTATAATTTATTCAGAATTTATTAAATTGTCAACTTTTGTAGTCGTTTCGGAATTTTTTTGGCATATTTTTGGACAAAACTTTTGCTTTGCGGCGAAAACTTTGAACGCCGTGGCACTTGATTCGGCATCCAGTTTCCTTGTAAGGCAAAAACAATAACTTGTATGCGGTAAGCCAATCAGAAAGCTGGAAATTCAATAACTGAGAATGAGAATTTAATAAAAGAATTTAATAAAATTTTAAGTGATTGTTTGCTAAACGCAATTTGCAGACCAACAGAAGGAATGCACATCGTTAAACCGTGGCTTTAAAACTGAATTCGAAATCGGCGCCGATAATCCTAGGTTTGAACGACCGGTTCCGCGACTCAAGATGTGGCGAAACCTCCGGAATGTTTGGTCTAATTAACATGACAAATATTTGGAGATTTGTAAACAATCCGTCCCACAGAAAGGACTAGGCGATGTGGGTGTAGTAAGCTTGCCGCGAAAAGCAAATATCGATGACGAAAAAAGTAAACATCATGTTTAATCAAAAGATGACCAACTTAAAATTGGTACAGATCTGTGTTGGCCGTTGAAAATCGTAAGAATATGAGATTTGTTACAGTTTAAAAGTAGTAATAGTAAACACCTTTATTTATTCAGGGAAATCCCGTCAGGGCAGAGTCAAGGCAGACGCTGTTATCAATAGGAGCCCTGAAAAGACTGCTTTACTGCAGCTGATAAATTCAATTAGAAAGACCTGGAGTTCTATTAGGGCTTTATCGTTCCCGTTTCTCTTGAGAGATGAAAAACAGAAAACATTATCATACCAAATCACCATCATATGACTCGAGACACATGCACGTAAGCTTCACGTGGTTGTTCAAAAGTCAATTAACGGTTAACCTGGATCAAACGTTGACCAAGAGCTCTGTTTCTCTTGACTGAAACCCACACACCAGCAAAGGTAATTTTAATGCCAGAAACAGATGATAGGAATCCACGTCGTAAAACCTTCGCAGTAAAACTGAATTCATAATTGACTCTAATAATTTAACAACTGGTTTTGTGAAGCAGGATATGGCGAAACGTTCGGAATGTTTGGTTTAACAGAATCCCGGGTAAAATTCACGTTCGCATAACAAATATTCGAAAAAGTAGTACTCGGTCTAAACCACAGATAGGAATAGGTTAGGCTATGTAGGTGTAACAAGTTTTGTCGCGAAACTGGGCTTTATGGTATGCAAGGCCCAAACATCGATGGTTAAAGAAGGAAAGATCTCGCTTAATCACAGGACTGGCCCAAAAAGAACTTGTATAAAAGTTTTGTAGGCTGTTGAGAATCCTAAAGCTTTACGCAGTTGTTCGAAAGCCTGGGTTAAAAGTTAAGTTTCCCTTGTTTAAAAACTAGGCTTAAACTGCTAGTTTAAAGTGACGGTTCGCGAGCAACTTAAGGCAATTTGCAGACCAAAAATAGATTACAGAAATCCGTATTGTGAAACCGTCGCTACAAAACTGAATGCAAAATTGACGCTAAAAGGAATAGCTTATTCCATTTTTGAACAACTTGCTCCAGGACTCAAGACATGGCAAAAGATAGCTCATTTAATTTATTCACCGAATTATTATCTGAATTAAAGCAAAATTGCCCAAATCCTTAAAAATTCTCAATGGTCGACCTTAAGTGTTAAACGCGGCCCTCGAAAGAGCTTGGGCTGCCTGTGACGTAAGCAGCCACTTGAATTTTATGTACAGCTAGCTATATATCAGTCACGTAGAACCATCGGTTTTAATTGTAGGCTGAAAATAGCGCAACAGTAAATAAAACCACAATGGCGTGATGTTCTCCTACATTGTAAAATTGGACGATAATTAATCATTGGGGCAAGACAGTGAAAAGGAACAATTGGACAAGTTTCCACTTGACAGTGGTTTAATATAGATATCCGCTTGTTAGACATAACGGCTCCTTATAAACCCTCTTGTTTTGAAAGTGAGTTTTAAATAGCTCAGAAATGACGAAATTAAAAACAAATCTTTCACTCATCCTTAATATAGCCTTAAAGCAATCTCAAGCATTGGAAAAATTAGCAGGCCACTGAGTGAAGGATTGAATTGCTTGTTGGTAGATTTCTTCAATAATTGTGAAGTCATTTGCGGAGGAGTTGCGGTTATTAAGCAGGCTTATATTGCAACTACATTAAGATGCTAGAAAGATGTTGATTTTTGTTGATGTTATTGTTGTTTTTGTGGTTAGTTATTTATTGGAGGTATATCGGTTTGTGCAGCAGTTTACAAACTTCTGGTGCCTTGAGGATTCGGGCTGCGTTAGTTTTTTCCGATGCTTTCCAAGATTTTGAGAAGATGAAGCGTCGACAGTAAACAACGCAATATTTTGGATTTCGGCAGTCCTTGGTGAATTTTTGAGATGTCAGGAAATTCTACAAACCAATGCTGTGCTGAACCACTCAAAGACGAATTCCTTTTGGTCACTTCAACATGGCCTTTAAGCGTGGTAATAGTAATAGTCGTTGTTATGATTGTAGTCAATGTAGCAACGATCATTGGGAACGCTTTTGTAATCGGGGCACTCGCGAAGATAGATGCCTTAAAGAAAATGGCGAACTATCAAGTTGTAATATCATTGGCTGTCGCTGATCTTTTAGTTGGATTTCTGGTAATGCCATGCGCAATTGACAGTGTCTTGGTGGGAAAATGGCGTTTTGGAAGCCTGTGGGGAAAGCTGAACGCTTTTGGAAACTTTTGCTTCTGTATTTCGTCTATTATGCATCTAGCATTGCTTTCCGTTGATCGCTATATTGCAATATCCCGGCCATTAGCTTATCCGGCCATAGTTACTAAACCAAGGGCTCGAATCGCCTGTTTATTGTTATGGATATATTCAACTCTGTGGGCTTTGCCGCCATTATTCGGCGTAAGCTCCTACGAATGTTTCATTCCTTACATCGGTAAATGTCTTAAAGAAGACTGGCTTGAAAGCCAAATCGCTGTTGTTTTTACTGCCTCAGTAGTTTGCGGAACTTACGGGGCAGCGGTCATTGTCATGTGCTATGTCTACGTTAAGATATTCATCACAATTTATGAACAGTCCAGAAGAATTGATGTGAGAATGGGACAAGTACGAAGCAACAGTAATGAAGCAGCAAGGACAAGTTTATCAACAAAAAAGGGAGCTTTGACAGTACTTATTATCATCGGAACTTACATGGTCTGTTGGTCGCCATTTTGCCTTCTTCTGTTCGCGCAAATGAGCTGCGGCAAAAGCACAGGAGGCCCAACGGCGGATTTAATAACAATGTTCATCGGGTTTGCCAACAGTGCTTGTAATCCCATCATTTACTGTATAAGATACAGAACGTTTCGTAAAACTGTAAAGCGTATATTTCAAAGGAAGAATTATTGTTTCAAGCAAATCTTCGTGGAACAGAACCAAATTCAAACTAGCTCACGGTCCATGACTTCATAAAATTTTTGTACATTTTTTTGCTGACTCTTAAGGCAGGAAATTTTTGAGGAAGCTTCATTCTGTGAGTTGAGTGGCGGTTTTATCGAGATTTGTGGGATCGAATTTTGACAAACTGGAAATAGTGATATTTTCTGGTTGGGTTAGATTTTTAGGATTTAGAATGATTGGTATTTGGTAGAGTGAGTGATCGGATTTTACCAGCTCAGTTATTGCAAAAACGACAACAATAACAATTAGAACCAAGAAAGTACAAAACTAACAACAGTGAAATACTTTTTAGTTTTAACTGAACTCAACAGCATTCATTCAGTCTGGATTTCGTGACATTTTAGTGGGAATTTCGGATTCGCAAAGAAAACTGCAGAAATTTCATACCTGATAAGGTGGTAATGATAAATGATTGTTACAGTTCAAACGAAATTTTATATTTTATATAATATATTTTCCACAAATCAATTACTCTTAGCTCTTTTCTCATAACTTCTGTTAGTTGAACCATACGAGAATGGTCGTATATCTTCCAACGCCCTTGCATCATGGTTTTGCAGGAGCCCCAACTCACATTCCACTGTGATGTAGTTATCTTTTTTTGTATTTAATATATTGATACATGTATTTATATTTGTTTTTAAACTTTATTATAGTTGCACATTAAACTTATTTATAAATTTATTGTCATTCTTACGAATCTGAAAATGGATATACGAGCTGAATTTATAAGACTCGTCCTCTCATCATTTTGTTTCTTCAAAAACTGTCAGCCGTTTCTCAACAACCCCCCAGAACATGGGTGAGAAAATAAAGACTTTCTGAAAAAATCTACGGGAGGTGGGAGTCTTTCTAACACCAAACCCACGTAGATCACATCAGAAGTTACACAACGGTTCTATTAAAAGTACTTTATTAAAAACCAAACTGGTTACAAACTTAATACGTCTAATATAAACATTGCGTTCAGCTGAAAACAACGCTTACGTTTTACAAAAATCTATTATAAGTATACTTCGTGACGAACAATACGATAAACACTAAAACTATGTTGCCCAACGGAACCAACGTTTGATACAAACTTGTTATTTTTGGTGTTATTAACGTTAAGAAGTCTAAGCACGGCTTAAAAACTGAAGACCTGTTTAAGTGAGGCTAATTATAACCATGGAATGAGATATAAATCACAATATACAACTATGAGTTAATTGAACTTAAATGTTAATGGGATAATAATCCGTTTTTTCTTACTGAAGCCCGGAGGAATTACTCATTTCTACGTTTAGTAAATGATAATCAGTTGCACAAAATGTCTTGATGTTTTTGTAAACGCTCAGTTTTCCTTATCAACAATACAAATAAAGGGTAGATATTGAACCAGAAATAGATATTGATCAAAGATCCTTCACCGATTTGATGACATCATGCACCAAGCTCGCAACCAATATAATCCGAGAAATTAAATCAAATTTCTAGTAGCTAAGATCAAGCTATTATAAAGGAAACTAAGTCCAACGCTATTAATCTTGGTAAATGTTCTTTACTCTTCTTCCAACGATTTCCGAGTGTTAGTCAGTATTTACAACGAGTCTGACAATACTTAATATACATGATTTGCAACTGAACTGAGCTCTTACACAGTTACGTCGAAAAAAAAACAAGTACCCTTTTTATGCACTTTATAATCTTCCCAAACCTGAGATAACTAGGGTGCTGTAGACACAATTCATAACAGTGTTGTGAAAATAGGTGGTACGTGCTGTCACCAATTTGACTGGAATAGTCATCTTCACATCTTTTTTGTTTTCAAGGTGAAATATTGCTTTGTAGAATCTTAGTAAAAAATGCACCATTCCTTATCACGGCGGCGCGGGTAAAAGAACGTCAGTAGAGAACTTTCGAGAGATCGGAGCATTTGGAAACTTAAAGCAAAACAGAAGTAAATAAACTTCACCGAAGCCTTACACAAATAAACGACCTTCTACGAAACTGGTCATATAAGATCTATAATATGCGGTGTAAATTTTGTTCATATTTGTGCGTAAAAGAAACATTTATTAATATTTTAGAGAGCCGATGACACTCATTGCTGATAAGTTCAAGAAGGGTCCTCAAAAAGCTCAAAAGCACGAGCAGCACAAACAAGAACACATACAATAAATTAAATTAAATATTTCCGACATAGAAAAACATTTATCAAAAATAATATTGCGGATTAAAAGGTTTGACACAAACCAAGACACATTCGGCTGATTAAGGCCCTTGCTTTTCTTATAGCGCATATAACGCCTTGCTATATCAGGAAATTGTATTTGATTTCCGGAATATAGAATCAAGTTATACCAGGTTGCTCCGTTTTGAAAACATTAACCATTTTGATTGCCTTTACTATAAAAACGGCTGTTTCGGATCATACAGCGAGAAGTTTGATTTCACTCTTTGAGTAAGATATTACCTGCCCAGTTTCTCCTGAGAATAAAACATCTTTACAGTGTGACTACTGAAACCAAAGCCACTTAACACAAGGTGGAAACTAAATCGCATTGTTGAAGAGAAACACATAATTACAGCATTTTAGTTCATCCACTGTTATTTGTCCATACAGTGTAAGTGCAATACAAAACCCTTTTGTGTCGAATAAAGTTGAAATTCTATTGTCTCGAACAAATTTGAATAATTCTATATTTCTGCCCTGTAAATGTGATTTTTTTTCTTTATATAGATCTATCTAAGTGGCTCCAGTTACAGTTAATTCGCACTGTAAGGCCTTGGAAAAACATATTCAACATTTCCATTCAACATCGTTCCACTTTGTTGAATTCGGCAAGCTTAACTCTTTGGGGCCCCTGTTGAATTATGTCAGTAAATTATTCTGAATGATGTCCAATGACGTTTAATGGTGCTGAACAAATTTAATGGCCATCAAACATTCGCACAACAAAGTTTTATCAGTCAACAATGTTGGATAGTGTTGAGCAAAGTTTGATTGCCATCAAACATTCGTACAACAAAGTTATAATCACAATCGTGGAGGTGTTGAATCCGTATCATCGATGCCTAGGAGTTCCCATAACCTAATACATACAATCCTGCTCCAAACTGGTTGCCAACTGGTCATTCAGGTTTGGCTCTGACAGGAATTTTTCCCCCGCTGTACTTTGATTGTGCAGGCTCATCTTGGCCTTAGCATGAGTAACGACAATGGATACCAGGCTGCTATCACCTCTTCCCAAGTAGAAAGTGACGTCATGAGATGGGTACTCGCAATTTCCATACCTGCTTTCTTTTAGACATGGGATAAATTTGCCTTTGTAGTCAAACACTTTGGTGCGTTTTTCGCGTTGAAGTTTTACGGCAGCCTTCCTTCCGTTGGAATAGAAAACCTGTTACAGAGAAAAAGAAACAGACAAAAATGAAGTAATGTACTATCGATAAGAAGAACAAAGGAAACAGCCTCTGCATAGAAATACTAACGAGGACATTTTACCCGGGTTAGTCTCAATCTGAAGTAAGATATGTACAAATACCAACAGGAAAGTGCTGAATTCTAAAACAAATACTTGTGAATATTTCATCTTCTCGCTGGCATTTGTGAATCAGTCGGATTTTACTTCGGATTAAAACTAGCCTTGTACAAACGCATCTTTTGTCTTTTCATCCAGCGGTCTTGGTCTCGAAACCGGAGTAAAAACAAATGCCAATTATCGAAGTTTTTTTTTTTCGCACTTGACACCGACTGCGTGTCTTGGCCTTATCAACTTCACCTTCACATGTTAGTTCAAAGGACACCAGTTGGGGAACTGAAGAAAAAGAACCGAGTAAAAGAGTGAGGCAAGGAGTTCCCCCTTTCGTGGTCTGGTCTGTATATGCAAGTGTGTGTTTCTGGGGATTTTCAATATGAATAGCATCAACATCCTCTTTCAGTCTGCTATGTGTTTTAAATAAACTATATTTAGAAAACTACTGTAATCATATGATTGCTAGTAATAACAATAGCTGTAGGATTATTACAAGTATTTTATATTTGGATTTTGTAATAACTTCATCGTCAGCTACATGTAATTGCAATTATTATCAATAAAAGCGGCCAAATAAGAAACTGCCTTCGCGAAAACACGCGTGAGTGGCGGGCGATATTGAATTTGACGGGCTGCAAACGCATTTACGGCCCTGTTTCTGATTGGTTCACGGTCCATCATCCGATGAATATTAACCAATCAGTTTACGTTTATTGACGCGGGAAAACCATTCAGGTGCGAACAGCTTGCGTAGTGAACGTTTGCCGTTTGGAGATTTTATTTTAAAATGGAAGAAGTCCCAAATTTTCTACTTTTTTCTAATCAAAACTCGGACTTAGACAACGAGCAACTGGATGAAATTGAGCAAAAAGCTCAAGCGAAAAACACCAACAGAGCAACTGAGTGGTGGGGGGGACAGGGGGGCGGGAGACCGGGAGAAAAGGGGGCGGGAGGTGTACGGGAGGCGGGAGAAGAGGGGGCGGGAAGTGGGATTCCCAAGGTGGCGGGAAGCGGGAGAAAAGGGGAAAAATTACGCAACATTGCGCAATATTTCGCAATCCAAAAATTGCAAAGGGGCGGGAGCCAAAAAATACAGGGCGGGAACCGGGATTAAAGGGTACGGGAAGCGGGAGGTTTAAACCCCCCTGTCCCCCCCCCCACTGAGTGGGGAGTAAAAAAGTTCGAGAAATAGTGTGAGAAAAGAAAAAGTACAGTGGATCTCAAAACAGTAAGCTTAAGGACGTTCGAGCGAAAAATTTCTACAACACAGATTTTCTTCGTTCTTTGGCTACAGCCAGATAATGAGTTACCTATGTCAGAATTGCAAAGAAACTGGGGGTCACCGACTTCGTTTTCGAAAAAAACGGCATGGAAAACTCCACTAATTTTGACAAATCAGCCCTCGTAACTCGACATGACCTCAGTGCTTGTTAGTTGCAAAATATAAAAAATGATTCGCTGCAGACCCACTTTCTTAGTCAAATTTTATTTAAGTGGGTCTGTCAAATAAATAATTTGAGCCGGTGTCATCCTTTTAAGTTAATTCATCCTCTAAGAAGAACTTTTGGGAACACCGTGCAGCTACAGAACAGGGCAGAACAGTTGAAAAAAAATCAAACTTCCAGAACATAGATTTTCTATAATTTTTCACAAAACGTAGATAATTGACAAAGAAAGTAATCTATCAAAAGAAAATATGGGGTCACCGAACATTTAAGAGAGTTAAACCCGTGCATAGATATTAAAGTGCCCGCTAGCACTATATATCTCCACTTTTCTTCACACGCCATCTAACCTGTGCTCCACTCAGCCAAAACATAAACATTTTGCAAGACAGCGAATTCATGTCTGCCAACAAAATGTTTGAAGGGAAGGCCAAGCTATTTACGAAAGAAAACAATGCGAAACCAAAACACAAATCATCCATTCAGTCAGGAGACATGCAGAAATTGAATCGATGCTTCATGGAAGGGAAGAACACGGACGTCGTTTGGAAAGATGCGGAGAAGTTAGTTGAGTTTATTTGGTTTTCGTTGTGTTTTCATTTTGCTCGCCGCGGCAGAGAGGGATGGCGGGAGCTTACAAGGCAGTCATTTGAAATAAAAACCGATGACCCTGGAGCCCGTTACATCACCGAAAAACTTACTGAACAAGTCTGAGCAGTCATACTCGGATGTTCGTATGTACGAAACTTCAACTGCACTTGATCCAGTGGCTGCGTTTGAATTTTACCTCGGCAAGACTCATCCCGACTGCAAGGCACTGTTTCAGACTCCAAACAAAGCTACCACCAAGAATGTGAACTTTGCAAGCACCCGACACTGGTACAGAAATGAGCCTATAGGAAAAAATACTATCAACAAGATGATGGAAAGGATTTCCATCAAAGCAGAGTTATCGGAGCGGTACACGAATCACTGCTTTCGTGCATCGATTGTCACTTCTTTGTTCCAATGCAGTGTGGATGCAAGGAAAATCTGTGCAATCACAAAGCACAAAGATGAACGGAGCCTTTTCTAATACATCAGCGAGACAACAAGTGCACAAAAAAGAGAGTGTTCAAAGATTTTAAGTGACACGTTTCAGCCACAACTCGCTGTTCAGCAAGAAGCTTCAGGAATCACAAGGCAAAATGTCGCCGGCCCGTCAGCCGGTCCTAGCTTAACGAACTTAAACCCATAGTCTCTTCCCCAAAACCAATTTATTTCCTTAGCACAGCCGTACCAAAATTGCACCCAACATATTCAGATTGGAACAATGAACATTTATCACGGAAACTGAAGAACCGTCGCCATCAACCCGCAAACGCCGCTGAATAATCGAGAGCGATGATAGCGACTAAAAGCTGTAACTTATTTAATGAAATTAGCAAAGACAGTCTGAGTCCATTGCCTGTGAACGGGAAGACTATTATTTTTTAAATATAAACTGTCTTTTTGCTAATCATTGTTACCAATCTTTTCAAAACTAGATTATATTTGACTTTTATTGTAAACAAAAAGGAATTTTATTTGGCTCTTGTTTAGCTGATTGTATTGTAGCAACAACTTCTCATACCATAGTTTCATGCTACATCTCTGTTAAACATTTTTTTTCTTATTAAATGAATTTGTACGATTTGGCAGTGTGTATTGATAATAATGATAATCACATGACTGCTAAAACTGATGATGATGCTACTCGGGCCACAAATAAACTATATGCCCTCCAAAAGTCACGTGATTGTCCTTTTAGTTTATATTTTTACTGCTGTCTGGAAGAATATGACTGATAATGTAGCGGATGTGGCTCTGATGATGATGATGATGATGATGATGATGATGATGATGATGATGATGATGATGATGATGATGATGATGATGATGATGGTGGTGGTGGTGGTGGTGGTGGTGGTGGTGGTGATGGTGGCGGCAGTGGTTATATATATATAAAAAAACAACTAGTGCCAATACATTACCCTTGTGAGTGCCAACCGCGTGGCCAGAATATCATAGTCCTCAGTTATTTCCAGCAAGATTCCACGCGTCAGGTAATTCATGACTTTCATGGTTTCTGGGCAGTGAATCCTTACATCCGGTAGCTTGATCTGTTTGGCACCCGGTGGTCCGTATACTTTACTGTATAAATCCATCTTCAGCTGCTCGGGTGAAATGGCACTTCCGTAAAAGAACCTGATGACGCGTTCACCCTCTGACAGCCTCGTTTCGGTGGATAATACCTCACGGTCGCCGTAGAATACCCGGATGTACATTGCGGAATCTGAAAAGATGAAGAAGCTCTCTTCCTGAGTGATTGAACAATGCCATCGAAAATTATTGTGGCTATTTCCGAGCCACATAACGAGCAGCTGAAGCCAATTTAAAAATTATAAGCATATTGCGGTTATCTTCGACAACTTCGTTATTCCTTTAAAGGCACTGGGAAAGAGATCGTCTCCGCTATCATGCACGTTTACGTGGGACGATCGGTTAGACATTAAAAGAAAGAAAGAAAGAAAGAAAGAAAGGAATGAATACGATGTAACCTGGATAGTATATTCTTCAAGACTGGCAATTTTAAACGAGGCGTTAGATATTAGGTTGGTATGGCCATAGGAAACAAAACAAATAATATTCTCATTCACTGCTTGACATTTAAATTGTTGTAAGGCAATTGATAGTTGAGGGTAACCCTATTAGGACCCACATTTAAATGATCTAAGATTTATTCGAAAACAATTGGAAAATATCCTCTCAACAAAACACTCCTAAAAACAACCCACCACAACTGTCGAAAGTAGATCGTCCTGTCCTTGAGAAAGAAGATTCCGTAGAATCATTGAGGCAAGGAATGGTGACCTGTGAACAATAACATAATAATATTAATTAATAAATTTGTAGAGCGCATGAACGATCGAAGTCTTTTAGTAGAAGCTGCTATGAGTCGTGATCTTGACGACTGAAAGCAGAAAATGTCATTAATCAAAGAATAATCTCTCATGAGGTATGGAATACATACCATCCGCCCAATATCATCCAATTCCATACCGTTTGGTTCTGAAAAGAAGTTTGAAAAGAAAAATCAGTTCCTTTCACGTACACACGTCCACCATAAATATCCCCATATATGAAGATTTATACACTCTTCCACTTCAAAACATTTCTCTCGTTTCTGCTATATTACCAACCTCGATTAATCAAATAACAAGAAAAGCCCCGGGGGCATTGAGCCCTGCCGTTTTCCCCCTCCCCTCGGGGTGCAAATACTTAACAGTCACTCAAGATATGTGCCCAAGTGGTATAAAGCTTTGAAGTTGGTGATTTTTCTAACGTTTGAGGTGTGTGCTGCCATCCCCCCCAACATCTTCTCTGCACCCTTCTCCTTGTGATATCATGGATCCCTTATAGTATGAACACCTTTCCCTTCCCTCATTCCTCGGTCATCCACCTGTTCTAGCACTTGCGAAGAAGAACGTGACGAAATAGTTTTGACTGTGGCGTGACTCAGTTACGTCACGTTCTCCTTTTTTAACGAAATGGCATCTCAGCGTAATGCTAAATATTAAACAAGGGCACGGAAATTTAAATAGATTTATTGACAAAGAAAAAATTATCCTTAAATTGAAAGGGAACGGTTATCTACTGAAAAAGGAAACGTAAAAGTCTACTTTTAGGTCATGATTCGATAAATGCTTTAGCGAAAGCAAGGAAATTCCCCGAATTGGCTTCTGTCTTTCAATGACGTAATGTTTACGTGTTACGGCAAGTTAGGAGAATTCATGCCAGCTTCAAAACTCGCTAGCACCATCGTCCTTGCTCTCATCGAAAAGAAGTCAACTCCACTGAATTTCTTGTACTTTTCTACACAACTTTCCCTAAAGATTTTGGCGAAGCAAAGCAAAACTGCCCAAAATATGCTTGCATTTCACTGTTGACTTATTCAACTTGGCGAAAGCAAGGGACTTCCCCGAATCGCCTTTTGTGTTTCAGTGATGTAATGTTTACGTGCCAGGGCAAGTTTAGCAAATTTGCCAGCAAATTTGCCAGCTTCAAAGCTCGCTAGCACCTTCGTTCTTGCTTTCATCGAAGGAATTTTCATGCCATTAAATCGCCGGTAATTTTCTACACCAACTTTCATGAAAATTCTGGCGAAATAACGCTAAACGAACTCAGATCACCGGCAAGTATTGTTTTGACCGAGCGGAGGTCTAGGGCAAATGACCCCCCCCCCCCCCAAAAAAAAAAACGGATATTACTAGACCCCGTCCTGACGGCGGAGTAATTACTAAAAACCAGTCACTCAACAAGCTTCCTTTTGCGAATGGGCAAAGCATAAGCCCTTCAATGGCCGTCTAAGTCACACTCTGCTTGGAAAAGTATTGGTCAGCCTCCTTCAAGGAGCCACTAAGAAAGACGAACTGAATGCAAGAATCTTACGAAAATTTTCTATCTTCCGTTTTCTAAGTTAACTAAGGCATGGTGGAAAGATGTATTCTTGATGTATTAGTTACTTAAAGGGGCATAGTCACGCTATTTTAGTTCACTTTAAAAATCAAAAATATGACCTGACATCAATGAACGCCCACAAATAATTGTCTAGTTTTGTTACCGAAGACTATATTACTTCACTGAAACTATTTTCTGTCGTCTGTTGCTACGGATAGCACGGATGGAAATGGATTGCAAATTGAAAAAAACAGGCTAAACTTTTCAAATTCTTTCAGCGTGTTGACATTACATCGATATTAAATGGTCATGGTTTGTTTTCTCTTAATGAAATTAAATTAATATGTTCCTTTAAATGTTCAAACACAATGTTGGGCATGGATAACGTTAGCTACCGATAACTTTAGCACAGTTTTGACCAAAAATCTGGAAAAATCCTCGTGACTATGCCCCTTTAATTTCGCATTGTAAAATCTGATGACAGCCAATGCACGATTCCAAATGAAACCCAGATACCCATAATAATTAGAATATTCTAATAATAACTAGATAATGCCTACCTATTAAGCCATTGTCCATGTTGAGGTGAGTGCTGGCTGAGGTAGGGATAGTGGAGGACTAGGGACAAAAAAAGCAGATAAGTACTAAGTACGAGGATAAAATGGTTACTTAAAACTATCGAACCACTAAAAAATGATTTTAAAGAAGATCCTAGCACGTCCTCTGGGTTTTTGTTTACTTGATTCAGTCATTTGATTTGCATAATCTTAGAAGGAAACAATAAAGACACTTCTTGAAAGCGATAGGTGCCATTAAATTAAACTTCCTTCTACCCACGCGGTAGGGATGATTTACATATTAGGGGAAGTTGTCTCCATTGAAACGAATTCTGCTCATGAGATACGTAGTTAATAAACGACG
Organism: Siderastrea radians; assembly: GCA_964017195.1. Classification (NCBI taxonomy): domain Eukaryota; kingdom Metazoa; phylum Cnidaria; class Anthozoa; order Scleractinia; family Rhizangiidae; genus Siderastrea; species Siderastrea radians. The sequence continues at coordinate 7,200,263 of OZ024890.1, read as the reverse complement.
AATAATTACACCACCGCCCAACTCTCTCCCCGCACATTTTGCCGATGCTCCTTCTCATTTCTCGGCGCCCAACCACCATAAACTGACTCTGGAGTGAGGTTGAACTGACTCGTTATCGAAAAAATCAAAATACTTTCTTGGCAACACGGTGACCCCGCATTAGAAAGCTGTAGCCTTTTGTTTGAAGGAGCGTCATAAGTAAGAGGGTATAGGAAGAAAAGCAAGCCACATTTGAAAAACCGTAGAGACCAATTTTTAAGGGCAGTATTTGATAAGACATTCCAGTCGCTCTAGTAATCTGCGTGCCGTGAAAAAAATGAAAAAGTCCTTGTCGAAGTTTACAGTTATTGAGGTTCTAAGGAATTTAAACGTCATCAAAGAGCCCTAGTTAAAAGAGAGATTTGTAAATAGTGTCAGTCTGCTCATACTGCGGAGACGTATTGGTGTAATGGTATGTTCGTAGGACTTTCGATCGAAGTATCGGAGGGTCGGTTCTTCAGAGCCTGGTCTCTCCATGGCGCTGTGTTGTTCCCTTAAGTGAGAAACTTTCTCTCCTCATTGTGTCTCTCAAACTATGCAAATGTATGAGATCGATGAGTACCGGCGTAACCCTCCGATGAACTAGCTAACATCCCATCCACGCGGTAATGATGCTGTCGTAGCTGCTTTATTCTTCTGAAATCGGATTCAAGCGCCAGTATTCTGGGCCGTTTACAGCTCGCATGAGAGCTGAATATCCAAATATTGATATCTTTATTTTACGTACCTCGTCCGGAATTACACTGAATCCTCCCCACCAAAGCTTCATAAGACCACCTGGGTTAGTCGCCATAAAATGCTGCAGGAGGGCCTGTCCATTGTCACTGAACATAGAGCCATTTGCCATCTGACCATTAGCTGCCATAACTGCCTCGACGAGTTCTTTCCTCGTGTTGAAATCCAGGGAAGGTAACTGTTTCATGAAGCCATTGTTTATGAGATCACCATTGTGGAATCCTTGACCGTTAGAGTAGGGGAAAAAATGATTGACTGAATTTCCACTCGTTGTTTCGTCTGCCAGCATTTGGTCACATGGGTTGTACGGGGGAATGGTCTGACAATAGGAAAAGACAACAAGTGTGCAACATTCTTCCTGCTTGATCATACAACACAGTTAAGGTTTAAGCCTCGACTGAGAATTGATAAATACCGGGTTTTAGTCCGTGGGCGAAGTACGACGAGCAAACTAGTTGTGAGCGGAAAATTATATAAAATTAGCTACCGAGCAACACCTTAGAAATATAAAACTTGAACACGGCTTGCCAGTTAGCAGTTTATGTGTTGTTTTTCGTTGCACAAGGGATATATATCATTAGAGTCTGTGAATGCAATTGAAATGGAAGCTATTCATTTCCATTAGAAGGGCTCTGAAATACGTTTTGGCAACGTCGTTTTAATTTTTGAATTCGTGGATGAAATTTTAAAGTCGGAGGAGATTCAAATGAAAGTTTGTAAGAAGACGTTCTGTCTCCAAGGACCACATGAAATGCACTCGAATAGATGATAGTGACTTTCCGTAGACTTGCCACAAGTCGACCTCACGAGTTTCACAGCAGCAAAGCCGTTAAGCAAGCGGAGGGAGCGACGAAGGACAAAGAACTTTTTCGAAAGTCTACACTCGGATAGATGATGGTGACTTTCCAGTGGATTGAAAAGTGGGTAAAAAGGTTATCACCCGACTTACCGGCGTGATACTATCAAGATCGCAGTCCTCAAGGGAACTGTCGCTACTGAGTGGTGATCCTTGCTGATGGCCGCCATAACCGATTAGTCCTGGGTAGCTTTTGAGGCTGTAGCTCATATCTTCTAAATCGCCTGGAGGTCTGATTATTACAGGTTCAGTTTTTTGAGGACGAGCATACTGAGAAAGAAAACAATTCAAATTTATGATATAAATGAGTTTTAGTTATCCTGTTTTTTTCATGCAAGATCGGCAAAAATATATTCCCGATTTCAAAAGAGCGCGGCAAAAATCTATTAAACCAAATTGTTTTAATGTCCCGAGCTTTCTTTGTAGTGAGTTTTCATGGTATAGCTGCCTTGTCAAGACACAGATTGATACGTGAGTGATTTTAACAGCCAGCTAAAAAAGCTTCTTCTTTTTTTGTTTTTCAAACACATAATCCGTTAAGAACAAATTTGGTCAGTAATTTCAAGCTGTCTGCCTATGTAGGAAGAGGCAAAAACTGTGTGATAGGCGCCTAAACTCCCTCTTTTTTCCCGTCTATCTTCCGTCGACGCCCTTTTTGCCCCACTGATGGAAAACCTGAAAGATCTTCCCGCACGTGTTGAGGAACCGACATTTTGAGTTTACTTACCGGATGACGTCTCTCACTTGAAAGTCTGTCTGATTTCGGTGAGACCGAGTTCCTCTTTGGCGAGCCAACTTCTGCAAAAAGGAAAACTTTTGATAATGTAATTTAGAATAATTTAACTTAGGATAATTTAATCTACATAGCTTTAAGATATTCATCGATTTCAATCTAAAATTCAATAATAGATCCTAAAGTTTCTCGAAGTTACTTCGCGGTGTAGGGGTAACTAGCGCACATTTTTGTGTGTGTCGCCATTTTTTTTTTTTTTTTGTCTTTCAAAATATAACCTTATAAGGATGTAAATGACAAAGGAAATATACATTGATGCCTTAAATGTTTAACTGAAGCGATTAGTAAAATTTTCTCGTTGGTTTCTATCACTTGAAATCAACCTGCACTTTGGCTGAAAGTCAAGCTTGCGTTTTGTAAATTGGTTTGCGTCCACTTGGTTAAGTCCTGATAATTGTTATAATGACAAAGCCCCTGAGTGCAAAGTCAAAAAGTTCCAAAAACTCTTTAAAGTGTCAAATAACTTGTGATCACAAATGTTTCGGGCTTAGTTTTTCTTCAGTGTGATAGGATAGGCTAGCAACGCCATACAAATCAGAAGTGTAACCGCACGCGCGTGCAATGCGCGCGCAAGAAACACAGGGGAAAACAAAAAAAATTGGTGATAAAATAGGCGAGCTACGTCAAACTAAAACCTAGTGCAGCGCACCTTTGTACTGTTTATTATGCTAAACTATACACGTTTCTCTAGTTAGGTTCTTAGTACTTATACCGCCATTCAACAGAAAGCTTTTCAGCCTAGTACTTGCCCGACCTTTACTTGCAGTTCTCAGCGTTTTTTACAGGTTCAAGTTTGTGAAACTGGTGGATCTTAGGTTGTGAATCTGTGGCCGATGATATCCTAGGTGCACGTAAAAATCCAAATAAAATATCAAAGTTGAACTTTCCTTTGATCTTGTTTTTTACGCTGCAAGAAGTCGTTCTAGCTTTGGATTCTGTGAAATAAAACCTGTAGTGTGAAATTCAAACGAAAGGTTGAGAACTGTAGTTGTCAAGTGCTATATTTTTCCTTAAGCTGTAATGGTTGTTGTTATTGGTGTTGTTTTTGTCATTTTTCTCTGTTAGCTGTTCAACTTTATCCGTATTTTGTTCGAACATTTGACCAATTTGTAGTTTGGCATGTGGTCCTTGAAGTCACAAGATTAAACGAATGACACACAAATATTAATAATGAATTGTTGTTGCAGTGTTTAATGTATGCGTTTAAGAAAGGCTTTCTGGCAAGTATCGAACCATTCTCTCAACTTTCTCAGTTGATCTAAGCACGTCCATGAGGTTCGACATACTTCACAAATCCTTTCATTTGCAAATAGTGGGACAAAGACATGAAACTGATAAGCCGTGAACCCATGCGAATAGTCACGGGTTAATTTTCCGCTTTGCTGGAGGGAAGTTAGTTCGTCTGTAAAAAATAACGTATAGTACATTTTTCCCGGTTGAAATTCCAGCTGGCCAAAAAAAGTGAAGAAAATTTTACCACCATTTCACCACCAATTAAACTAGAAACATTCTTTTATGTATCAGACCAAGGTGTTTGTACTTAATATAACGCAAGGAAGTGCTATATGCGATTACTCCACGAAACAAATCATTCACTAAGATTTATGCCTGATCACGGGTGAGGGGCACTCAACGATAAAATTTTAGCAAAATACTTGAAAAATCATTTTCTGCTTTCTTAGATTGTTTCAGAGCCTTTGAAAGACACATTCATGTACGCTCTGTTTGGCGTTTTTAGCTGCAAATTTAGGCCGCAGAAAATTTTGGGGAACAGAATCCTATCCACCGAATTTCCGAGCTGCTCATGGCTCTCCGAAAATGCTAGTTGATTTTATTTTACACTCTGAACGACATATGTGTCCCTCCGAAAACAATAGGAATAAATAGGTCCTCTTAATTGTTACGGAAGTCCGAGCTGATTTCGCCAAAGAAATCTCTAGTTTACACTGGAATTAAATCCGAATATCTCAGGCGATTTAGGCCTCCCGAGCAGATATTCTCCTGAACGAAACGTTGGGTGCCCCTAAAGGGTGTGGACTTGGATAACAGGTTTTTTTTAAGACAAAAGGGGATAATGGACCTTAGCTTCCGATCCTCTTCGAGATATCGAAACTGCGTTTTGCCGCGTTTCTTTTCATTGCTTAACTTCTCCAAGAACAGTCATTACTCATTGAAGTCGATGTTGATTTTACCAAAATAAGACAATTAGTGTCCCTCTTAAAATTATCAAAGTTTTTTTATGTAGAAGTAGACAAATAAGTTGTTTTTGTTCTGTTTATGGGCTAATCAGTTTCGCTTTTCTTTAGTCTAAGGTATCACGCAGTGCAATAGACAAACATTATTATTTTTTTATTTTTCTAGCCTTCTTTCATCCTTTAAACCTGACATGCTGCTTCATTATTTGACGCCAAGTCATTTCATCATCGGCAGGCAAGGACGAAGAAATATTTTCCGGCAACTTTACAGAGCATTTTTAAACTAAAAATAATTGACCAGCCTCTAGTTATCATGGCTTCATGAATTAGATGAGTGCCTGCAGTGGCCGATGGCAGCCAGCTGTATGCACCTCAAGAAAAATTGCTCTCAATTCCTCTGGTTTTTAGGGGAATCGCAAAAAGATTTTCCGCTTTAGGTAGTGTTCCCTACAAGAAATGTGGACACATCACTGTTTTTCACGAGAACGGGTATCGGGTATCGACTTTTTTCCTACCAAGGTCGAGTGAATACAGGATGCCAGGATGATCCAGGAAAATTTCTTTGACAGATTTGTTTAATTCATAGGAATTTTCAACCATACATTTGGTTCGAACTATTCAGCTTCGCATTAAGGAGACAAGACTTGAGTTTCGTTTCAATTACACGCTATAACGACTAGGTTCGAAACAACTCATGCTTAAACGTTAAGAGCAAATTAAATTGTATGAGGCTCGAAGTGCACAACTACGCTAATAGGAAACTTATTCGCCGTTTTTGCATCGGGTGGTTAACCACGTGCAAAAATGAAAGTAATTTTGTGCAAATATCTACCGCAAATGAAGGTACGGCGATGAGTGAGCCGTGGCTTTATTGTATGTTAAAACTATTCCCTAATTTATTATGACAAAGACTAAAAGTTCATTATACTGACACCAGTAAAAACATGTCGTCGTTGGCAAAATTTAAAATGCATAAAAAATAAAAACAGGAAATCATTCTCATGTCATGACGTCTTTTCGAAAAGTACGGGAATCCCCTGATATCATGCATTGCTTCTCACATGCTTGCGTCAACGAAATTTTTCTATGATTTTCACAGAACGAGCTGCGATTCCTAGGAAGTTGTATCTCTGTAGATGTCTTCTATTACTTCGGACTGGCCGGTTTTGTCACAAAACCGCAATAAACGGGAAACGTTATAGTGTCTGAAGTGAAGTTATTGTTTCTTACATCTTCCCTGTCCATTTATAATATCTTGCGTTCTAACTTCCGCTATCACTCGGCCGGTGGCTATTGTCAATTTTGCTAGGGCTTTGTTTGTGCAAACGCCGTGTTATTCCTTTATATTCATGTTAGTAAAAGCTATAAATTTAAATTCTGAAAAGGAAATATTTTTATATTCCTATTGTTATAACTGCTTATGACTTGTTTTGCAGTGGAATATTTACATGTATGTAATATTGTAAAAATATAAAAGAGTGACTCACTCATGTTAAATGTATAAAATTCACTTTTTTAACCTATGACTGACGTTTGATTGCTAAACAGTGGTGTCACATCAGGTGTACTGCTGATGTCGGGTCAAATTTGATTCAGTTAACAGAACTTTCATCGCTAAACCGTTATCGAGAAATACTTAGCTTCTCACAAGAATAAGTGATTTTAGTTTATGTCGAAAATATACAGCAGATTTAAATATTCTAGGCACCTTATGAAAATTTTCTTACATATACGGTTGATTGAAAAACCACTGGTATTGGTAGTGACAGAACTAAATTTTAAGGCATTTAGATCTCACCTTTGTCCTTGAATCGGAAGACGCGATACGGCTCTCTCTCGTCCAAACTGTGGGGAACTCTGACCTCCTCAACGTCTGGCATTTTGTGCAAAGCACATCTAAACCTTGTTTTCCAAGTTGACGGATCGGCTGATTCACCTTCCCGGTACTTACCCGTATGTTCAGCCCATAGCTTGAACAACATGGCGTCTTTCTCGACGTTAAAATCGGGTTTACCGGCGTGCTTCCACGACACTCTGAATTCTTTCTTCTCTTTGTCCCGCCAGCATAATCCCGGTACCTTTCCGCTGTTTATTTTCTCCTCAAGCCATGGTCTTAACCTTTGCCGATCTGTGGCCATTTCGCTCGTTATATGTAGCTGCTAAACTTCCCGCACTTGAATCTACTGTTCCTAGAAAATTCAAGTAATGAGTTAACCTTGTCGGTTGAAGACCTAAAAGACTGTTCAGCGATAATAGCCGCAAGAAGAACTAGTCTTTCGCTTTCCAAGGGCCATGCGGTGTTTATTGTAAAATTTGAGTCCAACCCTTCGTAATGTACCCCATTTAACTCGACTTGTAGTGCGTTTTCAAAGGGTTTTTCCCGGCGAAAAGTCTGGCTCTCTTATTGGCTGAATGCAACCAGGCGTACGACTTCCGCTCTCACCATGTGCTGCTTGAAATATGCTAATAACAGCACGAAAAATATATGTCCCGAGTATATATACGAGTCTCACTCGACGGAAATCATCAACAAAACTGTAGTTGGCCTCTTTAAAAAAAGAGAAATAACATAAACCAGTGAAAGATAATATTAAAACGACCGCAAGAAGTATAAAATTATGAATCAATGGCATCGAATTTTGTATAGTTATTTCCTGTCACCCAACAACAAGTTTTCCTACAATATATAAACTTACTCGCTAGGTTCCAAAGTTTGCTAAATAGGTAGAAGAACCCTCAGTTTAAATATTTCCACTCACTGGAAATCTTTTAAACCACTTCTCAGCTGGAAAATACCAAGGCGCTAATATCATTGTCATAAAATTTGAGGATTAAAATAAGCCAAGTTGGCAAACAACTTTATTAAGGAAGTGCTAACAAGAGCAATTAGCAACTGACAACTAAACTAATCACTCTTGTACCGGTTCAAAACTGAATATACAAAAACGATATACCTAATGCCTAATAAAATCGAAGAGGTAAATTGAAAACAAAGAATAACAGTAAAAAAATTATGCTAAATCCGAAATCAAGTAATATTAAAGGATTGCGTGACAACTGATATCAAACTTGTATATAAAAAGCCTGCGAGCTCAATCACAACGATACAAGTTCTCTTGATCGATATCATTGCTCTACTTCCTTGTACTCACTTAAATTAGAAATATAAATGTAAAGGGTTATAAATAAGTTATTTCGCTCATGATCTCGCAATAGAAATGTAAGTGTTCTTTGAAGCGTAATTGATCAACGTGACACACTAAGCCCATAACTTGAGTCGTCGAGTAAATAAAGGAGATGGTAAAGTTAATTTATTTTACCAAATCCATTTCCGGAAATTCCGTCGCTTTTGACAACTACCTGAACAACAAATTCAACAGCCCTTGTTTTCCCCCTCTCCCCCCCACAAAAATAAATAAATGAATACACAACACCGAGAAAAGATTGAAATGACAATATGACTCCAAGGCTAACAGGAAAACGTTGCTTCGCAGTATTGCTTTGCATTGTTTCTTAAGTGCCTGATTATTCATTAGAGCTTTGAAAGAAATGTGAACCATACCAAATATAGACTTTTTCGCCAACCAGGATGGTGTCACTCAAGTTTGATACCGTACAATTCCCTCCCCTCCCCTCCTTATTATAAAAAAAAGAGAAGAGGCTCAAGCTCAGTAACCTTTTTGACAGTACAAGCCCAGTAAAAGACGACTATATTGAGGATTGAGGACAAACTTTGCCTATTCAGTACTCCCATGAGAATTGAGAACGAGAGGATATTAAAAAAGATCATTACAGAACGTGTAACGTGAACTTGTCAATTATAAATAAGGAAATCCGGCCACTGATTGGTGGAGGAATAGGCCAAAGTCCGGACCACCAAAGAAGAACAGAAGTCATTGATAATCGCTGAACGACAATGTTCAGCCCGGCTAAACCAAGAACAAGCCGTCTGGAAACCGCAGAAAGCAACGAGGAACCCAGAATTTAGGTGCTATGAGCTTGAGGGGTGACGTCACATTTTGATAACACACCCAGTACCACTAGGAACTACACTAGTGAGGAGAAAAAAATTTCAGCAACAGCACCACGCGGCTTCCGTGACTCACTCATTATGCTCGTTTTCAATGTAACCAGGGTCCTCAGGGGTGACCAGTGGCAAGCGGTGGAGCGATTGTAATGGGGGCTGCGAGGAGAGGAAGGCGCGAGGTAGCCAGCTAGTGTGCGCTCTCCTCGCAGCGGAGCCGCTCTGCTTCAGACTACTTATTTGATCATTTGACCGATCTGTGGTATAGCCGGCGTAGCAGGCGTTGTTGGGGGTGGGGGCAAAAAAGATGAAAAAAGGAAAGGACTATGGGGGTAGCGCCTGCTATAAAAGCCCCTTTATTTGCTTTCTCATGCTGCTTTTCATGTAATCTCTCCCTCTCTCCCCAGGCGCCTCTCCAACAACGCCTGCCATGCAGACTACGTAGTCAAAAACTGGAGCCGGGTGACTTCATCTCGTAGATAGTTTACTCGTGTTTGTGAAGCATTTTGCATTTACTACCACTGTTCTGCTTGATATCTACTTTGAAAAGACGATTGTCAGATACGCAACTTCTTTAATGACATCCATTCTCCCTTTCGTTGTACATTAAAACACAAAAATACAATCTTCAATTTCCTATTTTGTGCAATTCAACGAGGGAGAAATTTACAGAATCAACGATTTCTTTCTAACCGAGCATTCCTATAACTTCAATCGCAGTCTACTGCTCACAAATTCAAGTAACTGAAAATAACCTACAAGGGGCTAAATCTTAGGAATTCTCTTAATCCTGTTTTTAACGGAAACTCTATCTACTGTCAAATAACAAGGTGCAACAAGACGCGCAGCGCCGAGCTGGCGATAAGTTCATGTACAAAGAGACTGAGTGAAATAATTGCTTTATAACTTACTCGACCACAGGATAAAGTCCCAATATAGATACAAAGAAAGGAGCAGAGGAGAAGAAAAGTTCAGTTCCTCCCCTCCCCCCCTCGTTTTTCGAATTCGCGGGCTTTCCAAATAAGGTAATGTCAGTAAGCAGGACACTAACCAGATTGCTAAAACAACCATGTCCTGTGGTGAGTACATATTATGAAAACATACATGCTTGGGTCACGTGAGATAAACCCTTATTGCAGAAACTGAAAGAACATGGCTTCATTTAAAAGCAGAACTGCCAATGTTGAGGACATCGATCAGAATAAGATTGTGGCGATTCATGATCACTGAATAACGGAAAAAAGACGATTTTATTATAAATGTTCCTAGAAAGCAGGCTTTGTTATTCAGCAACGCTTTCAAGAACATAATTTTCAAACATTCAAAACTCCATATATTTAACGACTCACACGGATCAATTTGGCAGTCGTACCAGTGAGTTCAATTACGCCCATCCCAAATCAAGTATTCTTCAAGTGGAATTCCATAATTTTATAAGGTGTTTGGCACGTGACCTCAGCTATAATGAACAAATTATTCAGTCAAGTGTTGTTGATGCTAAAATCTCTGGTTTCAGATTACGTCCCTAACAGGAAAGGGCCTGCGGATGTTTCAACCTCGTTTCCAGAGTGGAGGTAGTATCCAACTTGTAAACAAAGTTGATACAGACGCATCTTTCGATAATTTTATCATGAAACCCCAAAACTGGATCATACGGCTTCCTTTACACACAAGCAATTCAAATATAACGAAACCAACGTTATTCACAAAGACCAATATAAAGTACAGTACAATAACCTTTTTCACCGTTGAAAACAGCGTTTGGGAAATCTGACTCGACTTCTAGTTTCTAACGAGTCCGGTTTTCGTACTATTCTAAACAACTCAGGGAAACCCAAGTACACAAAAACGGCTTAAAAACGAGTTTTTTCATTCAAATGAAGACTTACTTTTCAAACAGTCCTTTAAAACTTTTAATTTTGTCGATGAAATCTTAGTTTCACCAATCAAATAAAAACTGTTTCGCAGAACATTCTTGTGGCTTAGTTCATTGTGCTGTGTTCAACCGTCTGTAGATTAAATCCTAAAGCGTGACCATTCGAACGAAAGCTACTGAGCAGTACTTTCCTGTGGAACTGTTTATGATGCTGTACAAGGTGGTTCTAACGTTTGAGTCTGTGGATGAAATCCTAAAGTGTGACCATTCAAATGAAAGCCACTGAGCAGTACTTTCCTGTGGTGCTGTTGATTATGCTGTACAAGGTGGTTCTAACTTTTGAGTTTGTGGATGAAATGCTAACGTGTGACCATTCAAATAAAAGCTACTGAGCAGTACTTTCCTGTGGTACTGTTCATTACGCTGTACAAGTTGGATCTGACTTCTGAGTCTGTTGGTGAAGTCCAAAAGTGCGATGATTCAGATGAAAGCTAATGAATAGAACATTCCTGTGGTGAGGTTGTTATTGTTGTTGTTGTTTAATTTGCAAAATAAAATTTGAACTTTTTTTTATTTCGAGATTGGGCCATCTTAAGAATAACAGGGTTAACTTTCTACCTCCGTTTCTGTTGAGGTAATTTCTCCGTCCCGCGAAGATTCATTTTCTTTATTAACTGAATAGAATTTCCTCCTATTTCTTTGTCTACATAGCGCATCGGGTATCCCGTCATCGTCAGAAACATTATGCTCCTCGTTGTTAGCCAAAAGTTCTTCCAGATATTCTTCATCCTTAAAATCTGCATTTGGAAAATCTTTTTTGAGTCTTTCACGTTCCTGGATCAAAGAAAAATAGCTCAATTAGATTCACAACATAAAAAATCATCCCCAAAATGAACAACAGAAAGAAAAAAGTCTTTCCAGGACAAGGATTTGAAGCAATGGGAAAGCTTTCAGAAAGAGGGTCTACGTTTTCTAATAACCGACCAACTAAAGGCATGATGTTCAAGGAAGATTTTTTTCCATTTCAAATTTTACAACATGACAATCAGAGGAATTTAGAGCACCTACCGCACATGTAATGTGGCTCAGGCTCACCACAGTTCAGATTTTGTCAGACATGGCAAGGAAATCAAACATGATTTTTTTCACTGTACTGTTAATGATCAGTCACTGGGTGATGCTTATTTAACATGACTGTTAGCCATCGTTTCTACCCACTTTGGAAGTTGGCCGGGACAACTATCAACGAGTACAAACTTTGAACTTGTACTCTACTTGTCAAATGCATTTAGTTTGCTGACGTTCTGAGGTGTTGACTGATGCTTAAATTTCCCTTGTTTTTTCTAGATTTTCCAGTTTTGTACTTTGGTGCTATTCGAAACTAAATCACTAACATACACTATCAACTGTCCCTTTGTGGATCCCAGCTACGTGAAATACTGTACCTTCGGTGCCTGCAAGTTACAAAAGTCCTGGAGTTGTCTCTGGAATCCAGAATTTGGATTGGCTATTGACCGTGAGCATTTAATGGCTTTAACAGCATCTTTCCAGTTGAGCTGTGTCACAGCCATAATATATGCAGCCACAATAGTGGTAGAGCGAGAAATTCCAGCCATACTAAAATGAACGTAAAACAATTAGAGTTACTGATTTGCTGGTTGGAGAGTCTTCAGGACTGTTTGGCAAATTGCAAAGATTAGTCACAGCAGTAAACCCTACTTGCAAAATTTACCCTTGTTTGTAGGCTTCACAAGAAAAAAAGAACAATTTTATATTGTGCCACATAGTATCCCATGCTTCTTAGCCACTCTTTATCTTCTGGTGTGAAGAATTGCCTTGACCATTAAACAAATTCTCCTAGCTTTTGCCATAAGAGATATATGAAGTCCTGTCAGGAGAACATGTAACTTGATTTTGAGTCTGAACCCCCCCCCCCCCCCCCCTACTCGCAGCTTCTGCAACTGTCTCCTTTTCTACACTTCCATAATTACATAACAACAACAACAACAACAACAAGCTTTATTACCAAATAGAAAAAAGGAAAAAAAAGTTAAACTTTACAATATAATATATTAATACAAAAAGGGGTAATGTTTACTCAGGATAACTATAAAGCTAATCGAGCTGAGTAAAACTAAGTGATGTTTAAGTACAGGAGGTAGGTTGGCACTAAAGCTTGGTGAAAGCAATTAATTAGTCAATTAAAAAAAGATGAAAAGAAGAAATAAATATATATAATAAAAAATATATAATAAAAATAAACAAATTAATAAATAAATAAAATAAATAAACAAATACCTGTTTCTTATACTTCCTGTCAATACTACAGCTTCCTGTACCCTTGGGTACAAAGTGGTGCATAGGGCACAAACACATTTGGTAACTAATTAGTTTCCCAGCAGTAGATAGTAACCCACTGCCCATTCCCCAGCCTAGTCATTGAGTAGATGATCAACAGGCCCGTGTTTGTCTGATCACTCCCCTTAGCATGGTTAAATTTACCAGGGGAAATGATCCCCGGCCTACATAACCCCAGGGAGCATAGATGCTCAAGCTACTTTACCATGACAGGGACACAGCATTACAGGAGTAGACCTGCCATGTATACCCATTTCCCAGTTCCCTAGTTCCTACACTATTCCCCTCTCACCTCTACCCCCCCCCCCCACCCACTCCCCACCACCAACCATGCAGTAACACAAAGGAGGACTTTGTATGCTTATTAAGTATACTATCATTTTAGGAAGTCAATGAAGGACCCAAGGGCTTTAGGTGTTTTGCACAGTAAACAAAAAAAGAACGAGAGAGAGAGATAATTAAAATTGCTTACCAGTGAACTAAACAAGCTCCATTATTTATCCTGGAGACAAAACATCAGTTTCAGTATGTAACTTTTGAATGAGGGTTAATGTATTTGGTGCTTTTGTATGTAGGAAGTAGTGTGGACAAACCAAACTTCAAATCTACAATGTATGCATTCTCAATCAGTCAATCTTCACAAGAGTAGAAAACAATGGTTTCACCCTTTAAGCCCCGGCATCATTTTTCAAATTCTCCTTACTGGTCTCCATACATTTCATTGAGTACTATTAAATTGGGAGAACTTGTTATGTCACCAATACTATTCATCTTCAGTGATCAATTCCCCAATTCTCATGACCATTATGTGTCATAACACACTGATATGATGAGGAGAAATTTGATGCTGATCACTATTGGGGCTTAACGGGTTAATAAAGCTCCCAGAAACAAAAACAAAAAAACAACTTTTACACAAATTTAATATAATTAAAAAGCACATTTTCTGCTGTAGTTATAATAGACTCAAAATTCAGATCACAAAAGCAAACAGACAAAAACTGGACTGTAATGGGAAACTGAAAGTTTGCCTTAGATTCAACTTTGAACTTTTTCCCAGACCTAAAATTAATTTTCATATGTTTTCCATATCTGGACAACTAGTCTTCGAATTGCATTTAAAACTTTTCAAATATTTCCCAGATACAGTGTCCAGGATGCCATTCATCCAGTCAGCAACAAGCCATAAAGCTCTGGCATATCAATGGAAGGCCAGTTTAAAGGGGTAATTAACATCAGAAAATACATGTACATGTAACTGCAACAGCTTTTTCAGGTCAAACTATATTGAGTGGGGAGTGACAAGTACTTACCTGCAGTTGTGAATAAAATCAATGCTTTCTTGAAAGTACCCTGATCTGTAAAGGAGAAAAAACACAATTAATTTAACAGTCAAGTATTTGACAAACACAGAGTGGATATGAAGAGATAAATAACCAACAAGGTGCACTGTGTAGAGTTGGTTATTAATAAATTTTTATTTATTTCTTTATTTATTTTTTATTTATTTACATGTATTTTGCCACACCACAGACAACAATACAAAGATGATGAGTAAAGGAAAAAAAGAAAGAAGGAGGAATGATCATCATGGTAACAATGGCGAGGAGGCCTAAAGGAAACTATGAAGCCTCTGTTAATTAGGCCTCCTCAGTTATAATTTATGTTACAGTTGAAATTGAAATTACATCGACGAATGATCTCATACATCTGTATCCACCAAGCTGTAGTATTTAATTCTTTATTTAATTCTTTACTAAGCAATCAAAACAGGTGTTCTTTTGTGCACCACTTTTGCAACACTGTCACACTATGTAGGTATTTTGATTTCTTGATTAAGTTTTCTTGGTTCAATTTGTAAAAGGTGGGAACAACTTGCGTGATAAAAGACTGAAACAGACTTGATTGACACTTACATCTCTTGGTCTGGTGAATCGGCAGCATGAATACATTTATATTCTAGGTGCTGTGAAAAAGAAATTAACCATAGAAAAATTATACATTATTTCATCATTTAACATCACTTGGCACAGCAATCAATAGTTGAAGACAAGAACAGAGTACCTTTTCAGTGACTTCTTACCTTTTGCACCAAAAAACAACAAACATTACCAACTCTGAGAAACAAAAATGTGTAGTTTTTGGCTTGAAAAGTCACAAGGCAGCATGTTTTCGCCTAGAGCCCCTCAATGTACACTTTACAGGGTTATATTTTAATTACAACATACCTAGCGAATCCGCACAACCAAATTTATCTATGTAGGCGTGTATCATAAAACCGTTGACTGCGGGATGATGGCATGAGAACTTAACCTGTTTTTTTCTTCTGTCTGTAGTGGCCAAAAGTGTTTTCTTCGCAAGCAACTTGGCAAGTAAATGACCACGAAATATCACACATATTGATCCTAAATAACGTGGACAGATCTCCATCTCTACAAAATTTATTATTGTGCCAAGTTTGAAAGAAAAAAGGTAAGTCAAAACTTGCTGCAAGCAATGCATTCCAAGGTTGCAGCAAGTACAGACATTTGTAAATGTATAGCTTGATGGCAATTCTTGCTTCAGCCTAAATAGCACAAAAGCCATTAATTTATTCTGTCTATAAGTTTATAACAGTGCATTCAATTTTTTATAAAATTCTGAGAAGATAAACAAATATGCTGATTCCTCTCAGCAAATTACATGTAATTTTAGCAAAATGATTATATGATCATATTATGACATACATCTAATACTGGTTGGGCATTATCATGAATTGCCAGAATGTGGGTTATGTTATTCTGTGTTAACTGCTCCATGTCCTTGGCATCTGAAAAATAACAAAATATTTTTCTGTCTCACTATGAATTGAAAACCTTTCGGTATGCAATTTGCCAATTAACTGTGTTCTAATTAAAAAGCAAAAAAAAATTTGAAGGTTTGAAATGATCTAGCCTGCAAATACAACCACCTCCAAGCCATTATAGGACTTTAAAAATATTGTGACAAACACTTTTTTCCAGTCCCCTAGGTACTGACACTATAGTTTTAACAAGATTATGTGACTCAATGTAGGTAACATGGGGGAGAGGTTTCTTGGTCATGTTATGTACTAGCGTGTCCATGTAAGATTTGTAAACCTCTTTACTGTAACTTTGTCTTGTTAGATTATGTTTACAATGCTTATAAATATGTGTTTCATTCATGTAGGAAAAAAACATGCTACAAGGCAAATTCTCACATTTTTCTGTTTTCTTGAGTGATAGAAAATCTTTCTAGGGTGCCTGTTCATTTTTTTTTTGGGGGGGGGGAGGGACAGGGATGTATTTATTGTCGGGTCTGGATGGACAAGCCTCTGGGTAAATGTTTATCACATGCAGATGAGATTCCTTGGGGAATTATACAAGCTGTTTGAGTTAGGAGGTACAACAAACAGCCTTACATGTCTGAAAGATACATTTCTTAGCATCACACTAAATGTTTAAACAGAAACAGCACTTGTTACAACAGCAGGGTTTATTTCTCCACATTTTTTTAAAAGATATGATACATACCTCGGAAATTACCAAGGTAAAGACCAGGAAGAACCTGTCAGAAACCATACAGTGAAATAGTAAGGCTTAAAGAAAAGCTTCTTACAAGACTTAACACATAGCAAAGTGACATTTGTCATTAAAATCATTCCTAAATTTAAAGCTTTGGAAAAACTTGTAATAAGAGTAACCTTTAGTTAAATTAGAAAAATTGCAATTTCACGTTGGAGAATAAGCACTAAAAGAGTAGATGTATAAAGAAACTGTCTACGATTGCAACTTGAATTCAAAACAGCTGACATCACAATTTTTTTCCCAAATATTATTTTGACTAATGTGAAGTCATCATAATTCTATAAAGGCGTTACTTTTGCACCGTACTGCAAAGATTTCCAGATAAATGAATGAATGATTATCCCCTTATTACTTGGCTAACGGTTATCATAACCTTCATAAAACTGGGCTCGAGGTAACTTGAATTTTTTGTATGAGCTTCAGCTTGAAAACCCTCCGGTAGCGAAGCCTTTTATCAGCTTTTATCAACAAGCATTCCCAACATTTTCAAGAGCCGGTACGAAATGCAAGCAAGAAGATCTGATTCAAACCGATTTACTTTTATCACTAAAGACACAATAATAAGCAAGATTTCAATTAAATCTAAAGGGAAATCTCTAAATTGAACGATTTCGCAAGTGACAGAGAAAAAATACTTTGGAAAGCAAATCTTGCAATTTTCGCCGGAACGTTACGCAAGATTTTCTGTCACTTCAATTAAAGGGTCTGTCGGCACTAGCCAAAGAACTACTGCATAATAGCAACACAGTTAATAAAACCTACCTTGTTCATTCCATTGCCCATGATTTTGACGCCAGTTGGAGGTCAAAACATCAAAATAATCCGCTTGCTCGAGATCAAACTTTACTTTCTTCCGCCATAAGTTCTCTCAGCACCAGTCCTGCGCTACCTGTGGTGCATTCCCACAACCCTTTGCCCGTTTTTTCGCGCTATGAAAGAAGTTTTTAGCTACAGTATTTCAGCATTGACGTGAATATGTCTTCCAGATGTCTCTAGAAACACAGCTTTCTGGCGATAAAAAATTGGTCTGAACCCCTATGTGAAATCAAGAATACTAGATAAAATGAAGTTTGAGCTCAAAAGAG
This sequence comes from Siderastrea radians, assembly GCA_964017195.1. Classification (NCBI taxonomy): domain Eukaryota; kingdom Metazoa; phylum Cnidaria; class Anthozoa; order Scleractinia; family Rhizangiidae; genus Siderastrea; species Siderastrea radians. The sequence goes on along the minus strand of OZ024890.1, from coordinate 7,182,715 downwards.
GAGAAGTAAAGCTTTTTTAGCAAAAAACGTTTCCGCCTGTTGTAGCTTAACGATATCACGGTTTAAGAACGATTTGAAAGAGTCGTACAGAGGTCACTGGTTACAAACAAACAAAGCTCTCAAGTTGCATACATACATTTAAAAATTCCTTATAACAGGTCACCGGAAACCACGAACTACTTAAGAAAAGGGGAGGGGGGAGGGGGGTGAGAGGCTATGCACCGCCTGTAAATTCTTCAGAATTTCTTGTTAATTATCTTTCAACTTCTGTTGCTGATATTTATACTATAGAAGGCCACTCTTTACATACCTTATAACATAGAGAGCAAAATTACTGATTGCTTATTAGTTGAGACAGAGGGCATTTTTTCTTAATATTCTTTCCAAAAGGGCAAAATTACTGACTCCTGATTGGTCAAGCGCCTGAAATACTCACATTTGATTGGCTGAGCGCGAGAGCGAGCCATTTGCACTTTGTAAGCGTCTTGAAACGAAAAGCAGTTTTTGAATTGGATTTCAAGTTGTTCAACACAAAAATATCGTTTCAGAGTTTAAATTTAACCTAGTTGGTTGGAAAAAATGGTATGGAAATCGGGTGATAGCTTAAAGAGAAATTCCAGAAGGTGAACCTGAATGTTTTACGGCAAACAGTAAATGGTTATTTGTTTTAAACAAAGTTTATAAACTGGAAAGACCACAGCGACAAGGCGTTGAGCATTGCCGGATCTTAAGTAGACCTGGATCAGTAAAACATTTGAAGTAAAAAAAATATACGGAACGACTGATCCTTACGGCAGTTAAAGAAACGAAGACACAGAAGACGAAATACGTAAAGCAAAAAAATGTATGAAATGTTTGTTTCATACATTTTTTTGCTTTACGTATTTCGTCTTCTGTCTTCGTTTCTTTAACTGCCGTAGGGATCAGTCGTTCCGTATATCTTTTTACTTGTTTTAAAACTACCGAAAACCTTGGTTAATTCAGCGAGCGAGAGGACGCTTCGCAACTCAGGTAAATAAATTTACTTAGTTTGAGAGCGAGTTTGTCAATGAACTAGAATTGTAATTATCTCAAAAGATGAACATATGCAAAAAGATAAGTTTTTTTAGTTCTGGATGCTGAGCAGCAGTTTAATAAACTGCTCGCCATACAGTGTGGAGAACTGATTTTTGTGAGGGCCGTCTACGGATTGGGTTTCGACGTGCATGATAAGTTTTCAGAAATTTTGCCCTCTGTGTTATAAACAAGTAATCGCATTGAGTCCTCGTAGAATTAAGGATACATTTTCACTTGTATTTTCAAAGTTTTCACAAATTGCCCTCGTCGCGTAATTTTGTGAAAACTTTGAAAATACGCGTGAAAATGTATCCTTACTTCTACTCGGCCTCATGCGGTTACATATACTAATCTTTTTGGCACCCATGTTGGTTGCCAGCATCGCTGTATGCATCTAAGGGCCTGTTTACAAGGAGGGAGGGTTACCCTAGTAAGCGAGTTAACCCTAGCGGGTTTAGAAGCAAAATTTCACAGGTAGGGTAACCCTACCACCCACACGGTTGCCAAGGGACTAGAAGCAAGTAGAAAGTATAACCCGGGTAGGCAGGTTAACCCTGCCTGGAGTGTTAACAAGGGAAAAAGTTAACCCGCCTGCCAGGGTAACCCTAGTACGCAGATAGGGTAACCCACTCACCTGGGTAGCCCTAGCTGCCTTGTAAACAAGGCGAAGAAAAAAAGAAGAAATGTGTGAGTGCTAGGGTGACCCGCTTGCTAGGGTAACCCTCCCTCCTTGTAAACAGGCCCTAATAAACGTTGCGGTAGAGTTAGGGCCTGTTTACAAGCGGGCTACATTAAGTTGTCACGGGTGGTAGGGTTACCCTACCTGTCAAATTTTGCTTGTAAACCCGGGCTATCTTTGACCCTCCTGTTAGGGTTAACCCGCTTGCTAGGGTAAACCCTCCCTCCTTGTAAACAGGCCCTTACTCGGTGTGTTTGCGAGCATTTGTGTCCATTTGCAGTGATTTGTTGTGATCGATGATTCGCTTTTTTTGCTTACACACTTTGCAGGTTTTGTGAACTACTGGGTAGAGATACCCGGTGTGTTTGCGAGCACTTGCAGTGATTTGTTGCATTACTGCACTGGAAAATATGGAGATGGGTTTATCCAGTTCAATCTGACGGAAAGTCATCATATAAACGTTGACCATCATATTAAACGGGTAATTTATATTGCTGCAATATTTCGGGTTATGACCGTCATAACCTTGAAAGAAAAGCTATTAAAAGACAAATTTAAGCAGAAACTTATGCCACGAATGCTCTTTTACTGGTGAGTTCGGCGGCTTCCCATCATAAGATAAGAAAAATTTGACAGTAATCTAATTAAAAGGTGTAAGTAATTACTTCAATGATTACTTTGTCTAAAATAAAAGATTAGAAGTATCTGTTAGAAATTGCAGCCTTTATTTTTTAATTGGTGGAAATAATAAGCGAAATAATCTCCTGGCTGGTAAAAACTGCGTCATAAGAAAATGCTGGGAAAATGATATGATTTCTAAACTTCAGCTTCACAGGCTGGCAAAAATGATCGGCGAAATGGATCCATTGCTAGCTCGCTCTGAAGACCAGCTGTTTTTTCCCACGGTCGTTAAACATTAACCATAAATGTCTTCGCAAATGCCCAGGAATCGTTTGGGCCAAAAACCTTTCAAATTTGAAAAGTTTGTCATTACCTTATTAGTTCTACTAGTTACAATTATCACAATTAAAGCTTAAAGGTGGACGTTGGGCTAAGTATCGTATTCTGTCAAACATTCTCCAGAACAATGTTGTGCGGCGCAACAAAATTTTTTGGCTCTGTCTCTAACTAAGTAGGGAGAATAAATTAATAGCGCGCAGGCTAACGTTAGAGAGGTTTTCAAATGAGTGTCGTAATTCCAAAACCAAAGTAATTACTCTAACCATTCACAACAGGGACAAACTGAAACACAAAATGGAAGCAAATACAAGTAATTATATGTGTTAAATGTAAAAATGCTAGACTGTTGAATTGTCCTGTAACTTGTTGCTTTTAATCAGTTTTTGTTTCCTTATGTACCTTGTTAATTAATTAATTTGGGCCCACAGTAATTGGTTCTTACTGTTGTGGTGTCCCTGCCTGGTTTTGTAATTGTCTTCAATGTTTTTTATATACGTAACTCCCAGGCGAAGCAAAACAAATAAATAAATAAATAAATAAATTAGCGTTAAGTCCTGGGAAAACGCGTACGAGCAAGTCACAATTGGTTTTGGTTTTTCGTCTGATCGGTTGCCAAGAAATTGCCACCAGGTTTTTTACCAATCAGAAAGCGAAGTTAAGCAAAAACCAAAACTAACACAACGTTAAATCCGACACTCAATTGAAAACTTCTGTAGCAGTTAGCGTGTGACACTCCCAGAAAAACTTGCACGCGCGCGCTGAAGCATCATTTAATTTCCAGTCTGTGACGCATATTTGCAAGAACACGTTGCAGCGTTGAAGCTAAACATGGAACTTCAAGCTGCTCTATGGCGAAAGAAAAACTTTTGCTCTTCTTAACTTTTCTCTGTTGGCCTCTGAACTTCTCTAGCGCAAACTATATCAAGATTGGAGGAGTCTTCTGCGATGAAGTAAACTCCAAAGAGCTGTTAGCTTTCAATCTCGGCATTTAGTCAGGTCTGTTAGCGTTGCCATCGTGCAAATTCGGACGATGGCGCCAAATTTTGCTTGGTGAGTCTTCTGGGTGTCACAAATGATTTCAGAAGTGTAGCCACGTGACCGGAGTTCAGGGAGGGGGGCAGTACGGACGTCATTTTGAAATTTCTAATTTGCAATGATACGGTTAGCGGTATACTCCTAAAAACATTGTTAAATCGGCGATATCAGGGACGGACCATTAGAAAAGTGATGGGGGGGGGGGGAACCAAAAAAAAATTCATGCAAGGGAAAATGTCCGAAAAAAAAAATTCATGCAAGGGAAAATGTCCGAAAAAAATATTTCATGCACAAGATGGGCCTCATTTTGATATGAAACCATAATTCGTTCAGCCAAAGTGCTCAAGTAGTGTCTCCAGTGTTTAAAAAATTGGACATTTTCTGGGGCTCTGCCAGGATGCTATAAAATATTGTTTTCATAATTAATATTTCTTTTGTCGGGAGGGGGATACCTTCGCCTGGAACAAATGTTTTGTTGTTTTTATAGTCATAGTCATACAGTTGAACCCAGTTATTTTGAACCGTCAGGGTAAACAAAAAAAGTTTGAAATAGCGGGAGTTCAAAATAACCGATAGTAAATGAGTGAAGGGCAAATCCAAGCCGAAGGGAAATTGGTTTAAGTTTGAAATAACGGGAAATTCAAAATAATTGAGTTCGAATAAGCGTAGTCTATTAAAAGGTAAATTATTAACACACGACAAGCTCAGGAGCTGAAGCTTGTTACAACGCTCTCGTGGAATAAAAAGGTCATTAATCACTTGTCAGGTAAAAATAAAAAGCAACAAACAATCACACCCAAATTCCTGACTTTCTTTTATTTTCTTGGTGTTAAACATTGACAACAATTTTTAAATTAAATGTTTGCAACGATATCAAAACTTGAACAGCAACGTTTTTTAATATGATAATAATACAATTACAATCGGATGCAATATTTAATCTTTTTGCATGAAACTGTTTATATTTTTAATAGGCTTTTATAAAACGAAATTTGGAATTTTTTGTTAATTATTCTCGTCTGCCACTCAGTGAAAGGGTTAAATGCGAACAGCAACTGTCAACAATTTTTAAATCAATATGTACTCAATGATATAAAACTTGAAATAAATACCGGGATGTATTCAACGATATAAAATTTAAAATAAATACATGGTATGTATACAATGATAAAGTACAAATCTACCAGCGTTCTATCACTAATGCTGTTCTTTGATTGGCTACGCTACTCACCATCTCTTCTGTTGTAGATAGTGAGTAGAGTGTTTTCCGCGCGCGGTGTGACCCATTTATATCATTTTTCAATAAAAACATGTAGTGTCTGCTGTTAAGTTTTGAACGTCTAGTAGATTTATACTAAAACAATTAGATTATTCGCTCTCGATTTCTATGCGTGATAGTTGATTCGGCCCACGCGATAGAAATCTCGAGCTCATAATGTAATTGTTAAATATCAGGAAGGCAATTCTACGCGGCCCAGCACGACTTTTGCCTTTCCCATAAAAGAATGAATTGAGGTCACGCCCTGTGAAAGCGTGAAAAATGGGAAGCCCTTTGGATTACTGCTCTCCGATATGGTCACATATAGCACTGATACTATAATGTCCATAACTCTTCCCCATGCCGAACGCAACCCAGACAAGTAGGGAGGACTGAAGGGACTTCAGTTCATGGAAGTGTCCAACCAGAAACACATTGACGCCTGTGTCTACTGTGCGGACCAAGACATTCTATGCTCCTTTGCTGATGGCATCTTTGATATGCGCCAGCTAGGATCCTTGTGTCCGCCTATTAGTGGTTGCCTTTATCCATAGCGTTCAAAGGACTGCTTGGAAGCACATTGTCCTATTGAGTGATATAGATACACTTGCCTTCGGGACACCTGATGCCATTTATCTTCTCTGATAGGAAATGGAACAGTTCTAATTTGTTTGACGGGTCTTTAATGAAGTTCTGCCAGTCGCGCAGCAGCTTATTGTTATCGGCAACTTCCTTCCTCTTTTCCTTCCCTATTTTTCCTCGGATGGCTTCCTTCACACTGTCTGCTCGATAACTGTCCCATACAACACCCACTCTGTCACAGCTCTGCAGCTGGCTTACGAAAAACGGAACAAACACTTTCTCACTATATTCTGGAAATGTGGCAGATATGCCTAACGGCAAGGCGTGACCTAAGGCTGCTCCATCGAAGACTTAAACATCATGTGTAGTTGGAGGATCTAATGATGGTCCTGGGGTTTAAGGCAGACTAGAAAGCCTGACTTCTTGCAGAAGTGCATTTTCCCACACTCGGACAGTGAAGATGGGAAAGGAAGGTTCTCATACTTGAAAAATTCATCTTGGTCTCCATCGCGATGCTGGTTGGCTATATACAGTCGACTGAATAATGTTTAGTCACTTTTGAGCACTAAGAGCTTCTTGGCCGCCTTGGACGTACTCCTCGATCCCTGACGCTGAAACAGAGGAAAACCATTCTTCTTGATTGGGCTATGATTCGATACAGTCCGCTCTTTGACCATGCTCAGTCCGCTCTTTGATGCACAAACTTCTCATACTGTGCTCTTCCTCGCTCTTCGATGGTACGAACCATTGCTACAACGGAATTGTCTGCACAGTCGCGCGTGTCCATTACAACAAGCTCTGGACAGTCCTCGAAGAAAGGATTACCCATAGCAGTGATTGTATCTACAAGGCTGCAAATGTGCTTCTGGAATGCCTTTTGGTGAGAAAGTCCTTCCTCGTGATGTCCTTCCTACTGGAGAAGTCGAACCATCCCGGGCCTTATATCTCTACCACCATTCATCTTCGTAATGCCGTGGGGTTCTCTGTAAGACCAATACAGTGCGTAGCGCCTCCTGCCTTCACCAGCGCGTTGTGCTGCTCATGAGCTTGGTCTATTGGAATTGCGGAAAATCTCCTCTTTTTCTTGTGAACAACACAGTGCTTCGAGAACTCTTTCAGAAATTTCCTACATACATTCATCTAAGGATGGATAAGTTTAATCCGGGTACGTTTTAAACTATTTGCAATTTAAAGTCCCCTCTCAAACGGGCACGTGGACACTACCGCTGAAAAATTAATATGCAAATTAGGTTTATCTAAAAGGCCCTCTCAGCGCCTGTCTCGGACCTCGATTTTGTGGCTGCCCTTCTAAAATTATAAAGCAAACCACAATTACACTTTGTGCAAGTTTTCATGCCATCGTCCGGAAGTTGCCAAACACTGTTCTTGTTCCGGTTGTAAACAATACAGACTCAAATAAGTGTAAAGAAGATCCTCGCAGTTACACTTCTTCTTTACACTTATTTCTTCATTCCGCAGTTCAAATATATGAGTTTCATATATTCATAATTTCAATACAGACTCAGGGCGAACGCATTCTCCAACATCGATGCAGTCTACGAGCAGATTCATGGCGGAGTTGTGGCAATTGTTGGACCGACGACCTCATCTTCCGTAAAGGCAACTCATCCTCTTTGTTCCGGATTTCACATCCCTCAGATCGCACCTTATGCCACAGACCCCTCGTTTGACTTTTCTCCGGAATCCTACCGCTGTTTGGTACGTATGAGTCCCAGTGATGCCATTGAAAATCGTGCTCCTACGGATTTTGTTTCATATTTTAACTGGACTCGAATAGCAGTGTTAACTTCCAGAAGTGATTATGGACTTAACGGTTTGGTCGTGTTCAAAGATATTGCTTCCCATAAGGGATGGACCTTGGTAGCTGTGGAAAGGTTTCAAGAGCATAAAAATTTTTCTATGGTAAACGCCACTACACAGCTTCTCCACATAAGAAGTCGTGGTGCCAGAATAGTAGTTTTAAACTGTATAGCTGGTCACATACGAGTAATTCTACGACAAGCTAGCGATCTTGGTGTGATTGATGGGTGGGTTTGGCTAGTAACCAATGGCGCGTTGGCTTTTGACGGTCTTTACACAACTGGGGAACCTATTCCAGGTTATCTTCAACGCATTGTTGGTATCAGACATTCTTTCGCCGAAGGCATGGAACATGCGAGGTTTGAAAGCATGTGGAACAGCAACGGATATGAAGCAGCGCCTCTTGATAGAGACGCGACAGTTGGCCACACTTTTGATTCAGTCTTGGTAATGGCGCACGCTGTTCACAACATGATACTAAATGGGTACAATGTGACGAGAACCGACGGTTTGCGGCTTAGTGCTCATGAAAGCAGCTCGAAAGCGTTCAGCCAAATTGGAGAACCATTGTTAGAGTACATCTCAAAAGTCAATACTTCTGGGGCGATGGATAGTTTGGTCTTCGATGCAAATCGATCTCCGATCAGCTCAAAGTTTGACATTGTAAATCTGCGTTCGTATGGGTTCGATAAAGTAGGTACATGGGACTCAGTTAATGCCCTTATTATGGAAGAGAATAAGGAAATAATATGGTCTTCTAGGAAAACTATAGTTCCCGTTCATACAGCATTATCGATGGAAAATCAAACTTTAACTGTTGTAACCTGCGATCAGGCTCTATTTTCGTTTCGCTCGGTGAAACATTCAGGCGGGACGGGCGACACGCAAAATAGGGCCTGATACAATTCTTCTACGGAACGTCTACCGCCCACTTTTTTGATTGATTGACATTCAACAAAACAGCCAATCAAAATTTCTTCTGCTTGCACGATCCTCGGTATGCAAATTCCCTATAACGGCAATTCGCAGAAAGTCACGCAAATGTCGGCAAAATAAGAAAATCATAGGCTACGATATATCTTTTAGGCACAAGCACTCAAATTTACACGATTGCTAACTTGAAGGTTCCGGTATTGTACATGGTTGCTCTGTCTGAGCTGAAACTGAAAGAAAATTCAAAACACGACGAGGTTGTCATGTACCAAAATATGCTGCATGCTTGAATCCTTTCCCATTTCAGACATTTCAGGTGGTATCCGGAAATATTCTTTACGCATTTGTCACCGATTTTCTTCGTATAAAACCTTGGGCAAATAAGAAAAGTACCTTCAGTTTCATTCTTTAGAATAAAGATATAAATTAATTAAACCGTTTATAAACAAAGGAGTATTTTGTAATTTAATTTAGTTCCAGAAGTGATAAATATTTGAGATTAGCAGCGAACTTTTATCTCTAAACAGCAGCGAATTTTAAAACGAAGAACATTTATTATAAAACTAGTCAGATCCTTTGATGTCAATGTCAGAGATCAATAAAACAACATTTAAAAACAATGAATGAATATAAACTGAAAATCGTTGCGACTTGATTGCGGTTCTCGCCAAACATCAGTTTACCGTTAAGTTTACCGAATTATCGGTTGACTTGTTGATCATTCTTGGCGAAAGATACTTGTTCGTCTGCTGTTCGTTTTGTTTTGTAAAACGCGGAAACAGCCACTACTCTGTTCATGTTATCAATACTAGCTGAAAGCCGTCAAATGAAAATTCCGAGACACGATGCGATAAAACGGAATACATACTTCACTGTTGCTGTACTTCTCTGCTCCAGGTGAGAGACAGCTTGCGTCAAACCGAACGCCATTCTCAGGAGGGAAAGAAATGGTGACAATTCTCCTAGAACGAAGAGAATTTATTAGAGCAAAACATTTTACTTCGGCAGACTTACTCCTTGGTTGTTCCTTAGCGATCGTGGTCGGATCGAAATTGTGAGCGAGTCTCGTAGACAATTTACTTCCGTTGACAGCTCTATTGTTAAAGGGCCAATCAGATTGCGAGATTCCCGCGGCCAAAATTTGGCCGCCGACACGAACTCCTGTGAGAGATTGTATCAGGCCCTATTTTAGCGAGCGACCAACGGAGGAGAAAATGAGAGCGATGCTAAAATTAGGCCTGATCGCAGGTTAAACTGTTGTTACTATCGAAGAAACACCCTTTGCCACTGGACGGTCATCATCTGCGGATCCAGAGAAATATATATTGATGGGTTACTGCATTGACTTTTTGGATAAGTTAAAAGAAAAATTGAAATTTTCCGATGAAATTTATCTGGTACCGGATGGAAACTATGGCTCGTAGGATTCAATTTCCAAGGAATGGAATGGCATGGTTAAAGAGATCCTTGGAGGAAGAGCACAAATGGCAGTTGCCATTGCCGATAAAGTAAAGGAAGGCAGCTTTGCATTCATATGGGATTCTATCGTTGTGGAACTTACAATGCACACAATTGAATGCGGAACTCTGACAACCATCGGAAAATTGTTTGGCAAAATAGGCTACGGTATCGGCTTGCCAAAAGACTTCCCGTACACCCAAAAGCTGAGTCAAGCGATCCTAGAATTGCGGCATAGCGGCTTCTTTGACAATTTGGAGAGAAAGTGGCTACATTCTCATGGAGAATGCAAACAACAGCACGTTGGTCTCGACGCAGGTACACAGATGGGCTCAGCAGACTTTGAAAAGACGATTATCAGATAAGCAACTTTTTTAATGACACATCCATTCTCTCTTTCTTTGTACATTAAAACATACAAAAATACAATCTTCTATTTCGTTCTTTTGTGCAATTCGACGAGGAAGTCATTTACAGAATCAACGATTTACATACATAGACATACATATACATATTTATTGATTATATTGATTGATTTCTTTGTAACAGAACATTCCTGTAACTTCAATCGCAATCTACTGCTCACAGTTTCAAGTAACTAAAAATAATCTTCAAGGGGCTAACCCCTAGGTATTCTCTTAATCCTGTTTGAAAACGGAAACTCTATATACCGTCAAATAACAAGGTACAACAAGACGCGCAGCGCCGAGTTGGCGATAAGTTCATGTACAAAGAGACTGAGTGAAATAATTGCTATTAAAATTTACTCGACCACAGGATAAAGTCCCAATTATACGGGACAAAGAAAGGAGCAGAGGAGAAGAAAAGTTCAGTTCCTCCCCTCCCCCCCTCGTTTTTCGAATTCGCGGGCTTTCCAAATAAGGTAATGTCAGTAAGCAGGACACTAACCAGATTGCTAAAACAACCATGTCCTGTGGTGAGTACATATTATGAAAACATATATGCTTGGGTCACGTGAGATAAACCCTTATTGCAGAAACTGAAAGAACATGATGTCATTTAAAAGCAGAACTGCCAATGTCGAGGACATCGATCAGAATAAGATTGTGGCGATTCATGATCACTGAATAACGAAAAAAAGAGGATTTTATAAGAACTGTTCCTGGAAAGCAGGCTTTGTTATTCAGCAACGTTTTTAAGAAAACAATTTTCTTAATTAAAAAAAGGCCTATTACGCTCATGCCATATCAAGTATTCTTCAAGTGGAATTCCACAATTTTGTAAGGTGCTTGGCACGTGACCTCAGGTAAAATGAATATTTCACTCAAGTATTGTTCATGTTGGAAATCTCTGGTCTCAGATTACGTCCCTTACAGGTAAGGGCCTGCGGATGTTTCAACCTCATTTCCAGAGTGGAGATAGGATCCAACTTGTAAACAAAGTTGATACATGCGCATCTTTTAATACTTTTATCACGAAACCCCAAAATTGAATCATACGACTTTCCTTTGCAAACAAGCAATACCTAAAAATTTACTTCCAGAAAAATCAAATATAACGAAACCAACGTTGTTTACAAAAACCAATATGAAGTATGGTACATCAATCTTCTCATTTTCAGTTCTTCAATATTCACCCTTGAAATCTACGTTTGGGTATCTGCCTCGACTTCTTAACTCGACTTCTAGTTTTTTACGAGTCGGTTTTCGCACTATTCCAAACAACTCAGAAAAACGCAAGTACACAAAAACGGCTTAAAAACGAGTTTTTCATTCAAATGAAGACTTGCTTTTAAAACAGTCTTTTAAAACTTTCAATTAATGAAATCTCAATTTCACCAAGGCTGCAAATAATTTTTCTTTCTTGAAAGGACGCATGTCCGACCAAGTCTCCATTTTAGTCGGACAAAACAGATATGTGGTCGGACGTTTTTTCTAATTATTATTATTAAGTGGAAGTCTTTTTTGCAATGATTATTTCTTATCATTATTTACTTATTATTTGGTGAAAAAAAATTTGTCCGGACATGATGTCCGACCGAAGTTAAGATTTCCTCGGACAGGGGCCGATTTTAGTCGGACATTGTCCGATGACCGACAGTTATTTGCAGCTGTCTTATTAATCAAATAAAAACTGTTTCGCAGACCATTCCTGTGGCATGGTTTATGCTGCAAATGGTGGCTCTAACTTCAGTGTTGAGCTGTCTGTAGATGGAATCCTAAAGAGTGACCATTCAAATGAACTCTATCGAGCAGTACACGGTGGCTCTAACTTTTTTTCTGAATGAAATCCAACCAAAGTGCAACCATTCAAACGAAAAGTACAGAGCAGTACTTTCCTGTGTGGTGTTTATCATGCCGTACAAGTAGATGCTGACTATAAAGTCTGTGGATGAAATGCTTACGTGTGACCATTCAAATGAAAGCTACTGAGCAGTACTTTCCTGTGGTACTGTTCATTATGCCACAAAAATTGGTTGTAATTTCTGAGACTGAGGATGAAATCCTAAAGTGTGGCCGTTCAAATGAAAGCTACTGAGCAGTAACTTCTATGGTGAGGTTGGTTTTTTTCTGTTTTTTAATTTGCACATTAAAACAAATTTGAACTTTTTTTTTTTTGGAGCTTGAGCTATCTTAGGAATTATAGGGTTAACTTTCTACCTCCATTTCTATCGAGGTCATTTCTCCGTCCTGCGACGATTCAGTTTCTTTATTAACTGAATAGAATTTCCTCCTATTTCTTTGCCTACATAGCGCATCTGGTATCGCGTCATCGTCAGAAACATGCTCCTCGTTCTTAACCAAAAGTTTTTTCAGATATTCTTCATCCTTGAAATCTGCATTTGGAAAATCTTTTTTGAGCCTTTCACGTTCCTGGATCAAAGAAAAATAGCTGCATTAAATCCACAACTTAAAAAGTCATCCCCAAAATGAACAACAACAACAAAAAATCTTTCCTGAAGAAGGATTTTAGAAAGAAGGTCCAAGGTTTCTAATAACCGACCAACTAAAAACTTAGTTAAACCGTTTCCGTCTTACGACCTTCATCAGTTACACAAACAGATTGTAAATAGAGCTTCAATACGATTTTACAACAATAAGAAGTTATGTAACGCATTCATACAAATTTTTTTTGCTGTACTGTTAATGATCAGTCACTGGGTGATGCTAATTTAATACTACCAGCCAGTCTACCAACCAGTAGAAACATCTACCAACCGGTAGAAACTTTGAACTTGTACTCTCCTTGTCAAATGCATTTAGTTTCCAGACGTTCTAAGGAGTTGATTGATACTTAAATTTTCCTACGATTTTTCCAGATTTTCCAGTTTTGTACTTTGGTGCTATTAGAAACTAAACGACTAACTAACATATACTATCCACTATCCCTTTGTGGATCCCAGCTACTCAGATTTTAAGTGCTACACGAAGTATGGTACCTTTTGCGCCTGCGAGTTACAAAAGTCCTGGAGTTGTCTCTGGAATCCATAATTTGGCTTGGCTATTGACCGTGAGCATTTAATGGCTTTAATAGCATCTTTCCAGTTGAACTGTGTCACAGCCATAATATATGCAGCCACAATAGTGGTAGAGCGAGAAATTCCAGCCATACTAAAATGAAAGTAAAAGTAATTTGATGGCTGGAGAGTCTTCAGGACTTGAACATATAATACAGCAACAAATTTTTGCCAGTTTTGCAACTGTTGGGCACATTGCAAATACTAGTTCGAACTAGTCGCAGCAGTAATTTCTACTTGCGAAATTTACCCTAGTTTGCTGGCTGGGGAAGGGAAAATCTTTTATATTAAAGCACATAGTATCCTATCCTTCTTAGTCACTCTTTATTTTCTGTTAAAAGAATTGTCTTGATGATTAAACAAATTCTCCTTCTTGTACCATGAGAAATATATGAATGCCAGTAAGGAGGTTATGCAAGCTGATTATGAGGCTGAATTTCCTCCCCGTCACTGGCAGCTCCTGCAACTGTCTTCTCTTCTACATTTCCATCATTGCATATGTTGTGTTCTGTTTCTTATACTTCCTGTCGACACAACAGCTTCCTGTACCCTTGGGTACAAAGTTGTGCATAGGGCACAAACACTTTTTGGGGACTAATCAGTTTTCCAGTGGTGGATAGTTAACCCAATGCCCAATCCCCAGCGAAAAGGATCGACAGGGTAATGTTTGTCTGATCACTTCCCCTAGCATGGTTAAACTTACCAGGGGAAATAATCCCCAACCTACATAACCCAGGGAGCATAGATGCTCAGACTACTTTACCATGACAGGGACACAGCATGACAGGAGTAGACCTCTCATGTATACCAATTTCCCAATTTCCCTAGTCCCTGCACTCTACCCCTCTCACCTCTACCCCCCTACCCCCCTCTCTACCACCAACTATGCAGTTACACAAAGGAGGACTTTGTATGCTTGTTAGGTATGCCATCATTTTAGGAAGTCAATGAAGGTGACAGAGCTTCAGATGTTCTGCCCAGTCGCAAGAAAAGAAAAAAAAACCATTGAGAGATAACTGAAATATTGCTTACCAGTGAACTAAACAAACTCCATTATTTATCCTGGAAACAAAACGTCAGTTTCAGTAAGTCACTTTGGAATGAGGGTTAATGTATTTGATTCTTTTGTATGTAGGAAGTAGTGTGGACAAACTACAAATGTACAATGTATACATTCTGAATCAGTGGATCCTCTACACAAATTTAATATTAAAAACACACAGTCACATTTTCTGTTGTAGTTATAATAGACTCAAATTCAGATCACAAAAGCAAACAGACAAAAATGAACTGTAATCAGAAACAGAAAAGTGAGGCTTAGATTCAAGTTCACACTTTTTTCCAGACCTAAAATTAATTTTTCATATGTTTTCAATGTCTGGATAACTACATAGTCTTCAAATTTTGTTTAAAACTTTTCCAACATTTCCTAGATACAGTGTTCAGGATGCCATTCATCTAGTCAGCAACAAGCCATAGAGCCCTGGCATATCAGTGGAAGGCCAGATTAAAGGGGGGATGAGAAAATACATGTATGTACAGTCATGTAACTACAACTTACAGCTTTTCCAGGTCAAAACGAATATATTGAGTGGGGAGTGACAATTACTTACCTGCAGTTGTGAATAAAATCAATGCTTTCTCGAAAGTACCCTGATCTGTAAAGGAGAAAAACACATTTAACAAGTATTTGACAAACACAGATTGGATATGAAGTGCATAGGTGCATAGTGTAGAGTTAGTTATATGACCACATACATCTGTATCCACCAAGTGCGACAGTTATATAATTTAATATTTAATTCTTTTAATAAGCAATCAAAACAGATCTTCTTTTTGTACACCACTTTTGCAATACTGTCAAACTATGTAGGCATTTGATTCTTGGTAGTTTTGTTGGAACAATTTGCAAACGGTGGGACCATCTTGCATGATAAAAGACTGACACAAACAAATTAATTGTAACTGACACTTACATCTCTTGGTCTGGTGAATCGTCAGCATGAATACATTTGTATTCTAAGTGCTGAAAAAAGAAATTAAAAATTTAACAATAATAAAAAATTTCATCACTTAACATCACTTGGCATATTGTAGCACACAATATTCGAAGGTCAGAACAGAGGCCTTTTCAGTGACTTCTTACCTTTTTGCACCAAAAAAAAACAACAAACATATTATTAACTCCGAGACACAAAAATGTGAAATTTTGGCTTGAAAAGCTACAAAGCAGCATGTTTTTGCCCCGCAGAGCCCCTCAACTTTAAATACCTTATAGTCTTACAAAACAAACCTTCAGGAAAAATGAGTAGTTTCTATTTAATAATTTTAATTAATTAATCTATTTATTAATTCATTTACTAATCTATTTATTTATTTATATTTTTTATTTTGCTGTCCAACAGAAAAAGAAATACTGTGTGGATAAGAAATGGGTACTGGTACATACTGCATCAACTTTGCATAAAATTTCGAAACACTGGACAAAACTGCACCAGTCTGAGGAAGCCAGGGATGACATGTAATTTGAAATAAACTAATTTCACATAAACTCAATGTCAACAATGAAATACAGTCAAATGAAACAGTGAGACTTGCTGGGTGATCACTCACCACCCAGACAAACTTTTGAGACAAATTTTTGTGGAAATCAAAGGTTGTGAACACAACATGGATTCCAAAATATGAACAGGTCAAAAAGAATGTGTAGTCATTTTACTGTTACTGATCCTAATGTGAAGAGATCTCGATCTCTGCAAAAATTAGTTATTATAAATGCCAAATATGAAAGGAAATAAGAGTCAAAACTTGCTGCAAGTAATGCATTCAAAGGGTGCAGTCATCATTCATTTATCCTGTCTATAAGTTTGCAACACTGCATTTCACTTTTAACAAATTTATGCCACTCAGGAGGTAAAGAATTATGCTTTCTCACTGAGATAATTGTGGAAATTAAGGATAATACATGTGTGCATTATTGACCAAGTGTGAGGTCAAGATCTTGGCTAAAAAAAAACAGCAGGGCCAATATCCAGCCATCTTTGGCAAGCAAGCTTGGTCAATAAAGGATTCATTGTATAACCAAAAGAAGCCCTTACAAATTTGTTTCAATTTATAATGAGTTGTATATGAAATCGTCAACATCAAGGTAGGTAGGGTAGCTGGGTAAAATTTTATTTATACCCGCTTGCCCCGTCAACTATAATTTTCTTTGATTTCACTCTCTTTGAGGCCTTCTCCTGTTTTGTTTTCTGATGTTTTCCCAAACATGCTTTTGTGGAGGTTACAAAATAATAAAAACCTTGGAAAATTCTTCTTGTAGGAACACAGCAGGCAATCCTGAGCAGGTAAGATAGCTCCATCTTGCCTGCTTGGATAACCAATCAGAATACAGGATTTGGTTTATCTTCGCACAGCCAGCCAAATAATCATCAAATTAATTACTACGTACATCTAATACCGGTTGGGCATTATCATGAATTGCCAGAATGTGGGTTATGTTATTCTCTGTCAACTGCTCCCTGTCCTTGGCATCTGAAAAATATGAAAATAAAAATTTCAGTCTGTATTAAAGAAGAGATCTATCTACAATTTTAGTTTTAAAAGTCATTAACTGATCATTTAAGTTGCCAAGCCAAGGTAACTCAATCCAGCAAGTCACTCTACCACTCTTGAACACCAAGATCTCCTCATTAACCTTTTCATGCCCAAGTAGCCATATAAGGCCACTTAATGGTCGTGCTCATTGTACCACTTGTGACGTCATCAATTTAAATGTCAGCAGATATTCTTGATAAGCAAATGGTAGAGCTAGGATAGATCTACCCGCACAATAGTCGGTTTTGGATATCGACCACATTCTGACATAGCAAATTGAAAAACAACGTTGTCAGTTTTGGTGCAAAAATGGTGGTAAAATGGCCCATTACACCTAACAAGCCTATTTCCAGGCTTTGCCCATAAATCAACCCCCAACTTTTTATGGCAGCCAGAAAGAATATGAAAGGCAAAAGGTAGCGAGAGTAAAAGGGCTGAGAGAAACAAATAAGGGCAATAAAAAGGTTCAAAAAGGGTAATGGCAAAAAAAAAAACAAAAGAAGTCCAAATTTTGGCTTGTGCGCATGCACCAAATTAAAATATTCTACATTTTTGTACCTAATCTTGGAGAAATCTAACTATTTGGTAAAAAATAGGTTTTTCAGCAAAACTAAGGCCCATTTTACGTCATGGCAGCCTAAAAACTGATTTAACGGTTAAAAATGGCGACTTTTTGGTAAAAGCTTGGGAGTGAAAGGGTTAAAGGCATAATGCTGTACCCCAATAACTTGAACACCCTTGGGTATGCCATGTGCCAATTAACTGTGTTCAAGTTGAAAAGCTACAAAAAATACCACTTGAGGTCTGAAATGACAAATGCCTTTCAAGCCTGCAAACACAGCCACCTCCCAGTTGCTATAGGACTTAATTAAGACAAACGCCCTTTATAACAAACATTTTTTCCAGTCCTCTTGGGACTTCATTATATCGGGGTCCACCATGGTTTAACATACGTGAGTTGTTCAGATGGGGCAGAGGTTTCATGATGCAAAAATTTGGATTCATCAACCAAGTTGATAATGTAAATTGGCCACCATAAGTAAATAAAAAGCTGACATTTCAAGAGTTAGCCCTTCGTGAGCGAATTAGGGAACTGTGGGTTGTGTATAGCTTATATGTAGAATGGTGCAGCCATGCTATTTGTGAAAACATGGCAACATGTAAAAACGAGAATAATAAATTAGTTGAATGAAAAGCATTCGTTGATACAGTGGGGATTAAGATTACTCTAAATTTTTCCAGTTTTCCTTGAAGTGCTCAAAATGTCAGCTTTCAATTTACCTTTAGTTAAATCAACTCAGCTGATAAATGCAAAGTTTTGGGTTCCACTTACTCACCGACACAGTACCACATTGTCTTTAGACACTTACACCTTTATTAATTTTATAGTTGCAGAAGTTTCTTGGTCATGCTATGAACTGGCTTAAAATTGTAAACCTCTTCAACCTCATGTTGTTATAATTAAATTAATTTTCACAAAACATGAGAAAAATTCGGACACATTTGTCTGTTTTCTTGAGTGACCAAAAATCTTTCTAGGGCCACAGCTCTTTTACTGTTTTGTTTTTTCTTTGTTTGTTTATCTATTTATTTTTTGTTTTGTTTTGTATTTTTGTTTTTTTGGGGGGGGAGGGGGGTATTATCATTGGCTCTGCATGTCAGTGAACAAAGAATGAAATAGTACAACGCACATGTCACCAAATGGACAAAAGGAACCCTTTGCAGATAAGTTTCCCTGCAGATATTAAGTTTCCCTGGGGAATTAAACAAGCTGTTAAAGATACAGTCAGATTTATCTAAAAGATACATTTTTTCAGGATGTTGCATTGTGATGTTTAGCCAGAAACAACATTTGTAGCCTATTTTAAATAACACACAATACTTACCTTGCATATTACCCAGGTAAAGACCAGGAAGAACCTGTCAGAAATCATGCAGTGAAATGACAATGTTAAAAAAAAAAGCTGCCCCAAAACTTGATATATAGCAAAGTTGCATTGTAGTAAGCCTAAATTTAAACCTCAAGAAAAATATGTCATAGGAGTTTGCTTTCGTTGCTTTGCAACTAGAATTCAAAATAGCTGACCTAAAATTTTTTTCTGAAATATTATTTTGACTACAACGTGAAGACATCACTTCACTAGATTCTATAATAGCGTTATATTGGCACCGCAAACTGCAAAGATTCCCAGACTAATGAATGACTGACTATCCCCTTATTACTTGGTTAACGGTTATCATAAGCATCATAAAACTGCCTAAGAGGTGACTTGAATCTTTTGTATGAGCTTCAGCTGAAAACCTTCCGGCAACGAATTTTATAAACAAGCATTCCCAACATTTTCGAGAGCCGGTACGAAATGCAAGCCAGACAAGAGAAGATCAGATTCAATTAGATCTACATTTATCATTAAAGACACAATAATAAGTAAGATTTTAATTAATTCTGAAGGAAAATCTCTCTAAATTGGACGATTTCGCAAGTGACAGAGAAAAATACTACAGAAAGCAAGTCTTGCAATTTTCGGCGGAACGTTACGCGTGATTTTCTGTCAATGCAATAAAAGGGTCTGTCAGCACTAGCCAAAGAACTGCTGCATAATAGCAACACAGTTAATAAACTCTACCTTGTTCATTCCATTGCCCATGATTTTGACGCCAGTTGGAGGTCAAAACATCAAAATAATCCGCTTGCTCGAGATCAAACTTTACTTTCTTCCGCCATGAGTTCTCTTAGCACCAGTCCTGCGCAACCTGTGGCGCATCAACCTCGTCCTCCCTCGTCCCTAGGGCCTTCTCCTCGTTCAAAATGGCGGTCGGAGAAACCCCTGGCCAAGGCTGTCGAAGCCAGGAGCCATAATCGATTATGGCTCCTGTCGAAGCTTAAGTGGCTCCAAAAGTTCGTTGGAATTTTGTCACGTAAACACGATGAAATGTCTTCGTTTTGTTTGAACAACGGTTTCCGATTGCAGAAAACAAACAGGGCCGCCAGACACTGGAAACAACGTCCGAAAAAGCCATTTTATCATGTGTCAAGTGACAAAATACTCCACGATTCGTGGAGTATTTCAGCAGCCTTGGCCAGAGGTTTCTCCGACCGCCATTTTGAACGAGGAGAAGGCCCTGGGGACGAGGTTGGTGGCGCATAGCCTTCGCCCGTTTGTCCGTATTCTCGTCCCCAGAGGCCACGATCTTTGTGGTCAGCGCCAAGGATCGAGACCTCTGGCGGCCTCTGGCAGGGATCGGCAGGGACCGGATTAAAAGCAGGAAGTCCGCAAATCACGGACTTCCGGCTTTTGTGCGCAACCTCAGAAATTTGAAACAATAACGGTTACCATCCGTTACAAAAAATGGACAGCTATTGCGCTTGCGCGTTACCCTGGCCCCTGCCAGAGGTCTCGATCCGTGGCGCTGGCCAAAAGGATCGCAGCTCTGGGGACGAGAATAGTTTATCCACGGCCTCGAAAAACCGGTCGACTCGGAGCTGTCCAGTTGATCCCCGGGCGGGCTACTCAATAAAGTTTTATACGGGGAGGCTCCGCCCGGAGTTTCAAACTCTTACCCTTTAATATACTTTATATTTTTTTGCACCCCTTTCTTATACCTCAGCTCAAGGTGAAGCCAAAACAACATAATTTCCTGTAATCGCCACGTTTTTCCCCGGTTGTCAGTCGTTCGTTCTGACGCAGATCCGTAATCATTTCTGCCAAAATGTGGCACCCTTTGATATACTTCACTTTAGCCACGATTTCTTCCAGTTTGCAGCTGATTTTGTGACCCTATTGTTAACTAAAATGGCAATTTTCCCTACCCTTTACTACTGCGAGTTTAAAAAAGGCACCCGTTTCGGGCGGAGCCTCCCCGAATAGCCTACTATAGGGAGTACCCCCGGGAGTCGATCGAGTCCAGGGGCCCGTTTCTCGAAACTCCCGATAACTTTCCGGGCCCGGTAAGTATTTTTTCGAGCTCATTTATTTGTCAGCTAATGGCAATTATTGGCGCAAACTTAGCAATATGCTTCACGAAATTATAAATATTAAAATTAAGCTTTCAAAATTCATAAAAAATGTATAGCTATTTGAGAATATTTTGCACCTAAAATAGTTTTCGGGCCCGGAGAGTTATCGGGAGTTTCGAGAAACGGGCCCCAGGAGAGCGTTTCTCGAAAGCCCCGAAACTTTTCGGGTCGATTTCGGGCACGATAATTCCACTGTATCTGGCAAACAAAGAAGTTCTAAGCATGAAACTTTACTAGTAGTTCAGCATTTCTTATCTTAATGACAGGCTAACAGCTTTCGGGGCTTTCAAGAAAGGCACGCCAGGTTGGCATTTCAACTTCTGTTACTGATCTTTACTGAAGGTCACTCCTTACATCTCAAGTGAATTAAGAAAAGGGTCTTGGTAGGTTTGGAGGGGGGTGGTTTAGTTTACAACACGTTCAAAGTAAGAATAAAAAGCAAACCGAGGTGACAAAAATGACAAAAAAAACGCACGTTGTAAAAAATATTGATTTTGAGAACTTAACGCTTAGCAACCGGACGTTCACATATACATTGTAAAATAAAAGGGACTTTGTCGATTCGTGATTTACAACCTGCCTTGAATAAAAACGTTGGCAGTGAGAAACTCAGTTTACTTTACTAGCTAGGTTGTGCGTTATGTTTCGCAGATTTCAATCGAAGTCTGTTTTTTAATAATTATTCCCATTTCCTGGCTAGGTACCAGTCTTTCACTTTACAGTTTATCTGTAATACAGGGTTCAATTATAGTTGTTACCATCCCCCCGGCGCAACCCCCGGGACAAGTCCAGCCCTTCAGGCCCGGCGGTGGGGAATTGTTTGAAGCAGTCTTGTTCCGGGGGTAGGGGGCGCGCGAGGCAAATCGAAAATAACTTCCCGTTGTTCCCGTGAAGTATGTCACTTATCGGTTGACACGATGGCGTCGGACCGCGTGGAGAAGACTGCCTATTTTCAGGGAAAATCTTTAGAATTTGTAGCAGACTGGTTAGAGAAGAATAAACTCTCAAAAATAAAATCCGTATTCGAAGGCGGTATGTCTACCCTGTCTATTTTAAATTGTTAAACGACGGTGCGTTTGATGCGTACTCGAATTGAACGGATGGCCGGCGTTCGTCACACAGATTGAAAACTGCCGTAGCAGTTAGCGCGTGAGATTCCCAGAAAAACCTGCACGCGCGCGCTGAAACATAATTTAATTTCAGTCTATGACGCATATTTTCAAGAACATGTTGCAGCGATGAAGCTAAACCTGGAAAGTTAAGTTACTCGATGGGAAAAGAAAAACTTTTGCTCTTCTTAATTTTTCTCTGTTGGCCTCTGAACTGCTCTAGCGTAAACTATATCAAGATTGGAGGAGTCTTCTGTGATGAGGTAAACTCCAAAGAGCTGTTAGCTTTCAATCTCGGCATTGAATATGTTAACAACGACACATCCTTGTTGCCAAACACTATTCTTGTTCCGGTTGTAAACAATACAGACTGGACGGACGCATTCTCTAACATCGATGCAGTGTACGAACAGATTCATGGCGGAGTTGTGGCAATTGTTGGACCGACGACCTCATATTCGGTAAAGGCAACTCATCCTCTATGTTCTGGATTTCACATCCCTCAGATCGCACCTTATGCTACAGATCCCTCGTTTGACTTTTCTCCGGAATCGTACCGCTATTTGGTACGTATGAGTCCCAATGATGCCATTGAAAACCGTGCTCTTACGGATTTTGTTTCATATTTTAACTGGACTCGAATAGCAGTGTTAACTTCCAGAAGTGATTATGGACTGAACGGTTTGGTCGTGTTCGAAGATATTGCTTCCCATAAGGGATGGACCTTGGTGGCTGTGGAAAGTTTTCAAGAGCATAAGAATTTATCCATGGTAAACGCCACTACGCAACTTCTCCACATAAGAAGTCGTGGTGCCAGAATAGTAGTTTTAAACTGTATAGCTGGTCACGTACGAGTGATTTTACGACAAGCTAGCGATCTTGGCATGATTGCTGGGTGGGTTTGGCTGGTAACCAACGGCGCGTTCGCTTTTGACGGTCTTTACACAACTGGGGAGCCTATTCCAGGTTATCTTCAAGGCATTGTTGGTATCAGGCATTCTTTCGGCGAGGGCATGGAACATGCAAGGTTTGAAAGTATGTGGAACAGCAATGGATATGAAGCAGCGCCTCTTGATAGAGACGCGACCGTTGGTCACACTTTTGATTCAGTCTTGGTAATGGCGCACGCTATTCACAACATGATACTAGATGGGTACAATGTGAAGAATACCGACGGTTTGCGGCTTAGTGCTCATAAAAGCAGCTCGAAAGCGTTCAGCGAAATTGGAGAAACCTTGCTAGATTACATCTCAAAAGTCAATACTTCTGGGGTGATGGATCGTTTGGCCTTCGATGTAAATCGATCTCCGATCAGCTCGAAGTTTGACATTGTAAATCTGCGTTCGTATGGATTCGAAAAAGTAGGTACATGGGACTCAGTTAATGGCCTTATTGTGGAAGAGAATAAGGAAATAATATGGTCTTCTGGGAAAACTATAGCACCAATTGATACAGCATTATCGATGGAAAATCAAACGTTAACAGTTGTTACTATCGAAGAAACACCCTTTGTCACTAGACGGTCCTCATCTGCTGATCCAGAGAAATATGTATTGATGGGTTACTGCATCGACTTTTTGGATAAGTTAAAAGAAAAATTGAAATTTTCTTATGAAATTTATCTGGTGCCGGACGGAAACTATGGTTCGCAGGATTCAATTTCCAAGGAATGGAATGGGATGGTTAAGGAGATCCTTGAAGGAAGAGCACAAATGGCTGTTGCCTCGTTTACAATCAGTTCAGAACGGCAGAAAGTCATTGATTTCACCCAGCCTTTTATAGATCTTGGGCTAACAGTTCTCGTTAAATCTTTAAACGACGAAGTAGATTTTTTCACTTTTTTCAAACCTTTCAAACTAGACTTATGGCTAATGATAGCGCTAACTACATTTCTGATTGGCGTTCTCCTGTGGTTCTTCAGCACGTTCAGTCCTTTCGGGTTTTATGGTAGATGTGTGCAGATAGCCCATCACAAAGTACCACGCGAACACCTCAAAAGGAGGCACACGCTTCGTCTGACTAACTCCATATGGTCATCTCTTGTGTATTACGTTGGGCAAAGCGCAGATAGTCTACACCCAGTATCAGCTTCTGGCAGAATAACCGTAGCTGTTTGGTGGTTTGCAATATTGCTTATCGTTTCAACCTACACTGCAAACCTAGCTGCGTTCCTCACCATTAAGAGATTTTCTTCCCCAGTAAATAGCATCGAAGATTTGGCAGGCCAAACTACGATTCCGTACGGTACTGTGATAAACAGCCAACCACAAGCTTTCTTCGAGTCTTCAACCATTCCAAGTTTTGTGACCATGTGGCAGTATATGAAGTACCACCATATGCTAGTCAAGAACAGCCATGAGGGAATCGAGAAAGTAAAGGAAGGCAACTTTGGATTCATATGGGATTCTATCGTTCTGGAACATACACTGCACACAGTTGAATGCGGAACTCTGACAACCATCGGAAAATTGTTTGGCAAAATAGGCTACGGTGTCGGCTTGCCAAAAGACTCCCCGTACACTCAAAAGCTGAGTCAAGCGATCCTAGAATTGCGGCATAGCGGCTTCATTGACAATTTGGAGATAAAGTGGCTACATTCTCATGGAGAATGCAAACAACAGCACGTTGGTCTCGATGCAGGTACACAGATGGGTTTAGCAGATATGGCAGGGGTGTTTATAATTGTTTGGGTTGGTGTCGGGATCAGCTTTATTGTGCTTCTTATTGAGTGGCTAGTTGCTTCATACCGGACAACGAAGGAAGACGATCCAGATGCGCCAAAAACACTTTGGACCTCGCTGCAGACCAGGCGCCGCAACACATGGCACGATTGGAGACATCGAGACGATGTCCCGGAGATGCCGCGCTTTATTGGTTCCTTCACAATGAGCAGGATGGCTCGTTTGCTGGCGCTGTTCACAGGGCTCAGAGCAAAGCGAAGACAGGAAAGGGTATCACCTAAATTAAACGTTGTGGAGGTCACATCTGAGGAGAATAGTAAGGAAGATAGTGAAAACGAGAAAGATGACGATGAACTAGAGCAAGAGGAAATTATTAATTTCCAAGCCTGACTGAGATTAAGCACAACTCGTAGTTTTGAGTTGACCCTACATGAGCTGCCTGTTAAAAGTAATAAAGATTCATAGACTGCTTTCTGTGTCTTCAGTGGGTGGCGTGGTCTTAATGGAGGTATCGTTTTAACGGCTGACAGTACTTTAAACAAGGTTAAAACGTCAGCGGTCAATCAAAGTTACCCGGCTTTTGGTCGGTTGACAGTCAAAATTCCAATTTGACGCTTTACTTTTCATTCTTCGTTGACGGATGACGGTTAAAAAGCTTCGTGATGGAGATTTCTTCATTTTTTGGGACAACCTGGTTCTGAAATTACACTGACTAAGCACGTTTTCTCGTACACGAGATGATTCTCGAATACAGAGAGAAACTATGAAGTAATTTTCTCAAGGGGGCTATAAATCAGGCACAAAAGTTTTTTGGCAAATTTTTCCGCCAAGATACAAGAAAAAAAAACTCAAAGAAATTGACTCACCTAATTAAAGTTTCAAAAAACATTGTAGAGTGAACTTTACAAAAATGAACCATTACTCGCTGGCTTTTCTTTTGTTTATTTTATAGAAGGCCATAGGGTCATCAGTGTTCACCATTGTCACATGTCACCTTCTTAAAATTATAACCCATTTTACTTCCCTCGTCCCCAGGCGCCGGGTAGCGCGGACAAACAGGGAGCGCGGGGCGTCGTGGGAAAGACCTGCACCGGCTGCAGTGCACCTATCCCACAACGCCACGCGCACCACCATATAGTAAGGAGGGACCCTGGGGACAAGATAGCCATTTTACAAGGTTGGCGGTTAACCCCACTGAGACTCTCTTCATATCGCAGTGGAACACCAGCCGACCACCCTCATTATCATCAATTTGTTTACCTCGCTGATACGGTTAATTGCCAATGGAAATGCCTGGTGGTGACCAAAACAAACAAACAAACAAACAAACAAAGTCGAAACACTCATTTAAACTGCCCTTGGTAGCTACAGTTACAAAGACACTTTGCCTTCAAAATTTATAATATAATACGTTGTCCCCGTATTTACTTTGTGAACAGGGTGATCATAAAATGTCCCTATCTCGTCAATAGGACCAACATATCCCGGCCCTCCAAAGCTCTTAGTAACGAGTACCATTGTACTTACACGCACGTGGTCGACACTACTTTGTTCTGATTCTTGGATTACAAGGTAGGACAGGAAGAAGTATACTGATATGACGCCTGAACATCAAGGTATTCAAGCTTCCAAGCAATAAAACATAACGTTGTAGCAATTGTGCACAGTCCTTAATTTAAAAAATATATATATATTTTTTAAATCTAAAGTTTGCCAAAAGGTGAATCAATAACTAAATATATTGTTGCAGTTGTAGCCAAGATTCGAGAAGAATAATCGCGGTTTATTTTGCTGGACAGATTGCCGCAAAACAATTAAGTTGAAAACTGATACGTCAACTTAAAAACAGTATTCAAACTTAAAATCATATCAAATTTTACCAGAATACACAATGCCAAAAATCTGCACAAGAAAAAAGAAAATTGAGAACACCCGAATATATTGCTGAAATTCAAGTTTGATTCGGCCTTTGAAGGCAAGAAACAAATACAAGATTTACTACTGTTTGCCTTGCAGCAATGCACAAGACAAGCTGTCATTGGAAACATTAATTAATTTCACCATCTATGAGGTGTTTTTAGATTTCCACAGTCGGATAGACAGGCTGTCTGTGGGAAAGCTCTGCATGCTATTGATTGAGTCTCGAATAATTTTATTTTCCAAAACTAATTTTTCTTCTTAAAATAAAATTACAGCTTTGCGCTGAAAAAAATGTACTTGCAGCAGACGCAATTCAATACTCAACGTATTATCCGAACGCCTTTTCAGTGTAAATAGAATGCGCTTTCCCAGCGAGGCAAATTGACAAGCCTACGCTTTATTTATCTTATCTTCAAACTGTATAAAGCACTTTGATTCATGTGAACCGATCAGTTATTTACAGAGGAGATGTCTGAAATACGACCCACGTTAAATTTGATTGGTGTTCCGGGCAGAACGTCAATAAATCAAGGGCCTCTTTTCAAAATGCACGTCAAATTGAGCAGCTGTAAAGATAAGCGAGCCTCTCGGAAACATTAGCCACTGTCCAGCCTATTTTAATCAAACTGCAGAAAGAACAGAAATAATACGTCGCAAAAGGCGTTATACAATTTGCGGAGACTTTGGAGTTTAGGAACGACATTGTGTGAATATAAATCTGAGTTGAAATCTAGTAGAATGGCAAACGCAAAGATAAACAGTGTTTCTCGGCCTTTTAAAGACATTAATCACACTTCAAAGTCGTCTCATTTTGTCGCCATCTTCAAGCGTTTTCACGACATGAAGTCCAACATGGAACTCTGCGACGTTACTTTGAAAGCAGCAAACGTAACCTTCTCTGCGCACCGTATAGTCCTCTCTGGAAACTCGCCGTACTTTCGAAATATCTTTGTTTCGGAAAATTCAGAAACTTGCAACCAAGAATTAATTCTACCGAACAATGTTCGATGTGAGACAGTGAGATTAATGTTGGAATATTTTTACACTGGAAAACTGCACGTCAGCGAAGAAGATTGTGAAGACATATTGTCCTTGGCTTCTCTTTTGCAGGTTTGATACATTAAAACACGATATTACATGTATTACTATCTGGTATTGTAACAACATTTACATTTTCATGAATATTTTTTCTTCGAAAACTTTGTTTCCTTAAGCAAAACTAAAAGAGGAAGACCTTTTGTTTGAGATAGCTGCCTAGCTCAAATTAAAAGCGGTTAATCTGCGATGTTTTTCATCGGCGATTAAATAGGACAACTATTTTTCTATTTCTGAATGATTGCTTTCAACGAAAAAATATTGCTTACATTTGTTGCGTCATTGAAATAAGCTTTTATTATTTCGTTATTACATTGTCATTAAATAATTGTTGTATGTAATTGTTTTTCGTCTGAATTACAGAATAGGGTATTTTTTCTGGTGCATGGTAACTTCGAGTACTTAGTTTTTTTAAGTTATAGTTTGGTTTATTTGATTTTATAAACTAAATCTCCAAGAAGCGTTATGAGTAATCGCAACATGCGATTATGTATAGCCATTATCACGGCTCAACGTGAGATTAAAGTCTGCTAATTTTTGCATAATAAAATCAGTATTAATGTTTGAATTTTATGCATGTATGCAGAGGATGATTCAGTCAAGCTACCTTGCATCTATCATGGTAGCTTCAAAAAGAATATCTTCTACTGAAAATATTTTTTACAGTTTTTAATTTTAATAACTCTCTCCCTCAAAAAACGGTAAAACCTTTTTTAATGAGAACCTCAGTTGACAAGAAAAAAGTTTTCAAGAATACCTTTCCAGGAAAAGTTGCCGTGCAAACGCTGCTGTGCAGAAGGCCTTGTTGGCCTCGCCAAGGAAGCATGTTGATCGTTTACGGTTTAAAAAAAATTCCAGTCACGCCGTAACATTGAGCGGAGCTTCTGTTTAAAACCCGCTTCTGCTCTTTGAAGCTAAAGTATGATATTAGGCTTGACGAAAGGTCTTTCAACACCTGTGCATAATATAAGCCAAAGGTAATTTCTACACTTATTCTTCTGCTTGATTATTTTTTATCTTTTTATTCTAGGTAAACGAAATCATTGAAGAGCTCCAAGAATTCATTGTAGAAAATCTTCATGCTTCTAACTGCCTAAGGTTTCAAAGTTTAGCACACAAACTGAAGCTAACAGACCTTAAATGTAAAATTGATCGCTTTGTTGACTGGAACTTCAAAAGCCTTCTTAAGGAGCCTGCCTTTCTGGCCATGTCCGCTGAGCATCTCGTTCAAGTGATCAAAAGTGAAAATCTACGAGTTAAACGTGAGGAAACTGTGTACGAGGCCGTCTATAGATGGTTTAAACAGGATATTAGTGGAAGGTAAGGAAGACCCAAAATTTTGTGGAGAAGGGATGTTAGTCAGTTCTTAATTTATAATTTTCAATTATTTTACAGAGAGGCCAAGGCAGAGAGTGTGTTCAAAGAAATCCGCTTCCACCAAATGCCTTCAAAGTATCTCACAAAAGAGGTTCTCCCAAATCTGTGTGATAAACATGGTGTTTGCGTCGAACAAGTGAGAGAGGCCTTAGACCAACAAACCAATGGTGAGACTACGCATGCGTCCAAATCGGATTTCGCAAGACAACCACAGAACATAATCTACGTCATCAGTAGTAGAACGAACCTCGTGGAGCGATATGATCCCGTCAAGTGCGCATGCGTTAAGTGTCAAGAGATGTCACCGGCGGAGTCTGTGGAGAGTTTGCGTGAAAACCGCTGTGCAGTTGTAGTGGGTCAGGATCTGTTCTGTGTATCAAATTCCAAAGTCGAAAAATTTGATGTTCTGCAGTTGAGTTGGATTGAAGTAGCAGAAGGTAAGAGTTAATTGAATATTGCAAATAGAAGCTGTGCAAATTGTATAAAGCCTCCACTGTCACATATCCAGGGATCAGTAATGCCCCTGATTTGTATCTAGGCGCTTCTTTAACTACGAGGGATTCTTTTTAGGCGCAAGGGATCATGGGAGGGTCGAAAAAAGAAAGCGCATCTCCCATTAAGCCTTGCCTTGGTGTCTTGTGCTCCTTCTGAAGACTTTTCCGTCGGCCCAGAAACCCGAGTAACGCACTGTGCAACCTAATTGTTATTGGCTGCGCGAGGCGAGCGTCTTTGGGTTGGGTAGTCCAAGGTTACGGGTTCTCGGCCTGAGAAGCGGCCATCCTGGATTGCCCAACCCATTGATCCTAACATCATGTATGTGGCGTTGACCGAGCTCATCGCGAGTCACCCTGTGAGCAACCATCATCTGACCATTGAGCGGAAGGTCACCGTTTTCGGAGCCCAGAGAAAATCGCAGTTTTAAATCAGTGCGAGGACGGCGCAAGTCAGTGATAAAAACTTTAGATACTCGATCGTCAATGACCGTCGACGTCGAAAAACTTTGTGTGATCTTCCATTATCTCCGGAACACTTCGGGTCGTCTTTGACAACCTTCAGGTTTTCTTCGGAAATCCTCCAAATACTTCAGACAGTTTACCTTGGGACATCTTCGGAAGCAAAGGTCGTTCTTTTATCCCGAAAAATTCTGCTGAGAAACTCGAAGAAGTCTCAGCAAAAAACCTCGGTCTCTGTAGGGTCTAATTTGATCTAATTACTTTTTGAGTTTCTACCTTAATTTGTAGGTGTAGATGTTCACGACTCTGGTGTGTGCGCAGGAAAGGATTGTATTTTTGTAGCCGGTGGAAGACAGAGAGGAAATGGAGTCTGTCGATTAGAACTGGACCCATTCCAGTGGGTGGAACTCCCGGAAATGACCATCGGTCGGAGGAGCCCTGGTAATTAACAACCGCATCGAATAACTGTGCCGTTGTTGTGTGATGGTTATTGTTTTTACTGCTATTGTTGTTCTTGTTGTCCTTGCCCTTGTTGTCGTTTTTTGTCTTTATTGTTGCTGTTGTCTTTATTATTGTTGTTGTTGTGTTTGTTGTTTTATTGTAGTAAGGGGGTGCTAGACAAAGTTTGGTGGATTTTAATTTTTACCATCTGCCAAACCGACTGACAAAAACGAAAATTTCGCCGTCGGTCTTTTGGATCACCAAACAATATTATCGAATAACTATTGCTTATTACATACCAATTAAGTACCAGTTTTATATTCTAACGATAAGCAAACTCAAAAACAACCTTCATGTTGAGTGAGTTCCTTAAAATAATATTGTAACAGTTTACTCCGTCTTAAAATTCATTTCTAGTTCTTAGTTAAAAAGAAATTGCGAACATTATGCATTTTAAATTACACAAAACCATATGCTTCTATTCTCTTAAATATAGGTGTGGCATTCATGTCAGGAAAACTATACGTTATTGGAGGCCACAGCCCAGAAGGGCCTTTAGCATCCACAGAACGCTTTGACACAAAACAGGAAAAGTGGGTGACATTGAAGCCCATGAACTCCCCTCGCTTTCTCTTGAGTGCATGCGCATTAGATGGGCTTGTGTATGCGGTCGGTGGCAGAAACAATGAGCGAAGCCTGGACACTGTAGAAGTGTATGATCCCAAAGCAAAGACGTGGTCGCTTATTGAGGCAAAGATGCTGGAGTCTAGAAATGATTTTGGACTTGCGGTTAGGAGTAATGAGATTTTCTGTGTCGGCGGACGGGGCGTGCATTCAATTGAGTGTTTTGATGTGGGATCGAAGAAGTGGAGAACCATTGGTTCAACAGGGCAAAACAACTTTAGCATAAGCTGCGTATTTTATCCACCGCTGTAAGCAAAACTTTTTGTACTGGTTTTCAGTTGACTGCCGAATAAGGGAGAGAGATGACATAGTCTGGAAAACATTTAAGGTTTTTTGAACAGCTGCCTAAAGTGTGAAAACAAAGGCAATAACTGACGTCAGACCATAAAATAACCATAAATAAATTCACTGTAAACGGTTTGAGCTCAGCTGGAGTCATATCATAATTCAGTAGGGACGGTCGTCAGGGTGAGTGTAGCCCTGAGATGGACTGTATGTGGTGACAGTTGACCGACGTTTCGACAACCTGTGCGGAAGACATCATTAGAGTCAAGTCATCATCAGTGCCGTTATATAACTTCCGGTCAGGTTGTCGAAACGTCAGTCAATGTCACCACAAACAGTCCTTCTCATAACTCACTCACCCGGACGATCGTACTTTACTGACTTATCATAAATAAATTAAAACCAGAACCAATCAAGTTCTGATTGCTTCATTGAGTTCTTTGCGTCTGTTTTGATTAGCTGGAGCAACATACTGGACTTTTGGATTTTGGAAGCAGGGCTTCTAGTGTTCAAAAACAGATATCAAAGTTCTCCCGCAACACTAAATGATACCGCATTTGATGGAAACAATAAAAGCAGTTTATGTTAGTTTTGCAAGACACCAGTTGAGCACATGTGTAGTCGTTTAGGCTTTGGCCTAGTGATCGAACAAAGTATAAGAAACAAAATCGAGGTCCACGTGCATGTGAAGAAGAGAACAAATAAGGAGGTTTTTTTCACATTGAAACGAACAATCTTGGTCACTTGATTTTTATTATTTTACTGGCTCGTAAGAAACGCCATTTAAATGATTAGCATGAGCGAGAGGTCCAGATGCAGCCTCTTTCCTAAGATTTTTGGGTTGGGCAATCCAAGCCGAGTCTCTCCCCAGCCCCCACGCGAGTTTTGCGCCTGTTTGTTTTCTCGATCCGCTTTTCCAACTAGCTTGCAACCTGGAACAGGCTAGGGCAATCCAAGATGGTGACCACTTGGACCGAGTACCCGTAATCTTGGATTGCTCAACCCAAAGGCCCTGGAAACGAAGTTGGTCCCAGATGAAAAAATCTGGTCGCCTCGTGCAACCAACGAACCAGTTTGCGGAATTTGCGCCATATATTTTAATTAATTTGGATCACGCGTGAAGCAAAAAATGAAAATAAACAGCTGTTGCCGGCAAGAAAATCATGTAACATTTAGATTTATGCGTACAGTGAGACACTGTATTCCACAGCTATAAGCCCAAACGAGCCATGCGATTCAAAATACACTTTACAAAGTCCGAAGCCCATCAACGCACTGAGGACATATGACAAAGGACAAAGAACATATCGCCGGAAGTTTGCCCAAATTCTTGAGCAAAAGTTTATCTGACTTTTCCTATCTAAAGCTAAGTTCACTGAACAGCTTTACGACTTGCTCTTTGTTTTCAGTTCAAACTGGCGATAAAAAAGACCAGAGGACCCGGAGGAAACGCTCGGAACAGGGACGAGAACAGACCAGCAACAATTTTTTTTATAACATAGAGGGCAAAATTACTGGATACTGCTTGGTTGAGACAGTGGCATTTTTTCTTAATTTTCTTTCGGACGAGGGCAAAATTACTAATATTGGCCAAGCGCCAAAATTACTCGCATTTGATTGGCCAAGCGCCAAAATTACTCGCATTTGATTGGCTGAGCGCGAGAGCGCGCCATTTCATTGCATTTTGTAGGCATCTTGAAGCGAGAAACGGATTTTGAATTGTTCAACACAAGGATCGCTTCAAAATTTGACTTTAAACCGGGTTGGTTGGTAAAAATGGTATGGAAGTCGCGTGTTTGCGTGAAGAGAAATTCCAAAAGGTGAACATATATGTGTTACGGGAAACAGCAAATGGTTATTTGTTTCAAAACTACTGAAAACTTTAGAGCAACGTGGTCGGTAATTTTTCCAGCGAGAGGAAGCTTCGCAACTCAGGTGAATAAAATTTACTTAGTTAATTGAGTTTTAAGTGTGTTTTGTCAATGAACTAAACTTGTATTTATCTTTTAAGATGTACATAATGGTCAGCCTGAGTCTTACTTGTTCTGTGTGCTGAGCAACAGTTACACCGCTTGTTTGGTGAACTGTTTACGAGCGGGTACTTTTATTCTGAGGGCCGGTGTCCTAGTGGATTTGGACCCCCCTCAGAATTGTACCCCCGGGTCCAAATCCGCTAGCGAATATGGTCCCCCGTGGGTCTACGTTCGCTAGCGGATTTGTACCCCCTTCGCGGATTTGGACCCTCTGTAAAAAACTTACGCTACCACTGGGAAATAACTTCAACAGAAAATCTGGCTATTTGTATATAAACCACCGAAACGACTCTTTCGCTCTTGAGCCTTGCCAGCAAACTATTTCTCTTGGGTGTAGAACACGATAATTGTAAGCAAAAGATTACTGTGCTATACGTAGAAGCGTAAAAGTTAATTTATTGAAAAGCTGCCGCGCTTGAAACCAAAAATAAGATGTATATTCCTCGTTCTAAAAACGTTCCGGGAGACTGAAGACCTTCTTCTTAAAACTTGCCGTTTTAAAAGGAAATTATTGCCTTATTGAAGGGGGTCCAATTCCGCGGGGGGCCCGAATCCGCTGTGACACCGGCTGATCTCGGCGTTTCAACGTGCATGGGAAGTCTTCCGAAAATTTTGCCCTCTGTGTTATAAACAAGTAATCGCATCGAGTCCTCGTAGAATTAAGGATAAATTTCACTTGTATTTTCAAAGTTGTCACAGATTGTCCTCGTCGCGCTTAAGTCTACTCGGCCTCATGCGATTACATATACAAATCACCGATATGGCACCTGGCTTGAATTAAACCAGAATGTTGGTTGGAGTGAACCACTCTCCGCTGCTGCACCAAACTTCTTCCCGATGGACTTCCCAATATGCGTGCATGCTTGCATGGGCAGTCTTCGGCAGCAAGTGAGCTGTTAGTTGGTCTCTATTAAAGAATGTCATTCAAGTGAATCCACACAACTTTATCCAACATTAAATCGCTAAATTCTGCATGGCGATCTCCTTATTCCGACTCGGCCGAGTAAGTAGCTTACAGTTCTTTCTTCGACAGGATACATAGCACAGATATCGAAAATATCCTTTTCGAAACTGCCGATACAGCGCCCCGTATATAACAGGATTAACGCAGCTATGTAGGCTAGAAGGAATGACAACTTACGGAAGCAATTTTTTCGCTGCACGTTGTTGATTTTCTGAGCCAAAATCAAGAAGAAAATACGTTACCTGGTTTGGTAACATACACCGGAAAAATAAAACCAAGATTGTTATTATTGTTCTTTTGATCGCCACTTCCTCTTTTTCGCGTCGATTGTTGTGCGCATTAGCCTGAGACACAGTTGGACTTAGACACGTAAATAGCAATTTTTATGTACGATACAGTGATCGCTATGAGAGGAGATACATACTGAAGGACAAAGAGAAATATAGTGTACAATTTGCGATACACATGCGATGGCCATTCCTCAGAACAGGTGCCCAGTGGTGACATTACGATGATTTGTGGAGTAACTGATAGAAATGACAAAATCCATATAGCAACCAGCCACACGACCAAGCTTTTTCAATCTTTTCATCCTGGGCTTAAGTGGATTTAGAATGGCATAACAACGTTGTATAGCCATTGATGTCACTGTGGCAACGCTAACAATGAAAGTGGCCGTCAACATTGGGAAAACAACCTTGCAAATGGAAATCGAAGCATAACGTGGCACAAAATAGATATAAACATTCACTGGCGATTCAAAAGCAAGAAATGTGATGTCAGAAATCGTTAAGTTAACGATAAACATTTCGTTGACAGACTTGGGTTCCTTTTTGCCGCAAATGACTGCAAGAACCAGAGAGTTTTCAAGCAAACCACTGACAAAGATGATGATGTAAAACTGAGGCAAGCATAAATGGACTTCCCGCATCTTCGGGCTCTTGTTCGATGTCACTGGATGTTGAGTTGTTCAAGATGGTCGCAAATCGGAGAAAATGGTACGAGAATCCTCAACTTTTCATCAAGTAATGCGACTTTTTTAAGAGAAGGTTTCCTTTCTATTTGCTGCTGGTAGGTACATTTACTAAAACAGTCGGCTCAACTGTTTACAGGTTGATAATGTTTTAAAATAACTCCCGCAAAGGCACGATGAAATAGATATGCCTTAGGAAATATATATGCCAGGAATCTCTCTATAACGCTCAAAATTGTCTTCATTACTTTGTCCTCTCTTGTCATGGAAGTACGCATCAATTTTTTCTCCACTGTTTCTTAAGAGAAAGTTTCCTTTCTATTTTCCGCTGGTAGGTACATTTACTAAAACAGTCGACTCAGCTGTTTACAGGTTAACAATGCTTTAGTAACCAACGCAAAGGCACAATGAAATAGATATGCCTTAGGAAATATAATCTCTCTATAATGCTCAAAATTGTCCTCATTACTTTATCCTCTCTTGTCATGGAAGTACGCATCAATTTTTGCTTTTGTAGCATTAACTGTCTGGTTTCCAAGACGGCTGACCTTTCAATCAAAAAACCGGACGTACCCATTAATAGTGTAAATAAGTTTTAAGCAA
Source organism: Siderastrea radians (assembly GCA_964017195.1). Taxonomy (NCBI): domain Eukaryota; kingdom Metazoa; phylum Cnidaria; class Anthozoa; order Scleractinia; family Rhizangiidae; genus Siderastrea; species Siderastrea radians. The sequence continues at coordinate 7,146,722 of OZ024890.1, read as the reverse complement.
TTGTCAGGAAAGCTATTACCAATTTTGTAAATTGAAAACTGTTGTTTCTTTATTGAGAGTATTACCAATTAGTTTTTTTTTCTTCGGCTTCGTCATATAAAAATATGGTTGAAAATTGGTTATTTTCATCAGTAGTTTATGGTCGAGCTACTGATAACAATTTCAATGTTTGACCGATAGTAGTCATCAGTTAGGGCATCCTCTTCCGAAAAAGAAGCTGTTCTTTCAAATTTATATCCAGGACCCGTTGAAACTTTTCACTTAACTTGAATATTACATGCATGTTAAAAAAAAACATATGTTGGCCAGCCTCTACGGTAGCCTCGAGGATAGACTGTATCTCCTGACAACTAAATGAAAGACGAAACTTAATGCTTCTTCAATGACAAACTGTTTCGTTTGATTAATGTTGCAGGGCTGATTAGCACAGTTCAGTTTCGGACTGATCTAATTTGATCATATTGTCTCTGGCTTTAATTATAGGAGTCCTACTATACGACTTTAGACAGAAACGATTTTCCTTTTGCGGAATTTTACTTTAGTTGCTTTTTATTTGTTTATTTTAATGCTAAGGATTCGAAAAGTTCCACTTTGTTCGGAAACTCCCAGCACTTTTGAGAGTCACTTTGGCAAAAACGGTTGATTTCGATGAGTCACCTGTCTTGGTCTGGCCAGGAAGACGCCTATGGGCCCCTGGGGCCCGTTTCTCGAACCTCTCGATAACTTTCCGGGCCCGGTAAGTATTTTTTCGAGCTCATTTATTTGTCAACTAACGGTAATTATTGGCGCAAACTTAGCGATATACATGCTTCACGAAAATATTAAGATTAAAATTTAGCTTTCAAAATCAATAAAAATTATACAGCTATTCGAGAATATTGTGCACCTAAAATAGTTTTCGGGGCCGGGAAGTTATCGGGAGTTTCGAGAAAAGGGCCCCTGGTCTTAGAGACTTTTAAAAATCGAATATTTCGATTGAACATAGTAGAAACGTACTTATGAGATTCTAAAAGAAACATTATTACTTTGCTGCAGACGTTACAATGTGATTGGTGGATTGTTATTGCCTCAGTACTGGCCCAGTGCCTTGTCCTGAGGCGTCGCTCCTTGGACGAGCGCGCTCGCTTGAGGAGCCCATAACACGGAGTTTGCAACTCCCATAGTAAGCCTATGTCACGCGTTTTCACAGACTAGTCCGCAATCGTTAAAAAATGGCGGCTTTAATCGTTTTAATATTCTACTTGAAAATGCCCGATTTGCAGCAAAAGACATAACGCAAGGCTGATAAGTAATTATAGAAGCTCGTAGTTGGTTAGCTCTGGGATATGGGCTCCCGCATGGTCGCGTAGAGTTATACGACTGATGCAGGATGGTTTTGGCGGCATCCTTCCCATCAAGCCTCGCGCCTCTTATTTCTATGTTCTTTAATTACAGATTATGCCAGGCTGTTTACAGCTGAATTGAGGCGAAGATCTTGAAGTATAATTAACGACCAAGCGCTACCAGCTCCACGAAGCTCAACTAGTACTGATTATACCGTACCGGCGCGATTACTGAAATAAATTTGTAAGACTCATTCCACCAGTTTGTGATCAGTACAGTACGTATAAAATGCCTTTTTTTAGTCTACCATTCTTTCCCTGGATTTTTCCACCTACACTGAATGCAAAAAGCACTCTCCGCTTAGGCAAAACATTCATCTTTGTAACCGTATAGCCAGCCAAGGACTCAACCATACGTCAGTTCTGCCAAGTTTCTTTTTCTGATATGGCCTCCCGATTCGCAATCTGATTACGAACTGGAGTTCGGCCAACGAGGTTTCTTCAACGAAAGGCTTTATTCCAAGCATATCTTAGGTCGGTGTATTTGAAACTCTGCGGGATATACCTCACGTAGCTGCCCCCTCTAGAGTTCCTTCACGTGCAGATTGTTCTTCGAGGGAGATGGAATCAAAATGTTTACGGTAACAGCAGTGTATACATCCACAGGCTTCCATGACAACGAACAAAGCCTTTCGATAGGACTGATATGAAAGAGTAGGTAGTTGTATTGCCCTTGAAACTGCACTGAACAATTTAACAACTAAGGAGTTTAATTCGTGGATTTTCGTTTTTAAAACCATTAGTACTTTCAAAACGGTAGTTTAAAACCGTATTATTTCCTAATGAAATATAATTATTAATACCAGTTTCCCTTTTCAGTAATGAAACAGAACTCATTAAAATATTGCTGAAACTTAAATGATAACATAAACGCCGGGAACAAGCTGTCGATAATTACTGTTTATTGAAACACCCGTTTTTCGTGAGTATCACAGGTGACCAAGGAACGTTTATATGGTACATACAGTCATACAAGTTACGATTTTTTTTATTCCTTTGTTGTGAGTGATAAAGAAAAGAACTTGAAATTTCAAAGAGTAGCTAGTTTCGTTTCTCCTCCGTCCTGTTGCTATGACAAGTTACCGGCTGTGTTTTCTCAAGGCAAATTCGAAAGTCCTTGAATTTGCATATTCTTTTAATTTATCCGCATGCATCCCGTGAATGAAACGGTTGAGCCTTTATAATAATAGCATACACGTCATTTATTTGCTGTCGTTTGAGGGTATCAACAAAATCATTTGGCTTTTGTTGTGCAACTGGGGCGAATAGAAATTTCCGAAAGAGGTTGGTCTTGCATTTGCTTTATACAAGGTAGGTTGAACTGGACATTGCTACTCTAAACAAGGCAGCGTCAGTTTTTATTTGTATTTTTTTAAAGTGATAATTTCAGTTATGACATGTGGCCTTACTTGCCGTTAATGTGGCATATGTCCTCGCCTTTGACTGCTGACGATAAAATCCTGGTTTGGAAACCATGTGGGTTTTTAAGCTTTTGTTGTTTGGCTTTCCTACTTCTTATTTCTTTCTATTCTAAGAGACTTTTTATCGGTTAACAAAGAACAATTGTTTTGATCATCAATTTGCTATAAATAAAAATGTTCAAGATGGTGGGAATTAATTTCCCTCAGTATTGTTGCCATCGGTAGTTTTCAGTTTAAAAGTGCGAAATTATTTTTGTATTTAAATTCCCCCCAACTATCTTGGCAAGATCTAACGGGGTCAACGTCATATCCCCAATTTCTTTTTAAAAAGAATAATTTAACTGTAAACGGTAATATCATAAAAAAAAAAAAAAACTGGAGGTCTGTCGGGTTGCAAAGTTCTGAAAGTTGCTTGGTTTCTATTCCAAAACATTTGCACCTTGTACTTTTATCGGTTTACTTTGAATAAAGTGTTTAGTAAACCTCAAACAAGGCATATATTGTCGCCAAAATAAAAACAGAAACTGAAAACAATTCCTTGCATTCATAAAATATCGCCCCGAAAAGTATTACTTCATTTTATTAGATTGCGGAAAGCTATATGCATGATAAATTTGTGCCGTTGAACGTTATGTGGTAGAAAAGTATTACTTCATTTTATTAGATTGCGGAAAGCTATATGCACGATAAAATTGTGCCGTTGAACGTTGTGTGATAGACGAAAAAAAGTCCCTTAAGTCTCGCGCCGAGTGATAACGATTTTAAAATTGGTAAACCGGTGGCGAAATGCAAATACAGACCCGTATCATGCATATATAAAACTTTAATTTCGAAAATGAAGGTTTGATATGCCAAGACCTGTCTAGTCAATCTTCTTTTTGGCGTGCACGCCAGGGAGAAAATTGATATCGGCCATGTTTTCGGATTGCAAACTGTACTGTGATAAACGCTGATGTTCGCCTGTTTTGTCTCTGAACTGGCCGTGTAAGATGTTGCTTTTCGTTCTCTTACTTATTTTCATTTTCGTGACGATTAATGGTGTATTATTATTTTTCAGTTTCTGATTCATTAAGATCCGTTTTAAGTCGACTCAATATAAAACCAATCTTCAATCTTGTTGTCTTTAAAATTGATACGATATCAATACTTTTTTTTTACTTATTTGTGCGTTCTATTAGATGAAACGAACGGTACACTGTGGTATATGTTACGTTAAATGTTACATTTTAAGATCGTTTTAATGGCTTCTTTTTGCCTTCTAGTAAAATCAAATTTAGGCAAGCTTCTTTCTTTCCCGGGTCCGTTTGCATTGATCCTTCCAATACTCCAGTTTGCGGTTTCAGAGAAAAAAGGAAAATAAAAATCAATTAAGAAAAATCACGAGATTTCTTTTAGCAAGGTTTATAGGAGAACACGAGGAGGCTATTCAAAGGGAACTGAAAAACATAAAATGTTTTAACTCTCGTGTTTGAGTTCTGTGTCACCCCGTATAAAGACAACGCAATTTTCTTGTTACCAGACTGCGTGACATATCACGTTAATTATTCATGTCACTCATTGCGAAATTAATTCGTAATACGCTTTCACGGTGATTCAACGTAATGCAATATCTCACGGTTACGAACAAAGATTCGATCCTCGACTGACTGACTGTTTTGTCTTGCTGCGTTCTGATATAGGTAGATCAACGCACAGACCAGCTTGTGGAGATCAGAAAACACGAAAGAAGAGAAATAAAACACAATTCTGATGATAAAATCCGATTAGATGAAAATCCAATCATTATAATCGGCCGCAATGTGAAATCTTGTCCTACACAAAGACGAAGAACACGCAATTATGGTGAGTTAAGTCTTCTTTGATTTCTGGTGTTCTTTGGGTGCAGTCCATTTCGATTTATTGTTTACTCGCTAATTACACGTCTAAATGGTTGTCCAACTGCAGGTTGATAGACCTCAACGCGTTTTCTGCTCGCCGCTGCGAGCGTTTGTGTTGGTTTTCTACTGGTTATCTTCAACCGCCGCTATGGACAACAACTCAACATTGAACAATACTACAACCAAGACACCAAACGGAAGTGAGCCCAAACCTTTCAGTTGCGAGTGGAAAGATCTGGAATTCCCTATCACCTATGGACCAGGAATTGCTTCTTCATTGTGTGTGATAATCGGAGGATTCCACGTAATTTTAGGTGAGAATAAAATGTTTCGATGTCCAAAAATAATTTCAATCGCTACGTTCGGTCGAATTATTCTCGCGTGGTTGATCTCACCAATAAAGATTCTTTCGCTGTTTTCGAATGCTCGCTTAAACAAATACTAAATGGTTTTCAGAGTCTATAAAAAGTAACGAGAACTTCTTCCACAGGAAACGAAACAATAACCAAGAATCAGAAAAGTAAATTAAACGTTGTATATATTTGTGGTTGGGTAGCATTGTTTCACTCGGGGTTGTCGAAGGTCATTCTAATACAGTGTTAAGTTTTTCGAACGCGCTTTCATATTTCATCGATAACGAGAGCTTGTTTATCGCGAAAGAGTTATTTCTAAATCTTTTGTTCTTGAGATATGCGGGACCGTTTTAAGCTGTTTACTTGTTTTCACACGTTGAGAAACGAATGTCTGAATTGAAAAGGCCAGTGCAAACATAGCAAGGACAAGTTGATCGTGTCAACACAGCGGTAATGTTTTCAATTTCTGAATGTGGTGACTGGCGAGTAAGTTAGATTGCTGTTTTGATCGCCGTTTTAAACTTCTTTATTCATCGACACGAATAAAATGGTGGTAGATAAAAACTAAATTCGTAGACTGAGTCATTCTGCTTCATTTACATTTTATTGGCTCATCAATTGTTTGGCTTGTGTAGGCGTACTTGAAAGAACAAAAAGAGATCCAGCCAAGTTTAACCCACTTCCGTCGACGCGATTCCGCCTGTTTGCACGAGGCGAGAAATTTCTCCTTTTTGATACTTTTAAATATCATCCCCGCTTTTTGGCTTACTGGGTTGTTCTTCAGCGTTCTTTGATCAACACTTTTTGATTGACCAATACGGATATTGTATGGGAACCTTTCTTGCCAAATACTGGCTGTTACAAAACAAGACTATCTCCAAGCAACTCGAGATAATTGTCAAATTAAGATAGTTTTATTTTTGGACACGGTCCAACATCATCCAAATTGAAATGCAAAGCAACACCCATCTTTTCACTTAGTTTTAAAAAGTAGCCAAAATCCACTTTTTACACAATGGAAGCGAAAACCTTGGTTGTTCACGGATTGAACAACTTTTTACCCACTGAATTAACAAAAAAAGAACATAGCATATAACTACATTGGTTGTATCGGTTTGCTGTATTATGGATCAAAAACAATAGTATCTACCTAATTCAATGAAGGTTGCTTTGGGCATTGGGCATTGGGAAGCTATTGTTTGCGGTCACTCAAGCAAAGCCGTTGCATTGTGTTCCGTATGCCCAAATGCCCAATGTTCAATTGCCAATGACCAATTGCCAAAGCAACCTTTATTGAATTAGGTATAAACCGCTTGAGGGAATAGTGTTTTCGCATGCACTGATTGGCCACTAAACCTGGGATAGCATTTTACTATTTTCCAACGAGTAACGAAGCAGGTCGTTTCACACAAGTCTAATATACAAGGCCTAATATTATTAATTTTGTACCTAACAATACTGTAAAAACCAGTGTTAGAACCCAGCTGGCTTTGTTGGACTGTGCACTGTCAAAATTATCCCATAGTCTTTATTTTCTAGGGAAAATTTAGCTGGCAGTCAGCTCTCTTTCAGTTGTTGTAATTCACTTGAGTAGCCAGCTCTTAACATTTCTGCTGTTAAGTAGTTTGGGAAAAAATTACAGGAATACAACTCATTATAATTATGGTATATAGGGATTATCAATCAAGGCCAGGAGTGAAGTACATTGAGGAGTTTCTACTTGAAGTCTAGGAAAGAAGGGAGGGAGGAGGGGGCACACTTTGTTCTCCCTAAATTGCACCCCAAATGTGAGGTGTATGGGTGCACATTCATACAGTTTGGATACCTGTAGTTTTCCCCCAGTTGTCCCATATGCCTATAATTTTTTAAATATCCTGTATCCCTTAGAACTATAATGAGGCCCTCTGCTGTTTTAACAACCAGAACTACATTGAGTATTTTCCAAAATCAAATTTTGTGGAGACTGACAAAAATTGTGCTTTAATTAAGAGAATTCACTGGCTTGAAAATATTATTGGCAGATCTCATTAAGGTTAAGGCACTGATGGGGGTGCGACAAGCTGTGCTAATTACAAGTCAAGCACAGGTGAAAGTTATTCATGCCTTATTTTCCGGTAGCTGCCCATGCAAGCTGTGCCACTTAGTGCTGCAGTTGTAAATTTGTCATTTATATTCGAGTAAAGAGGGTTGTATTTCTCTTGTTTGGTCTAATTGCTGGCTAAGGGTATTATCTTTCATAGATAACTTGAACTGTCAGGGGAAACAGCAAAATTGTTTTTCTGAGTTAATGGAGGTTTAAGCATTCAGGGGTTAAATTACTGTGGTACAGTGAATCAAAGGAAACCACATTTGTTTCCAGTTAGCAATGAAAATTTTTGAGTTCTCTCCAAACAGAGTTTCAATCAAGATCAACATTGTACTGTACAATCATCTCTGGCATTTTAGTCTCCCAAAATAATGGCAAACAATGAAGTAATTTTTCATTCATTTGACATTTTATTTCATCAGTTTGACCTATCAGTAAATATTATTCTTAATAGTTAAGGTCAAGCATTCCCTGAATCCTAATTTAATCTTGTATCGGCTTCAATTATCATGTGACATTTAAACTTCTTCTCACTGTGCCTAAAGAGATAATAGAAATATTTCGAACTAGAAATCAAAACTCTAAAACCTTTTAAGATGCAGTGGGGAAAATGTGACCAGATTTAAAACTCTGATCTGGTAAATGATAATGCACTAGTCAATTCCAGTAGTAACCATTACCCCCTCCTTAGTACATTGGATAAAGCGAGCTGTTGAAAAAAGAAGAGATGCCTCATGTTACAGTAAAAATTAATAAAAGCAGATCCCATGCTTGCTGACTCAATACACTTGGGCAAAACTGAGGTGCAGATAGGTGCTGCACTTTAAGTGGAATTTTGTCCTTCTTGATCTTAAAAAAGCAAGTTGGGAACAAGTTCCTTGCCAATGATCAAGAACTTGTCACTGATTTCTTTACAAAACTATGATTCTGCTTGCTTGGTTAAAATCATGAGGATGTCAAATGCTTCTGGGTAAACTAATTCCCATCAGCTTGGGTGGGTATAAATAAAAATGTACCACCCTCAGAATAAGCCAATTATGCCCCACAAATGAATAAGGGGGATGGGCAATGCTGGAAATTACTGCCAGCCTAAATTTTGATACTACAGGAGAAGCAGCAGAGTCCCAAAGGAAACAACAAAATAGTTTGAGTTAGCCTGCGTTCAAGAAAACGGGGCTGTTGTTGAATTTCAATTAATAAGGTTAAAAACTTGGGTTTTATTATTTCTTCACAAACATTCATGAGTCATTTTAGTGTACACTTTTGAAAGAAGTTCAACTTACAAGACTTTGTACAAAGTCTGGCTGTGTCTTTGGTGATACAACTTTTGCTCATCTAACACCTTGAATTAGTTTGCTAAGTTTTGAAAAGTGGAGTTGGTAAATAAGATTAACTCAGGTTAGTGGGAGTTCAATAAAGCTAATAATAAACAACTCAAAAGAATAGGCCAGGTCAAATCCAAGGGAAACTGGATTTTGTTTGAGAGAGCAGAGAGTTTGAGGTTGCAGGATGCTTTTGTATGTTTATATTCTGAAGTTTATTTCCCTTCTGGTTTCCTAGGTTTCAAGTACCAGAGAATTACCCTGTTTGCAACTGGGTTTTCATCAGCGTCGCTCTTAACATACATGATATGCTTAATCAGAAGCACTCTTCATCTACAGTACATTCTTCTCATAACTGCCGCAGTTGGCATTTTTGCAGGAATTCTTTGCACAACAGTGATTTTCTGTGGACTATTTACAAGTGGAATTGTTGCTGGCTTCTCTTTAGCAATGGCCTTCCTTTTTGCCTTTGCATCATTGTACCAATACACCACAGTTTCAATACCCGTGGGCATGGTCATAGGTGTCAGCGTTATCGTGGCTGGGGCCAGTGTTTGGTGGAAGCGAGTTCTCCTTATTGTTTCATCATCAGTTTATGGTGGGGTTTTGATAATGGGAGGAGTGGACTACTTCCTTGAAGATTTGCGTTTGCTATACCATGTTTGGGAAAAAGTTTATGTCAGGGAAATAACAGGAAGGCCTTGTTACTTCTCGTGGATAATTTTAGGAGTTTGGCCTCTTATGGTGCTTATTGGTTTGTTGGTTCAGTTCCTCAAGACGGGGAAGCAGCCTCCTAAACCTAAAAAGGGTGAGAATCATCGTAGAAATCGTTCAAGTCGAAATGACCAGAGTTTCCAGCTTGTTTAATGTAATGATATTTAACAAGGTTATTTTTGTTTGGAGCAAAGCTAAAGCTGAGTGTTTTGTGTGATGATTAAATAATAGTTTTGCCCTGATAAAGGCTTGTATCTGACAATTGTAATGTAAATAAGAATTAGAACAGATTCTTGCATTGTGTTTGCCTTTTACTTCATTTGGATTGAACTGTAATCAATTAAAATTGGATAACTTTGTTGAACTCTAGTAATTGTAATGTAATGAAATTTAATACATTTAAACGCTGCTTCTCTTTGATAGTGGTGTGTGGCAATTATATCAATATAAATTGTAATTACATTAATGCACTTAATCTTGTAGACTTGTAAATAAGCATTTTATTTATTTCTGTTAAGCTTTCAGGTTAAATAACCTGATTTGCAACCAAAATGGGAGCAAAAACTAGACTTGTCTAATCAAGTCAAAGAAAACTAGACTACTGTATCAGTAAATATAGAATTACATCTAAGAACTAGGTTCTAGTTCATCTAGGTGTATTGCATGCAAAGTAGCAGTAATACTTAATACATAAAGAGTACTGAATTGAATTTAGAATTTTCCAAGCTGCCACAGAGAGAGATGCATGCATATCTTAAGAAATGCCACAACTAATAGTATCAAACTGACATGCATATAGCCTGTTATCTCAATATTATTGTAATGGTAGCAAGAATTAGAACAGTCTTGCAAACTTTTCAGATCAAACTGTAATTCAACAATTAAAATTGGATAACTTTATTAATTCAGGGAAGATAGACTAATATCCAGAAATCACAAATGTTGATTATGTTATTTAATAATTCCTAAATGGAGTTACACAAGCATGATTTAATATTTTTAGTTGTTTTTATCTATTTATTATTATTTTTACTAATTTTTTTATTTTTACTTGTTCTTCAAAACGTACTTATTACCTAAAAAGGCAGCAGTTTTTCATATAATTATGTAGTAATTTATTTACATTCTGCAATTAGAGTTTGGACACCAGAAGCAAAAATGCGAAACAAGAAAGGTCAGTTTTCAGTCAAAATGTGCTCCTGAAGGAATTTAACAACATTTCTGAGGACTACAAACCTGTTTTGAATACAAGCTTTTAAAAACTGATGTGGAGTGTTGTACTAAAGGGTATATACAAGTAATTACTGTGAACTTCTTGGAGTCATGACTCCATTTATGCAGTTGCCTCTATCTGTGCAATAAACTGTATTAAATGCAAGTTCAATTATTTTAGATATAGTATTTGTAAAGGCTTTGTAAATTGCAGGAAGAGGTCATTTGGCACTAATAAACCTTAGTAATAGATTGTTTAAAGACTTGCTTTGTAGTTAATATTTGAAGGACTATGAAACCTTTCTCTTTTCAGAGTTAATCCTTTCCCTGTAGAGTCAAACATTGTACTTCACATGTGCCTATGATTACGTATGTGGACGAAAGCCATTCACAAAGCCATTGAAGAGCACCAAATCCTGTAGTGTTTTTTGTCAAGTTGAAATATTTATTTGAGACTCTGTGGGTGTGAAGGGTTAACTCCTAAAGAGAAAGCAAGAATATAGTTTTAGGCTACGATGATCATTCCATTCACAAAACTCCACTATGTCAAATTAATATTCATTCATATTTTTGTCGTTATCCATACGCAGACTTTCACAACAAGTGTTACTCAATGGGATCTCCATTTTACTCTGCACCTGATGACATAGAAATGACTGAACTTCTTGCGGAGCAGGGCCAAGCACCTCCGACCCCATCCCTTAATGTGGATCACACCCCACAAGGGTCCTCTTTAGGGGAGGAATTAACACCACTCCGGCCAGAATGACAGCTGGTATTCTCTAAAATGTCCCAGTGTTGGTGACTTGGAGCAACAGAAAATCATCATCATCATATTATTTTGACACCACAATTTCTTTGTTAATTTCTACATGTACTCCTGTTACACTAACAACTGAAAACTAACAACTGAACTAAATATTAACGACACAAGTTATTTTAGTGTGAATCAGAAAAGTTGGAAATTAATGTTAGCGATGCTTCTGGAATGAACCTGCTTTTCTGATCCATGCTGCTCTCATAAAAAAGCAAAATGGTATGTAGATAGACTGAGGCTTCTACTGAGCTAAATGTTGCCTCTATTAAAATGTGATACTAATCTAAATCAATTCACCATAACAAAAAAGTTTTTAAGTTTTAGGTTACCTAAATTGCAATTGTAACAATTGTGTAACTATATATAATAATTTGTTATAAAAACATGTAAATTAGTTGTAAAACATTTCACACATAAGCCTAACGTAACGTTTCTATTCACAACTGACATTGTAAATTCATATATTTGTGATACTAACTTAAGAGTCAGTGGATAAAATTCTCAGTATAAATTAACAAAAGTCTGAGGGAGTGAGAAAAAACATTTCTCTGTAGACAATTAATTTTGTGCTTTAGGACTGAGAGGAGGTTAACCAAATAAGAAGGACAGATGTCATTATTATTGTGGTCAATGCTATCTATTTTTAAAACAATGAAAAGAAAAAAGGGTCAATTAATGGTCAAAACAAGGCCCTCAAATGCATTTGCTTTGGTGTTAGTCAATTTATAAGGCCACTATCATTATCAGCATTGTAATAACGTGGTTTTTTGGAATCAAATTAAGTTCAAAAAAACACCATGTTTTGTATTTTATTAAGTGGCAAGCTGGACTGAGAATTATTTGTTAAATTAAATTATTTGTTAAAAACTATTTGTTAAATTATGTTCTTGAAATGTGTAAGCATCTGTGCCTACAAACCAAGAATTCTAGGGGAAAAAGTCTAAATTGTTTCTCACTTGGTAACATATTGAGCATTTGTAACAAATTAAAACTGAACAACTGTCTAGTGACATTTATAGAAAAGGAAGTTTTAAATGTGTATGTACATATTTAAATTGTAAAAACTTAAATTATTGATGATTTAGGCAGAGATATAACTCATTGAATATTTAGTATTCTGTGATAGTATTTTAAAGTACGAAAATAAAACTTTCTTTGGAAGTGTTCCAGCATTTTTTGCTAGTTCTGTAAATACAGCAGAAATGCCATTAGGTTCAAAGGTCTGCTTACAAGAGATCTCCACTTACAGGAAGGTGGCCAGTAATGATAACTGAGCAAAATCAACCAAGGAAAACGAGTTTTAGCACAGGTGGCCGAAGCTCACTATGAGAGGAGCGCATATATTAACTTGTTCCTTTCTGCATATATTATGAGCTCGGCAAAATATAAGAGTTTGTATGAAAAGTGCAACAAATGCCCTTTAATCGCCATAAATGCGAAATAATTCCCAATAATAAATGGTTCACCTTGTTTCTGTGTTCTATTAATTGCTATTTAATGGCCTTTTGGGGCGATTTGAAGCATTTTGAGCGAGAATAAGTGTCCTTGATTATTTGCACCTAACACTTAATAAGCGAAGCGAAGGGTAACACACTGTTGGCCGTCATGTGACTGATTCGAAAATATTTATTTGCTGTAAATCTCGAATTTTGGGACCTCTCACCAAAATTCTGCAAGAAACCAATAGCTTTGTCTCGTAACAATAAATACATTCCAAAATGCTTCAAATCACCCCAAACGGCCATTAAATAACAATACAACACAGAAACAAGGTGAACTATTTATCATGGGAACTATTTCGCATTTATGGCAATTAAAGCATATTTGTTGCACTTTTCATACAAACTCTTACCGTAAACACCGGCGTATAAGCCGCACTCACAGATAAGCCGCACCCCGAGTTTAGAAGTGCAAGATTTGGAAAAAAAATTTTTGTCAAAAATTAATAGCCGCGTCATTTCATTTATTAAGAACTTGATGAACATAATGGCTGGAAGTCCTTTTCACTATGGATCGGTGATTAATTTGTAGTCTGGATAAGACTCAAACACGCATTTTAGTCCTTGTAACAAGTATGAAAATGGTATGTAAACGTACTTGAACACAAGACCGCTTTCCCCGATGAACTTTTCCCCAGCATTTTTTCAGTTAAAGCTATTCAGGGACTATTCGTGTGCGAAAATTTGCGAGTAAGTTCGTTCGGCCGTTCGGTTGCGTATCTTGGCTTAGTAGCCAGGCATTTGATGAGAGGAGAGAAAACTGGTGACAAGTGTTGTCGCTTCATTCATTCGCAAAGCAAATTTTAGCGATTTCTTCAGCTGTTCGTGACTTCCATCCCCGGCTTCCATCACTGTTCCATGTTTACAAGGATATTTGGAAGCCATCCAGTGGTGACAACCTCGCCTGTGAAAGGGAGTTCGATAATTGCTTTGACAAATTTGCCATCAAAGTTGTCAACAACGGAGAAACAGTGGGCCATTTACCACGGAAGTTCTCGAAGATAGCGTGGTACCGTTTTGCCTTTAATTTGGTGTTTTGGGGATGATTCATAGAAAACTACAGATTTTTTTTCCAGATGTTCTCCCAGATAAGCCGCACCCCCGATTTTGAGCGAAGTTGCGAAAAAGGTGCGGCTTATACGCGGGTGTTTTTGCCGACCTCATAATATAATTATGCAAAAAGGAACAAGTTACTATATGCCCTCCTCTCATAGTGAGCCTGGGCAACCTGTGGTTTTAGTTCAAGATGGTAAGTCATTCAAGATAACTGGAGTTCAAGATAGCAAGGGTCTAGTTTAACAGAAATTAGTCCCAGGATTCAACCAATCAAGAAACTTAAATCTCTATACATAACATTTATTACAATTTATATCTAACAACAAAGCTTGGTTACAAGAAAAGTGTGCTTTGGGAAAGGCTGTTTCTATTCAAAATGTTTTCTACAAGAGCAAATTTGTGGGATTACAAGCAGTGGTTTCAAAGCCACAAATTAACACAGATATTTTAGGATTCAATATCCATCCACCGAAAAAACATCCAACAGTCCTCCCAAGATGGGGATAAAATTGACAATAAAGTACAGTTGTATTTACAAAAGAAATAGGTCTATATGTACCACTGCCTACTGGGTTGGATTCTGAATAACAATCATGAGGTACTCTTTCTCTGAAATGCAAAATAAAACAAATAGGTAAGATAACGTCAGATTTTTTTTTTCTAGTTTCCATACAATCTTTTAGCAAGAAGAGCACCTCCAGGGTTCACACAGAAACTGGGAAAGAAATTCCATTACTTTCCCATGACTTTTAATCCAATTCCATGGCCTCAAAATTGACAGCTGTTACAGGCCTTCTAATACTTAATAGCTGCAGTATTCTATTTCTAAACAGATCGCAATTATAATCATGGAACCCCTCACCTCAAAACACAACGGTGGACATTTTTATTTAAAATATTCATTTGATTGAAAAATAGGAATTTCAATTACTTTTCAACCATCAGCTAAAAACAAGTTCGTGAAAAATCTGAAATTCCATGACTTTTCCATGGCCCAAACATATTTTGCCCATTTCCATGACTTTCCAGACCTGGAATGCAAATTTCAAATTCCATTGACTTTCCATAGCCTTTCCATGACCGTGTGAACCCTGACCTAATAAACACCCACAATTTTGATGACATTCATTATTGAAGGTTCACCATTAGAAGGAGATACATTTACATCAGCAATAACCAATTTTTCAAATCCTGAGCTAAAGCCTATTTCCAGTTGCTGGATTTCATGTCATGGGGAATTGGTGGCTATTACTGGACAAACTCAAGATCGCAATAGCAAATTTAGAAACTTGTAAAGAGTTCTCATCAGTTCCCTCAATTCATGATTATTTCATTCGACAATTTTTTTCACACTTTGCTCTGTAAGGGTATCAAAAAATCTCTTCTTTTCCATGCAAGTGCAGACTGGATCACCAGAGTGATACAAATATCACTGAAAACACTGAGGCATATCTTTTCAAATTTACGATTATAATATTGTAAACTGATTGGGGGTGGTGGAATACACAATGGAACTTTGAAATTCATACAGTTCCTGCCTTAACTTCACGTCGCTCATGCAATTTTTGTTAGCAATAGCATTATGTTACCAGCATTATTACTTTAACCCTGGATGGGTTGCTGGTTTATCACAGGTTCCCTTTCTCCTAGTATGTTGTCAGGTTTCTTATAACCAAACTGAAACAGACAAGGCAAAACAGATAGTGTCTATTTCACATCGTACCCTGAAATCCATGTGAAAGAGCATCAATGACACCTCAAGGCACTACACAGGTGAGGGTGATTTTTAGAAGGGTACCGTAAGACTCTGCTTAATTCAAACACTCCAGGAAAACCAAAAATTCTCGAGAAAAAGGGAGTTTCGGATAGCTGTTAGCTATTAGTAAATTCTCTTACAACAACAACCAAGGCTTTGACAGACAGTGCTTTGGCAACATTAACTGCCAAAACATCACAGTTACAGGGAACTCACCAGGAGCAACCATGATTTCATGTTTCTTGGAGCGGACCCTGAGGAATGTTAAATCGTTCTGAAAGAAAAAGTGAACATTTATTCAGGTTCAGGATAAAAACATTAAGTTGTCAACAACAGCTTTCCTCCTGGGACAAATTTATGGTTTGGTTGATATGTTACTTGGTTTCACCCTTGAATGTCAATTACTGTCATACCTGACAAAAAGACACGCTCAAAAAGAAATATTTTGAATTTGTCTGAGAGGCCAAGATGCCTTAACAGGTTGATGTGTTCAGTTGAAGCCATAGTTTGAAGGTTCATGGCAAAGTCTGGGACCCTTTCACTGAATAGTTCCCATGCTTGCATATTAACTAACAATTAATAACATGGCATCCACACTGAAGACATAGAGGTAGACATTTCTTTTTGGTGTGAAATACAGTACTTCTCAGAGAACATGGTAATTGGGGCTATTTCAATGATTTTTCAAGAAATACAAGAGCTGGTAGTAAACATAAATTCTGTTAAATGTTGACTAATTATAATTGGATAAGAGTATTTTATGCCTGATATTGGTTCTCTTTTTAGAGGGAAACACCTCTTCGAAAAAGTTGGAAATGGCATTTCAGTGCCTCCAGATTTCAAGATTTTCTGGGGAAGGATTCCTCCAGACCCCCCTAAAGGCTGGCGTCTCCAGTGCTCGCTTTCACAGCAACCTACCATTTCCAACCAGCCTTCTACTTCAAAACTCAACAACAGCCCTGTTAATGCATCAACCTCAATTTGTAGTGAATCAACTTGCAGCAGAAGAACTTTGTAACAAAATAACAAGCCGTACCTAAGACAGTCACCTCTCTTAAACGGACAGTGAAAAGCAACTTCAGAGTACCTGAACATCATGTAGTTAGCCAGACACTTCATCAATATTTAAAATGTGTCCGCATGCATTAAAGAAAGAGGTAAAGCAAGAAACACCCTTCTTTATCACTTCATGTAAGATACAAGTTGGTGACCAGGTATTCTGAAATTTAGTAAAAGGTCGACTGTATCGTATAGATAATACAGTTTTTTGTTGTTTCCAGCGCTAATTATTGATTAAAGCTTAAAATGACAACTTGGCATTCATAGGCTTATTTTCTTTCACCCAGGTTGCAGCATTTTGATGGTACAATAAACTCACTGTAGATTTAAGCTTAGTAATGCGCTAAAATCAGTTTAGACAAGCTTATGTTTGTCCTACCTGTGGGTCGATGTCTCGAACTGTGCTGCGAGCCTTTGCTGTCAGTTGATGAATTAGCCCAGCATACTGAACAGTTGTTGAGTTATCCAAGGTTGTTCTTATGGGAATGCCTACAGTAACAACAAGACATGAAGGAAAATAAATGGCCAAGCAAGTAAATTTTAATCCTAAGGAATGCGCCTTCGTATTAGGCGGGACTTTAGCATCAAAGTTTTGAAACGAAATAAATTAAACTGACGAGTTTAAATTGTACCTTCCTGATTGACGATGATTATTCCTATAACACCCTTGTGGCCCTGGATTCTTTTCAATGATTCCTCAACTTCAGACTACCAATAATAAAAATATGACGTTAAGTTATAACAATAAAGAGTTAAAACTACAAAAAGTCAACTAAAATGCCCACCATTTTGCCTTCTTTTGACTTGTTTCGCCGACGTTGCCACGGAACACACGACCCCTTAGAGTTGTGGGATAATTTTTGAGCCCTCGTACAAAAATGTAGCAGTTTTTATAATGAGATTATGCGCATCAGACGCAGACTTCTTTAAATGCGTGGGGTCTGGAAACGAGTATATCAAAATGCAAGGAAAACTCAAGAATTTCCGCTCTTAGCTTTGTATACACTGTATTTCCCATTTGGTTTGGGGGTTCAGCCCTCTGTTTTTCGTTCTTTCTTTGTATTTTTTAACCATGTCTGGGTATTGAGCCATGTATTGTTGGTAATTATGACTGTGGATCTCTTGAGTGACACAAATGAACGGACAAATCACAGCGGTAAGCCAACCAATAAGCTTATAATTATTAACTAAAGGAAAGATTAAGTCGTCAAGAATGGGCTAATGAAGTCTGCTTGACAAACATTTATGTTTAGCTTTATTAAGCGTGTTATAAGGTAAACAGATAAAATATAAGCAAAATATTTGTATGGACATCCATACTGGCAATCTGTTAACAAGTCATTCCACAACCCATACAGATCGAAGAAGAAAAGTTTAGAGTTAATTTACAACAGAATGATCATGATTCTTTTTGAATGTTAATTGCTAATGAGGCTTATTAGCATTCTGTGTCAATTAAGAAGCTTAATTAAGGGCCTGTTTTAGTGAAAGTGGGGGACCCCAGGTAGGTGAGGTACCCCACTCAACTGGGGCCGTAAAATCGCCGCCTTTACATGCAATGTGTAGTTCCAGAAAATATCCATACTCCCCCCACGGAAGGTTTTTGTTTTGCACCCCTTCACCCCCCAGGAAATTCCAGTTTAACTTCATCTAATACTTTCCTTCTAATAGTTTGGCTTTTAAATCCCCCCTCCCCCTAGGAATTTCCAATGACCTTCCGTGGGGGTAGTATGGATAATTACTGGAACCGCACAACCTGTACAACCCCGGGTGCTGGGGTGAGGTTCCGAAATACTTTGGCGTGGCTGCTAAGTACGTAAACAGACAAAATGGCAGGCAAAGGACGTGTTCTTGCGATTAGTGTGATTTTTCTCTCTCTAGCAGCTTTAGCAGCATCTCTTCCAGAATTGTACCTTACTTTTGTCACTTTTAATGATGCAATAATTTTATGTTGTTTTTGTGGGCATTGGCATGTCCAGATGAACCTCACCCCAGGTAGCTGGGGTACCCCCACCTCAAGTGTTTACATGGAGAAAAGTCACCCCGGCTACGTGAGATCCCCCCCACCCCGGCTGACCGGGCAACCCGCCTCTTTGGGTACCCCACTTCTCATGTAAACACAGTGAAGGAAAAAAGAGAGGTTATATGGAAAGGCTCAGGACCTCACCTGGCTGTGGTACCTCACCTACCTGGGATCCCCCACTTCCATGTAAACAGGCCCTAATGTACCGGTCAAATTGAAGCTTAAACATCCACCCCTGGGCATACCCCGGGCATTTGACTGTGCATTGAGCCCGGGAAGGGGGGGGGGGGATTTGAACGTTGCCTTGGAAGGGTGGGGAATTTGAACCGGATTTATTTCTTGTTTTGGCGTAATACTCCTCTGAGTTTTTTTGGTTTTTGCAAGGTTTGACGGATTTACAAGATAGAATTTCACCTTTGTTAGTGAATAACTCTTTCAAAAGGGTCTTCAAGAGAAGTCTGAAGGTGTCATCATGGCACATCTCTCCCTGAAAAGTGTGAACAGTGTTTGATTGAAGACGAAATTTGTCTTTGAGGAGAGGTATTTCCGAACTAATTGGTAGGGCATTTGAACGGCTTTTTTCCCCAAGGGGAGGGAAATTGAACAAGCCAATCTTCAAAATTCAAATGCCGGGGGGGTTGCCTGGGGGGTTGCCTGGGGGGGGAGGTGGGGTTGTTGAAGCTTCGATTTGACTGGTACATAAGACACTTGATCTGTGTTGGTGTTTACAGTTGTGGCATTCATGAAACATTCATTTCTTTATCATTGTGTGTAAATGGTCAACAAGTTGTAAATGTTTATTTTATATTCAGCCTGTTGGAACCCAGATTAAATTTTTACTACCACTAACCGAGGAGAAAATGTATGGTCGTGGTCCCTCTCTGCTTGGATTTATAAAAATGTTCATGAAAAATGTTGGCACTTAAGTAGCAATACTGTAAAAATTTTTAAATAATCTTATGTATGATGCCCATTTTATGGATGCGTGTATGAAAGAAACAAGTTGTTTACCATTTCATGAGAAAACCATGTCTAAAGTCTGTTGGGTAAGTGGCAAACAACTTCAATATACATTGACTCTCATGTACTATCTTGAACACTGGTTGCTTAGACTTATTACTTCTTTGAACAGAGAGCCATTTTCGTTGATAAATTGTCTTGTTTTATTGAGTGTTCAAGATATTGTAGTCTTATGAATACATGGTTAAGTATGAGACTTAACAGAGACAATTCCAGTGTTTGCACTGTCATTAAGTTTTGAGTCACCTGTTGCCTTGGCAACTTTACCTTCAACATCATCGTCCCATTTAGCATACTTAGCAGTAACAAGTGTTAAAGGTTACAGCCTTTAGTGACAACCATGATGTGTGTAGATCTATAGAATGATGCAAAAATTGTATTTTGAAAGCATCCCAATTCTTTATCGGATAGGACGACTGAGAAAAGGTAATTATTTTGACTAAGCACTTCTCATAATTATATTATTGTCATGTATTTCCAGTTTCCACTTCTTTTCTTGGTGGCTTTACCCTGGTTACATGTAATATCATGATGAATGTGGCACATTTTGTTTTTTATTGATTTCTCGTGCTTCTCACTCACTCACAGATATTTCCTTCTGGTTCCCTGGTCCACCACTTTCCTGCCCCATGTATTGGAGTGAATGTACCCATTTTAAAAATAGCCAGTCTGCAAGTGTCTCAAAGAATTTCTTGAATGACATGGTCTTCATAATGCGTTGATCTTAATGGATGAATAACATAATTTAAGTGCTTGCTTAATAGTGCTGCAAATGGTTTTATTTCCCTAAATTTAATGGCTTTTCTGCCTTCCTCAAAACCAACAATCACTTTACTTTGCCTCTCAAAAACACAAGAGTTCTTAACTTCAATACCCAACAAACAGTCACCTTTCATCCTTCACTGGACTGCGAAGATTGATCAGAGCACTGTGTCGTACATGGCCTCTTGGAGAACCCATTACACCGAATTTCTTGCATGAAAACTGCTTTGGGGTGACTTGCTTCAATTGATCTTTTAGATTTCTTTTAAAATATCTTGATTCATTGTTAAATATTTTGAATACAATACTTTGGCTTTTCATGTCCTTTTCTATGTGCCTTTTTAAGGATTCAGAGAAAAAAAGGAATTGAGCTTTAAGTTAGTTTTTTTAATAATACACCTGTTATTGTTGAAGCTTCTTGAAAAACTTCTGCTTTATTGTAAAAACATTATGATAAGTGTTAACACAAATTTCACCAACTGCTACCCTGCCAAAATTACACTTGTATAAATTGAAAGAAATTTAAATGACTACTAAACTGTTGTATGTATTTAAAATCATTATTGTGTCCATGTTACATTCTTGTTAGAAATGATCTAAAGCCATGGAGACAAAAAGTTTCAAGATCAATACTTGTAATGGTTACATCTCTACATGGATTTGTCTCATATTTAATTGTGAATAGTCCTCTTAGACTTAACCTTTTTGACCATAAAAAGAATTGATGTACTAGTCACAGGCTTTTCCATGGCAGTATATGAAAATTATACCAGTTTATAAATATTGCATAATTGCTAACTAAAATGAACATTTTAGTTTTATTTTGAATATTTATGTGGCACTTGTTGTGTTATTGAAGTGTAAATTACATGTACATGTAATTGAAAAATAATTATTGCCAGATAATGATGTTCAGTCAACCAATATTTAAAACTTGCTTACCATTTTTACCTGGCTAAACTTGCCATTAGTTATAACTTATGAAAATTATTACTCCTAACTGGTTGGTGGAAGCATGTACAACCTGTACAAGTATAAGCAAAAGCATAATTCCAGGTTGAAAAGCAAGCCTATCGTAAAAAAAGGTAACTAAAAATGATTTTCATATCACTGATAATTATTTGAATGAAAGGCTGGCAGAATACTTTTGGCCTTTTGTTAGGACAATCCAAGTTTATATATCTCTGGTAAGGGACTAAATAAATTGAATGCAATTGTTCAAAATGTCAAATTTTTAAGTCGGCCACTGACTTCGTGTTGATCATGTAACAACCGTTTGTGAACACACTGAATGAAATTCTCTGAGATGTGATCTCTGATAGCCATTTGATAATATTGAGTATGGGTTTCTATGATCTTTACTCATTCGATAACTAACTAAAGCCTTTGTTAGCTACTCTCCTAATCTTCAAGATAAGTATGCATGATCATGTAGCTGTATGTATTTTATATACAGGAGGTCACATTTTTATTTTGAGAGTGTTGGTATTAAGGCATGCAGACACAAATGATTCATCCAGGCTATAAGTACATGTTCTGTAGCTGGTACATGTAAATCAGCTGACTCAAGGATTGTAGTATAGCCTGTCCAGAGTAGTGAGTGAGATTGTTATGTCTGCAAGTTGTTGTATTATTTTGTGTTTTTTTTTTTACTCTGATGAAGGTGGGCAGAACCCACCACTTAATTGAAGTATTCAGACAGTGCAACTAGGCTCATCTTTTGAACATGCAGTTGTAAGTTTTCAATATATTCAATTCATTTCACGCATTATTTTATTTTAAGCAGATGGTTCTGATGCTGAGTATGATGAAGAAACTGAACTGTTTGATCAAGAATGTGATGATTTTATGAAGGATTTTGTGACAAAGATTTTCTTATTAGAGTAAGTACATGACTGTGTGTAATTACAACCTCACAGTTAACGGCTTCCTTCCGGGAGTCAAGGCCATTAAAACTCAAGTCATTATAATAAGGATTTTACACGGTGGTGCAAAGATATCATCATTAGCCACCGTGTAATTTTCTTTTTATTATGTAGACAGGAGTATTTTAGCAAAAACAACAGTGTAAAAGGGGAAAATGATGTCATCGATATCCTCACTATTGAGTACATGGAAAATACGCCACTCGAGTCCCAGATGTAGTTTTGTATGAACTTTATGAGTGGTTTGTTTTCCACTATTAAAAACACTCTTGTCTATATAATAAAATAAGCTATTACTGTAGAACTTCCTTACTTCTGAGACTGTAGCAGATGAAACCCTTCAGTGTTTTCAGTGTTAATCTAATATTCAGTTACAACAAAGAAGCCCTAATCATTCATAGCTTACCGCTTTCTGTGGTGTTGCTTATTCATACATGTATTTGAGAAAAGCAGTTCTGTCATGCAAAGCTGAAGAGCTGATTTTTGCATCATTGCTTGGTTTTGATTAATCTTCAGGAGTGATATTTCTCAGGAAGATAAACTGAAGTTTGGAATCCTTAATCAGGTAATTTAAAAGTAATTTAGTCTCTCACAGAATCTGATTATGAATTAGGTTCTCATTCCTATGTAGCAGCCTGTTTAGGAGGGAACCTACCTGCAAGTTGCTAATAACTAAGGGTCTTACGTAGGATCCTATTGAATCCTATTAGAATCTTGCAGTAAGATTCTACAAGGGTAGTTTTAAATTTGTTTAAAGGTCTAAGTACTGTATTACCAGTATTTTAGTGATGTTACATTTAACTTTAGTTCAATTAAGTTGTATTCTTATTCAATGACGCATGTTTCTTTTTTTTACATAGCACAGTGCTGGACGTCTTTCCTTCTCCAAACATGTTGACAACCAAGTGAGTTGACTGGTGTCTTTAGAACGTGCTTATAAACATTCAAGTGTTTCCATATTTATTCAAGCATTGCAACTATTTTCTAGACATTCAAGATATTTTTTGCATAAATTTAATGAAGAGATATTTCTCCATGCAGAGAGTCAACTCCAAGAGTGTACCAGAAACCATCTTCTTCAGGCTTGTACAGTACTTCGCAATTGTTTTATTTGAGTAAGTTTTTGTGGAAGTTTTCTTGTGTAATAATGGTTATTATCAAGATAGATCTTGTAACCATGCAATTCCTCTCCAGGGGAAGGGGTAAGGGATCTTGCAGTCAAAATACTCAGCATGTTCTGCTCATTATTTAGGAGTGATTTTCGTTAATCGGGAACAGATTGCATTATTCAAATTGAAGATTGAAATCTTCCAATGGTAGACTCATTCAAAGTAGCGAATGTTGATTGGCTTGTAACTTAGATGAGCCAGAAGTTCACAACGCAAAATACAAAACCATTGGTGGCTGTTGGTTTCAGTCGGTTTGACATTACAGGGAATTTTTCTCAATTTTCAGGAACATTTCTTGTGCATTTACAGCACACTTGTTTTTAAGAAATTCTTCATCGGTTTTATAACAGCAGACTGCTTCTTCATGTATAAAAGTACTTGTGATTAATATTTTGTTGAGCAAACACAAATTAGGTCAGATACGTCAAGCCACCAACTGTCTCCTTGCAAGTGAACATTCACCTGATGTCTATAATAAACCAATCAGCATTGCTTGTTTGGAACAACGCTACCATTAGAACATTACAATATTAAATTTGAAGTGGAATTTTGATTCCAGTAATGCAATTCGTTCCCAATTAATGAAAGTCATTCCCAGATAATAAGCGGAATGCGATGAGTATTTTGATTGTAACTACAGTTCTGTAACAGCTGTACATGTAGCTTTGTTCAAGTGCCTACCGTAAATGATTGATTAAGCGCCGCCACTCGAATAAGCGGCACTCTCGAATAAGCGCCACACCTTTACCGAAAATAATTTAATAAGCGCCTCTCTCGAATAAGCGCCGCGGCGCTAATTTGGGTATTGTGTGATTATCCATACCCCCCCCACGGATGGTCAATGGAAATTCCTAGGGGGTGGGGGGGCTAAAAGGTAGAAATTTCCGAGGGGTATGGGGGTGCTAACGCGAATAATTTTCCAGGGTTCTCCACAAACGACGCGAAGTGTGCTAGACAAACGTACCTGAATTTTTTATTTGTAGCGCCATAAAATTTGAAACAGATGCCCTTTCCAAAAAGAAATTCAAGATGTTGGTCTCAAACGTCTTTTTCTTTGCTGAGAGGTCGCGGTCATCCTTCGGAGGAAGCATAATTCACTTCATTTTCGCACGCTCTGCACGCGAGATAAATCAAGATGGCCGCCCGTAGCAAATTGGTACCCAGATCCCTAGGTCTCATCTCTACCGGAAGAAAACATAATTCTACACCGGAAGTTTATATTTTCTTTATTAACCTTAACTGTCAATCCTCAGCAGATCTGTAAAATTTAAACGTGCAAAATTATACACAAAGCAAGCACTAAAAAGATTTAAAAACTCATGAACATTTTCATCGAGAAGCCTTTTTCTTAGAAATTAGTACTTTTCTTGTGTCTCTGAGTTTATATTGGCGGGCAATTACAACACCCACTGAGATTGATGAGTCCTTTTACGACCTGAACAAAACGTACAAAACAACTTAATGACCTTAATGCGAAAATTATTGATAAAAGAGCTGAAGTATTTAAGGTAAACAGGGTAGTTAACGTATTGCTTGCGAAATAAATTCGAAACCTAGAGGATTCACCGCTTAGCTTATGGATTCATCGCTATCGCTCTCGTAAAGCATGGCTGCTTAATTAACGTGTATATTTTCTTCTTGTGAAATATGATAGCCAACGGCTATTCGAATGAAGGGTGTACAGGTGTATCTCTTTGAAAAAAGTTATAGCATGTAGGTCATACTTTCGACGTTTCGCGCCATCGATTTTAAGAGCATAAAAATATACATATCTGTATTAGAACGAAATAAATTGTTTTCACCTCATTTGCGTTTATTCCAATATCAAATGGCTTTCCGTGTACACTACATGACGTAGTAGAACGTTGAAGACTTTAAGTGACATTATATATGAAGTGTCACAAGATACCGCTGACTGAATAATGAAGGCGCATGTGTTAACGTGCGGTGTCGAACGATCGAACACTCTACGATGTTTTTGACTTCATGGAAAGATTTAAACATTCTGCATTCAGCCATTTTGCCTTGTAAACTGCAGTACAATACAAGAAAGCAAAGAAAGAAAGCAAATTTATTTGTGGGAATGTTGTTATGGCTAAGTTGAAACTGAAAAAGGAAGTTGCCTGCCCGAAGTAATGTTGTTCGATTGGAAACCACATCAGAGGTTTTCCAAGGGTTTTTGACAGGTAAACCACCTTGAAACAACTTTGAAATTGTCTTAGGACTTAGTTAAAGCGAGTATTTCCTTTATCTTTTCTCATTTGTGCGATTTTGTACGAATTTTGCGATTTGTGATGAATTATATGACAAGTTGCGATTTGAGGTCAATTATGCGAAATCGCAACATAGCATAATATCAGAGGCCCTGTAATAAGCGAACAATGCTAAAAAATTGTTAAGGCTTGTAAAAAAAAAGTGAAAAAAAAAACTGGAAAATCCTGGGGGGTGGGGGGGTCCACCACAGACCCTCTGGAATGGAAATTCCAGGGGGGTGGGGGGGTTAAAACTGAACGACCATCCGTGGGGGGGGATATGGATATTTTCTGGAAACACACATTTACAAATAAACGCCCCACCTGTGTTCATGTAGCAGCAATACTTTCACAAAGAGACTGTGAAACTGTGTTCATGTTACCTCTTGTATTTGAACAGCAATACTTTCACAGAGACTGAGAAACTGCGTTCATGATACCTCTTGTATTTCATTCCAAATAATTTTATATTAAATTGTACATACCTAGTACGCGCTTCACTTAATTCTCTCTATATTCCCCTCAGTGTTTTACCCGTAGTTGAAATAAGCACCACTCTCGAATAAGCGTCGTACCTTTAACAGGGAAAATTAAATAAGCACCGCGGCGCTTAATCAATCATTTACGGTAAGTACTTTTGTTCCTTGATTCATTTTAAATCCCACCTCTTTGTACATGTACACTGTATTTGAACAGTATGGCACCATACTCCCCATAAAAATTTTCTGGAGTTTGTTTTTTGACCTCCCACTATTTCACAAATACTGACTTTCTCTTGATGCCCACCCCTATTTCTCCCGACCCAACTGCATAACTTGTGATTTGAAACAAGTCTCCCTTTACCCTTGTCAAATTGCTTCATAGCTTAGGCTTAATATACGTGTAAAAACTTTATAGGTACATGTCATAGGGGGACGGGGGGGGGGGAAGGGGGGACAGGGGCCTGGTCTATATTTCCCACTTCCCATACCCTTTATTCCCAGTTCTCACCCTATCTGTTTTGGCTTCTGCTTCCTTACGCATTTTCCATTGCAGAGTGTTAACAGTTATTCACTGAAGTGGAGGTGAAAAGTATGTGAATATCTCCCACTCTTCACTGACACTGAGGTGAATAATTGTTTTTATTAGTATATACCAATTTAGTGGATAGCCAGCTCCAAAAAGTTTCTTATAATTATCTTGCGAGAAATGAGGAAAAACTCGCACACGAAATCAGAACGATGCTGAGAGGTGAATATCAAATACTATCCTGAGTTTGAGTAGCCAAGCAGAGCATGCGAAAAACACTATCCACTGGTTTGGTATACTAATTAGCCTGAAAAACAGCCAAGGTCTTGCGAGGTTGCCACTTGAGCCTCACAAAATGACGTCTGAGTAACGAGCGCAGAAATTCCATACTGTCTGATGACGTGCACTACCCAGATCTTGGTAGTGCTTCTGATTGGTTGTGCCACAAGGGAATTTTCTTTCGACCAATCAGAAGCCCTACCAAGATCTGGGTAGTACACGTCATCAGTATGGAATTTCTGCGCTCGTTACTCATGCAGACGTCGTTTTGCGAGGGCTCAAGGGATGACCGCGCAAAACGTTGGCTGTTTTCTCAGGCTATATACTAATATGCATCATTGGATGTTTTTCCTGTTTTTCCCGTTCAGTTCATGCTACTTAGAAATCCAGCTTCCTGCCCCCTCCCCTCCCTTTTCCTACGTTTTCCCCCCCTGTCTTCCTCCACTTAAAGGGGGATACCTTTATCACCTACATAAATTAGTGGGGACCTTATAGGGCATTGGTCTTGTCACTTAGACCTCTTCAGTACCAAGTAAGTAGCATATGCAAAA
The DNA here is from genome assembly GCA_964017195.1 of Siderastrea radians. Lineage (NCBI taxonomy): Eukaryota > Metazoa > Cnidaria > Anthozoa > Scleractinia > Rhizangiidae > Siderastrea > Siderastrea radians. The sequence continues at coordinate 7,119,179 of OZ024890.1, read as the reverse complement.
GAACCCATAAATTATCATTGTTCAAAAGAGTACTGGACATATTCCCTGGTGATCTGGTTTGGCCTGCTTTAGCAGCTTCTTGCCCAAAAGGGGGTGGCCGTGGGGGGTGAGGAGCATTCAGATCATGACTTTTAATCACACCTTTAAGGACGGGGGAGATGTATTTTTGCAAAGGTTATGACTATGGGGAAAAGTAGATCTTAGCAAGGGTTATTGGAATCCAAAAAGAAAAATGTGGGTAACCACGTATGTTTCAGAGATAATTAAGCAACCACAATTCTAAAAAAGCGTTAAAATACAAAGAATGTACGGCAATTTCGTTCCAAACTTAAGCTCGATTATCTCTGAAAAATGCGTGGATACCCCCAATGTTCTTTTTGGATTCTGATAGCCCTTGCTAAGATCTGCTTTTTCCAAATAGTCATAAACCGCGCACAAAAACGTTGTATTAGGGTGCACATTCCTTAAGAAACCCGAATATACCGAGATGTGCAGAACGTATGCGCAGTAACATAAGGAGGCACCGTCCTTAAGCTGCTCTGTTAATTTTAAAAATAGAAATTGCATAACCGTTAATAACATTACTTCACAATAGTGGTGTCAATATTAGCAGCCTTTAGAGTAAGTGCAAGTTTTTTTCTCTCCTTTTTGGCTTTAACTAGAACATTACAACCACAGTTAATAACATTCTACAAATAAACAGCTCATTAAAAGTACAACATTCAGCAAAAAAAAATTAACTGTAGGTCTAACCTTTTTCTTTGTAACACTGTTCATAGACTTCTTTTCCTATAAGTTGAAGTTGTGGATGAGCAAATTAAGGTTTTTTTGGAGTGTTGGTTCAGAGCTGTATAATTCATGTAGGTAGTGTATTTCCTTGATTAAGTAATCCCTTTTTGGGGAGTGGGGCTGAGCAATTGGCATTTAGTTTAATATTTAATATATTATTAGCCCCTCCCCAACCCTCCCCCCCCAAAAAAAAAAGACAAAAAAATCTGAATGAGCAAATTAAGGAAAAGAAGGCAGGGCATTTTGTAGGATTATTACCAAGTAGAATGAATTAACTAAGATTAAGCTGATGGGGAAAAAGTAATGGAAAACGTGTATTCAAAATAAGCGCAATGGGCAACTTGTTTGCTTTATAAATGAAACATATTTGGTATACCTCACCCAGTACAGACATCAGAGTCTGTTGTACATGAGAAATCAGAGAATTAACTTTGCATTGAACCCATTAAATTCCTACTGAGCAGTGCCTTAGTAAGGAAATGTGGTCCACGCAGAGGAAAGAAAATTTCTTCGAACTCGGTGGGATTCCAGACCTACGATATGTAATTTAATCTTTTTAAATTGTAGTAATAAAATATTGCCACTAGAAAACTAAATGAATCTGGCAATGGCGCAGGTCAGCGGCAAGCTTGGTACTTAATATGCACTACAACAATTGGACATTTCATGCATTACATGCAGCTACAAAAAGTTGACATTTCCTTCAACTACAAAACTTCGTAAGCAAACTACATAATCAACTATGAAATTGTGAATATATGAAACTCATATATTTGAACTGCGGAATGAAGAAATAAATGTAAAGAAGATCCTCGCAGTTGTTAACGCAACTTATGCAGTTGCGAAAAGAAAGCCTGAAAAAATCAGGCTTGCCGGGACTCGAACGCTGACCTCTGCGATACCGGTGCAGCGCTCTAACCAATTGAGATAACAAACCAACTGGAAGCTGGTCATTAAATTGGTTCATAATATACCCGGGAAAGATGAAGATGAAATTGTGAATATATGAAACTCATATATTTGAACTGCGGAATGAAGAAATAAATGTAAAGAAGATCCTCGCAGTTGTTAACGCAACTTATGCAGTTGCGAAAAGAAAGCCTGAAAAAATCAGGCTTGCCGGGACTCGAACGCTGACCTCTGCGATACCGGTGCAGCGCTCCAACCAATTGAGCTAACAAGCCAACTGGAAGCTGGTCATTAAATTGGTTCATAATATATCGCAGAGGTCAGCGTTCGAGTCCCGGCAAGCCTGATTTTTTCAGGCTTTCTTTTCGCAACTGCATAAGTTGCGTTAACAACTGCGAGGATCTTCTTTACATTTATAATCAACTATAACGATAATAAACAAATAAATAAATAACAAAAAAATCGATGGACTATCGCAAACGACTAAATACTGGCTAAACTTCGTTTGATCACTGGATCCATGGATTTTGATCACTGATGTAGTACCGACTGAGCTGCTGCGAGGCCAGAAAGGAGCAGGTCGTAGGTTATTTAGGTATTTAGATCTGATGTCGTTGTAATTCGCACATTGAAGGTGGGAAGGGAATACAACTGAGAAACCAGAGTTTCGCTGTATTCACTGTTGTTTACATACGTGTTGTCTGTTCAACATGTCTGGATGACTAAATAGCACTCACCCCATTGCTGGTACGAAGTCCTCCTCTTACAGTCTCCTGAGAAAAATCAAAGTTTTGTATTACAACTTGCTCTTACATTAAGTAGGGTATTTTGTCTTCCACTTGGGGGCGTTGTGTCTTATTTTGAAGGGGCATTTTGACCTGGGGGCCGTGCTGCACACGTGCCCTCTGGGCCTGAGTCAAATGGCTCTTCAAAACCTTGCCCTTGTTTTCCTCTGTATCAGAAAGCAAGGTAACAAACGTTAACAATATAGTATCTGCCTTATACCTTTATTACTTCTATGAAAACACTGTCTTCATTGTTGTATTACTTGCAGTGTTTATGTCCACGCACTTTGGGACTCCCGGCTCTCAGCCATTTGTCGAACTCCGGATAACTTATCGAGCCCAAGATCTGAGTCGAAGTACTTTTTTTTATATCCGCGTTTCATTGGTTGGCTGTAATTGTTAGTGCAAATATGCCAATGTATTCCACAAAATTATAAAGGTTTTAAAGTTTAGCTTTCAAAATCAATGTAAATTGAGTCTCATTTGAAGAATATTGTGCGCAAAAAAGATTTTGCCGGCTCCCGATATTTTTACGGAAGCTTTCGAGAAATGGACCTTTGGGCAGAGACCACCATTTCTTTTAGTTGTGCGTGTTTTGCTTGTGTGTCTTGTACATTATTTGGAGTCCTTTTCAAAAGTACCTTTTATTTTTCTTGGGAATAGATTTTGCAGTTTCTGAAAATGATTTTTTTTGCATTCCTTTCGTTGCCTTTAAAAAATATGACATTAATTTTCCCATATAATCCAAAATTATTTTGATGCAAGTGTAAGTTTTTAGTCAGCTATCAATGCAAAAACTTTTTTTATCAAACCCTGAACATTACAAACGTCGCATTTGATTTCTTTCCAAACGGACAAGTTTGTGAATCGAAAACAGTAAAACTCCTCACCATTTCTTTGGGATCTTTGAGATTTCCCAAAGGACTTATCTTGTATTTTCCCAGCCCGTCATCTTTAAGCTGTATCTTGTAATTTTCGGTTAATTCAGTTGAAGTATGGGTTTTCTCCATGCCACCGTTGTCTTCCTCAGAAACCGTTTGGTTGAACCGATCGTAAATATACAAATGCGAGGGTTTTAGTTTTCCCAGGTGGCTCATTTTAGACAATGTTTTCAGTAGACGGCTTTGTTCTCTAGTGTATCAGTTTCTACCCAGAACGTGTGTTGCAGAAAATTTCCGTGTAGTTTTTAATTATTGATAAACAATTCTCTAAACGAGGGCAATTAGTGTAACAGCGCTTTATGTTTTTCTTGATAATAAGGAGCGGCAAATCATCCTCGGAAATGGCATTTAAAATATACGGAAATTTAACGAGCCCTTGCCAAAACTTTCGAGACATCCTTGTTAAAAAATACCTGATTCTCACATATTGCAGCTTTTACCTACCACATCCATTCCTCAGTTTGGTTTTGGTTTTCACAGATTGTTATCTGAAAAGTAGAAAGAATACATTTTCTTAGTTTTATTATTCATCTGACATTGTATCGTTTATGAAAAAAGAAATTTATCTTATTATGACAAAGTTGTAGCTTTCTTGTTTTCACATTTACTTAATGCGATTTTTTGCGATTTTCTGTTTTAGGAGTTCTAACTATCATGAACCGCATGACGTTATATCGTTGCGTGTAGCAAAACAATTTATAGCGTAAACTTGTAATATTCAGTGACAATATACCAGTTCTCACATTGAAGGAAAAACGTTTTCTCCAGATCCGTCAACAACTGTGGAGGCTGATAAAACTCGAGAAAAACTCTTCTCAATTCTTCACGAGCTTAACAGCTGGTTCTAGTTTTGTTTTGTGTAAAGAAAAGAAGAAGCGCCATTAATGAGAACCATTAATAAGTAATTTCCACTAGATAGGCCTTGTTTAGTTTTTCAAGGGAATTAACAATTATTCGGTTTTATTTGTACAATACATTTAATAGCGATTATTATAATACCACGTGTTGACTGTATGGGAATTTTAATAGACCACCTCGTAGGTTTTCTAAACACTAGAAAACAGCTTCTCAAAATTAGCAAGACCCCTGAGGTCCTCTTCATATGAGCCCGGTTGACCGGGCTGGCTCGGTTTGGGAGATCTCGCCCTTTGTCAAAACTTCGATGTAACCGGGCTGGCTGGATTACCGAGATCTCGGTTTTTCCAACCGGGATATCGGTAGCCGGGCTGGAAATCTTTTCCATCTGAGCACTCCAGCCCGGTTACCGGGACGAATCTTTTTCGACTGCGAATGCGTTGCAAGGTCGCTGACAAAACTGAACGCGGCCTCTGACAACGTGCTCAAACAAAGCGGCCATTGCGCGAATTTCTTCGAGAGATGGTAAGCCAGTTGTTCGACTATCTGCTTGAATAAAAGTCGAAATGGCCCATAGAAGCCGAACTCGTTCCCATTGGTTTTGGGTTGAACAGTCCACCTTTCATGTCTTTTTCATCTCGGTAATCGAGCTGAAACTTCCAATATGAACAGAAGGCATAATTCGTCCCGCTAACCGGGCCAGCCCGGCTACTGGGCTCATATGAAGAGGCCCTGAATGTGAACGTTACACCTTGTCTACACGTTAAGCGGGGAGGGGGGGGGGGGGGGGAGACTCTTAACCACCATATTGTTGCTATGGGAAGTTCCTAATCATCATATCTTGGAAACCCTAACTTGCTCAGATAAGCTGTTTGGCCACATTTTTCCTATGGGAAAGGAGTCCAAGATTTTCGAGTCAACAACTATATTTGGCAGGTCATGTGACCTAAACAGAAAAAAACCTAAAACTCAAACGGCATACAGTTTTGGTTATCCAAAACAGTGCAAATATTTAACGACCATCAAGATGCAAAACGTGACGAATCGATTTTTTGATAATTGCATTATTATGGAAGTTATGACGTCATACGTACGTATATTTATCCATATTGTGCTGTAGTTTTTCTATTCCTTGTGTTAACAGTAATTGCTTTCGTCAAATTATAAAGAAGGTTCAATTATATCCTTTCCTCCGAGTTTTAGGGACTCTTTTTAATGCGCGATTGGGGACTGGGGACTAGCTACGCATGCGCAATGTCGATTTTAACATTCAGTTGTTCATCCTCATACATTTCACCGATATAGCGGCACAAAACGCTGCAAAACACCATATTACAAAATATCCACAAAAGTCCCTTAGCAATAACGCCAGATCTGTAGTTAAGGGACCCCCCCCCCTAGTATTTGCGTACCACCATAGTAATTGATTTCAAAGATTTTGAAGTTCGTCTAAGAAAGATAGAACAATCTAATTTTAATGGGCTGTTTCATTTGCTAGTGGACCTTTTTCTGTTAGAACCAAAATGCAAAAGTTAGGAAAACTAGAGAAGGTTTAATTTTTTTGGAAAGCCATAAACGTTTTATATCGCGATCGTTCATATTTCCCGCCACTTTTTATTTTCGAGATTTCTATGATTTGTTAACATTACTTTCCTATTATTATTATTATTATTATTATTATTATTATTATTATCATCATTATTATTATTATTATTATTATTATTATTATCAACATTATCATCATCATCATCATCATTATCATTATTATTATTATTATCAAGGTATGTGACGAATGCTTTAGCGTCGTGCTACAGTTATGAAAACACTTCGCACTGAGTAGTGTTTTCAGAATTTTTATGACTTTTTTGTTTTTGACAAATATGTTTGTCGAAACAATTGAACGAGGGAAATTCTATGGGAATCTTCATCGGGATTTCTGAGCAGTTACATATCGCGCGATACCCAACCAGAATCTGAAGCTTCCGGAAGCCATCTCAAGTTTATTTGTGTCCTTGAATTGGTTTCTGGAAGATATCCTTGAATTTGGTAGGATAGTCGATTTCACGAAAGTATGCAAATTAGTTAGACGTATTCACACTTTTCCGCGTCGCATTGTGCGAACATGCTACAAACTGAAACATCTTTGTTCACTGTGGTTACACACCGTGTTGCAAGCGATTTACAGCGGTGAAAAGGCCCAGTGTAACCGCAGCTATTATTTAATAAACTAGCTGATGAGTGTGCTGTGATTTTATTGAATGTTTTTTTCCCTCCTTAGATGTAATCAAGCTGACGACTTTGAACCTGCCAAGATTTTAATGAATATGTGTTTTACATTCTTCCTTGAAGTAAACAAAGGTTTGTTGCCCCATCGAACATTCATGGTTACCTATAGTCAAGTAATAAAGTAGCTTGAAGAGAAATTAATACACATGTCAGTAATAAATTCATTAAAGTTCCTCAAGTGGTCGCGGAACCCCAAAATGTTGCTTATCATCCCAAAAGTAGCTGGTCAAGGAAGCTGGAGTTTCTTGAAAGCAGTTATAACAAGTTAGCGAGTTTGTCGTCTCGATAACACGTCGAAAGGTCTAGTTATTGGAAATTAATTAATATGTTGTCCTTCAGAAGTTCTTGAATTTTGATAAGAAAGCAGAAAATAATATTTTAAGTATTTTGCATAAATTTTCTCGTTGGGTTCCCCTGAGTTATGTGTTGTGCTGTGTGTTTCTTTTATAATCAGTTTGAATTTTTCTTTCCCCTATGCAGATGGAGAAGAATCCACCAGACAGTTCATAGTTCCGTACCTGAGAGATCAGCCTATTTGGTGAGAAGAAGTACACTTCGTGGTTTACTTTTCTGTATTTATGACTATGTGGCGTTAAGAGCTCAACCTCTATCTTGCCATCCTTCGCCCCCCCCCCGGGGGGTACTCACTGAGGTTTCCCACGGGGAGGCTCCGCCCCGAGGTTCAAACCATTTCCTTTAATATACTAATCAGTTTATCGCAATGGTACCCTTCCATATCCCTTGAACGAAAATTGCACCTCCTTTGTACCTCAAAAATGAGCCAACAAGAGAAGATCTTTGGGGGAGTTTGGTCGCTGTGAAAAGTATATTTGATCGACCACTAGTTTTGATAAGGATTTTTCTTGTTGGCAGGATAATGTCGTTTCAGAAAGTATCTATGAGTCAACTGATTTTTGTGGCTTTGCTGCCACAAGGACTCAACAATGAGTCTTTTAATTTTGACGGTTAGTAAAAACGTGTTTAGTTTGTGGTGATTGAAAAGTCATGGTTTTTGTTTCAGCCTGATGGATGGTAATCCTGTTTTATTTTTATTTCACATATATAAAACTCGCGATCATAATCTAATTATTTACTGATTTTAAAATACAGGAAATCACAGAGGTTTTGGAACGCGGCATTTTTTGATGCAGTCCATAGTGAGAGAGAAATTCCCGCTATCCCGAGGTTCGTGTTTAAAACAATGCATTGCTTGACTCGTAGACCCCCTCTCCGCTTCAAACAATGGTTGATAGCCCTACCCTACCTTTATCGCGGACACCATAAGGGGCGTGGCGATTTTCCCGTTCACTCCCGTGCGCATATTTTGCGTCCTATTGACTACTCATAAGTCGTGAGCGATAGAAGGAACCGCTGATTGGATAGCTCTGACGTGATGCCTTTTTTTCTGTTTTGAATCTTAGCGATCTGTGGCACAGCTGGTCTCCTCAGGAACAAACTGAATACCAGGAGTGTGACAGGAATAGCACGTTTGGTAAACTGGGGTCAGTGTGAAAAAAGCTTTTTTTACGACGTTAATTAAAATAGCTGTATATTTCCGAACGCTATGCTATGCGAAAACACACCACTGCTGCCACTCTACTGTGAGTAATAGCAGTGACAGTACCATGATAAAGGCACCAATCTTCCTCAACCTTTGAGTGTAGCAGTTGCCACTATTGTCCAACCTTCTCTCAGACTAACATAAAACAAACGCAGAAATAATACATACGAAGGCTGAGTAGAACGGGGGCTACCTAGCCCCCATTCGTTTGAGTTTTCACGTCACTTGGTAAATTTCGCTGGTCCTTTTTTGGAGCCTGGAACAAGCTGATATGTCTCATGAAGTCAATGATGCACTCATTCGATCATAGACTGCGAGTACGAGTAGTCTCAAATTTTGGCGATGGCGGTTGTGGGGCGCGCGAAATACACACGCGCGCGCGAAAAGGAGACGCTCCCATCGCTCATTTTCGGCGCTCCCCTCGCGTCGCGTCTCCTCGAAATTTCGCGCGCTCGCGTGTGTATTTTGCCCGCCCCACAATCGCCATCGCCAAAATTAGAGACTACTGGCAGTCTAAATCGATCAAATCTTTGTTTGCTTCAAGATTAGCATGTCTCTGTTCTGCATGTTGCTATTGTTACTTTAGTAATGCACCTTCGATTTATGTGTTTTGTCCCTTCTTTCCGTTTTCTTTAGGACCTTTATAACTAACATGAAGGCTTTTGGTTTAAGCGACGACACTTGCGGCGAATTTCTTGAGAAAATGAGCACCATCGCAGGCCTGAGTGAAGGTAAGTTGTCATGGTAAAGTGCGTCCCAGTGGAAATGCGATTTCCATGCAATTGAGGATTCAATTTCGTGTATTAGTGTCATGATAAAACGTTTTAGCCACCAAATGTTTCATTTTTCTTCCCTCTTTGCAGATCAAATTGTGCTTTTGAAGAAAAGCTTGGCTCAGGCTGGTGAAGACAAACGGACACGGTAATGCTACACTGCTGTGCAACGGTCACACTGAAGGAAAAATTTTCGGATTCGTAAATGTTTCCGGATTCATCACAAACTGAGTACTCAAATTCTGCGGGTGTTTACATTGTGTCCAATAAGAGGGTTGGGGGGAAGGGGGAAGGGGGGTTTAGGGGGTTAAATACTGAGCACAGTATTTAATTGAAGCACGTTGAATTTCCTTCGTTTCTTTTCAAGAATTGCACATAGACCCTCAATTAATGATATAAATACCATCTAAACGTATTTCTAAGTTATATGAAAGTATTTTTAAGAATTTTATACATTTCACTTTGAAACAATTGTTATCTAAACGCCATTGTAGAAGATAGACGTTTTAAGCAATTGTAAACACGAAGTAACAATTATTGAGATATTTATTGATAAACGATTTAGTTTTGTAACACAGCAACACGAATTATTTATTAGAAAACAATGCCACTGAAGTTAGCAATAAAACAAATGAAGCGTTTCATGACTTCTTGCTAAGTTGCTACTTAAACCACAGGATACCCACGCGGCCGGAGCTTCACCCTGTTTCAGCAGCATGAAGCACCGGATGGAACAACCTCATCCCCAGGGTCTTCTCCTCGTTCAAAATGGCGGTCGGAGAAACCCCTGGCCAAGGCTGCTAAATGGCTCCAAAAAATTCGTTAGAATTTCGTCACGCAAACACGATGAAATGTCTTCGTTTCGTTTGAACAACGGTTTCCGATTACAGAAAACAACCAGGGCCGCCATACGCTGGAAACAACCTCCGAAAAAGCCGTTTCATCATGTGTCACGTGGCAAAATACTCCACGGTTCTTGGAGTATTTCAGCAGCCTTGGCCAGGGGTTTCTCCGACCGCCATTTTGAACGAGGAGAAGGCCCTGGGGACGAGGTTGCGGATGGAAAACAAACAAAAAAATTCGGGGTGGACTGTTCCCGAAAGTGCGTCGCTAAAGCAAACAAGCGCATGATCAAAAAGAGCTTTACACATTATTTGCGTTTGACTCGAGGGGACTATCTTCCTGAGTCGTCAGGGGAGAAGTCTCTTTTGGGTCTTCAACCTCATCAGAGCTCCTTCTTGCAAGGTTCTTGTTGCGACTTTCTTCTAAAACGTACATGTTATCACCTTGTTCCCCCGAATCTTTACAGCTGTTTAAAGAAAAAATAATGAAGCGTGAAAGAAGAAATTACAGGGATAAACTGATTTCACCACCAATGCAGCCACTCACGGTCATTGCGGAGAGTAAACACACTTCAATCTGCCACCAACCACTGTAAATGGATTCGGAAACGGACGTTACCAGCGCTATCCTTTCGTCAGAGCGAATGGGGACTAATATTTCCTCTGACCAAGTGCTAACGCTTTAAACGTCAGCTTCTGAATATCTTTACTTTGGCCAATTTACCTTGTATCAACTCGATCATGTGAAATTGAGGTGTCTTCGGTTTGTCTTGAGTGTGCTTTTTTTTTCCTCGTAGTCCCAAACTGGTTGTAAGCTCAACACAATTTACTTATACGGGCCAGTTTTGAGTTGAAAATTTAAAATTGAGTAAGAACCCTTTGTAAACGAGCAAGCTTTTCTCTAGTCTCCCTGTAGCTCCGTGGTAAGAATATTTAAGCGAAAGATCATGAGCCCTAGTCCTTCCAAAGTCTTGGGATTATTCTGTGCAAAAGCTAAATACATGACCATAGTTTTCTTACCCACAGAATGGTAAAGAAAAGGGACATGGGCGAGGCTTTCCCATCCATATGACGCCATAATTCTCTGTCGACCTCTCGATATCCTCCACTGTCTCACACATGTCTGATAGAAGAGTCTCGGGCAGCCACAGGGACATCACTCCAGCAATGATCGTCATGATACCAATAATAACCAGAGGCAAGGTCACAGACACACCAGGCAGCTGACCCTAATGATACACAAACCAAAAAACAGACACCAAAATCCCTTGTTTTCAGGTTTTGTTACACGGTACCAGAACAGAACAGATCCGGCATTTTTTCGTTCCAGGTGAACCTTTTATCTGGTACAATTCTTTGACTTACAAAAAAGTAGTTCCTTATTCTTGTAAGTCGGTAAAGTACGATCGTCCGGGTGAGTGTAATCCTGAGAAGGACTGTTTGTGATGACATTGACTGACGTTTCGACAACCTCAGCGGAAGTCATCATCAGCGTCTGATGACTTTGGTGATGACTTCCGCTCAGGTTGTCGAAACGTCAGTCAATGTCATCACAAACAGTCCTTCTTAAGACTACACTCACCCGGACGACCGTACTTTACCGACTTATGATATGACTTCTGGGTTCAAACGGTTAACCATTTACAGTCCTCATCCTTAACCGGATAAAAACTCACCAGTGCGACTATGAAAGGAACTACAATTCCTCCGATACGAGAGAAGGTGGAACACACGCCGAGTGCCATATTCCTGAAAAGTCGAACAATTAAGTCAGCACTGTTTTAAGTCCGTGGAGATGTTACCATTCAAATAATAATTGATTTGTTTTCCTTAGCAAGTGGAAAAATTGCAGATTTGTCACACTTATTGCAGCATTGTTTTTCTAAATAACCAAAGGCGTGCTCAACAGAGACGATGAACGTGCATGTTGATTACAATGATGACCGTTAGGTGTCATTTACCTGATGGCTGTCGGGTAGAGTTCAGTGCTGTATAAGTAGATGTTTGAGAAGGAAGCCGATCCAAAAAACCGTCCAATAATCGCCAAGGCCGTTATTAGTTCTTTCAGATCTGTTCAAGAGACCTTTATAAGATTCTTCAATGAATTCAGTAACACAGCCCAGGTTATACACCCCTTTGAAGAAACGTTGTCGGGTTTAAAGTATGAACGATGGACAATGCGACACAATGGAACTCTGGGAAGACGATAGGGGTAAGTTTGTTACTGGGTTTCGTTTTTTGACATTCAAAATATTTTCTTTCTAAGATAATTTAAAGAGTAAATTAAGACATGCTGTGTTATTATAATGTGCACGTGCTGAGCAATAGAGGCAAGTTTTCACGCTTCCCAGAGCACCATTGGGGCGCATCATCAGTGATTTATGCTTTTTACCCGACAACGTTTTTTCAATTGGGTGTAAATTAGGAGAGTAAAGGGATACTCATATCCGTGGAAAGTTGGAGCAGGGAAGTGCGGCTAAGTCCTGCAAACCCTGACGCTCTTTACGTCTAAGATCTCTAATTTTCCTCCATATTTAAGATAGAATGCTCAAAGAAGGACGACGTTGCCGTTGCCATTTCTGCCGCTTGGGACATTTTCATGTGATTTTGGTAGCGCCGATAATGGGGCTGACTGCTTACACCTATTGGTTGGTAAATGAAGTTCTGCCTTTCTCGATTACTTTCTATTATCACAATTCGGAATGCAATAGCTAAAACCAAAACAGAGCTATTTTTTCTGTCTCTTTAATTTTCTTTGCGTTTATTGTTAACACATTTATCGCGCATGCACCAACCTTCAGGTACAGCAAGGACAAGCAAGCAAGAGAGACCGCTGATCAGCATGAACACACAATGTGGAACACGGCGACCGAAACTGAAAACGAACGAAAAAGATCGCTGAAATGAATAACAAATAGAAGCTAGGCAAAATAACGGTTTCGTATTGAGTGACCACACTCCCGACTAGCTGTTTTGGGCAGCAATAAGATATTAAGCCACAGAAACAAGCACATTGCAATAAAAAGTAAAAGCTCAGAGTTAAACTCGTCATCATCATCATTTAAAGAATTAAAGCGTAATGCTTGTGGGGTCGTGTAATTAATTAGGTATAGTACTTAACTACGATACATCTACTAAGAATATTATTCGATAAGAAATTGAGCACAATGAATAAATGGCTAATAGCACTTAAAATCATGGTATTGTCTGGGAGCGACTGAACTGACTGTGCACTAAAATCAAGTTCCTTGACGTATTTATCCTTCTTTACATTACGGTAAAAAAGCCGTAAACTGGGAGCCCGTAAAATATGTAGAAACAGCATTCCATAGAATGGCCCCTCTATGGCTAATTGAATTTTTTAAAAAGTACGAGTTAAAACGTGGGACGATAATTTTGTTGCTTCTTCTGAAATCGTAAGCCGCGCTACGTTTATTCACCAAATAAGATAAAGCAGCGGGAGCTTCACCGCTGAATACTTTGTAAAATAGCTTGATTAACCGGAGTATGTACAAGTAGCTGATTGTTTTCCATTTATAATGCCGGTAGACGTCAGCAGATGGCATGTCGCGGGGCAACTTGTAAATAATTCTGGCTGCCCTACGGTGAAGCCGTAACAGCGTAACCTGAGAAACGACAGTTTTTTGTGTGACATCCAAACCAGAGATCGTGAAATTTTACTTCAGTGTACTAAACTGGCTAATAGCTGAGAAAACTCAAAATGTGTCACATGTTGTCGTAAAAGTTTGCCTGAATGTGTTAACGGATAACTGAAGAATGATGGAAATTGTAATTGACCAAACCGGCAATCAGTTAAAAGCAATCCATTTAAATTTTATAATATAATTATAATATTAACTTTTTTCCCTTGGGGTGCTTTACCATTAAGTGCTCTCCCATAATGAAATAAAAATCATAAAAGTATATACAAGCCGCTAACTAGATTAAATACATACTATTTGAAGACAATCCAAGCCATTGGGGTATGGGGTAAGTCAGTAACAAACATCAGGAAGACATTCAGGTACAAATTACCAGCCAGACCAGGGACATACAGCATGATGCCGTAGAATATCATGTTAAGCACCAGCCTAGTGATTGGCACAAAAGTTTTGAGTACCATGGTTTGAAGATAGACACATTCACGTTCATTGGCTTAATCCTAAACATTGAAATTCAGGACAAAAGAGATTGATTGAACGATTAATTGAGTGACTGACGTACTGACTGACTGACTGACTGACTGACGTACTGACTGACTGACTGACTGACTGACTGACTAATTGATAGATGGATGGATGGATGGATGGATGGATGGGTGGGTGGGTAGGTGGGTGGATGGATGGATGGATTGAGGCATAATCTTCGTTAATTGGTACTCAATTTTTCAAGATTCAACTATACACTCAGAAATAGGCTGCTGGCAATTTTTCATCGTTTTCAGAGTCACCTTTCTCTGCCTCTGTACTACGGCCAATTTGGTTTCCCCGCAGGCGCGTTTTCAAACGCGCTCGTGTGTTAAGCTAGGCTTACTCAACCCTAATGAGAACAAGAGGGACCGTTTGTTCGTTGTTACTGAAAATTATTGTTTAAAAGCAGTACCCGATTTCTTGCTTTTAATATACATGTTTACAGGAAGATGCCTTTATGTGCAGGCTTACCAGTTAAAGCACAGGATGACTGTTCTTTTTCTCATTCTCGACGTACGCACGAGATCGAGTGGGGACCTTTTGACCCCAGTCTTCGACTTACTCTCAGCTGCTTTACATCTTTCCAACATGGAAGTGATGGTGTCTGAGTCCACGTTCACGGAGCTCTTTTCAGCGTACTTCATAAGAATTCCATGCGCATCTTCTAAACGCCCCTGAGTGACCAACCAACGAAGAGATTCAGGAAACACTCTAAAGTGAAGACCAAACGCGAAGATGGAATGAGAAAGGTCATGTCAACTTACGACAACGTGCTTTTGTGTGCAGTCAACTCTAGCCTTACGGACACCAATGAAAGCTTAACAGCGAGGAATTACTAAAACGTTTAAAACTCCTTGCGTACCAAATGGGGGGAAGCTGAGGTGACGACGGATACAACCAAACTTAAAACCATCTGACCTTATCGAAAGACAAATTTTAAAATTTGTTTCTGTTGCGAAAACAACTGTTGACTCATGTAATCAAGATTCATTAATTAATCGCGCCAAATTAAACTGAACTCAAGTACAATTTCCTTGGCTTTCCCGGTAAAACGCACCAAACTACCACGCCAACATAACAAACTTTTTTGATCGAATTTGGCATGTATTTTTTTTAATTGGACAGACGTACGTTACCTGGCAAGTGCAAACGGGGAGCTGTTACAGTAAAAAAACCACGAACCAATACATTGGGCCCGCCACGTTTAGACGACCACACTAAAAAGGTTGGAAACCCCCCAAAAAGCTCTGCCAGAAACATGTAAAAGAATAGTCCAGTTTCGAGTTCACAAGACCGCTGAATAACAACACTAAAACGGCTTTTTAAAGGGCTTACTCTCAATCTGAAATAAAATATGCACAAATATAAAAATACCAGTAGGAAAGTACTAAATTCTAAAAATAATACGCGGAGTCGTGAATGGTTGAGCTTCTCACTGGTATCTGCGGAGATTTTACTTCAAATTGAGACATATCCTGTATAAATATGTTGTCTTTATTCAATGGTCTTGCTGAAAATGAAACTGGACTTTTACAAGTAATTGAAACGTTATTGCAAGTTGAACCTGCAGAAAGGTATGTTTCACTGACCTCCATAGAAGATACATTAATCCAGGAGGGAAACTGGCAATTAGAAGGACATGTCTCCAATCCCTTACCAAGTACGCAATCATTACCATGACACAAGCGCCGATCACCCAGAAGAAATCCTGAACTTTTCCCGCCAGGGTCCGATAACTTGCTCCCACCAACTCCAGGATATACACATAATGACCAACAAATAGACCTGTGATGGCGGCACCCGAGCAGAAACGGAGAAATGTGAAGAACGACAGGCAGTCCACAAAACTTGAGGCCAGGCTGAACCCGACCTGGAATATAAAACGGCACCACCACAAAATAAAACCAGCGTAATTGCATTTCATGAAATCACATCAGCAATGGCAATTAAATGATCGAACTTCATATTATGTGCATCATCATTATTACCAATGCAATAAGAGTACAAGTGCTTACTTAGATGTGCGTAATCACAATAAAAGACTTATCTTTGAGCGGGAGCCGGGACAACGAAACGGGTGGTGCAGCTGACCGCAGCTGATGGACGCCAATCACGGGAATGCAACCGGTGCCAAACGCGGGAAACAGCTGGTAAAAGGCTGGTACAAAGCAGGCGAAAGCCTAGTACCCCGGCGTTCTCCTACCCAGTGACTCACTCGACTCGTCTTGGTGCGAAATGCCGTGACGTCACCGAATACGGTTCTCGCGGTATGCCATTCGGTGACGTCATGAAATTTCGCGCCAAGTCGTGTGAGCGAGAAGGGAACGCCTGGTTGATGCAGCCCGTGATCGCGGCCCGTACTATTAAATCACGGAAAAAAACTGCAGCCGGTGCCAAACGCGGGAAAACATGCAACCGGTAGCAAGGGCGGGAAAACGCAAGTAATCAAGTCACTTTTCCTATGCTTGCAGTACTGTGTTTGTGTAGGGTGTTTGCACGAGGTGAACCGACAAACAGTTCTTTGCAAACGAAAACCAAGAGAAACACACAATTAAACAATGCGTAACACTCACCGCCAGCGCACTGCACAAGAACAGACAAAACCTTCGCCCAAAGAAGTCAGATACCACACCAAACAAAAGAGAACCTGCCATCATACCGGCAACAAATAACGATTGAACTGTTGCAGCGATGTTGGCTTTGTCGCAAATCAGGTTCCACTAAAATAAAAACAGAGAAAAATATTTCTGAACGAGTGACTATATACATGTATGACTAAAAACGTGGGTCAGAAGCAAATAGGAGGTAAACAGAGGGGTGAATAGACCTTCCACGTTTTTTTTTTTCAGCTTGAGATATTGGCCATCTAGAGAAAATATGGACACTGCTGGAATGAGCACAGGAAAATTAGGAAATGACCTTGTTTGAGAGTCGCATATCAGTCAGGAAATTTTACAGACGTTTGTACCGTATTTACTCGAAAGAGCGCCGCCCTCGAACAAGCGCCGCCCCCGAATAAGCGCCGCATTTAGGAGCAAAAATGTTCATAAGCGCCGCATCCATCCAGCAATAATGCGGCACTTTTTGAATTTTGACATGGCTTATGCTGAAATGCTGATACAGCTGATATTGTTATTGCTGTTATTGTTATTTATTCGGATGTGGAAAGGGATTTAGACCCTTAAAACTAACTTTTTCATTGCGTCCTTCCTATGCTATTGTTATGAACAAAACAAAGATTAAGAATGATACATCTAGCTGTGTTAATCGCAAGTTGGCAGTTTGAAATAAACGCCGCCCCCGAATAAGCGCCGCCCTCAAATAATAATATTCTTATACCTGTTGTGACGTCACCGTCTAGACCTGTACACCTGTACCTACCTATACTTACCTGTACAGTAACGGGGATTAGTTCTGTTCTAAGTATACTGCTCACAGGTCTTTATTGCATGTATGCTTATTTTCAGTAAGTTAGTGTTTACTCTGAGGAATCATTTTATGGTGAATTTCCCTCATGATCATATGACAAGCGAATCATAGCCAGCGAATCACATTATAAAACTCAGCCGGTCTGCATACTGCTGTGAATAACTTCTCACCTCGGTCACGGTGCTTGTGAAGGACTCATCAAAACTGTAACTTGTGCATTCATCACAACACTTATTCTCGTCACACGTGACGTTGGGTGTCACGCAACGAAATTTTGGCGTACCAGTAGCAAAGACAAGAGAGGCAATCTGTACGGCGCTTGAAACAATGACGATGAAGCATGACGAGAAATAAAGAAACTTCTGCCATAAACCAAACTCACCAACATACCGCAAAACATTGTCAAAATGTTGAGATGTGTCGTCAGCTTGTTGAGGCATTCTGTAAGGTTAAAAAACATAATGAATATATGAAAATATATATAATGATGATGATGATGATGATGATGATGATGATGTTCGAACAGTTCTACTGGAAGATCATCCGATTGCGCTGTGAATGAATATAGTACAATTGATGTTGACAATACCGCGGTTTCTTGACGTAAATATTTAGCGCAGTTCGAATATAATACAGTTAGATGTCTTGGCTGTGAATACAAATAGTGGGATGATCAGTGGTTTTAGATCATAGGAGAAACTATTTTTGAAATCGGTAAGACTTAGTGAGAATGTAGCACATTCCCCGCAGGGCTAAATTTCGTTTTGCGGTTCATTTCAATATAGCAGTCAGTTTCGTTTTGCACCAGATTAAACTGGCAACCTTTACTTAAATAACAATAGGACTGAGCGCTGTTTTTTACTATTTCGGTTCAGTTTTCGGCAAGGAATTTAATCAGGGTTTTGATCATTACCCGGTAAGACTGGCAAAACGGTGACTCTGTTCGTATGAAACGGGGCGTCACGCCGCACACTCAATGGCTGGGTCGATGGAAAAGCTAATAACTCAATAGTGAATCAGCAAAAAACAGGGTTGAATCAAGCCGGCAGTGTGGGTGAGTCGTCCAAACAACTGCTCTTTTTCTGTCTGCGAACTGAGCCGTAGGATTTTCGCCCTCTCCCCATTCCCACACTTGCCCATGATTCACACTTTTCAATCGTCAAACAAATTAGGCTCAGAGCATGACAGCAGTTGTCACGCACAGCGGGAGGAAAAGGTCGAAAAGGCGGAAAAATAAACGTCTCATCTTATAGTCTGTTGTACCGAAAAATACTTTAAAACTATCTCCATCATTGAGTCACTGACGAGTAGATTGACTGTGATTTTGTTTCAATTTTTAGGCTTGACTCAAAAAACCTCAGCATGCAACGACAGCGTGAGTTCTACAAATAAAAGCTGATATGTTTTTAAATTTCCTTTGGGGAGGTAGCAAATGCCACGCTCAAAACAAAACTAGGCGGCTACCTGAAATTCGATCGGTTCGTGATCAGATCAGTCAGATCATTCGTGCCTGGCTATTCTCCAGACCACAGAGAAACACTGTACTGTTAGTTGACGCCACACACCGATAGATCACGAAATTTGCGAGCGGTGCTTTGAATTAGATACAGTACAAAATGCCAATAATATAAGGCCCAGCGTTACCTTCACTTTGGTAATTTATAAAATGACTCTTAATTATACTGGTGTGGTTGATTTGGACGCGTCGCGATTATTGAAGTTATCGGCTACCCCATTTTTCTCGCAAAACGTGTATTTCATTGCAAGCTTGGTCTTACGAAGTCATGGGGTGCAAAAGCAAAAACGCATTTCTCTCTTACAGGCTGTAATTACGAGCTCATAGCGTAACATAACATAATAATATTTTATTCAAGATGACGGGGTCAAATAAAATTAAAATTTAAAAAAACATCTTTTAAATTATAAAAAAAACATCTTTGAACTAAACTATTCTTAAATGAATTGAATGTCAGACACACAAAATAACAAGATCTGGGTAACTATTAAACGACCAAGGCTCCAGTTCATTCTTTTACTCTCTTCCTGTCAAAAATGGCATGATCAAGGTGTCCTCTCAACCATCCGTATCACATTCACAACTTCGAATAAGCAAGCGTTTATACTTATCAAGCCAACACTTACGTGCATCATTTTGCTACGTGACAGATTCACCAAAAGTGTCACTGCCTGTCCCTTTGTGCTATTAAAGAGCTAGAGGCGCGGCTGAATGTTCATATTCAAACAAGTTTCTCACAGATCTTACCTTAGTAGATGATTGAGGTTAGCAGCCAATCAACAAGTTGAGAGGAGACTTATTTTACAGCACCAAAAAAGACAATTCTTCTAATCGTTGTTGACTTTTGCGAAGTTGTGCATCTAAGTCGCACGCCGCCAAATTTTGTCATCACGTACTTTACTTTACTTAAAACGCATGAATGTTTTCGGATCTGGTTACTGAAAAAAAGCTCAAGTTGTTCGGTGAACCCTAGGATGAGCACGTTTGAGAACGTTGAACAAGCAGCGGGGAATAATCTCCAGCAATAAAGAAAAACAAAACAAATACTTTTAAAGATACTTTTGTCTTCATACGTTTGGGGTTTGAAGGTCAAATGTTTCTTTTTCTTAACTTTTTTTGTTTCTTTCGTGACATGCAACGTGACCGTTTGGGTCCCTGGTTCACCAAGACCCTCCTTTGGCGATAAAATTGGCATGGTCTTTGTCCACAAAAATGTTCTGTTTCAAGAAGCTAGCTCACGTCATTCAAGAACATTTGCGGTCCAGTCTGGGTCCTGGGACCACTCTGGGGATCATTTGCGGTCCTGGGACCACTCTGGGGATCATTTGCGGTCCTGGGACCACGCTGGGGATCATTTGCGGTCCTGGGACCACTCTGGGGATCATTTGCGGTCCTGGGACCACGCTGGGGATCATTTGCGGCGCTGAACATACATACATACATACATACATACACTTTATTTTCACTGGAATTTACAGAGTAGCTCTGTTGAGCTCACATCTTCGAGTATATAATAATAATAATAATAATAATAATAATAATAATAATAATAATAATAATAATAATAATAATAATAATAATAATAATGAAAAGTAAATTGATTAATTAATTAAATCATCCAAAATAATTAAAAGTTATTAAAACCCTGAGCGTTCGTGTTTCTTTATGGCCTTCTTGAATTCTTTTAGCGACGTCGTTGTTCTTATACTGTCTGAGAGCGAGTTCCAATGTTTTACAGCTTCGTATTTAATAGATTCGAGTCCATAACTTGTTGTTCTCGGTTCAGGCAAGGTCAGTATATTCCAAGTATAAACTTGGAGTTTCGAAGAGTGAACAGTTCCTTTAGATATTTAGGATACGTAGAAACGAATAAGCTTTTGAAAACCACAATGAGCATATTGTGTATACTTCCATTGTTTAAAGATACTGTCTCTGCTTTCTTTAACAACTCGTCATAACTAGAATTAGTATCATTCAAAAATATAAATTCCAAAATGCGTTTGTTTAATGTCTCTACTTTATCACGATTTGTAGTGCCACAAAAATGCCATATAAGCGAGCAATGTTGAAAGTGTGGTAGTGCAAAAGCCTTATATAAGGTAACATGACGTTTCTAGTAACGAGACTTTTAAATCTCTTGAGAACACTGAATTGATTGTTAACCTTCTCGCACACTTTTGAGATGTGATGATTGAAGGATAATTCACTGTCAATAGATATACCCCACGTCACTTGGGATACATCCTTGGTTTATATATACTTAGACCACTCCCTGCAACAACACAGGCTCTTTTCTGACAGAATCTCTTGCTCCCTACTACGATAGGCTATTGAGATTTGATGATTGAAGGATAATTCACTGTTAATAGATATACCCCACGTCACTTGGGATACCTCCTTGGTTTATATATACTTAGACAGCTCCCTGCAACAACACAGGCTCTTTTCTGACAGAATAATCCCTTGCTCCCTACTACGATAGGCTATTGAGATGTGATGATTGAAGGATAATTCACTGTTAATAGATATACCCCACGTCACTTGGGATACCTCCTTGGTTTATATATACTTAGACCGCTCCCTGCAACAACACAGGCTCTTTTCTGACAGAATAATCTCTTGCTCCCTACTACGATAGGCTATCATTTCACGAGGACAGATACAGCCGCTTACATCGCTCCAATGCAACCTCCACGTCGCGTGAAAAAGGTGACAAAGACACGTTTTTAACAGAAAAGTTTGGTTTTGGTAAGTTTTGAGATCCAGATAGATGGACAGATAGATAGATAGACAGACAGACAGACAGTTTATTGGAGAATACATATGAAGCCAGAGGGCTGAATTGCGTATTTAAGTATTTACAACGACAAAAGGGTTGACCAACGGTTGTACATACTAAAGCAATTAAAAGAACTCTTACTCCACAAAGAGGTTTCTTTCACTGAATATTTTTATTAAAGAGAAGACTATAAATAACTACAGAAGGTTTCACAGGCGCATCTCATATTGTTAAGACATCAGCAGCTACTTCATGGCTGTGTTGAGTTTGAAGATCACTCAGCTTCTTCTTCAGAACAGAAAGTCCAGATAACACGATGGTCTCAGGCTTTAACGAACCACAGGACTGCAACAAGACGCAAAAAAGCATTAGGCGGACTGTGGCTATGGCATTACAAATATTTAAAGCCGAAGTTCAAAAGTGGAACCACTTTGAACTTGGAGGTCGACTACTCAATCATAGATTCTAGGTCTTGCAGGAAGCTCTCCTCGAATTGATCAAGTAGTGACGCTGTAAGGAGAAATGAGATGTTTGTCACTATTGGGTTAAGGGGGATAACGTTTTCCTAACGTTTTAGCCGCTTTCTTAATGATCTCCTTGAGGTGTCATTCAATCAAAAGTGCGCAGTGCGAGCTCCCATATACTACAAAGAATTTTGGTTGCTGAAAAATGATAGCATCATGGAAATGGCCAAATAAAGTGGTCTCACTTAATGCTTTAAGACGCAAACCTCCTCCTATACATCAAAGAGTGCTAAGACTAAAAAGTAAATGCCAGTCTTCTTGAAGTGCTTTATTGCATGAAATTCACGACATCCCTTATGCATGTTTATGTCAGACTAGATAATTTCACCACCAAGCCTCGCTTTCAGAGTAGAAACTTGTATATTTTACCACGAACAAAATCCTAAACCAGCAAATATGAAAAGAATATCCACGTGCAGCGTGCCAGAGGATGAGAATAATTTAGTGCAAACGAGGCTTGCTGGTGAATTTTGGACAAGTGACGTAATCATGCATAAGGCCCATTGACGACGCTAGGTACTAAAGTCGCTTGGTTGTTAGAAAACGTAGTTTCGACAAATTCTTGAAATGCACCGAAAAATATTGTCACGAAATAAAACCTTCGGAGTTTAAAAGCAATTGTAAAAAATTTCCTGTGAAAGAGTGGTTGACACTTAAGAAATAATAATGTATCCTGCTTGCAGGCGGTTTGAAGGTGTTTTATCGCGGAAAACGCGGAGTTCGTGATCGCCGATAAAAACACCTTCAAACCACCCGCAAGCAGGCTAATAATAATGATGATGATCATATTAACACCACCAACAACATTATACAGCACATCGCACCTCCACATTGATGTAAAATTTGTCTGCTTTAGCATTTGCGTCAAACGGTGCTTGATCTGAGAAAAGAAGTAAAAAAAGACCATTCAAAGGACAGTAACACAGCGTGCTTGCACAAATAGTCTAGTCAAAGTTGCTACCCACTAGTCCAAAACAGCTACACACATACATGTAATGTTAATCGCTGCAATTCGCTGATCGATGGACAGCTTTAACAAAGATTGCTATAGTTAGGGATTTTATCAACAGTCTCAAAGGATTTTAAACCACTGACTCCAGTAAAAACAAGGTTTGACTTCAGAAATAAAAAGTCAAGAAAACCGTCTGTTCATAAACAGGTCAAGTCTTTTTACTTACAAGTGTCTTCATCCAATTCTGTATATTCACTCTTAGGCCTGCAATAATCAAACGAAATAAGGAGTAAACAGTTTTGCTATCTTAACTCAGCATGCTCGTTGGTGAGTTCTCTGAAAAAACTAAGATCTCCTAAAAAAAAGTAAACACAGTATGTGATAGTAAGACCTCCTACAAAAACAGTAATAACTGTGAACTTCATGTGTCTTGAAGAAATTATCTTATCACAGCTGAAATACAAACCATTCCTCGGGTCTTGGGTATGTAGTGTGTCTCAAGGCATTATCAGGGTCATACTCAAATGCAACACCGGCAGTGGGATTCCATTTGGCATGTTCTTTAGCAAAGCCCTGTAACACAAAATAACAGACAATTAAGCCCTGGTATAGACAATCTCATTTCCCAGAGCCTCAGGCTTCTTGGTCAGCGGGTGGTTACCAGGAGAGACTCTGGGGTAATGGAAAAAATGATTTTCTTGATTGGCTGTTCCTGGGCTACTCTCTGTAACAAAACTAAGAACTGTTACCTGCAGGATTCCTGCAGTAACAATTCCATTATCCCAGAGTCTCTCCTGGTAACCACCCACTGGCCAAGAAGCCTGAGCACTCTGGGTATTTGCCTGCGTCGCAGACAAAATTTAACTTTTTATATAGCAGCGTCATATTACGTCTGCGACACAGGCTATCTGGGTATGAGATTGTGGCAGAGAAATTTTGTTAAACCTTAAATAGTTCGCCTACATGTAGGAGTGCAAAAAAGGTCCAAATAAAGTAAAAGTAAAGAATTACTAAAATCTTCACTTAACCAAAACAACATCAACTATAACAACAACAAATCTTTAACAAAAAGGCAGTACTGGAGGAAAGTACTACTCAGCAGCTTTCATTTGAATGGTTACGGTTGAAGATTTCACCTACAGAAAAGTACTGCTCAGTAGCTTTCATTGAATGGTCACACTTTAGGATTTCATCCACAGACTGAAAAGTTAGAACTACCATGTACAGCATAATAAACAGCACCACAGGAAAGTACTGCTCAGTAGCTTTCATTGAATGGTCACACTTTAGGATTTCATCCACAGACTGAAAAGTTAGAACTACCATGTACAGAATAATAAACAGCACCACAGGAAAGTACTGCTCAGTAGCTTTCATTGAATGGTCACACTTTAGGATTTCATCCACAGACTCAAAAGTTAGAACCACCGTGTACAGCATAATAAACAGCACCGCAGGAAAGTACTGCTCAGTAGCTTTCATTGAATGGTCACACTTTAGGATTTCATCCACATTATTCAAAACTTGGAACCACCTTGTGCAGCATAATAAACCAGACTGGTACTATGGCATAGTATTGCTCAATAGCCATTAACTCGGCCTGGGAGATTCAGAGTAACTATTGTAAAATCTGTTTATAAATTTATGAACTGTTTCCAACAGCTCAAATATGAATACTTTACCTTTTTAGCATATGCCCGAAGCTTGAGTTCCTGTTGTCAATAAATTAAAGATAAAAATTTGTTAACAAAATAAACAAACTGCTTATATTCATTTCTCATCTCAAAATGTAGAAGTTGCTACAAACATTAGTGGCTGTGGCCATATTACCTGCCCTTTACGAAGCTTTACAATCAAGATGTCTACAACATAAAAGGGATACAAAAAAGGAATTGATAAAAATTACAATGCATAATGTCATACAAGGTAAAGACTATGTCAGAAAGTTGCTGCCTCATGCGAGCCCTGCAGCCTGGAGTGCCTAAGTTACCAGTGTGGGCAACCACATTTCTGTACTGAGAGCCTGTGTGGGCACCTGATATTTTCCATACTAGTTGCTTCAATTTCCATGTAGTTAATATACGTTGGAACCTTCTTATTCCAACAATCATAAAAGAGAATCTGAATGTACACCTTGGATCAAACACTTTTTCTACGAAACATGTACAATGGAATAACTCTTACATGTATGCCAGCAAAATATTTAATAGTTCTATAAGATGTCACCAGCTGGGCATTAAGGCTCAGGCTCCTTAATTATATATAAGCTCAGGAGTGTAGGCAATGAGCTTAAAGAACATATTACACGTATATTTAGTTATGGTAGGTTATAAAGACATGGAGTAATAATAATAATAATAATAATAATAATTAAAAACAATATTATAATTATAATAAGAACCTTCCCAGAATGCTTTGCACCAGAAAAATTTCAATGCAAAATAACTTAGTTAATTTGTGGTCGAAGAGAATGCTGTACTATGTGTTATTTACAACTTCGTGAAAGTTATCCCTCATATTAACGTTAGGGTGATGACGTCATTATTCACGTGACTATGGCAAAAATATGTTTTAGCTCACTGCAACAACAGGCCTCCATCAATTCAAAAGCAGATAACGTGCTCTGATAGCCATTGGAATGGGCAATGTGGAAATTGCCACTTGACATCTGGCAGTTGAAAGTTAAGGTGGCTCTGTACAAGAGCATTTCCCAGGGGACTGGTAAGGAGTCAGTAGCTGTGGTAGTTTAAGGCGGAGAGAAACAAAGCTTGGCTGGTTAATAGAACTTCGCATGAAAGTAACGACCATGATATGCTCACTGTTGTGACGTCATTGGTCACGTGACCAGAGCGCACAGAAAATTCAAATCACTTTAAAACTGCTTTAAGCTCAATAAATTCGTAATTTCTCACAGTAATATTGCAGAAAAAATTGCAAGTTATTCAAAAACGTCCATTATTATTTTTCCTTTTGAAAAAAGCACAATGAAAAATGAACCTTAAACTTTTGATAATCCCCTGTTTTGTGAGGTTTTAATATAAATGTAAAAACGAATCAGCATATTTGGTTTCAAACTATGCTCTTTCTAACTACGTTAACAGTTTTTTTAAAAAAATTCGTTTTCATATAGCTTAGGGATGTGAATTTGCAGGCACGCGGAGTACTGGGCACCAATGTCACGGATTGCTCAGGAAGACTGGACAGGTGCACTTTTTAGGCGCGGCGCCATAGCTAGCGACAAAAGCTGAAAAATGGGGTGAAAAGGTGTTTTAGCTTTCTGTGGTCCATTTCTGCTAAAGAATTGTTAATGGTTTCTCGGAACGAGGACAGCACTTCATTTTTCGCTGCATTGCTCATGTCAGGTACGTGTAATTATAGCTTTTTATTGTCTTCGGTAGACAGCTTAATATGTTAGCAGGGCTTTACCGATCGATCATTATAGTATAATGTTTCATATTTATCGTTAGTCCAGTGCTTAAATAATTTGCCATTTTCGTTCCGGTAGCAAAAAGCCGAAAGATAGACACTTAGGTTGGTAACTAAAGTTTATTAAGTTTCGTAAGTCTTTAAATAAACGTTATATGAAGTGATGTAGTTTTTGTACGCTCGTCTGTGAATCGTATGTTATTTGTTGGCCACGTAAAAGTGTAGCATCGCATCCTTTATGTTTTCAGTAACTTAATTACAGCGTTGCTGTTAAAATTAATGTTTCAAACAGCTATTGCTTAAAGCAAGAAGGTCAGGCTATTCTCCTAATGTTGATACTGGCAGATAAGCTTAAATTCTTTTGTGTAGCATCATTTAAGCTTACGTGTTGTAAACATCTCATAACAACATAACATAACACATAACATACTTTATTTTATCTGGAACTCCATTTGTTTATTAGCTGGGCTTTTCTTCACTGCTTGCAAATTATTTATATACATCTAATGACTCACGAATGTTTCTTAGATCAAGTAAGGTTCAAAGCTATACATGTAGTTGGTATGATTTGATGACAAACAACAAATTTAAATTTCGAATTAGGTATGATCACTTTTGGGAAAATATGCTTAAGATAATCGAGTTCAAAGCAGGTGGATGTAATTTTTTTGTACATCTCATTCTCTACTTTTACTGATTAAGTTATTCCATAATTTGCAGGGTAAAAAATTAACTTCAGTGCTTGAATCATTGAATTGCAACTGGGGCCAGTATCCTTGAATTCCAACCTCGTCCCCAGGGTATTTTCACTTGCTCGCTTAGTATAGTGGACCAGGCCATTTAGATAAAGTGGCTTTCAAAATCCTCTAGTCTAAATCAAAAAATTTAAAACCATATTTACTTGAATAGACCCCTCCCACCCCGGATGAGAAGTAAGTCTTTTATCCAGGGATTTCGCCAATAATCATGTGGAAAAATTACCACATACTGTAGAACTCTAAGTAAGACTGGAGTCACATGTCAATAAAAACAAACCTCAACTTTTAGTGGCCCTGGTCAGTTTTAAATTGCTACTGGTAACCAGGAGACTGTCAATTTTTAGCCCTGAAGTTGTTGTTTTCACTGATCCTTTTTTATCTGTACTAGGCATGTATATGTCAGCAGTGATCAGTGATGCAGGTTTTCTTACAGTGAAGGTATGCCAGGGAAGATATCAATCATATAATTGTCCCAGCTTACATACTATCTTACTGTTCAGTAAAATGAACTGGGTCAGATTAAATGATCGGTTTAATTTGGGTTTGGTAGTTGAACACAATTAAACCAATAATATGCATACAGCAGTGTTTGATTCCAATTTCTGAACCCAGTCAAACATAATTAAGCACAGTTAAACAATTTTAAAATCATTCAAATATACCAGATATTTAAACCATCTGCCTTTAAGTGTGTGAGAACAAGCACAAATTTCTGTAGTGTGGAATTTGAGTATGATCTGTTTTATATTGTCGTGTAAACACATAGAAGACTGGGTGGCTAAAACAGCCTTTCGGAAAAAGAGAATTTGGCAATCCTAATACTCACAAAGGAAAATAAAAGTTGAACCAAGGATAAAATTAAATCACAACATTTACATGAGTGTTCCATCAAGACTTCCATTGGGGTAGGTGATGAAAACCTTATACCCACTTAAGTTACAAAATCCATTTTTCACAGTGATGTAAGATTTATTCTTGGTGGTTAAGGGGTTAAAACTTAATGCAGAATGAATCAAACAGTTATACCATGTATGGGTTTCCGTACCACGGTGATTATTGTGACCCAGTACCACTACTGGGGCAAGCTCACACAGGTATGACTTGTACAGTTATGAGATTTTGTGCTGTAATCATGAAACAAATACAGAGAAACAAGAGGAAATCGGGAGGAACTTGTACCAGAATGAAAATCATGCTGGTATTATGTAAACACCCCATATGTGGCGCGATATAGGGACAGAGTTTTGCTGTAGGGTTGCTTGTAGGGCCCAACTACCCCTACAAGATGGCGGCTAACATTACGTAAAGATACAGTTGCTAAAAGCATCATTTAGGTACCTCCATGCCTAGCTTGGTTGAAAAGTCTGACACCTGTGCTGATGGTGGGCAACAATTCTTTAATAAGTCCTACAACCTACAAGTCCAACAAGTTCTACAAGCCCTACATGTCCTACAAGCCCTACATGTCCTACAAGACCAACAAGCCCTACATGTCCAACAAACCCAACAAGCCCTACATGCCCTACAAGTCCTACATGTCCTACAAGCCCAACAAGTCCTACAAGCCCTACAAGTCCTACAAGCCCTACATGTCCTACAAGCCCAACAAGTTCTACAAGCCCTACAAGTCCTACAAGCCCTACATGTCCTACAAGCCCAACAAGTCCTACAAGTCCTACAAGTCCCACATGTCCTGCATGTCCCACATGTCCTATTTTAGTAGTACCCCCCCCCCTCCCTGCTGGTAAAGAAAATGTGAATCCTGTCTTCAGTACAACCCACTTTACCACAGAAACAGCACTAGACACTCATGGGCAAGGATTGAATCCACATTCAAGTTTGAATCATGAATCATCTGCTCCACTCTCCACCGTGCAGAATGAATCAGATATGTCACCCATTAGCACTCCCCCTTTTGGAAAAGGTGAGCCACAGCTGTGGCAGATATTAGATTCTAATGCTAATAACCAACAGCAAGAACAGAATACTTCAAGTTTTATTGCAACCACAACTTGTGCCTCTGAAGTACAACTGCTAACAACACAAACAAGAACATTATTTATTGAAACTCTTACAGACAAGCAAAAGCAAATTGAAATGGCAACAAGAGGGCAATCAACGAACCCTACTTGGTTTGAACAAAAGCAAAACAGAATAACTGCTAGTATCTGTAAAGATGTGTTTTCTCATATGCAAAAACAAGGGTCAAAAATCCCAGAAAATCTAGTTAAAAAAATCACTAGAAGAGGAGCACCCCACATCTTGTCAGCTATTCACAAGCTAAAAGTCTTAACTATAAAAGTAAAGGATTGATTTTTGGTATTGAAAATGAACCTGTGGCAGCTGATATGTACAAAGAATATCTATTATCATTACCAGACATCAAGGAAGTAACAGTTCAAGAGGTTGGCTTAATTGTAGACAAAGAAAATGATGTTCTTGCAGCAAGCCCTGATAGAATTGCAACAATAGTGTATGCCAATGGTGACATTGAGCACAGAAATGTGGAAATAAAATGCTTAGAGTCCAAGCAGGATATGTCACCAGAGGCTGCAATAAAAGGTGATCAAAAGGAAAGCA
This sequence comes from Siderastrea radians, assembly GCA_964017195.1. Lineage (NCBI taxonomy): Eukaryota > Metazoa > Cnidaria > Anthozoa > Scleractinia > Rhizangiidae > Siderastrea > Siderastrea radians. Next base: position 7,089,284 of record OZ024890.1, on the reverse strand, counting down.
GTTTCCCTGTAATGGAAACAAACTCTTTCTTTGTAGTAAAAGAAAGGCATAAATATTGGTTTCAAACCCAGATGCAAATGGGGGTCAGTGGAATTCCATTGACTGACTTTGTCATATTTACTGTAACATTTCCAGTTTTGGTTCTCAAGGTCACATCATCGTCAAGATGGGAGGATGAAATTAAGCCTAGTTTAATTGCTTTTCACAAGAAATATATTTCATAATAAAACAGTTTATGTCTTTAGAACTGTGGAACAACAAATAGTTTCATGGAAAATAAAAGTTGACTTTGAAAAAATGTCTGAAAAAGGGGCTGTTATACTTTAGGATGTACTGAAGCACAGAGAAGAGTACTCAAGTTTACAGGTGATGGTGGAACTAGTTATTTCTGTGTATTGTTTTGGAAAATTTTGACTCTTATTTTTGAAGACTTGAAATTGCAGGTAAACTTTTAGTATTGAAAATAGGGATAATATTTTTGTTTTATTCTCACATAATTATTATTATTATTATTATTATTGTTATTATTATTATTATTATTATTATTATTATTATTATTATTATTATTACCATCATCATCACTAGTTCTCAAACCACACCCCATCACTTTTAAATCTAAGTACCCTGTCTGTCCAATTGCAATTTACAGCATAGTTTTACATTCACTTTCACATATCAAGTCCGCCACTTATTGAGTAAGCCCAAAGTTGAGTCCCATAAAAAGGAACAGGACCTGAAACAGTTCCAGATTCTTTAGTTAAACATTCAATACCTGATAATCACATCACATGAGAACCCATCCCATGTATGCAACTTCAAGAAATCTCAAAGCTTTGTTGCTTTAAACAGAAATAATTGGATATTGAAAATTGACTAGCAAAGGACAAACAGTCCAGATCTGATTTATGGACCCAAAGCTGGAAAGAGGCAGAACTTGATTAAAAATATGCCAGGCCTTTACTCGCTTAATTGCTCTTTCAACATGAATACGCACATTTGCTACACTCATGGTCTCAAAACACTGGCTTTGTGTGAACTGGTCAGTGGCAGAAAATCTCTTTGGAGGAATATATAAACTTGCTCCTTTGAGTGCCATCAGCTCATGGATCTCAAAGATTTTGTCTGCAAGGTACTGATCCCCTATTTCACGCTTCATTTTTTGATCTCAGATTTTTCTTAGCCTTTCGTCCAAAGGAAAATTTTGAAAAATCAAATCTGGTCGATTATCTGAACGATTACTACAAAGTGCAGCCGCACAACATTTGTGACTTGAATTTTTCGGCTTACTTGAAGACGCCATGTTGATGAACGATAGCCCTTAGGCCTCGCTTTCATGCAACTTCCGGTCTTAGGCTGAATCGGTGTATTATGTGGGGGTTGAAAACGTGTCGGGTTGTACGGCAGGTTGTAGGGCTTGTAGAACTCCAAATGTAGGGCATGGGAATTGGTCTTGTAGGACTTGTAGGGCTTGTAGGGCTTGTAGGACGTGTAGGGCTTGTAGGACATGCAGGGCTTGTAGGACATGTAGGGCTTGTAGGACATGTAGGGGCATGTAGGACTTGTAGGGCTTGTAGGACATGTAGGGCTTGTAGGACTTGTTGGGCATGTAGGACTTGTAGGACTTGTTGGGCTTGTAGGACATGTAGGGCTTGTAGGACATGTAGGGCTTGTAGGGCTTGTAGGACATGTAGGGCTGACATGTAGGGCTTGTAGGACATGTAGGGCTTGTAGGGCTTGTTGGACATGTAGGACTTGTAGGGCATGTAGGGCTTGTAGGGCTTGTTGGACATGTAGGGCTTGTAGGACTTGTTGGGCTTGTTGGGCTTGTTGGTCTTGTAGGACATGTAGGACTTGTAGGACTTGTAGGGCTTGTAGGACTTGTTGGTCTTGTAGGACATGTAGGACTTGTAGGACTTGTAGGGCTTGTAGGACATGTAGGACTTGTAGGACTTGTTGGTCTTGTAGGACATGTAGGACTTGTAGGACTTGTAGGGCTTGTAGGACATGTAGGGCTTGTAGGGCTTGTTGGACTTGTAGGACTTGTTGGGCTTGTAGGGCTTGTTGGGCTTGTAGGACATGTAGGACTTGTAGGACTTGTAGGGCTTGTAGGACATGTAGGGCTTGTAGGGCTTGTAGGACTTGTAGGACTTGTTGGGCTTGTTGGGCTTGTAGGACATGTAGGACTTGTAGGGCTTGTTGGGCCTGTAGGACCTGTAGGATATGTAGGGTTTGTTGGGCTTGTAGGATGTGTAGGGCTTGTTGGGCTTGTGAAACGTGTAGGGTATGAAGGGCGTTTAGGGCTTGTAAAACGTGTAGGGCTTGTAGTTTTTTATAGTTACTATGCAGCCATAAGCAAATGACTTTTTGTCCTGACTGTGCATGAAGGTACCTATACGATGCTTTTAGCAACTGTATCTTTAAGTACTGCCACCCATCTTGTAGGGCTTGTAGGGCCCTACAAGCAGCCCTACAGGAAAACCCTGTCCCTAAATCGTAAAATGAAATCACTCGTGTAAACACAGCCTAAGATGATAATTATTTTATACTAGCTTCATGTTTCGTACATTTCGTGTAAACAGAGGTAAGCATTTGGAGTCGATCTGAAGTCGTACCGGCCCAAGTTGGTACCATTCTCATAGACTACGAGCAGTCTCTCATTTTTCTCTGGCGTGTGCACACTGACTGTCCTACTATTGGTAATTGCGATAATTAAAATCTACTTTGTTTTTCTCACAGGTATTTATTCCATCAACCTGATGTCAGGAAAATATGGCAGTTTATTATAAGGGTTTGGTTAAGAAATTTATACTTTTAGCTATATTCCCAGACACACTTTATCAATTCAAATAAAAAATTTGAAGAGCAGTTTTGAAATAAGGTTATATATTTTTTTGTCTTTTTCTGCTTAACATTTTGATGTCATTGATTAGTTTGACTGTCCCCTCAGTACTACTAAGTGGACGATGTATGAAAATGGAATGAATCCTGGAGTACACCTTTTAGGGCTCTACTTCAAAATATCTGATGAGCACACCCTGCCCCATATCTTTTTTGGGGGGTGTATTTCCCCCCCCCCCCCCAGCTACTATCCCAGGAATGAAGAGTCAGACCTATTTGATTGAATTCTCTTTATGGGGAAAACTATATTGATTGACTGATTCACCACAGTCTGATCCCTTTTTGTCAGTTCATTGCCTGTTAGGTTTCAGACTATTCTGAAATGATTTAGGAAGAGGCTATTCCTTTTGTTTTTCTTTGGTACCAGATTATGGCAATCAGTAACAATGCTTATTGGTGGCAAATTATCAAACCAAAAAGAACTAAAGTCTCGAGATCTACTGCCATCACGGTCTGGGGTAGTAAGAGAGTGAGTCATAATCTGTGCATCAAATAAAGTCACTTGTCATTACTGGACCATTTGTTATTCGCATTGGCAACACTGAAGTGACAGATTGATTGATTTACTGATTTGTTGATTGACTGATTGATTGATTGATTGATTGATTGATTGATTGAATGATTTATTTTTTAATTGGCTGATTGACTGATTTATCAGCCAGTTGGTTGAGTGGTTGATTGATTGACTGATTGGTACTTAAAATAGTTGAATGAATTTATTCACCTGAATTACATGTTAGTAACTACATGCATAATGCTGCACTTCTTCGCATCTTCGTCTGGCAGTAAAATAATATGGCGACGTCGCAGCTCTTACAAGGTCTTCTCTGATTTGCTGAGAAAACAATACACCAAACAACAAAACAATGGACCCTAGCCCCGAAAACAATAGAGCTGCGTGATACCAAGGTCCAATGAAATTAGAGGTTGTTAAGAGCTGCGGGGCTACTCAAATAATACCTGGCATCAGTCGAGACATAAAATAATTTTCAAGCCCCAATGTCATGACATAATTGTAAGCAAATAATTTATTTGTAATTAGCAAGTAGTAGGTAAGAATACGTATTAGAGAGCAGGACTATTAGAGCTTTACAGTAATTTAAATTATATTTCATATTAACTCCAGTAAGGTACTCCTTCTGAGTAACTACCACTATTGGACAGTCAAGAAAGAAAGCAATGCCCTGGGATGTTTTAGGGTTCACTACTTTCTACTATTAATTTAACATCCCGGGGAATTAATACAAGTAAATAAGGTACATCATCATCATCATCATCATCATCATCATCATCATCATCATCATCATCATCATCATCATCATCATCATCCAACTATAGCGTCATTTTACCATATAAGGAGAAAAATATGGGTATAAGAGCGTCTTACAGTGTAGAAAACGTATTGCACTGTAGTATCCCGGTTTCAAATCACTTATTGAATAAAGCATTTAAATTGCTTAGATATTTAAGTTTATATTACCTACAACAGAGGCTTATTTAAAATTTATGAAACACTGGTTCTAATTTGATGAGAGGTGTATTACTAATGATTAACTAACAATTATAATATTGTTTTCCGGTCTCACTTGTAATAATAATAATAATAATAATAATAATAATTAAAAATATTTATGCACTGTCAGGGTAACCACTTCAGTTATGAAACTGCTATCAATGTGGGCCCCTTAAAATAACAAATGAATTTTAAAAAAAATTTCCATACTAGTTGCTTCAATTTCCATGCAGTTAATATACGTTAGAACCTTCTTATCCCAACAATCATAAAAGAGAATCTGAATGTAGACCTTGGATCAAACACTTTTCTACGAAACATGTACAATGGAATGACTCTTATGTCAGCTAAATATTTAATAGTGCTATAAGATGTCACCAGCTGGGCATTAAAGCTCAGGCTCCTTAATTTTAAGCTCAGGAGTGTAGGCAATGAGCTTAAAGAACATATTACACGTGTATTTAGTTATGGTAGGTTATAAAGACATGGAGTCAATAAGGAATTATGAATAGTCAAATGAATTGACTTAGAAATGTATCAGGTCAGGTCAGGTAGCCAGACCTACTGAGTTTTGACCTGAGAGACCTTTGTCATCTGAAACAACAGTTCTAAGCTGTATACAGTAGTGTGTGGTCACTTGGAGTAAAGACATAAAAGCTCACCATCTTGTTCACCATATTCACTGTTTTCATCATCATGGTGCCGTGATGTTACCTACAGTTACAACAGAGATATAACAGTCACGGTATAAAATTAATTGTTTAAAAATCTTATCATTGATATACAAGACATTCTGGTTTATAAGGTCAAATTAGGTTTCCATCTCTAAATTCTCTTGCATAGGTTTAACAAAAAGCATTGAACACACTTCTTTTTTCCTGGAGAAAGAGAGGTTTACTAATTAAATAATACATCAAGGCCACTTGTAGTAAGTAAATGGGCGATGTTGCAGCTCTTACAAGGTCTTCTCTGATTTGCTGAGAAAACAATACACCAAACAACAAAACAATGGACCCTAGCCCTGAAAACAATAGAGCTGCGTGATACCAAGGTCCAATGAAATTAGAGGTTGTTAAGAGCTGCGGGGCTACTCAAGTAAATGACACTGGTTCAGTGTAGTTAAAAATTGTTACCATGACAGTAGCCTCAGAAAACAGCCAACATCTCGTGAGGTCACCACTTGAGCCCTCGCAAAACGACGTCTGAGTAACGAGCGCAGAAATTCCATACTGATGACGTGTCACTACCCAGATCTAGGTAGTGCTTCTGATTGGTTGAAACGAAATTCCCTCATGTTTCAACCAATCAGAAGCACTACCTAGATCTGGGTAGTGACACGTCATCAGTATGGAATTTCTGCGCTCGTTACTCAGACATCGTTTTGCGAGGGTTCAAGTGATGACCTCGCGAGATGTCGGCTGTTTTCTCAGGCTACCATGACAGCAGTAGCAACACTTTTGTCTTGCCCAACAAAATTTTAGACTGTGTTATTGACTTCATAATGTATACCACAGAGTGAAGAGAGGTACTGAGAATGACATAACAACACGTCTGACACTCAGTATATATTGTGCTGTATGGTTGACGATTCATCATTATTTTGTTGAATGCCCAACAATTACTGCACTGTGTTTGTTGGCCCCATAACTTGCCGTTTCTACAGTACCTGGGTAAAGACAAGCACTGTTACAGCTAACCACATCTAGCCATTAGAATCTGTTACACGTACTTACTGGAATAACCCTTGGGTCCATTGAGATGAGGTCTCTTGTGGTGACATGTCTGGTTTGATCATCTGTGCACTTGACATCGAGAGTAAGCTCCACGGAACAGTCAGGGCAGAACTCATCACAAGTACAGTCCTTCACAACAAAATATCACAAGTTATCAATGGCACCTAATCAACGACAATTAGAAGTCTTGCTCAAGCTTGCTATAGCCTAACATCTGATGAGGGTGTAGCCCGGAATGATAACAACCATGTTATTACTGTGTGTACAATGACCCTATTGTTTATCAAGACAGAGGAGTAAACGGTGTTTCCAAACAAGTAGCTAGACATGATGAAATTCAGAACTAACATTAAACAAGTGTTTTTAAGATATTTTTAACTTTTAAATTGGGGTGGTGTTTTAATGACAGTGTTTCGAGTATCTGTACAAAAAAAAACCAGCCTCAAAATACACATAATATATTGTTACTGTCACTTTGCTTATGTGTTTACAAAAACTGTCACTTACTCTGGAATAGGTCATACGATCAACAACGTCATCACTAGTCAATGGGATAAGACCTAGAGTGTATAAAAAATAAACAAAACACTCTAATTTAATAAACACAATTTTTCCACTTCTTAACCAACCAATACACCAATTGGTACATGTAGGTGAATTTTCATTCTCCACCTTCTCCCTTTTTTCATATTGCGCCACAGTTGCAAATGCCCCCTCTTTGTGTCAAGTACGTGATACAGTGATTTTGTTACAATTTGCCATTAGTGAGTCCCTGGGGCTCAACCCATGAAATGTAATGAGTCCCAGACCAAAACCAATGAGTCCCATCTATCAAGTGCTTGAATTCATAATTTTTTTACTTTGCTGTTTTGTTTTTTTCACCTCAGTTACTCATAAATGGTGGGCTTTGGCGAGCTTTGCATGGCACACAGTTTATTTTAGATTTAACACGAACTCGCTCCCAGTGTCCTCTTGACATCAAAATGCGTAACCACTTGATCACAAACAAACATGGCAGCATTTGGAATAGATCAAACCTATTAACAATGCAAGTAAAGGGGTGAATTTTTCCCTCAGAAAAGATTTCTACATATATTTTAGAGCTAACCAATACATATATATATTTTTTGAGGTAAGTTGTGTTATAGATTCAGGGCTGGAAATAATTTTTGGACATTCACCGGTCAAGATGACCAGCCAAATTTTTTACTTGGTCATACCTCGTTTCTGACCGGACAAATATATATACGTACTTTTTCTTTTATAAGGCACACTCGGCCATTAGACGCATCCCAAACTTCGCAACTCAAGTTTTCAAACTAAAAAACTTCACTAAAATACCTGGTCACAGGATGCGTCCTGAACTGAAGAAAAAGTTTTCTCAAGTTTATTTCAATCACAACTGAATTCGTTGTAATCAAGCTAGTCAAAAGTGAGATTGTAAACGACGGCATAAAAGTCACTTGCACAAACTCAAGCGCACAAGTTTTCGGTAATTAACAAAAGCAAAATTGTCACACTCGGAAGCAGAAGCTAAAAATGTCACACTGCAATGACTTACATCTTCAGTTAATGCCGTTCTGATTCGTGTGGCCAACATACAGCCAGAAAAAGAGAATAAGAACAGAAAAGTCCCGAGAACTGCCGAGAAATCCTTGCTGTGCCGATAAGTTTCACCGTCGCACTGGGTAGTGAAGGCGAATGGCGAAAAACTCGCCCCGAATGTCATGTTCAAAAGAATTAGACATCTGAAAATCCAGGTGCTACCTTGGATGAAAGTGTCACAGGGTGGATGAAGAAGGTAGGTTTCCTTTCTCGACTAACAATCCAACAACGTTGTATAACAAAAAAGATGATGTGTTCGAGGTTTAGTGGGTGACAGTATCATGTTACTGGGCATGTGCTTTCAAGCACGCACTGTATTCAATTACGGCTTTGTTATGTTGTTTCTAAAACTGTTCTGTCGCTAAAGATTCTTTTAAAATGTTCTCACATTTAAGCGGAATGTTGATGTTGCAGAAACGTCAATGACCAACAATGTTTCTTTTTTGTTATCCGCCTAATTTTAATGAAAAATCAAGATCTTCAAAATTTGTTGCTGGAAAATATTCCTAATTAGCAATAATTTTTGACAGAAATACTGTCTTTCCAGAAGAAAAAAAAAGAAAACGGTGCGCCCTGTAGCCGAAAAATTACAGACATATACAGCATAGAAATTTTAGTTCATTTCAATATGATCGAATGTGATTGGTCAACATGACCGGCAAGGCAAACATTTGACCAGTCAAACCCCCAATTAGGCTGCACATTGTCCGTTGACTGGCCATTATTTCCAGCCCTGTGGATTCTAAATTACACAAATGGGACATTCCATCGATTGTGGCATGTTCGGGTTTGTGCATCCTTACGGAAGCATGCCATAAAAGTTATATTATTTTGTGTCTTTTAGGATTTTTATGCATCAGAGACACAGGATGCCGGGGTAACAAAATCACTGTAACACTAAATTTTGTGTGGAAGTTTAATTTTACGGATTGGCGATTTTTTGTGTTTTGCGGGAACTAATTTTTGCGATCGGGAGAAACTGGTTTTTCTTGCCGGGAAATAATTTTTGCGATTTTCAGGACGTCGCCTTCTATTTGGAATTTTAAGGTTGTTGTTGTTTTAAGTACAAACAATTGAATACAGGTGAACAGCACGCAGTTAATCAGTGGGGTACCTTCAGACAATCCTTTCTTTAAAGCTTGTAACTGTCAAATACATGTACCAACTCAGAAGCTCCTGACCAACTGGAATTTCATTGTTTTATTTCTGAATGTTTTGCTTCTAATTTTGTTTTGTTTCTGAATGAAAGAGACGGTTTAAGTAAATGGGTACCAACATGATTTTACATTAAATGTAAAAGGTGATGTTTGTATATAATTTTGACTGTAGAGTAAATTTTTGCTGGAGATTTTTTTCGCTGGAACTTTTTTTTGCGGATCGTGAAAAAATCCGCAAAAATCGCAAAAATTAGATCCTGCAAAAATTTAGTGCCACATGGTAAGTAAAGTGCATTCACTCTGGTACCTACCCCCCCCCCCCTGCAAAAAAAAAAAAAAACTCAGGAAAAATTCTGAGTCAAACTCATGACCTACTGGGCACTGATCAGATGCTCTGACCCCTAACACACTAGGTGGTTCATGGCAACCTACAATCTTCGACAGGACTAGTTGAGATCCAAGGTCAAGTAACAAGAAATAAGCTTCTTAATAATTCAGTTGTTTCAAACTTCCTAAAAATTCGATCTTCAGCTCCCCTCCTCCTGTTTAGTGTTTTAGTGCAATCACACATTTCTCAGCACTCACCAACACTGATTATAGTACAACGCTTAATTTTGGTGTGCTCTCATTGGTCGAAATCGATCACGCGCTGCGATAGTGTCTCTCCTCAGCGGGTGCCTATCAGCACAAAGTGCCCGTTTTTGGCAATTTTCGCTCAAAATTTAGCGTTGTACAATAAAAACAATAGTGTCTTTCTAACTCAGGCCCTCTGTGTGATAGGCTCCCTCGGAAATTTGATGTTCAAACTTCATATAAGCCCTTGAACTACGTTCTTGGGCTTATATTTGTTGCGAACATCAAATTTCCTCGGGCAACCTATCACACGATAGTGCCTTTGACAGAACAACTCTATTGTTTAATTAGGAAGAGAGGGTTCTTCAAATACCACCGTTTATTACTAATTTTTCAATTTGAGAATGAAGTGACTCAGCAGTATTGTCAAAGGTTGTATGTCATCTTAGACAGAGACATCACTTAAATTTTTATTCAATAAATTGAACACATATTTACCAAGTCTGTGGGCAATAAACTCATCATGTAACACTGAAGTGTTGTTCTCAATCTGTACCCAATCTATAGCTAAAAAAAAGTAAAGTTCAGAGTTAAATAAGATCAAAAAGACTTAGAGTATGATCCATCTGCAAGTCCTTTGTTATCTTTGTATCAGTGCATTGTGAGGTGAAAGGAAATGGAAACTCTGCCCTAATTGTATACTTGCCAACTCACATACATTATAATTATGTGAGTCACATGCCTGTGGATCAAAAACATCGATCACTCTCATACAGGACAACTTCTCACGCCTGATGTACAAAAATTATGAGACAGGTGTGAGAAGTTCTGGGCTACTTGTTCATTAACCATTAATGTGAAAAATTCAATTCAATTCCACCAAAATAGTCCAGTGAACAGTGCTAAATGTCGCATTTGAGTCCTAAATAACAAGCTAACAAGATCACGGTGAGATTTCGAGCTTTGCACCACAACATTCGGCAACCTTCGGAAATCATCGGAACATCTTCTGGAATCCTCAGCAATGTTCGGAAGTCGTCGGAAATTCGGGTAATATAGTTACGAAAATCTCGCTCATCTGACTCAGGAAAAGTTGGCAGGTACATGATTGGTAACAATTATTATTACCTGTAACTGTGGGCTCAGGTAAAAGCCAGCAGATACAGACATGAATACACAAATGCATATGATACCGAGCACTTTGTGAGAAACTGGCTTCATAAACCAGGTTGTTTTGTTCACAATCAGGGCACTGCACAGTAGTTAGTTCAAACATGACTAAGGTTTGAGCAGCTTCCACTTTTCCTTTTGCCTCTCAGTTCAGCAAATACAATGTGAAAGGGGTCTCTGCAGGGAAAAGTTTGATGATCCTTTAAAAACACTGCTCAGAACTCAACTCTCATAAACAGGTGCACTTGTTCCATATATAGCTGGTAGCTACAAATAAACAGAAGAAATCACAACAACAAGCAAACCAAAAACGCAACATCTAAGATGAGAATTACCTACAGTTGGAGTTTCGGCTATGAATATTCTTCGGAGGCCATTAGCCATACTGAAACAGGAAAGCAAACACATGCAACACATGAGCTACATTGTACTAATAGAACTGACCTGCCAATTTCAGGACAGTATCATACCTTAGATCTGTATTCTCTATCACAAACTTGACATTTTCCTCTGTAAGCTCAAGAATTTTGATACTGGGTTGGTTTGCGTACGGCATTTTACAAGAACTTCAAACTCAGGACAGCAAAAATCAGTATGGTGGCTTGCCAGACCGAACAGATCTGTGGGATTGAACGCGCAGGATCTGGGAACCACAACAAAACAAGAGCTGTGATTGGTTGGTGGAGTACGAGGGCCGTGCTCTGATTGGACAGTTCAAATGAATGCCGGTTTTAAAAAACGTTTCCCGATTTTCCATAGCCGTTCTATTCCTCTGAGCCGAGATATTAGGTGTCTCATTGATTTTAGCAAATTTTATTTGAAAATATGGCTACCGAAGGAGAGTGTGCCAGAAGGTGAGAGTTTCAAAGCTTTCTTGCCCTGATTGTTGGTTTCTTTCTCATTTCTAAAGCAAAATTTTACTAACTTTGTAAACTCGTTACGCAGGCTAAAATTGGATCTTCTCGACCTTATGAAAGACGATGCCACAGCGGTGAGGAAGCGAAGCGTCTTTTGCTAGCTAGCTAGTAACATGTTTTTTCACTGCTTCCAGTATTAGAAAACCTTATACCAATGTATCTATTTAGCGGCTCTTTTTTCCAATTACTTGTTCAAAAGCTGTACAAGCCGGACAAGAAAACCAGATCCACTTTTGCATTGAAGTGAAAATTGTTCGCGTTTCGTTCACAGAAACCAGGCAGCGTGGTCTCAGCATTTCCTGCAGATAACATTTTGGAGTGGATGGCAACAATCAGAGGTGGAAAGGGAACGGTAAGGCTTAGCTTTATGTTCAATGATTCCTAGAGATTTTCTTGACATGCAGTGCATGCTACGGTAGAATTTGATGTGAGTATTTGAAGGTCTCAAATAGTTGAATGATTCAATTTAATTTGGGTTTAATTTTTTTAGGTATATGATGGAAAAGAATACAAACTTACATTAGAATTTCCAAGCACGTATCCTCTGAAACCGCCAGTAGTTAAGTTCAAGACTCCATGTTATCACCCAAATGTGGATACACAAGGCAACATCTGTATAGATATTCTCAAGGTACATTAATTTACAATTTACAATTGTTTAAATGAAACACTACATTTATAAAGGAAGTATAACCTTCAGTTGGGACAAGTTGAATATGATCATAATTATTATCTGTTTGTTTTTTCAAGGAAAATTGGTCATCAACATATAATGTTAGAACTATTTTACTCTCCATACAATCTCTACTAGGAGGTATGTAAACGTTATTTATATCAAATTCAGTTAGCGGCTTTTAGCGTCAGTGACATACGATCAGACCTAGCCTCTCCTGAGGGATACCTCAATTACACACAATTCAAAGCTGTAACCTCCTGTACATTTCTATTGCTTCCTGCTTTTCAGTTATACTTGTATTTGTTCACCCCTTTGAAGGCAGTTGGTTGCTTGACACACGTTTGATCATTCGTCTTTTATTGTGTAGATCCAGAAAATTTTCGTACTCCCCCGACGGAAGGGTTTTGTTGTGCCCCGCCTCCCCCCAAGAAATTCCCATTTAGCTTCATACTTTGCTTCTAAAATTTTGGCTTTTGTGACCCCCCTCCCCCCTAGGAATTTCCAATGACCTTCCATGGGGTGGGTATGGATTTTTTTTCTGCAAACCACACATTTGCATATCATGAGGGATATAGAGTATGACCTGTGATTGCTGTTTTCTGGCAAGAAACAGGAAATGGTTGTTTTCTTTCTTGTGCAACAAGAATTGAGATTTAACAATTATAATTATTTGTTGTGAACTCATGATTTTGTAGCTAACAGGACAGAATGTCAAGTACAATGAACTAGAATTTACATTGGAACCCCTCCCCCAATATGACTTTTCCTCACAAATTTGGAGATATTCTTTGAACACTTGTTGTCCCCTAGTCTCTGGAGCAGTTGATAGAATGCCCAGACGTTCTCAGGATGCCAAATTAAAAGAACTGCCCTTTTTTTTCGAACTCTCTGCTCCAAGAGAAGTTTGTTCCCAACTTTTTTATTTGCAGCTACTTCCCCACCCATTTTAATGCAACTTTCAATTACCATAAGCAAGTCATTTAACTGACCTGAATTAGAAAACCCAATGGTTGTGTTTTTATGTACTGCCATCGGTCATTGCGACAGCAACGACAGCAATCAACTGGTTATGAGAAGCATAGACTGAGAGCAAATCTATCAATCACAAGACAAAAACTTGACCTTTTGAAGCTGTTATAACTATTAAAACTAATCTTTAATGATGCACAGACTTGTGCTACAATGATTGGTTTCGACCTTTGTCAAGTCTCAAACATCAGAGTATGCATGCAAGATAATCTCGTGCCCTTGTTGAAAAAAAAACGCCAAACACTTGAACATTTGAAGAAATAGTGATACTATTAAAATTGTTTTCAGAACCAAACAATGATAGTCCGCTCAATGCTGAAGCTGCCAAATATTGGAATAAAGAAGGTAAGTAGTGTAGAATAAAAATATAATGACAATTTTTCAATCCACTTGAAATCACCACTGACTGTTAGCAAGGCATCAAAATCTGCACCATACAAGACATATAATTATCTTTTTGTTAGAATTACAGATAAATTAAACCTCCCATAGGCAACAATCCAAAATGTCAAGTAATTTGACTGCAAAATTTTTGGTATATTTTTGGAAAAGGGTTAATCCACTGTAATATTAATTCACATTTAACCTTGCTTGTTCTAGTTATCATCATTATTCACTTCAGTATCCATTTTTCTTTGATTCTAGTGTACAAGAAGGAATTGGAGAAATTTGAGAGGAGGATGGCTAGAAAATAACATAATATGTTATTATATATGTATTATAGCTAGTTTCTAAATATTTTTATTACATTTTACAAATGAATGGCATTTCAGATATCCATTATTGTACAGTTGTATGTTACATACTTGAAAGTTTTATAGTTTCCAATTTTTAAACATTGATCGATGCTGTAGAGCTAGTATAATAGTATTTCTGCATAATTTCATAATTCCACTGACATTAGTTTCCATCAAGCAGCACTCGCCTATTATATAAGCTGATCATGTAAAAATACTGAATGACTTAGCCCTCGGCACCATTAACTTGTAGCTTTAGGTTCTTCGTTAGTTCCAAGATATCAAATGTCAAATAATCACTGTAACAAGATAATTGACTCTGCTTCATCGAACTTTGTAAATTTATTAGTTGTTACAAATTACTGCCATTTGAATAAAGATTGACTTTCGAATCATTAATCCTAGAGGTCTTTATTAGCTCATCAAAATGATATTCACAGGGTTCGTATGGGTCCTGGAAAGTCCTGGAATTTTATTGTGGCATTTTCCAGGAGTGGAAAGTCCTGGAAATCAATAAACTCTTGTAATAAAGTTTTCTTTAAAAACAATTAAATTCTGCAGTATTTTTGGATTTCTATTTTGTAAGGGATTATTGCTTCAATTAGTGTGCATTTGGGAGCCCTGGAAAAGTCATGGAAAATTGTTTCTGAAAAACGGTACGAACCCTGTATTCAACAGTAGCATCCCACGAATCTCTTCGTCTGGAGACCTCATGATTATGGTCACTTCTGATGCAAATAGTGTCGGTAATTACAGGGTTTAACTGATACCTTACATGCAAGTCTTTGGTCAATGCATATCATGATATTATTAGATGGCTGAACTGGTCTGCGCTGAAAATGAACTTTCTGCTTGGTTCCATGAGCAGTCCATATTTTCCTATACGGACTGTCCACGAAAAGATCCCATTAAATCGGGTTTTGGAAAATTTTAGGAGAGGAAAATGACATATTAATGAATATCATTAATTCCCTTCCTTCATCCTTTGTAGCATGTGCTTACTAACAGAAATACACTTTCTGTTGACAAATTTATTAAGAGCCATAATAATAACTCCTTTATTGAACTAGCTTGTTCGGTCTGAAAAGGAACTCGACCAACATCTTCCCAATATGGACAGAATAGGCTAGTTCAATAACATATACAAGGACGCCCCTCAAGCTGTGTCCAAGAGGTCCAAATTTAAATTTTGGCCCTGGTTGCACACAACTGGGATAAAGTTGAAGTTGATCCTCTAAAAGGCCTAAGAACTGCAAGGTGCTTAGTCCTAGGAAACTTTTATTTACAATTGAGTCTCCCTTGACTCAACTTGTGCAATTTTTACACATAAAAGAACAAACAATACTTTTCAACATACACCTTGCTTTATTTACAGGTACAATAAGAAAATGGAAACCTAACCCTACTTACAGCGATCCAAACTCTAACAAACCAATCATTACACTACATAGACATCCCATAAAATGTAACTAAACTATTAACTAATAATGTAGTGAACCTGACCCTTCCAGCTAGGCAAAACACAACTCCAGTGGTACAAAAGGCTGAAGCCCCCATATAGTCCCTGCATGTTCTTTTCACCTCAAAAATCAAGTGTAAAATGCATGCACTAGTGACAGTGACAGCATGGTGGCAATTTGTCATTCAACACTCAAAATTTTGTGCCAAATAGTCCATTTAAAAATTGAGTTTAGCAAAACTGCCAGAAAAAATTAACATGCACTTTACAGGTTTTGTCTCAATTTGTACAAATACACAACAGCAAGAGTAATGAACAATTCATCCTCTTACTTGTATTTGTAGCTATTTTACTTCAGTTTGAGAACTCAGATTTGAACTCTGTACAGAGAAACACAACTTTTGCCTTTTAATGAGTGGTCTTCAGTTGGTGAAATTGCAACTGGACTATTGGGTTAGCAACAAGGGAATGACAGAGCACTAGGCTGCTGAAACTCCACAAATATTGTGTTTTGCAACTGAATGCCTAGTTCCTAAGCCTCCTTACAATGTGCTTGCAGAGACACATTTTAGAGATGAAGCAAAAAAAAAAAAAATGAGTTCACAGTGAAGACCTGGGAAAGGCATGCACGCAAGGAACTAAGTGAAACATGACCTAAACGGTTTTTATCTTACAATTAATTTGGCTAAGAATATTACAATATTATTCAAATGCAAAAAAAGAGGTTTTTTCACAATATAAATAACAAATGAACAAACTTAAACCCACTTACATGCAAATCAATTAGTACATAAAAAAATATCAAGAATGCAACACAGATCACAAGAAGGTACAAAATGACTGGAAAGTTTGAAAAACTGACCCTTCACTGATTACTTACAACAAATGCAGTTGTGCACATCATTTGTCTTTAAGAACAGTTCAATGAGTGAAATAGCATCAATGATACAGGATTACATGACTTAGAGATCAACATGAAAACAGCTGAATCAGAATAGGCTGTGAACAGATAAAATTTTTTGGGAGGAGGAAAGACAGAATGCAAGAAAAACTGGCAAGTGGATGGAGGCTTGGAGTGTGGAACTTGGTTTCTTCACAGGGCATGCAGTCATTCCTTCCACCCTCATTTCATAGTGACATTTACAGGCCCCATTTCTCCCTCCTTCTCACCAAGACTTACATGACACCTACATCTCCAATAATATGTATAATACATCCTCCTAATATAATTACACCATAGAGTGGTTTTACATAAGCATGAAATTAACAGTAAGCCAAGAGGGAAGTTTGGTGACAAAGTTTTAATGTTCAAGTTACCATGTTGTCAAGGGCAACTTGCTCTGTTTGTAAGGGAGACTACATCATTCAGGGATAAAGCACACGAGAAATTGTCAGATGTGATTGATTCATGCAATCTCCAATGGAAATGGAGCAACTTGCCCCTGATAACAGGCTAACTTGAACGTTAAAACTTTGTGACCAAACTTCTCTATTGTGCCTTACTCAACTGAAAATCGTACTATTGGAAACATAAACTTTTGTTGGATCATTATGCATTTCTGGGGAACTCCTTTTGTTTACTTTGGAGTATTTAACAATCACTGTTGATTTTTTTTTCATGGGCTTTGTGAAAGCACTCTAATATTTGAACTTTAACAAAGTTATAAAATATCATGTTTATCTACAAATCGCTGCTACATGTACTCTTCAACACTAGCAAATGCACATGCTCCTAATCCATATTTTGACATGAGTTTTAAACATTCCTGAGCCTGCCCTAGAATCAAATCCAAAGGAGGTTTTCTTGGCAAGTTGTGAGAATCTGAAAATAAATTAAGATTAAAAACTAATCAACATTATTGTTGGAAAATGGATAGGAAAATTAAACAATATATGATAATATTTTGGCAAGTTATTAGTTACATAAGATAAGATAAGGCAAGATAATTTATTTAACGTCAAGAACACAGGGAGTGGTTTCCCAATCTCCTCAGCCAGGGGCTCATGATACAAGAAAAAAATTGACAAGCCAAAAAAGAAACTATGAACTAAGCTGGCTGAAAAACCAAGAACAAATTAATAATATAAAAAGGGCAAAATCTACATATATCTATATAATTAATTGGTCAAGTCTAAAGGTAATTAAGTTAAATCAAATGTATGATTTATATAAAAATGTATACACATTGGATCTGTGTATATAAATAAGATAACATCAAAGACAATTACTACATAGGCAGCTGATAAAATTCAACTTATTGAAATGTTTGCGAAAAGATGACACATTAGTTAAGACCAGCCTGTTTCTCAGATGGCCCATCCTTGGTTGTCTGCTACATGTACAGATATGTCTGCACAGCCCTCTTAAAATATTTATAGTCAGGGTTGCTACAGGTTGTAAAATGGTCAGGGAAAAAAATTATCAAAGTTAGGGAAAAGTCAGGGAATTGTATTCTGAATAAGGGAACTTGTTATTTTGAAAAGAAGTTTCAAGAAATGCGGAGGGAAACTTAACTGTCTATTATATTTAAATCTATGAAATGCTCCTCATAAGAAATTAAAGACCGACGTTGAACACTCAAGTGGATTCAAACTTTGTTTTCACTCTTTATTTTATTTCCAGTTGTACTTTATTGTATTTACCCACATTTTCACACTTAAATATTTCTACATTTACCACTGTCAAGCTTTGCATATTTACACTTGAACAGGACGAAATGCAGTCGTCAAAACATGTTCTTATCGCTGATTTTTATCTTGAAAAGAAGTCAGGGAACATAGATTTAATCTCTTTAAGAAATAGATTAAAGTGTTTTGCACAAGATGCCCTGAGACATCTGCTATAGACTAGAATACACTTGCAGTCTGATCAGCATTAATCAGGGATTATGTGGCTGTTGTTTTTAAATATGAGCAATTTAGCCATATTCTTGAGGCTCAGGAAAACATAATTGTACCACACAAGTCTCCTGTTTCTCAAGGTAATCAGAGACTGTAATGCATTCTTCATATCCTCTCACTTACCTAAAATAGCACTATTCAAAGCAGAGCATATTGGTTCCCTCTGAACAGGATCTAAAATATAGCCAACCGGACTACTCCAGGGGTCAGTGTATGCCAAAAGACTAAAAGCTTCCTAAAAGTGAAAAAGTTTATGGTATACCATTAAATCAAATTATTGAGGAATTGAATGAAAAAAGGAAAATTGCAAGGTAATGACTTCAGCCGAAATCTTGAAAGCTATAAACTAAGAGGGAAAGATGGGTCTTTTACAATTTTTCTACAGGATGTTTTGACATTGCCAATTGTAGCAGTATGCGGAACGTGTATCACAATTTTATTTGAACCTAAAGGAGTAAATATCACCTAGCTCACAAAAAGTATACCAGAAGTTCATTGGTTAGAGCACCCTACTGCTGTAAGGAAGGTCATGAGCCCAACTGCCACTGGGGACTTAGATTTTTCCTCTCTCCCCTGCTCGTAACATGGTGAATAATGCATCTTTCTTATAACTTGAGAATAATTCACGACATTTCATTTTTCACATAATATGGACCAAAATATTTCTTGTTTCTCATGTAAAAGCTAATTTTCCAAGAAACTGGCTCTTGCAATGGCCATGCTATCAGCATGCAGCAAAACTCTGTCTATTGCCGTGGCAAAATTCGTGGACAGATAGGGGGTAATGGATAGCATTACCGACGGTTACTACCAATGCTTAATGCAGTGCTTTCAATGAGACCCAACTCCCGCTGGAGCTCCAACGGGTACTTTCTTGCAAATCGTCGGCTACATTTCTTGTGTTAGTGTGCTTATGAACAAATAAAAAGGAACTAGCAATTCACCTCAATTCAATGGTTAGTTGCTATTGGAAAACTACTCATCTGTAGTATACATAAGTGATAATATAGTGTATCATATACATGAGATTTTATCACACTGACTCATTAACTGTGCCTTGTACCATGCAATAAAATACTTTTTCCTAACAAAAATAATGAATGCTTGGGTGTTAATATTTTGCCTCAAATCGTTGTAAATAGCGTTTCTGAGCTTCCTGGTTTTAAAAATTTTCTGGGGCGGGGGTTATGCCGGGCCAGACCCCCGCCTAGAGGATAACGGGCCTTCAGCCCCTTTTGACAACTACAACAGGTGCTAACATTATGCAGCCGCCTGCTTCAAATCTTTTTTTTTACACTTTATTGTAACAGTTCACATTTACACACGATTCACGACTAAAAAATAAATAAATAAATAAATAAAAGAAAAGAAAAGGGGGGAGAACAAATTTAAGGCAAAGTAGACGGACAGCAGGATAAAAAAAGGGAGGAACCCAGCTAAAAAAATACTTAAGCAAAAAATTAATTGGTTTTGGATTAAAGAAATCTTCAAATCCTATTGAAAGCACTGTTAATGTGCAAAAATTGTAGAAATACTTGCCCGTAGAACCTTCTTATTTGTTTCATTTTTGCCATGTTCTCTCCTTAGTTGAACACTCATGTTTTGTAGATCCCTTCCAAATGTTAAAATCTTTTCAAGTACAGTTCTATTGTGACAACATGTTTGCCTGGGTTCCACTGCAACAGGAAAAACATTCAATAGTAACCATTAATACATGTATATTTAGTGATCAGATAATTTAAGCAAAAAATGAAAATGTAAGAGTCATAAAATGCAAGTTGAAGTTGGGTTGAGTTGCAATCTCATTTAGCCCTGACTTCCCCCCACAAGCTCTGTCCAATACGTTTGCTTTCAGGACAAAACATACATGTGTAAAGAACACTCCAAAAATGGAGTAGGTCTAGTCAGGAGTTGACATAGTGGTGAAAGTGTTTGACACTGACTTACAAGTGCTTAAGTTTGGTAAAAAACACTCTCTGTATTTCTGCTTGGACTGCTCATAAAAACCACTTAACCCATTGACACCCGGCAAGCTTCGAAAAAATGGTACTTTTAAGCAGCACATGGCCTTTTTTGGCCCTGTTTGATCCAATTTCGTCCCAATCCTCGTGAAAAGTGCTTCCTAGCATGGACAGTTGCCGTTTCTTTCGGTTTGAGGACGTTTTCTAGCATTTTGAGTTCGGGCATGCGCACAATTCAAAATTTTGAGATAGTTTTTTTACGCGAAAAACTCCACCGTCTACGGCTCTTCGAGATTTAGCGCACAAGCCCGTTGCCTTCGTTCTCATTTCGGTTTTCGCTTTTTGCTGTCGAGTTAGCCAAACGACCACGGTTTTCGGCGATGAGAAAAGTTTGGCCTCAAAGCTCGTTTGAACAGGAAAGAGTTGGTCAAAAGTAGCAGTCAGTGGGAAGGCCATGATTTTCTTGTGTTTTTGAGGTAAAAGTTCCGAGGTTTTCTGGCTGTTATTCAGGTTTACTTGATCCACTCATTGTCGTTCAGGCATCATTTACAAGATCTTTTTGCGTTGCATCGACTGACTATCAGAGGATTTTAGCGTCACTTAAACTGATGACGTCACAAGTGGAACAAGACGCCCGCTCATTCTAGGGCGCATAGGGGCGCATTGGGCGTCAGTGGGTTAACCCAAAAACCCAAGATCCGTTTGTTGCACTAGTCTCAGCTGGTTTTAGCTTCTTATGGGTGGCAGAAGCTCAAAATGTTGGAAAAAGACCTATTTGTTAAAACTTTGGTTTTTTGTTAACCCATTGACACCCGGCAAGCTTCGAAAACATGGTACTTTTAAGCAGCACATGGCCTTTTTTGGCCCTGTTTGATCCAATTTTGTCCCAACCCTCATGAAAAGTGCTTCCTAGCATGGACAGTTGCCGTTTCTTTCGGTTTGAGGACGTTTTCTAGCATTTTGAGTTCGGGCATGCGCACAATTCAAAATTTTGAGATAGTTTTTTACGTGAAAAACTCCACCGTCTACGGCTCTTCGAGATTTAGCGCACAAGCCCGTTGCTTTCGTTCTCATTTCGGTTTTCGCTTTTTGCTGTCGAGTTAGCCAAACGACCACGGTTTTCGGCGATGAGAAAAGTTTGGCCTCAAAGCTCGTTTGAACAGGAAATAGTTGGCCAAAAGTAGCAGTCGGTGGGAAGGCCATGATTTTCTTGTGTTTTTGAGGTAAAAGTTCCGTGGTTTTCTGGCTGTTATTCAGGTTTACTTGATCCAATCATTGTCATTCAGGCATCATTTACAAGATCTTTTTGCGTTGCATCGACTGACTATCAGAAGATTTTAGGGTCACTTAAACTGATGACGTCACAAGTGGAACAAGACGCCCGCTCATTCTAGGGCGCATAGGGGCGCATTGGGCATCAGTGGGTTAACTTTTGTGCAACCAGTGGACCAAAACCAGTTTTAATGACAATAATTATTAATTTTAAGTGAGTCATTCTAAATACCTCTACTTGGACTGTGATCACTCTCATCCATTTTTGCTGTTCCATTTAAAACTCCATGATTAGATGATTCTTCAAACTCCTCCACTTCCATGGGCATATTATCAGCTTCAAAGCCATTGTCTATACATGTACCATTACTAACAAATCCATTAGTAGCCGACGATGTGCTACTTCCAACACTTCCTATGGATGTTGCACTGTATGAGTGTGTAGGACTGACGTTAGGGCTTGAACGGGGACTGTGTGCAGCTGGCCGCACATCAGTATCACATCCACTAACCATTTCCACAAATTGTCGGCATTTTAAAAGGAAGAGCAAGTTTGGATCTCTTTCCAAGAGTCCTGGGTATAATGTCTGTGTTGTTTCAATTGCTTCCCCTATTCTACCAGCAAGAACTAGTTTTTGTATTCCTGAAAATATAGATAAAAAAATTGCATTGACTTATTATCCAGCATCGTTCTGTTTAAGTTATCTGCTAAATGAAAGTCACCAACTATAATAAAATGACAATAAGATAATGGACACTACATGCAAACACTTATATGCCACCTAAAGCTCACTTTGTCTATTTTTGATAGAAGCCATCTCCTCTGTGAATGACTGTCCAGTGCTCTTAGCAA
The DNA here is from genome assembly GCA_964017195.1 of Siderastrea radians. Lineage (NCBI taxonomy): Eukaryota > Metazoa > Cnidaria > Anthozoa > Scleractinia > Rhizangiidae > Siderastrea > Siderastrea radians. Next base: position 7,066,830 of record OZ024890.1, on the reverse strand, counting down.
AGGCTTCGGCAGTAGCACAATATCCATGATGGACCAAGTATGTTGAAACAATTCTAACAGCAAGAAAAAAAATTAACGATGGGAGGATAACACAACAATAATATTTAAAAACAAAAAGTCACCAAGATTCATAAAGAAACAGGCATATTATTAAAACTTCTACCCACATTTAACATTGCCATTGAAAGGCTGCTATACCAGAATGCTGGGCACTATTCTTACAATGAAGTACACCAATGTTTGACCATATCTCTAGGGGCATTAAACAAGTACATGATCTCAAGTTTGTTGAATGCAAGATTCATGGCAATGCTCAACTTTAGATGAATAAATTTTCATTCATAGTTACCACTGATGTCCTCAGGTAACAGTTCTCCTGCAGATAATGCTAATAACTAAAATAAGACAACCTTTTATTTTGGAAATGGCATTACTTGAGGTTAGCCGTGATGACTGCGAGTTAAAATTCATTAATTGCATGTTCATAGTCACAAATCTTGCAGCCATTTTGCAAATAACAAACTTATGGTCACTTGATCATTCTTTCAAACTGCAGACAGAAAACAACGGTCAGCAAAGCCAGTGTCCACGGACATCTGAGATCGATAGTAGCTGAGCACTACCTTTGACCAAAAGTAGCAGTTAAGAGAAGGCATTAAAAACTAGTTCCTTACTTTTGAAGTGTTGTTTGCCAGAGTCCTTCTTTGTCTGTAAATGGGAATGTCTGTATTGTGTGCCTTGTTCTCGCATGGACCTCCTGTAGGGGAAATGATGAATTGGATTTTAAAAAAAAAGACATTACAACAAGCTTAATTACTGGACCATCATTACTCCATACTAAAGAAAATGTGAACATACCTTCATTACTTCTTCTATGTCATAAACAAAAGGCTTCTGTCCAAAATTAGCGTCTACAACTTCGCCAGGAGTTTGCAGTCCAACTGTTGGATACAGGTTTGGCTATGAGGAGAAACAAATTAAGTTTAGGCTTTGATTACAAGATTGATTCTAGTCAACATGTACATAAGTGTATGTAGGTTTATTGAAATGATCGGAAAATTACTTGGTACTGCAATACAAGTAAACCATGAAAAAGTTAGTTAAGTACATGTTTAATTTAAACAAAATTCAAGGGAGACTTACTGGCAAGTCTGTGAAGGCAATTCCTGTAAAAACATGAAAAAGGGAATCACCAGTATGTACGCAAATTAACGATTCAGTAACTCTTTTTAATAATCATAATAATAATAATAATAATATTTAGTCAGGATGCTCTCATCACATACAGTGAGAGGTCCTGAAATTTATAAGTAAGTAAAATATCAGAAATACATAACCATAACCAGTATGTACGAAATTAACGATTCAGTAACTCTTTTTGATAATAATAATAATAATAATAATAATAATAATAATAATAATAATAATATTTAGTCAGATGCTCTCATCACATATAGTGAGAGGTCCTGAAATTTATAAGTAAAATATCAGAAAGAAAATGTACATAATTGTAATAATAGCAATACAAATTGCACATCACATAAGAGTGTTAGAAGCGATAAAAATGATTATAAAATTATTTTAAGATTGCATTCCTAGCCTGTGTTCTAAAACTGGATAAAGACGTAACATCCCAAAAAGACGGATACAAATTATTTCTTTTTGCCACTTAATTTTGATACAATTGCCTAAATTACTAGTTATTTGAATAAAACTGAGGAACAAATAAATCCACTAGGACAGGCTCTATTTATACCAAAGTGAAATGGCTCAAAACCTTCCCTTTAGAGCTGCAAATAAAAATTAAGTGTAGCTTTAAGAGATACAGCTCCTTCCTCCCTCCCTTACTGAAATTAAACACCCAGGCAAAAAAGCACCAGTATTGCATTGCTGAATGACACTTGAAACTAAGAATTAATCTGCAGCTCTACAGATTAATTATCATTACCAAGGTTAACTCCATTCTTGGTGTAAAAACAGGTGTTATCAATAAGATTGGCACCACAGCCAATGACATCTCCTGTCGTGAACGTCGGACCATAAGGCTTTCCATTCCCAGACGAGCAGAATGAGTGACCGTCATCTCCATGGTAACCATAAGAATTCTTCTCCCAACCTGACAATATGACAAGAAATAAATTATTTACATTAATATGACATTGTACATGGAAATATTATAATTCCTGGATGGAGCTACTAATTGAAGGGCTGAAAGCATAACCGTCTTACATGTATGCCGAATTATAGACGGTTTTATTTTTGTCCTCCAGACAACTTCAATTTTTGTGTGGGACCTTCAGTTCATTCAAAAAACACTGCCTAAAGGTTTTTGAAGGTCCCATGCAAAAATTGAAGCAGTTTGGAGTACAAAATTAAAACCGGCTAAAATTTGACATAAGACGGTTATGCTCTGAGCCCTTCAGTTAATTAGACCTATGTTTACTGTAATCTAAAGTCAAGTGCATTTGTGCCTTGACAAAATTGCTTAAAATTGTGCATTTGTGCCTTGACAAAATTGCTTAAAATTTTAGCTTTCAGTACAACTGTGTAACAATAATATAGTCACAGCTGTATAAAAATGGACATCCTCCTTTCTGTTCCCTGCTATATTTTCCCATTATTATAACTTTTCGCTCTTCCCTAGCCAAACTACAGATACAGCTATAAAACAAACTTGCCTGGCAACCGATTCATGTTCACTCCCTGAGCAGATAATCCAATACCCATGTACCTAAGAATACACAGACAGCATAAGCAAGTGAGCTCACAGAAAAGAAACTACACTATCAATATTCCCAGAAGATAAGCAGCTTTTCTTATCAAGAAAAGTTTTGAATTTTCTTTTTTCTTTTTCTTTAATCTTTCACAACGACCACTAGGCTCTTCCAAGTCAAGGTTTTGTGGTCATACAGTAACAACCATTTTGAAAGAAGAAATGATGACAACCATCACTTCTTCTTATTTCAAGTCAATTCACGTATATTATTATTAACAACTATTATTATTAACAATTATTATTACTAACAACTATTCACTGAAGTGGAGGTGAATAGTGGTGGATATTTGCAGAGCCGCGAAATATCTATCACTCTTCGCTGACACTGAGGTGAATAATTGTTTTTAGTATATCCCAAACCAGTCAATAGCCAGCACCAAATAGTACCAGTCCTATTTTTCAGTTATGAGGAAAACCTCGCATGCAAAATCCAGAACAATGCCCAAGTTTGAGTAGCCCATCAGAGTGCGCAAAAAACACTGTACATGTATGGTTGATTTTAAGGAAATCCAATATCAAATAATTTGTTAAAAAAAATATTTCTGAAATATTTTAAATCTTCAAACTTTAGAAACCTGGGAAGTTTATAGACTTCAATGGATGTAATCATGCTCGGAAAGTAGTTGTAGTGTTTTTTTTTTTATTAATTAATTTCTTATTTTTTATTGCTTGTATGATTGTTTGAAAACTCTGTTAAAGCTTACATGTACAAGAAAAAGAATTAAGGCAACTGATGAAAAAGTGAAAGTGAGACCAAATGTTTCCCCATCACAGCTTCCTCAAACTTGACCAGCATAACTTTTTTTGTCAGATAACTTAAGTTTGTATACATAAGTTGTGAATACCTTTCTGAAATTAAAATGCATCAGATTCCCAGGGAGAAACAGTTCATTTTGTGCAAAGTTTGAACACTTTGAAAATTGCTCTCACAATAATTGTGAGAGCCATTTTCAAAGTGGGCAAACAATTACAATCACAATCACAATTATTGTGCAACCTTATATTTTGGCAAGAAAATCATTACCACAAGGAATGCTTTATTTCTAAAATATTATCTATAAATGTGAATTCTGATATTTACAACCAAATGATTTGCTTGACCTAACTAACTGGCATAGAACAACTTCTGGTCTAGTGAGAAATATAATTTAATAGGTGTCTAATAAAACAAAAAAAGAGGATTTCTTTTGTAAAGTCAGTCATTCAGTGGTCACGCATTCATCACGCACCAGCTAACTATCAACACAAAACTACTGGAGTTCGAAGGTTAAGATATTTACATAATTCCAATGTTTTGTTCTTATTATTATTATTGTGATAACCACGAAAAAAAAAGACTTCGGGTTTTAATACTTACCCATCGCGTCCCTTGCTTACAATTCGTACTTCAAAATAATAAATACCACAAGCTGCCGGGATAGGGTGCGTGGCTCTAACCGAAGCCGCGTCCTTGTGTGTTTTCCCCACACCTGCAGAAATTATAAAATTTGCACCACAACAAGGATTTTATATTGCAACTTTGTTGCTATTGTGAGCTGTAACTTCTCGCGAAGAAGAGGGATAAATTTGCTTAAATCCAGTCACAAAAAGCAACGTTATCAAACAATATCCGCGTTCCGTGTTGCTTATATGCGTTTTCCTCTCCAAAAGATTCGATTTCTGATAATAAAACGCAAAACATTTTAACGGCATATTCATTCAAAAGCGAAGCTTCCTAATATCTATCTGTATGACGGTTTAGCTTGGGTAGTAAAATGCAATAACAAAATACCCAAACAAGGCAAAACTTCTTTGCTGATTTCGCATAACTTTAACAGTGTTCTGAGCTCGAGAAGAAAGAAGCGGACTCAACGCACAAGCTCGCTTACCTTTGTAATGTACTTTAAGATTGTTCTGTGAAAGCCCTATGAAAGTAAATTTATCTTTAGGAGACCACGATCTTGGTAAAGGGGTCTCAGATTCATCTACTTTGGGATATAATAGAGCTATTCGATCAACTTGTTGGCTTGTATCTGAGTTTGAAGACGAAGAGCTACTGCCTGCCGCCATGTTGCTGTTCGCGCTATCCATTGCGTCATCATGGTCTGCAAAGTAGTCTGGGACAGAAATGTCATAGGCTACCCGATGGGTAGGTAAAAAATCCCTTCTTCCCAACAATAGTCAGGGCTCGAGACTGACTTTTCAGCCTAGTAGCCAAGTGGCTAGTGAGAGGTTTGATTTCACTAGCCAAAACGAATTTTCACTAGCCAGACTTTTTTTTGCATAATCTTATACTGTGTTTAATACATGTATGTCTAATTTTTAGCCGAGGTAAGTGCTGTAAATATGCCTCTCTGTAAATCTCAAGAGTGAAGAACTTGAATGTTGACTATTCTTTCCAACGGTTAAAGATCCTCACACGCAGAATACAAATTACTATGTGCCTTCAGGGCAAATTCTCAGGCACAATGTAGTTCACGTCCCTCTTTTCTGTTTCGGTCAGATCATGACGAGTAACTCGAACAGTTAACCTTATATGAGCATGTCCTCGCACGGAGAAATGTTGGGAAACAAGACTAACATTGTATGAATGTTGTAAGGTACGAAGAAACGTAAAAAAGACAAGAATGATACAGCACTCAACTCACGTACGGAAAAACGTCTACAAGAGAAGCCTAGTAAACTATGAGGGTATATTATAAGGTTCGAACTTACTAAGGTACGGAGAAATGTTGAGAAGTCATATCGAACACGTTGGTTGCAAATGCACTACAGTAGGGAGAAACGCTGCCAACGTACCAAGATACAGAGACTAACAAAATATGCAACTACTAACTTACGGACAAACGTTATTAGACAAAACTAATTCTGCAAGAATGTGTGTGACATAGGGGAGAACTCCGAATGGACAAACTATTACAGTGGGACAATAAATTACAGAGAAACGTGAATGACACAACTAAGATCGCACTAACGTACAGATAAACGTTGAGAAGACAAGACTCATACCCTATTAACATACCAACGTACAGAGAAACGTTAAGCAGTGTCCACTTATCGTACGAATGTACTAACACACTAAAAACCTTAGGAAGAGCAAAACAATGTCGTGCGAACGTACAAAGAAACGTTGAGAAGGCCAGACTAATATATCGACGAACCTACTTACGTACAGAGCAACGTTGTGAAGACGTTATGGAGAGAGAAACACTGGGAAGAGAAACTATTGTATGAACGTAGCAATTAATAGAAAAAAGTCAATAACAGAAGACTAAGAACTGTGTGAACCTACTAACGATTATACAAATATCATATGAACGCACTAATGGACCTTTCAAGGAAACGTATGGTGAAACGTTCTGAAGGCAGCTAATTCCGTTCGAACATAGAAATGACAGAGAAAACGTTGCCAACTGAGACAAGAATTAGTAGGGAGAAACGTTGAGACGACAAAAAAAAGTATCATACGAACATTATGATATCCTCTTACGGAATAAGTTTTAGTTTCTGCTCACCCAATTTGCTTTTGGGATCCAATCATCAGAAGCAATATTTAGTTTGGTTTCCATCTGGTGCTTTAGTGCTTTGAAATTTTCACTAGCCAAAATGGCTAGTGAAAGCGCAAAACTTACTAGCCAAAACGGAATTTCTACTAGTCTGTGACTAGTTGGCTACCGTTAGTCTCGAGCCCTGAATAGTTTTTCTTTTAACTGTTTTAAATCATAATTTTTGATCAAAATTGTCATTTCTGGATATGTTTTAATTTGTAGTGGATTATTTTTATTGTTTGACCTTCACTCCATCGAAGTATAAGCTGAATCCAGGACTCCATTGGCTAAAACGGCTAGCTTTTCAATTAAACGAATAAGTTAACAGAAATAAAAATTATAGAGGCTGTGTGAAACACCATGAACTTTTTTCTTCTGAATATATCATTATTATAATTTTTTTTTTTGAACTGCCCTATTAGGCTGGAAAACATGTGCAAAGCTGACAGGACATTTGGGTGTACTTTACATGGCCTATGATGCGTTTTCATTTGAGTTTACATGACATACCTACCGAAAACGAAGGAGAGATACAAAAAGCCATATTGTCCGTAGATTTTAAGTAACTCAATGTTGTTCATTTTTCGCCTTTATCATGGGCTTCGTCACCACAATAGTATTAATTCTTTTCGGACTTTATGTGGCCAATAGTATATATGTTATTTATCACCTTTTTCACGTGCCGGGATGCCAGGGAAATTCTAGAAAATGTCTTCAACCACATCCTGTTATTGACAAAAAGTTAGAGGTAAGCTTTAAAGCTTAACTTTTGACACAAGCTTCAACTAAAATACCTTCAACTTAATAACCGTTTAACAACTTCAATGATTAGCGATCTTTTTCTAGAGGGTAGTACTTTGAAGAGGTAGAAATTGTTGCACATATGCATGTCAGTAATATTTCATCATTTTAGGCACGATTCAACTATTTTGTCTCTGAACCTGGTCCATGCAAGCAAACTAGTTAGCTAAATTTTATCATAATTATTGACGAAAACCAAGGATAGTACATGTGCCCCTCATACATGAAACATGAATTGGATAGCTTGCCAATCAATTAGCCACGCCAGTCAGGCATCTATGCAATCAATCAATCAATCAATCAATCAATCAATCAATCAATCAATCAATCAATCAATCAATCAATCATTCATTATATTCAATCAATCAATCAATCAATAAGTCAGTCAGTCAGTCAGTCAGTCATAAAGTTAGACAATTAGTCAGTTCATCAGTCAGCCATTGAGTCAGTCAATTAGCTTGTCTATTAAACAAGGAATATAGAGGTAAGTTTCCAAAGAAACTGTGGTGCTGTGTTGTTGTGAAAGTGAAACACAAAAATTTGGATGTATCAACTAAGTTGATAAGTAATTTGGCCACCGTAAAAAAAAAACCTTGAGCATTTGTCCTTCTTCTTAGTAAGTCAACACCTAAATTCATTCTGATAAAGGACCAGTGCTTGAAATGTCAGCTCTTCAATTTTCTTATGGTAGCCAATTCACTTTATCAGCTCACTTGATAAATCCAAATTTTTGTCTGTCAGTCAAACAACAATTCAGCTTATACTACTTATTCTGTCACTGACAATCTTTAATTTGCAGGTCTCAATCTGTACATCCCTTCAACAACACAAGATTAACAACAAAAACTGTCACTTACTTTGGAAAAGTGATAATTTTAGTTTATCTGAACAGTTTACAATGTAAGTCAAGTGATATTGGGCATAATTTTGTACTAGTATTAGTATACATTGATATGCACATTCCATGTTTATTACGTATGACAATAATAGGAAATGCATTAAAAGTGAATTACAATGTAGAAGTGATATTGCAGAAGTCACCACTAGCTCATTGACAATTTATAAGGGAGTACCAAAGTTGCCCAGTTTTCACAAGTTTACAGTGACATGAATTGTTTTTTTTTTTTTTCAAGCATTGAACCTTATCTGTTGTTGCTATTGTTGATTTACCCACAGGCTACAATTCCAGCAAATTGATTTTCTATAAAAAGTGTTAATTTGCCATCATTAATTTTTGCTAACTTGTGACCAGCCCTTGCCTATCCCTTCCTGTTGTGGGTGGTAAAGTGTATGCTTGCTGGCTCATATGGTGAGATTACTGTAAACGCCCGTGTATAAGCTGCATCCGTTAGATAAGCTACACCCTAGATTTTGAAGTTTTCAAATTTGCGAACAAAATGGTGTGGCTTATACACTGGCATTTAATGGTACATGCATGTATTTTCAATTTGTTGAAGGTGGCCGGAAATCTGTGAAAAATGGGGTTCTTCAATTTTTTTCTTTATTTCCTCTGTCTCATCACAAATAACAAAATCCCAATAACATGTTTTCATTTTGACACATTTGCTTTTCTAGTTATTGAATTGGTAAAATTCTTGTACATGTACACTGTAAATTTAGCTGTCAATCAAAAAACACAATATACATCAGCATAATGATAAATTTAAAAAAACACGAGACAACCTTTGAAAGACATGTTTTGGCATAACTTATGCCATCTTCAGTTTAATGAAAATAATCAAAATAGCAATATGTCAGCATGTTGGTGAAAATATGACTTGCCAACATCTTGCACATCTTTCTTCATCACAGGTCAGTGAACGCCAGTTTACCAAAGCAAACAAGAAACAATGGATCATTGTATGCTCACATATTTATTTATCCAGCTGGAGTTTCCCCTTTTAATAGTCCCTATGCATCACATGCTGTTACTTCATTGACAGTCTATTCATTGCCTCAAGATGAGTCTATTAATCTTTTAAGTTCTGATGAAAAACCGAAACAGGTGAGAAATTATTCAGTACTTATTATTTAATTGTTCAATTTAAAACTCTGGGTGAACGAAAGCTTGTGACAAGTTATCTAGTTTGAATTGCTATGTGAGCACTTATCAAGAATGTGAGAGAATTTGAAACTAATTTTTTTTTTCAAGTTAGGAACACTTCAAATTACCATAACTAAGGATTCAACTATATCTCATTTAGTACTAATCTGCGAAACAAATTGTTGACTTTGTGGCATTTTTCTTTTTCACCTAACAGACTGACAGGTAAAAGTAAGTTTAGACCAGAGGCTAAGACAATTAGTGTTCTTTGCTCTCATGGCTGTACTGTCTATACAGGCCTTCTGATAGTGTGCGAAAAATATTTGGAAGTTATGCGGATTTTCCAGGAGGTCACATTATGCAGCAGAAAAGGTCTATTATGCGGCAAATTATGCAATTTCTCTGGAGAAGATTTCACATAGAACACGTACTGTCATTAGATTCACAACAACATTGAAGATTTCAGAGGTTCTGCATGATGTTTCCAATGCTAAGTAGCCTTAAATTAGCATTTTGTGATTGTTATTTTGTCCAGCTTATGCATTTTTTATCAATTATAAGATTTCTCATGGATTATGCGATTGGATGCGTGATTCAAGATCAATTGTGTGAAATTGCACCATCGCATAATATCAGAAGCCCTGTCTAAAGAATGTTAAAATTATACCTTTATCAGTGCTGTCATTAAGGGCCATAACCCATAACACCTGTTACAGCCGAGTGTGCTTGACGGGACCTCAGTGTCACGGGTGAACTCGTCTCTTGTTGGTACAATTGGCTCACAAAACAAAAAGTATGTCATGGATGTAAAGATCAAGGCAACAGGTGGTTCAAAACTTAAACTTATATAATGACAGCCCTGCCTTTGTTAGTTTGTTTTCATGTAAATTATTTTTAATATTTATTTCTTAATACTGGTAATTGATGTATTAATTGTTTTTAATTATGGCCTTTATTTTGACAGAAAACTAAATCAGCAGCTGGTGATGTTCCAGTAACACATTGGAAGCCAACAATTAATTTTCATGTCTTGAACCAAAAAGTTGATTTTGAGCGACAAGCCATTCCTGGTGAGATCTATCCATTTATCAGGTACATGACTTTTTTTCGTATAGTGAATAATTGTCTGCTCAGAAACTCCTGACAATAATTGTCCCACTTCTCCAGCTATAGACTCAAGTGACATATAAGCCCTCTTAGGCTCCTTTCCTGGATTTAATAGTTTGTGTAGTAACATGTTTGTACACTGTAACCTGTCAATATGCCTGAGAAATCCATTATTACATTTATTTTTTTTGTTTAATTTTGCTATAATTGTTTAATTGAGACAATGGCAAAAATAATGCCTTGTTTGTTTTATGCCTTAAAAGTTCTGTTAATTTTAAGTAGTACTGTTATCAAAAAATCACTTTAATTTATAATTATTTCTTTCCTTCGGATTTTGAAACATTGTGTACTAAACACAGGAAAATTTTCCAAAAAAACATCAGTGGTTTTGTGAATGGTTATTCTACTAAATCCATTGTCAAAAACCATTAATGGAAAAACGAAATTCTTACCATTAATGTTTTTCAGAAAAAACCCATAAATGGTTAATGTTTGAAAAACACAATGGGTATTGCTTTAAAAACATGGATGTTTGTTTAACTTCCCAGTATGGTTTTCATGGCATTCACCATTGTGGATAAAACAGAAAAAACATCATGGATTTTGCTTTAAATACATGGATGTTTGAGTAACTTCCCATTATGGATTTATCGTACCTACCATTGTGGATAAAACACAACAAACATCATGGGTTTTGCTTTAAAAAGATGTGTGTTTTTATTACTTCCCATAATGGTTTTTACAAAAACAGGCTGGCTTTAAGTGAAAGCACAAACATGTTTTTTTATTCATCCATTAATGGTTTTAGAGCTGTAAGCACAATGGTTTACATTAAAGGAACAGAATGGTTCAAACAAAAGAACAGAATGGTTTTTTTCAATAAAACATTGATCGAAAAGCCAATTTAACCATAACTGGTTTTTAACATAGACCCATCAATGGTTGAATAATTATTAAAAGACAGGTAGGTTTTTATTAGAAAAATGTGCATGTTAGAAACTTAATGATTACTCTATAATGGAATTAACTGAAAAAAAGTAGTTTTCAGCAATTCCTCAATGATATCAGGAAGTGCATGATGCCGTGTAAACCACAGAGACATTTGCTGCAAAGAAAAAATAATGTAGATTCAATTAGGAATGAACGCTGCTTACAGGCATTTAACTGACAACAACTTGAGTATGAAGGTTATAAGTTAAAATTGCAAAAACTGTTGTGTTGAGGCAGGGCCTCACATTAAGTAACTAGCACTCTTATCTCATCTACTAACATATATTGTTTGCTTTCTCTGACAGGTGATATTATGTACTTATTTCCTGTTGACTTAAGAAATAAAACTCAACCAGAACATAAGTGAATACACTGTGTCATTCTATTTAACAATAATATAGACGTCTTCATGGTAAAATTTACTGTTGCGAAGAAAAGGTTTTTCACTATACAAATTCAATAACATTTGAAAAGAGCTCTCACAGAGACTGGCAACCCAAGAACAGGAACAACCTGAGACTAGATTAAGCCTATTAATTAAGGCCCCGTGGATCCTATCTGAAATTGGTCTATGCTTCTAACTCAACCTAAGTTAGTCACAGTATTAAGTATGCTATTGCCTGGCCTGAATTTTATCCCTGGTATGCAACAATATACAGTGTAACTCCTCAAATAAGCACCTCGGGTGTTTATTTTCATTTTTGGCCAGAAGTGGGTGGTTATTTGAGAGGAGATGCTAATTTGAAGACTTATGGTAAGTTTTAACTAAACTCAACTAAACAAAGGAAAGAAGTTTCTGGTTACATCAATACTAGTACTGGCATCAACGTTCTTACAGACAAAATACGTAATACTTGGAAAATAATCAAGTGATACTTAAAACGGCTTAATTTTGATAATGTCATCTCTTGTGGGGTTAGGGTTACTATCTCGAATTTTCATGTACCCTTTGTCAAGGAGGCCTTCTGCTACAAACTTAATCAAATAACTTTTGTCTCTTTTGGTATCTTTCAGCCCAAGGACCCTGGCTGAAGATTGTAGTAGGCTTCGTGGGACATCAGAGACCCGTATAGCATTGATTGCCACACAAATGATTATACGGGCTGTTTTGTCTGCCAGACCTGAAAGAAGTGGATAATAAAATCACATTAATTTTATAATACCCAGGGGCAATTCAGGTGGGCTTCCTTTATCACACTGGGTCCATGTATGCAAACTCTGAAAATAATGTTGAATGCTTTGGCTAGCAAGACCTGTGAACAAATATAGGTTGTTTGTAAACAACATCTTAAAGATCTGCTAACAGGGTTCATCGACTCTTCTAAAAAAGAAGAAATAAAATAAATTACAATCATGAAAAGAATATACCTACTGCTTCTTCTTCGGCAGACTCTCCATCCGCATGATCAGGGGTAATTAGTGGTTCCTGATCAGAAGCATCCTGATTGCTATCAGACTGAAGTTGTTTTTCATGGATCTGACGTTTTGGACGAGTTACAACATTTGCTGCACTGTCTTCCTCTTCACTTGAATAAACTGGAAGGGTATCGCCTGATTGGTCCGACAAAGGCGACGAACTGTTGCTGCTATTTTCCCCACCTGAAGCACTTTCAGTTGTAGAGGCAGGGTTGGTCTTCACTTTTCTTTTAAGTGTTCTTTTATCAGGCTGCAATTGTTTTCCAAAAAAAACTGTTTTTAATTAACTGGAACCAAAAACATCAGTTTTTGCATGCATGATGTCACACAGGGCATGAAGAGTCCTGCAAACAGTTTTCCAAGTGTCTAGAATCATCAGTATGGCATGGGTTAAACAGTTAACTAAACTGAAGGATGTTCATTTAGTTTATTTGGAAGATGAAGTCTAAAAAAAGTGAGCTCACCAGAGAATAGTCGTATCCTTTTCGCACATGCCGTCTGCGCTCATTTAGCACATCTAAGATGTGTTGTCTAATGCCCTCCTTTCCAAAATTTAAAGGTGCAAATGAACACTCCTTCTCAAGATCTTTGACCAAATTATTTAGCTTTTGCTCGGCTTCTTTGTTGTTTTTGAATGTAGGTATATCATTTCCTGGCCACATTTCAATCACAGCGGTCCTAATGGCTTTTCTCCTAAAAAAGACAGAAAATTAAACTACTTGAGTATACGTGTCAGTAGGATGAAACTGTCCATCTTTCTCTGAAAAATAAATGGCGCTTCGACAAAATATCCAGCATTAATCAAGCCACTTCTTGAAAGCAAGAGAAAACCTTACAGACTGTTGCACCACTAATTTGAAAATGGTATGGCAAAATTCAGGAGGTGTTCAAAATGGCAGTACATTCTGTAATCATTAGAATAGACGGAAATTAAAGACAAATTTGTTTCTGCGGGGTAGTTACTAGATAGGTTAGAGCACTCACTTGGCCTTGTATATACGTTGATTCAAGTCTGAACTTTGTTTGATAGTCATTACAGATGGTTTGCTGTTTCGTCGTCCGGCATGTGTATCAACAACAGGGACTCCTGCTACTAATTCCTTCAAGCGCATCTGGTCGCCTACGGTGTTTAGTCCACAAACATCTAACTGAGCGAAAGATCCCTCTTTTGAAAGGAAGATCAAAGCCTTTCCGTCAATTTTCTGTTCTGAAAAAATTAAGCCATAAGGAAAATACATAAGCTTAAGAAGTAAGTTAAAGTTAAGCTTAAGTGAGCGTTCGGTCCTTGCAAAAGTCCAAGAAATGGCGGAAAGTGTATAGAAGGAATGGCCGCTTGTTTCGGCGCTAAAAGTTACACTTACCCGGCACAAAATCATAATGAAAACTAAGAAATTATTAATTTCGGTCACTGCCGGTAGGTCAAAGATTGTCCTCAATGCGTAGACTATAAAAGCTAATGCATAAGGTTTCGTTCAAAGCGAAGACTCAAAGTCTCAAGAGAGGATCGATTGCCGCACTTTCGCCGATCTTAGTATCTCACCTTCAAACTTCTTCGCGATATCTTCGTTAAACTTCTTTGTTATTTCCTTTCCAACATCTTCAACTGTCCATTGCAATAAATTTGTTGGTTTATCCTCCATAAGGGCGTTATATGCACCCGACGTGAAATATGAAGAAGGCGGCCTTGTGCACGAACTAAAAACGGCGGGAACGGGAACACGATCAGTATGCTACCAAATAAGGCAATATCAAACAAACTCTTGCCCAATCCTCCAACGTTGGAAGACAAATTTGGCGGCAAATTTGACAAATATTCGTAGGATCGAAGACATGGAGGATGCTCTCTGTTCTCGGAAAAGAAAACATAAATCGAAGGGATGGTCAAGAAATGAAATTTGTGCCTGTCATTGTGAAGATCTGGCGTACAAACATGTACACTGCCCTTGTGATCAGTGCAGTGGGAAAGCGGTGCCTACTTCTACTGAATATCGCCACTGGCAGCATAACATGTATCTGGATCATCCTTGTGACACCAGGTCAGCATGCTTTAGTCTATCATTTGACTTACTTATCGAGAAAAGAGATAACGTCGTAATGTCGAATTTGAAGTAAATATAATCTTAATATCTCTTGGGACTTCATTAAGGAAGGTCACCTGTGGTAAGTTTACTCGGCTATTTTCCTGAATACAGTGGCTATTCGTACGACACCAGTACAGTACGGCGACTTGCATGTGCAGATGCTACTATTAAATTTCTACGGGAGCCAACAACTGTCATTCAATTTCTGTTTAGATAATTATTCTTGCCAATCCACAATATATATATATATATATATATGTTTCAGTGCATTGGGCGATTCCTGTGCTAGCATGGTTTTTCGGGTCGGGGTAACTGGAAAAGCAGGTTGAATAATGATAAATTACATGTATATTATTTATTTAGCTCTGATGGGTGATTGAACATAAGCTTGATTCAACCAAGTCTGGACTTGCGAGTACATGTAGATGCAGAATTATGTACTTACACCACGTACATCTAAACGAAGTGAACGTTTAATAGAGATTGAGACAATAAAAAATAACTTGTTGGGACCTCAAGAAAGATGACCATGACCGCTTACTAGAGCTGACCACTTAATACAGGTAAATGACTGCCTAATAGAGGGTGACCGCTTCATACACATTCACTTCGATACAGGTTTGACTGTAATATTTTGGAGTGGCAAGAATAACTATTTAAATACAAATTCAATGAAACTTTCCGATTCCCATACAAATAGAAATAAGAACTACAGTATTTCCTGGTTTCAATTTTCCTTAAGGGTTAGTGCAGTTTTCTTGATGTATGCTTACGATAAAGCTATCTACTTGTAATGCATTAACAAAATGGTAATATAGCTTTAAATTTAAGTCAACAAACTTTTTAGTTCACAGCCAGTCCTTGCAGAGCCTACAGTCAATGAATTATCTTGCTCTGAAGATGAAACAGTGTTGGATGTCAAAACAGACGAAAAGGAGCCCAGTAGCCATTTAGGAAATTTGGGAGAAGTTATGGAAGATATCAACCTGCAGCCTACAGTGGTGGAATCCTCCAGATCTGTTTTTTTTTTAAATGATGCTTCTTATCATCAACTTGATCAAGCAGCAGGTGACAATTTTGAATTAGACCCAGAGAACGTGACTACTAATGACCAAATCAGTGATGAAGGAGATTCAGATTCTAATTCAAGAAGAGAAATATTGTGTGCCATTTTAAGAGCTCTTATGCTTGTAGATCAGATGAACGGCTCCCACAATGACATTTCAGATGCACTCGAATTAGCAAAGGATTTGTATTGTGGTGATGACTCCAATTTGAAGAAATTGTGGCCAAAGACTTGGAAAGAAACGGAGAAACTTTTGAAGGAAAATGGTTATAAGGAACCAAGAGAATTGTATGTTTGTCTTGACAATTCTCATTATTCCCAATGGGATGTGATGGATGACCCTAATGCCACTTGCAGGTTTTGTGGCAATAAAGGAGCAATTAAGTATTATTATCTTGGCTTGCCTGATAAAATTAAGAGGTGGTTCTCTGATCCTGTTATGTGTGACAAAATGCTGGGACACTGGAAAGAAAAGGAGCACTGGATCTCTGGAATTGGGGCCAACTTTACATTGAAGGAGTTATGGGATGGAGGACGCTTCAATGAGCTTTCATACTTTTGGGATCCACAAAAGGAATGGATGTTACCTTGCAAATGTAGTTTCTGTAATAGCATTTTCAGTGCAGATGAAATCAGACAATCACCTGAAGTGAATGGATTGTTCTGTTTATTGTGCGATGAATGTGGTACTAGGCAGATGCATTGCCCTAAGTACGCTCATGGCAATCCATGCAACCTGGCTCTTATTGGGCACTGGGATGGGTGGTCACCCTTTGGCGTACGTGGAAAGAATTGTTGTGGTATGTCAGCTGAATGTTTTAGCTTCTTAAATGAATGCTTAAAACGATTTTATCATATATACATTTGTTGTTTTCTTGAAAACATCAACTCATCATCAGAATCAGTTGGAGAAAACAGAAGATAAATCAAGTCATCAATGTGATAAGCACAAAATGCCTTTCTCTAATGATTGATATAATTTCTAGCCGTTATTTCCCTCTGGAAGGCAAAAAGTCAGTTTTCTTTTTGTTTAACAATATTATTTTCTCAACAGTGTAAATACACCAGATGTACAAGTGTAGTTGTTGATACAATGTTTGGCCTTTATTTCCCACAGGTGCAATTGAGGTTCAAATTGCAAATATGTCCAAAGAAGACCGTTTCTCTTCAGACGAAGTGTATGTTGTTGGATTTGTGCCTTCATCAGAACTTCCAAAAAAGAGACCATGTTCTATAGATCCATTTTTGCACCCACTTGTGACTGACTTGATTGACCTTTTCATTGATGGTGAGCATGATACTGTCTGCATTCATTAAGAGCATGCCCACAAGGCAACTAAACTATCCTACTCCCCCATATTTGTCAGAATGTAATTTTTGTAGTGCAAGGTTCATCTAGAACTAAAACTAAAAATAAAAATACATCACTTAATATATATATAATTGGTTCACCAACCCAACAATTCCAACCTGAAGTGTACTTTCAGTAATATACATAACCAGCTTTATTACTATTTAAAATTGGTGTTATTTTTATCATTTTGTTTCCAAAAGGATTGGAAGTAGATTATGCAGGACAGTTTCTGGGCTCTCCTAACTTTGAGCCAGGAGCAATACTTGTGCGCTGTATCCTTCTTCTTTGGACTGGAGACTACCTTGCCCAGAGTGAGGTGGGAAAGTTTATCCAAGGAGGAATATTTCCCTGTAGAAGAGATAAGCTTAAAGGTACACCATATCATCACAGTTTTTTAAGCTATCATACAAACTTCAAGGTTTTACAAATACACCGACAAGAAAATAACATAAATTCTATCAAGCCAGTACAGTGTATCTCAAGCAGTCTTAACTAGAGTTTGCTCCATGGAGGAAATCTGAGTTCCAGCTATATCATGTACAGTCTGTATGTGGCCTTGAATGTTAACTAATAAGTGATGGCATCACCCAAGAAAATACTTTAAACTTGAATACTGTACTGTAAAAAGTTTGGACACTTAAATTTCAGATGCTTAAAAATTTAGGATGGTTTTATTTTTTAACACTTTTTTTTGTCCGAAATTAAAACCGGCCAAAATTTTTTGCAAGTAATGTACCCAGTAATAGCTTATCTTCCATTATGTGGTCACACTTATAGATGTAAGTCACAGTTACTACACACATACATGTACAACAACATTTATTTACATATGATACACCTTCTAGGAGCCCTACCACCGGATGGGGGCACAACATATTACTATGGCAACAATCGCTTTCATGCAAGGTTCCCTTTTGATCAGCGCAAACTGGACGATGATGACAGATTGATTCAATCAATAGCAGATGAGGATAGACCAACCAGAAGGGAGTCAATGAGCAGGAATTCTGGATACACTGGCCGTAGCATTTTACATCAACTAAAGAAGTTATATGGATTTGATGTTTCTAAAGATCTAGTTTACGACATGATGCACAACATTCCCCTGAACGTGGTATCAAGTCTTTTAAATGGCTTCATTGCAACAAATGCATTCGATCCAGTGGTTGTTGACAACATGCTGAAAAGATTCCCTTGGACTTCAGGTAATTAATAATTATGTCAGCATTATGAATAATTAGGATGAGGAGGCAAGGGAAATTGGAAATCAAACTAGGTTGAAATCATTTTAACCTAAATTTCATTTTGAACTACACCATTGGTATGCATTAGAATAATATTTGTATGAAAACTTGCAAATTGTGGTGTAATTGCCTTTTTTTGCTGTTTTGTTTTTGTTGTTATGTAGTTTTCTTTTCTAATTATTCTGTGACTGATGATCGCAAAGCTTTTTGGTTGAGGTGTGGCTCAAGTCGGCATCAGACATCATTTATTGTGCATGATTCAACTAACATTCAGTCACGCTAAGTTCGAGCAACTGTCAAACAACAAAATAAATACTTTGTGGGAGAAAATGAAATCAACTGCATGCATTAAAGTATAAGCACAAGCAAAGTTATTTGTCAGTCTTAATTATGATAGGGGAGTGCGATGATGCAACATGTTTTAAAAACAGGCCATTGTGTGCCCCTTACTAAAACACTTTGGCTTACCAGAGAGAAATTAACTTTAACAATCACATTCATGTTCTATATTGCTGGCCATTTTTTTCTCAGAGCTTAAAGATGGACGTGTCCCACTCAGCCTCACTAACAACTTGGGTTACTGGAAAGCAGAAGAATATCAAAAATTCTCTTTCCCTGCGTCAGAGGTCATCCTCTCAAATGTTCTGGAACCTGATAATTACCACTTATGGCAGTTAACCTGCAGAATGACTGAGCTGGTCTTCAACAAGAGGGATGGATGGTCCCATGAACATGCACAACTATTCCATGTACTGGCTAAAAGGTACCTTATCTTGCTTGAAGAAGGTAAAGGTATCAAAGCTTGCACCATTACTACCCACAACCTGCTCCATGTGCATGAAGATGCCATGAGGTTTTCACACCCAGACAATTACTGGTGTTTCAACTTTGAGAGAGCTGTCAAGCGGTACATCGCAATTCCATCAAACTTCAAAAACTTTCTATGTTCCTTCGCTAAGAGGGAATCTCGCAGAGAAGTTCTTAAAGTTGTCAGTGCTTATGTTAAACCCCCCCAAAACATTGACGAACCTAGCAAGATAAACCTGGAGAAGGTTAGTTGTATTTAACACTTACGTTCTCATACCTGATGGCTACCACAGCATTAAATAGTCTTGTCTTTTGTTTCTGGCTGAATTTTAATACAATTATTTGAAATTGGTCTACTACTTCAGCAATAATTAAGCTGCCAAGGCTTTATGCCTATCATGTGAGGATGGCCTTGAATAAACTACATGCGTGGTTGAGTATTAGCCAGAAATGTGTCAACAATTTTGACAGAGAGAGTTGTTCCAACCTTCAGGGATATTGGACATTTTGTTTGGAATTGCCAATCACAGGCTAATAATTTGAGAGTTTCTGACTGCCAGGCAGACAATTGCTTTATTGTGGGCATAATATCCACACAACTAATACAAGATGCAAAACAAAAAACTTGTCCGCTCAGTTTCTTCCAACTGATATATTTTTAATTATTTTTTATTTTTCAAGAAAAAACAAACAAACCAACAAGGTCCTAAGTGGAGTTGGGCCCGCTGTGGACTTCTGGGAAAAAATTGTTCTAAGGAGCATTTTTTAACTGGTGTGTTAAATACTTTTAGCGGCCCACTTTGGAAGTATATCACAAAGAACATTGCAAAATATGACATTATGCTACTAAGGACCTCAACAGTTTTCATAGCAAAATTCATGCAATTTCATACGTTGTATTTTTCCCAAAAAATAATTATTATCAATAACAAATCATTTTGTCTATTTCCCTTGGCTAGATGTGTGTAACAAGCCTGGAGCTAGCTAAGCATGTGGCTAAAGAAGTAGGTGACTCTATGCAATATGCAAATGACTGCAACCAAGGCATTCTCGTGGGAGGAATGACTTCTAGCCAAGTGAATCTCACAAGACAAGAAATCCAGCTACTACAGGGTGTTTGTAGTTCCATTTCAGTTGATATTGCAGAAGTTTGCGATTCTTTCCGAAGTTTATTCAAGCCTCTACATGGTTCTAGTGGAATGCTGTATAGAGCAGGAGAACATGTCATCCTGGATGACTGCAGCCCCCCTCAATGTGTTGCTGAGCTGGACAGGTTTTTGTGTGTAAGAATCGATGGCAAGTACCAAAGATTTGTCCAAGCAAGGATTTACCCCATGATACTTAACGATGATGGGCGACAAATGAGGGATCCCTACAGTGGCTATAATTTGCTGACAAAATCTACAGCTACATTGAAAATCTCCAAAGTCACAGCAATCTCTCGGAAGGTGATGCTCTACCCTTTCGACATGGCCTCTGAACCAGAGGCAGCTATTGTGATAGACTTTGGTAGAGAATCTTTGCCTGATGAAGTGTGGGATATCATTGTACCTTTCTATCCTAAACTAAATGATATGGTTTTGGTCGAAGGGGAGGATCCTCAACCTTGGCTGGCTAAAATAGTTGGCATTCAAGAACGGGCAAAAACTATCAGGGTGTTATACTATGAGGAGGACCTTTCAAGGCCAGGGCAGGATTTGTTTGTGCCAATGACCTCAAGGCTGGCCTATGATTATGTGCCTTGGGATTCTGTGAAAGGTTTGCCTTTAGGGGATTGGCATGGAAATGCCTATGAATGGTCTCCCTAACTGTAACTGTAACCCTCCAATTGTGTACTCCAGGTACAGTTTTCTTGGATGTGGGTTTAATATACATGTAATTAGGATAGTAATGTATTACAAAGAAAGTCATATGTAACATTTTGATAGCTTACAGTGCAGTGGGTGTTAACTATAGAGTAATTTATTCTGCACATGAAAGAAAAAGCATTAGTGAGAGTATCTATTCAATAAAGTATACCTTGAGAGATGATTTCCAACTAACAAATTCACTTTAATAGAAGAATAGTTTCCCATCAATGGTTGATGCCAAAAACACTGTCATGGGATTTCACATACCCATTAATGGTTTCTTTCAAGTTTACTCCCATTAATGGGATTTCTGCTTTTTACATAATGACCCAACTAACAAATTTACCCGAGTGGATTTCAATATTTTCCCAGCAATGGTTGATACCTAAAAAACTGTCATGGGATTTCAAATACCCATTAATGGTGTCTTTGGATTTTATTTCCTTTCATGGGATTTCTCCTTTTTACATTAATGTGATCTCCTACCAGAATGACATGAATGTGTCTTAGTAATTTTCCATCAATGGTTAATGCAAAGAACAGTCTCATGGGATTTCAAATACCCATTAATGGTGTCGCTGAGGTAATTAACATTAATGGGATTTTATAAATTTACATCCAGATGACTTAATTTACATTAATGGATATTGTTTACCCCATTTCTTCTTCCAGAAAATTCCATTAATGGAAATTACACAAGAATGTAATTTTGGTAATTCCCAGTATGGGTTTTAGAAATAACATTCATGTTTTTTTGGAAAATTTTCCTGTGAAACACTCCCCAAGTGAAATTTTAAGCCTTAATTTTGAAAAGGACACTTTTTAAACTTCAGTTTTCCGATTTAATGGTCCGCCATTATTATTCTGGACAGAAAGGATACAACGACATCGTTCACTACAAGAGCTTTAGAATGCAGTTTATGAACACAGCTTATTAATAAATGCAAATCACAAGTTTTAGAGTCTGAAAGGGAATGGGAATTTCCTCTCCATTCTGAGCAACAACTAATTAACGTGAATTCCCGCAATTTGAGAAGAATTATTATCCTTGTGATTCTTCGAGTGACACTTGTTAGCATGAGGTAGCTTACAATGTACATGTACTTTGGAAGTATAGCATAGGTGTTCTTTGGGCTTGCAATGCTACTAGCTTTCAGCAAAAACCAATAAGTATAAACAAGTTTTTTTTTCTTTGTAACAGTGTAGCACCCAATAATGAATACCTGCCAGTATTGTACATTGATCAGCTTGGAGTTATCTATCGGTATCTCAAGGTAAGGACTACATCACAGTTAATTGGGCTTTCAGTCATGGAACCATCTCAGTTAAATTATTTGTACAAGTCTAAATTTTTTTTGGTTGTTTGTTTGTTTCTTTGTTTTTTCTTTTTCACAATTCTAAATCTTAATCTGCCATCATATTGTTTTCATGAACTTGACATTGCTCTTGGAAATCATGCATTGCACATGCTTCCTACAGATTAGATAATTCACTAATCTGCTAGCACATTAGTGGATAATCTGTAGGGTGCATTGATTTCCAGAATTAGCTGTTTAGGCTCTTAGCCAATGAGAAGGCATTTATAGTGACTCACTTACTTAGGTCTTGTCCCTTGAATCTCCAGAATGCTAAAATGCTTATGCTAAACAAAATGATTTTCCTGCAGCCTGTGAATGAAAATAGCACAGAGATGACACTCAAGATCAACTATTCTCCCATATCCCTGGGGAAGCTTCGTATCTGGGCATCAGTTCATCATTCATTCAAGTCCATGAAGGATTTAGGTAGGTAGTGAAGAGGGTCTATTGACCGTTGCCGCATTTCTGCACCTTAGTAACAAACAATGAGACATGAATTCAGAACTTCACAACACAATGTTAATAACAAAATTTGTATTTTTACTGCTGTCAAGCACAACTATAATTATCAAAAATGGATCACATTCGACCCAGCTGACCTAAACTTCTCTATTTGTTTTTCAAGACTTCTGCTCAGATAATGTTTATAGCAACAGAAAACATAACCATTGCCTGCCTTCTATCTCACATAATTTCAGGATTCTCTGACAAGGACTTGGATGAGATAAGAGGAATTTTCACAGACACTAATCTTTTTCTCCTGGCTGTCACATTTGCAATAACAGTGCTTCACGTAAGTTACCTGTTAATAAATGTTAATTAGTAAATTGATTGCTTGAACCTAGTCTCAGTGCATGACACTGTACAGACATCTGGCTAGTATGATAGGCTATGAGAAAATACCCTGGAATATCCTATACAAGATCCTAAAGGATTTCAAAGTAGGATGAAGGATCCTGTGAGATCCTACAATATCTTACCCAGTATCCTAAGAGGAAGTAGTCTTAATCTTGATTTAGAACATCCTGCAGAATCTTACTTATGACCTTGTAAGATCTTGCAGGGCTTCTATTTGTCCAAAAGGTTTTTGAATTTTGGTGGGCTTATTTTTGGGAGGGCTTAGTTTTTTTTTTCTTTGGGGGTGGGGGGGGGGTATTATTGGAGGGACGTTTGTGCTCTAAATATGGTTCAGCTAATATTTGGAAGGGCCTGAAAATGCTGCCAGTCTAAGGAATGTGGGTACAAGGTGAAGGAATTGAACTTCCTTGCAAATACTATCTGTATCCGCCCAAGAAATACGCACAGGAAAACGAATGCAATATGACCGAACTTTAAAATTATCTGACAGTGATGTTAATAATTCCTGTTTTTTTCATTTATTGCAGCTTCTGTTTGACTTTTTAGCATTTAAGAATGACATAAATTACTGGAAAAGCAGGAACAGCATGGTAGGACTGTCAATGAGAACAGGTGAATAACAAGAATTGTTTTTATTATTTTTGGTTTATTTTTTGTTTGTTTATTTATTTGTTTTTATTTTTTATTTGTTATGCTCCAGTGAAAGATGCCAAAGGTGGGGTGCAGCATCCCTACCCCCTCCCCCCTAGCTTCCTCTTTTCCTCTTTATCACTTTTGCTTCTCCTCTACTCCTGGGCCTGGTTGTTCGAAAGCCGATTAACGCTAACCCTGGGTTAATTGCTCAAGGCTTCCATTTCTCTCGTGTAAAAGCTTCTCCACTTCCAATTTTACATAATAATTTGAAAGCAGCAAAAGTCAAATTGTTAAACAAACATGACTTACAGGAATGCAAATTGTTAAACTGTAGTTTAAAGTAAATTCAAGATTGATTAATGCTAATCCTGGGTTAGTTTAACCCTGCTTTAAATGACCAGGCCCTAGCCTCTGCCTTATGTACATGAGGCATTAGATATGTTCTTTTTTTTTGTCCTGGTCAGCCACTTGGAAAACATTGTAGAGCCATATAGCAGTATTTGGCAGGATGTTCACCCAAAACAGGTTGCCCTAAACACTTTTCACATTTCCCAGCAGTAAATATAAAATATTCATTTATACCCATACCCTGACTCAGGGAGGTGGAGGAACTACAAATTAATTTTAACTATAGTGTGTATGTTGTAGGTTAAAATGAATTTCAGATCAAAATGATTTCAAACTAGTTTGATTTGTATTTCCTTTGTTTTTTAGTCATTATCATCAAACTGAAACAAAGGAAAATACAAATCAAACCAGTTTAAAATCATTTTGACCTGAAATTCAGTTTAAACTAAAACGTGTACATGTCCTCCCTAATTCTGTAACATAAAGCAGCTGGCTGTTACTGTTACTAGCTGTTTTGTTGATTGCTTCTTTGCAGTTATATGGAGGTGTGTGAGCACCATCATTATCTTTTTGTATCTGATGGATGAGAAAACCAGTCTTCTTGTTCTTATTCCTGCTGGGATTGGCTCACTGATTGAAGTAAGTTTTATTTGCCAGTTGCAAAAGAGAAAACAGTTAGCTGTGCTTATTTAATCTAGCCTGCAAGGCAGACTTGTGCAGAAATAGGACTCGTGCAGAAATGGGATGGAAAGTAGAGTGTTGCAAGTTTTATTTTGTCAATGTACCTCACTCCCCTTTTGCTTCTTACTTTTCCTTACGTTTTGCCTGTTTTTGCAGATATGGAAAGTCACAAAGGCTTTTAAAGTAACCATAAAATGGGAGAAAGGTTCAAGACCGACAATACAGGTATAATAATGTGTAGTCTGGTACTCTTAATTCTGTGAGCATCAAACTAATTTGCATGGTAAATTCTGAAAGTAAAAATCTAATAATCTCACCCCACCCCATTCCCAAATATAAACCGGGACCACTGTGTATCCCCTGTTTATGTTTCACAAGATTTATAAAGAATGCTACTGTATTATGTAGAGTGCCTATTAATATTGCATTGTTGTGTCATGTCATGTTATATTATATTTATGCAGTTTATGGGGAAGTACTTTGTAGTTTGATTGTAGGCGGCGCGTTGGAAGCGTTTTTCGTTCATAGTCGTGCAAAATATGGGACAAGAGCGAAACAAATTGCATAAGTTACAAAAGCTCTGACGAAATCTGACGAAATTTCTATGTACTTATGGATAATTTTTTTGAATTATGACTCCCCAACATCAGAATTTTTACTCTGTTAATTAATCAATTACTTAGTAGCTTTTGTTCCTTCACAAGTATGTGCCTTAATGTTTTAGTTTAAACTTGAGCGTAACTTTTCGTTGTTTGTCTGTTCAATTTGTTTTTAAAGTTTGGGCAACGGACAAGCAAGGAAAAAGAGACGGAAGAGTTTGACAGTGAGGTAAGGCAGAAAAAAGATACACTGTTCGACATTATTTCTTTAATATTGTTCCTCCTTTGTTTGTGTCTTTGTCCTTTTCTTTGTTATTTTTTTGTTGTTGTTCGGTTGGCTGATGTGATCGTACCACAAGATTCTCCAGCTTCTCTCACCGTCTGTCTGTGTGAATTTTGTTTCCAGGCCATGCGATATCTCTCGTACGCCTTGTATCCTCTGTTGATTGCTGGGGCAGTGTATTCACTCGTGTACCATCCACATAAGAGGTAACGCAAACTTCTGTCACATTAGGCGGCTTTACACGCTGATCGTGGCGATTGGCGCTTTTGCGACGACGATTTTCACCAGCGATTTTGAACGCTATGATGAGCGATCAAATCGCCTATTCAGTATCTGGCACGTCAAATATTGGCGATTAAATTCGCTGAAATCGCCCGCAATCGCGTAATATGCCCGCACCTGCGACTGAAACCGAGATATCATTTTCCTGTGAAGTACTTGACTCTCTATTTCACCTCGTCTAGTGTGGTATTTAAAGGACTTGCAGTATACCCTATAGCTAAGGGAATTCGCGGGGGCGCGCTAACCCAGAAAATTTTGGAAGCTAGACCCCATAAAAACTGAGCAATTTTAAGGATTCGCAAGGCCGAGAAAGGCAGTAATTGATGCCATCAAGTAAACGTTTGATTCCGATAAGAAATATCTGGTTTTGAATTGGAAAATTATGAAATTGCTACTATTTTAGCAATTTTAATTATTATAAATTATAAAATAACTACTATTGTTTTTATGAAGTTGCTACTAGCATGGTTTTCTTTTTTGCAGTTGGTATTCCTGGATCGTTCGAAGCCTTGTGAATGGTGAGTAAACCTTCATCTGTTATTAACGCATCGTAAAATGGAGAAGGGTTTAAAACGTGTACTGAAATGTTGTTTTTGTGTACTTCAGGTGTCTATGCCTTTGGTTTTCTGTTCATGTTGCCTCAACTGTTTGTTAATTACAAGGTGAGTTTCCAGAAGAGACTGGTATTGCACTAGTGCACATGTATGTGGATATCGAAAACCAAGGTTTTTTACCATTTACATGGGCAAACCGGTCAGATTACGGATTGGGTACACTCTTTTTTTTTATAAGAACCTTTTTTAGAAGAACGTCGAGGCTGAGATTTGCCAAAATTTTAAGAACATGCTAAGAAAATACCCAGACTGAGATTTTGTTAAGAACTTCTTTTACTTTGTCTTCAAATTTCTAGAATAAGCTATGGGAGAATAAAATAAAATGTTATAGAACGTTTCAGGCTCAAATCGCCAAAAAAATAAGAACATTCGGTTCCGGTTCAGCCTCGGCTCAAAAGAATGACGTTCTTACAAAAAAAAAAGAGTGTAAATGATAAACAAAATTCAGGGCTGGTAAATTCCGTTGCGGACTCGCGTTTACCATTTGCACAAATCAGTCTCATTTACCGAAAAATTACCGCGAAAGCGTGAAACTGGTATTAAAGATGGGTTTGAAGAAATGGAAAACGAATTTCTGTTTGGAACATTCCGACCGGGAAAACAGGACTACCTTTTCAGACGTTTCGTCTCTTTCAGAAATTTTCCACTGGAACGACCCGAAAAGTCGTGTTCCATTTACATTTCAACCGGATTTTCCGGTAACTTTTAGTAAATGGTAAACAACCCGAAATTCAAGGTACAGTGATCACAAGTCAATAAAGGAGCAAGCAGTGTCATCACTCATGAATAAATCCACTAGATCTAAAAGCTTGTACAGTCTGTAGACCACTTACGAGAGAGGTCGTGGAATCAAGAGCGCGATTTATGTGTCGCAGATGTTGCCTAGTTCCTAGGCCTCTGTATTTCGTCGCGGTCGATCCGTTTCGGGTCACGTGGTCCGTTCGTCTCGGATACGTCACCGAAATGGATTGACCGTGGAGGCCTGGGAAAAAGCCGTACAGGAACTAGGCAATCGCAGATGCAGGCGCGAGAAAGTAAGGGGGAAGTGGCAAGCGCGGGAAAGTCGCGAGAGTAAGCGCAGGAAAATCGTAGGTCGCAAGCTCGTCTTAAGCTGGGGGAAAGCGCTGGGAAACCACGTGAGCGAGGTATGTTGGGGTTTGGCTTTACGTCTGATTCGCCAAGAATATCTTCACTGTAATTGGTCAGTACAGCTTTGCAAAAGTTTCGGAACCAGTGTTAACTCACATACTCTAGCAAAGCAAACTCAAGAAAACCGCAGTGTAAAATCACGGAATTTTGTTGCGATCTTTCACCGGCAAAGTTTCATGCTTACATGTTAGGGTAACAAATATCATTTCACAATGCAGTAACATTTGAATTGTGGTCTGCTGGCGTAATAGTATTCTGAAATTATGAATATATGAAATTCATATATTTGAACTGCGGAATGAAGAATTAAATGTAAAGAAGATCCTCGCAGTTATTAACGCAACTTATGCAGTTGCGAAAAGAAAGCCTGAAAAAATCAGGCTGATTTTTTCAGGCTTTCTTTTCGCAACTGCATAAGTTGCGTTAATAACTGCGAGGATCTTCTTTACATTTAATAGTATTCTGTTGCCTCGTCGCATTGCCTGTTGGAATCTAAGTTCTCTTCGGGCAGTTGCTTGCAACCTTGGCATTCCCTATTTAAACGAGTGCGGGAGTCGATAACAGTTGACGAGAGTCGTCGCAATTTGTCGAGAGTTGTCGGGAGATGACGAGACTTGTCGACGGTACATGCTGACCCTTTCAGTGGCCATTAACCCTCGTGTGCTCTCTGAACGAGTTGTCGTCACTCGTGTGCCCCAGATGTAAAGCTACGTTTTTCCTAAATAATTTGTTCCTTGTTTGTTTTCAGCTAAAATCAGTCGCCCACTTACCGTGGAGAGCTTTTATGTACAAGGTAAGATGAATTTGCCCCAGGTTGACTTCTGGTTTTCTGTATCAATAGCCACTAGCCTAATATCTTAAAAATCGAATCCAACCCGAGCACACATTTACCCACACTGTCGAAGTGTGAGAAATTTGTTGCCTATCACTAGCTTGCTAAGCCGTAACCATTCACCGTTTTTTTTTTTACATCTTAGTATCCTTGTCTTTCCCACAGCTGTTTTCTCGGTTCGCTTTGTTTTTGGGGTTTTAGTTGCGCCAATCCCCTTCCTGATTTTCGTTCTGTTTTTCCAGGCGTTCAACACCTTTATTGATGACGTATTTGCATTCATTATCATAATGCCAACCGCTCACCGTCTGGCCTGCTTCAGGGATGATGTGGTGTTTGTTATTTACCTGTACCAGAGATGGTAAGTCATAGATTTTACTACCCAGAACTATACCACGAACACCTCTTCTTTTCGCGCGAGAACAACACGCGAACGCCACGAATGTCGTGTACAGCGCGCCGGGAAACTCGTGGCGCGGATGTGATTGGACTGCCGTATCTAATTTGAATGGTTTGTTGATACTGCAAACACACATATGCGTGGGCCGCGTTTCCTTTAAAAAGTAACATGTCGAAAATTCCTGTAGTGTATAGGTTTTTGTTAAAAATTCAGCAATACACCCTGGCCATGAAATCCCCCTAGACTACTGAAGACAAGAGAAACTTCAAGAGGTTTCTTTTGATTGAGTGTGTTTTTCTCCGCAGGCTGTACCCGGTGGACATGAAAAGAGTAAACGAGTTCGGTGTGTCGTACGAGGACCAGGAGGAGCAAGAAAAGCTACACAAAGACTAATAAAATGCAGTTCATAATGAAACGATGCAGTTAGAAGAAAACTAAAATAAATTTAAAGTAATCTAGTAGTTCTAATCTATTGCTCGTTTTTGTTTGTTTGTTTGTTGGTTTGTTTGCGCATTCCTCTTTCTGAGAGAAAATTGAGAGGCTGTACAAGCAAGAAGCGCGACACCTCGCATTGTAAGGACCGAATACGGGATGGCATTACAAGGCGGGGATCGGGGTGACCCGAGATGCGGGAAAGTACTAAAAATCTATCTCGCAAACTGACGATCGAAAATAGCAATCTTTACGAACCCAGCCCAACATCCAGACGTTCCCTCCTGCCAAGTACTGTATTTCGTTATTTAAAAAATACAAAACCCTGTGACATCCAAAGAAGTTAACTTTATTGAAAAATCTTGATTGCTGACAAAATCGTGAAAAACTCAAGGTAGAAATTCTTATGCCGTTTTATTTGACGCTTCAAAAATTCCCTAAAAACATCAGTGTCACTTCTTGCTGACAGTAATCAATACACTTGTTCCTGGCAAAGAAGAAGGTGGATGATTAAAAACAAGTAGGTTTTTCTCTGGAGAAGACCATGTGACCGAGGATGGCGTGACAGTCACGCTATATCCAGATGGATAATGCACCTCTTCGTTCAAAAAGACTACGGATTCCGTTGAGTGACACGTTTGGGAAACTACATAAACTAGAGTGAATTCCTTCGTGGACAAATCAAAGCCGAATTTTACAGTGTTCCCTGCAACGGCTTGTGGATAGGTACGGGTGGTATTTTGAACGTAAATCTCGTTGAGTCCAGTTCCATTCCATAGCGGACAACATCTCTCGCCCTTCAGGGAGGGGTGGGGCGGATGGAATGCCTTGTAGTCCCATCCAATCCAAGACTGAAGGTAAATGTCAGCAGCAGTCATAGTTTCGAACATGGGCGCAATCGTGCCAGCACTCGTGAGAAACTCGGTTAGCATTCCTCCGCATTTTA
Organism: Siderastrea radians; assembly: GCA_964017195.1. Taxonomy (NCBI): domain Eukaryota; kingdom Metazoa; phylum Cnidaria; class Anthozoa; order Scleractinia; family Rhizangiidae; genus Siderastrea; species Siderastrea radians. The sequence goes on along the minus strand of OZ024890.1, from coordinate 7,036,355 downwards.
ATTTTTCCAGATCCTTTTTCCGCGCCTCGAAATTCTCAATTAATTCCAGCGAGGGTGGGATGTAGTAGTGATAACTTAAAACGCTCCTGTTGCGGTACAAATCCCCGCCTGGTACACTCTGAAAACCGACCCCAAAGTCATCCCATGTCACACCCTCGAAGAAAATGCAATGTTCCTCATCGTGCTGTCTGATCGCTTTGTGCAGAACTTCGTATACAGGGGCCAGGTTCATTCTATCGGCTACACCTGGGATGAACAGCACAGGGTCGGCATAAACATTACCAGCCCAGGGTTCGTTGATAAGCTCGTAACCGATAACGTTAGAGAAGTTTTTAAAACCCGAAGCAGTCTTTCCCCAGAAGGCAGCCCAGCTATCGAGCAAACCATCGGTGTTGTTGTACAGGTTCTGAAAAGCCACGCTTGTCGCTTCAGTCAGGTAGTAATCCGACCACAAGAACTTAGCACAGTCTTCATCCGTTGGCATACCTGTTTTGGGGTCGAGTACAAACGGCTCATGCAGCGGTTCAGGGAAACCTTTAGCGTTTCCGGTGTTCACTGCCCAGGATGGCAAGCCTTCCACACACAACACCCTGGAGAAGGCGTCTTGATGCATGTCCAGCAGGACATAAATGCCGTATTTTGCGGAGAGTGAAACAATATTCTGCATAACCTTCATGTACGTTTCGTTGTATTTCCCCCTTGTTGGTTCTAGCCCAGGCCACATGAATCCAAGCCGCACAACATTGAGACCGAGCGATTTCAAAAGTTGCATGTCTTGCTCCGAGAATGTCCCATCTGAGAATCCCTCGGTTTCTGGGTGCCAGGGGAACGATTTCACCACAACATTTGTCCCATGGAAGAACACCTCGCGACCTAAGCTGTCTATCAGCTTCTGCCTTTCCGGGTTCACCGAGATCGGCAGAAGATTTGCAGCTGAGTTCAAGGCGAAAAAGCCTAGAACTATAAATGTCGTTAGCATCGTGATAAAAGTTGTGAACCTATTCACTGCAACTAGGTATTGGGAAATCAGTCATGAGATCATGGTCTCATTTTACATCAATTGCGTTACTGAGTGTCACGGACTACGGTCGTTTTTTAAATCTATCACACGGTCAAGAAATAAACTCACCAGAAGAAACGAGGGCTAACAAAAATGGTTTCGGAAAATGGAATTATGTTTTACTTCAAACTTGAATAACCCCTATACCTTTCCCTTTCTCTGTTTTCTCCCGCTCGGAAACGAAGTCAAACAACCTGAGGTTGTATGTAACCTGAGGTTGTAGAGTATGTAAATCCTTATATTGTTATCCTAGGTAATACCATTTTATATGGGAATACCAATAAATTGTTGTTGTTGTTGTATTATTTTTTCCCGGCGTGTGTCGGGGGAGGGGGGAAGGGGGTAATTAATTTGGCACCCAAATATCGGTTGACACAGCTAAAATAACATAAACTCTGGTTTCGTCTGTACGTTTACCGCCCCTTTGTACCGCAAATCACTCAAAAAAAATTAAAAAACTTTGTAACATTTCAACAGCGAGCTCGTTCAGACGTCAAGCAAAACCTGGGAAGAGTTCAAAGCTCAAGGCTTTGGACGGGGGGAAGGGGGAGAAATGTAGGCTGTGATGTGAAGGCGGGGAGAGAGAACAGCGGAAAAATGGAAGTGCAGATTTTTGGTAAATATCATTAAGGCCCCCCCCCCCGGGAATGTCTTCCAGTTTCAATTCTTAGGTTATGATTACCGGCCCTAAGGTTTGCTACTGCCCGTCGATGTTTCTGGTTTGTAATAAGTTCTAGTGAGTTGGAGGTGGTTACATCTGTTTTGAAAGTAGAGTAAAATGTAAGTTTTTTTTGTTGCATTTGATCATTTCATATTGATTTCATATTGGTGTAACTGTTTTCTTACGACATTTATTTTAATAGTTACTGATTTTTTATTGCTAAAGAACTTTTTAAGCATTGTGAAAGCCATTGCGCCTTAATAGCACTTCCATTTTTCCGCTGTTCTCTTTCCCCACCTTCACAGCCTACTTTTCTCCACCTTCCCCCCCGTCCAAAGCCTTGAGCTTTGAACTCTTCCCAGGTTTTGCTTGACGTCTGAACGAGCTCGCTGTTGAAATGTTACACAGTTTTTTTAATTTTTTTGAGTGATTTGCGCAGTACAAAGGGGCGGTAAACGTACAGACGAAACCAGAGTTTAGGATAAGTGTGTGCCGCCAAGGTTTTCAAACCCTGACCCTATTTAAGGGTAGAAAATCGAGAATTAATACTCTTTAAAAGGCCCAAAACCAAGAAATGGCACCCTATTTAAGGGAAACAAGGATGTGACAGATAGGTCGTTTTACTTCGTTTCCTTTAAAAATCGCTTTGTTAAACTTTATAACGTGTATTCGGGCGTGTAGTACAGTTTTAACAGGCCATATCTTTTTCGTTTTGCGCGTTGAGGTGGATACTGCAAAAAGCCCGATTTACACGACAACCGTTAGGGCACGGCACTCCTGACTTTGGCACTCGGGCCCACAGTTTTGGTCCGCCATCTGTTCCGTTTACACGACAAAATTAGGGCGGCCCTAACTTTGTGATGGGTACGCTTAAAATTAGTAACGGCACCTCCAAATTACTGAGTACGTCAGTCAATTTGACAGTGGTAAACCACTACTTCATGTAATTTCGTTTTTCGCAAATGTTGTTAATTAACCACTCCCAAGAGTGCCTAAAATCAAAATTCAAGACAAATCTCAAATTTCATTTTGTAAAAAACTTAAATATAAATAGTACCATGTGAAAGTACTGCTGAAGAGGTTTCATTTGAATGGTCACACCATAGGATAACGTCCACAGACTCAGAAGTTAGTATCACCTTAATTCTCCATAACTGACTCTGGGAGTGAAAGGGTTAAAAGGAGTGACGGGCCTGCACGACTCCCACGCGTGTTTCAGCCAGTTACCGCCTTTACCCTTCATTAGCAGAAAATAAATTTTCGTTTTAATTCATAAAAATTCAATAACCTTTATGGAATTTCATTTTCGTCAAGGAATTTTAATTTAGTTATTCGTTGCTTCATCAGTAAGGAAAACGTGTAACGTGAAATTCAATAACACTTTCAGATTTTCATTTTCATGCTGTAGATAATCTAGTGTCTTTAGAAAATCAATAACACGTATTGCATCACCGTTAGCATTAAGGGAATTTTATTCAAAATTCAAGCTGTTATAAATTCATTTTACACTGTATTTGGAACGAACAAAAAAGACCAAACATGCACATGCACCGCACTGTAGAGGTACAAACAACAGCGTTCTTTTTCAGATTGTAGACACGCTACGAGGACAAAGCGAGTGCCGAATGAAGACGTTCTGGGAAAGAACTGCGTACAAAAATAAGACTATACACGTATGTACTAAGAAGACTTCGTGGCTGGAGTTAAGCGTAAACAGGAGTTCAGTTTGCCAGCGGCACTGCTGCGAATTACATATCATGCCAACATTAGTCACGATGTTAAAAACAAATTTACCAGTATTTTTGCGATAATAATAAATAAAAATTCCTACACGTAAACGACGTTAATGAATTGCAGAAAAGCCTAAAGAGTGTGCATAACATGAAAATGAAAATCTCAAAACAATACAGATAACTGTATTTCATTTCACACTTTTTCCACACTAATGAAGCAACGATTACCTAAAATGAAAATTATTTCACGAAAATGAAATTCCACAAATGTTATTGAAATTTTCTAAATGAAAATATATTTTTAGGCACTACTGGGTGATGTTGCGTCACAAAAGGGCAAGATTTTCTTGTTTTGTTTTTGTTTTTGTCGGAGGGCTTGATTTCTGTCTTCAAAAGTAACTTAGAACTGAGAGGGTTGTTTGAATACAGTTCTCTGGGTGTCCTCTCTTAAGGAGATGTGTTTTGAAGTTTGTGATCCTCTGTTCAAATGATGTTTCAGAAGAGTTAGTTCTAAGTAGTTTTAGAGCCTCTCCTTTGATGAACCTTTTTTTTTTACTTCTGTGGATGGCAGGTTGAAGAATGGGTGTACTGAAATGTTTCAGTGTATGCGTACATCTAGCACCGACCCAGTTTTGAATCGTTCGCCTTTGTAAACAATCCGAGAAGTTTGTTTCTGTTTCGGATACTTCAACCGTAAACTTGATAGTTTGGTGGTGTTTGTTAGCTTGTTCAATGAACTGTCTGATCCGGCTCTTCTCTTGTGGTGTTCTAGAGGGAGCAGATGTCGTCAATGAATCTTTTCCAGACGAACGGTTTTAAAGCAATTTGATTTTAAGATCTCTGGTTCTACCTTAGCCAGGAAAATATTTGCCAAAGCACTGGGAATATCGCGCATGTTCGATAGAAATTATTTCCAGTCCTTTCAAAAGAATCACCGAGAAACGACCGAGAACCCATTCAAATTCGGGCAAGGCACTCCAAACAGGCGGGTCGAGACTACCTATTTCAGGAGTGCTCGGCCCGCCTGTATTTTTTGGCAACCGTGCCATAAATATGCATTTACACGACACAATTCAGGAGTGCCGTGCCGTAAATTAGCGGCCCGCGTGCCAAAATTTAGGGGTGCCGTGCCCAAAACGCTTGTCGTGTAAATCGGGTTTTAGACCCTATCTAAGGAACATCTAAGGATCACAATACCAAAAAATACCAAAAAGGATACCCCATTTAAGGACTGAGCACCTCAAAAACCCTACCCTATCGGGCGGCACATACCTATATAGCGTATATAAGGGAGTAACCTCCCGGGAAAACATTCCACCCCTAAACTCCCTGAGCACCTGAGACTTTGTCAATACTGCAGCTCAAATCAGGTTCAAACCATTTGCAGTTTTACTCCCTCTTATCTTGCAATAGATATGACACAATTAGAAAATCTTTAGTGGAAGAGATTATTAGTAAATATCCCGATTTCAATTCTTTAAATGATCGTAACAAAATTGTTTTTCTCTTTAATAGCACTGATGCTTTCATTTGTAAAAAAAATAGGTTACTTCATTTACGAAGCGTTTTCATTAAGAAATGAATCAATAGATATAGGAATTGTAAATTAACCGATTTCGCTACTTTACTTTTGTACCTTTTTTTCTTTTTCTGTCCTTTTTTTCTCTTTTCTATGTGCAATACCATTTGTAATTGGGAATACGAATAAACTGTTGCTGTTGTTGTTGTTGTTGTTACACCGTGGATTTTCACTTTAGCTCACACGGGCGGCTAATCCAGGCTGTAGCTTCCAGTAAGCTCAGTGAAGACGTTAATTTTCATAAGCGACCACAAAACCAGTTTCGTCGAAAGACCTCGTCAGTCGTTCGCCATGTTTGTTTTGATTCAAAACAAACATGGCGACCAAGTGACTAGGAGTTTCCACGAAACTAGTTTTATAGTCGCGTATGTAGATTAGTGTGTTAAAAGTAAATGCAAACGAGGCTATTCCTAATCAAGATGAAGTGAAGAAGCTTTCTCAAATCGTTTTGCTCAGAAAAAATCAGTCGACTCTTGAATAAGAGTCGAACTCGTGACCTTTCAGGTGTTGGCGCAAATCGACATGAGAATGCTTCTTCATTTATTTCCGTCCACGGTCGCCATTCCTCTTATCATATATTCATTTCCAAGGAAAGTTATGTTTCTTAAAGTAAAGTCAAACTTTTGAAATGACCGAAGGGCCTTTCTTCCCTTCTTTCCTTCTTCATCTGGAATAACTAAATAATAAATGCCTCCGCCGTCGTTGGCCCTTTATCTTTTTTTACTTCTGGTGCGGTCACTTGTATTCATCTTTCTTTGCAACTGTTGGGCAGTAAGCCGCGCGGTTGAAGGTTCCTTTGAGGACATTTCCTTTGTATGCACCCTCAAAATTGCCTGGTTGTTTGTACCGACCGACAATATAGGCGCACTTCATTCCATCCCGTTCAATTTCCGCCCTTCCGATCCCCAGAACAGTGCTAGCTTTCCAAACAACTTGTGAGAAGTGTCCCGCAGCTTCCGGCCCGGTGTCGACCACGCCCAGTCCTTCATACCCCGGATCACATACCTCGTTATACCTAAACAGCGGGATCAAATAGGAGAATTATTGCATGTGGTTGAACCTCCATTAGTGGACACACCTATCACAGCCAAACGGTTGAGGTCCAAGCTACAAATCTACAAACGCTACCTTTTTTATAAGTCAAGACATGAGTGCTCATTTGTTTGAGCCTGTAAAAAAAATTGAAATGTCAGACTTGAAGGGGAATCGAACCCTGCTGCTTTGCATAATAACTCAGTTCAGGAGGACAAAACAGAGCTGTTCTTCATGAAATCTCGGATGGCTGGAAGAAACGGTATTTAATCCCATCTGGCTGCACAGTAGACAGTGAGCAGTCGTTTTGTTTTTTTTGTTTTGTTTTCTTTAAGGATAGCAAAGCGCGCGTAAAGAATTGCAGTCGGGGAACAAGTACTTGTTTAGGTCAGTTTTCGTATCTATGTCCGAAGAAGCCCGAAGGGGTCCGAAGAAGCTCCGATTTATATTGTCCAATCAGAGAGAACTACGAACTCGCGCAGAAAAATGAAACGGAATGTTTTCAAGTTTTAAACTTGGCGTCCCTAGCACGGAGGAATCTGCAGGCCATAAACTTACTTCTAGACATGCTTTGGCAGTATCAGGGAGAAGTTTGGCTGTTGGCAGTTCTGAAATTTATGCGTTACTGTTGAATAATGGTTAAAGATAGTCTGTTGAAGCTTAATTGGTCACATATTTAGATTGTTCTTCATTAATCTCGCCGGGGCGCAACACTGAATGCCAAATTATATTTGTTTTTGCGGCTTTCCAAGGCTGAAATATAGGTTGTTCAAAGCACGTTAAAGATCCGATAGAAAAGAGGGTTACCTGATCTTAGGAAAGGCAGTTAAGCTCGGGTGAAACGCGGTTGAGTCAAGGCAGCTTTCCACGAAGGCGCGAGAAAAGAAATAATTAAGCTTAAGCTCTGAAGAAAAAGTTAACTCACGGAGCGGAAAACAGCTGATTGCATGAAAGTCTTCTTGCACTTGCCGGGCGGAGAACAAAGCAATTCTCCATTTTCAAAGCTTAATATACAGATTTAGCCAAGCCTAAAAGCGGAGCCCCCCTTTTGTTTTGTTTGTTTGTTTATTGCTGGCAGTTATTAATTTGTGAAAATACTCTCATTCAAGTCGTTAAATTAAAAAAAAAAACAAAAGAAAAAACAAAAGAAGAAAATTCCTACCTTCGTTGAGACTCGAACCCGGGTCGTCGGCGTACGTGGGCGAGTTAATTTTTTAATACTTATTTCTTTCTTCGTGACAAGCTGCCTATCAGCATGAAAGTTTTTCCTGGCAAAATGTGTTGGGAACGCCGTAAAAACCATAGTTGTGGACAGAAAAAACCAAAAAGCACTAGTTCTGCTATATTTGGCGTCGAAATCGCTGCGAAAAGCTGCGAACTCAAGCGGTGTGCCGACCGAGTTCGAACAGAACCGACGCGGCAAATTTGAACTTTTCGCCTGAACTTTGTCGCCTAATTTTTTTCGCCTAAATTGAACTTTTCCCCTTCCACCAAAAAGGCAACTGAGTATTCTTTTGAACTTTTTTTTCCATTAACAAATTTGTTTATGACTTTTGTTGTCTTTGCTTGTTTTGCTACAACGCGGGTCAACATGCGATTTCGCGCCAAAAACACATGGGATTCAGCACAGGGTTTTATCCAATGTATGAAGTGTATTGGTAACCCTGTGGTGCGGACGGACGGACGGACGTACGTACGGACGGTCACGTGACTATTACGTCACTACCAAAATTTCTTGGCTTGATAGGTTACCAAATTTCCTTAGCAATGGAGCTCCGCTGACGCGCTAGCGCGCTGGCTCCGCTATTAACAGTGACTAAGTCTGTGCTATTCCCAATGACCACTATTCTGATCCAGGTTAATTTTCTACTAGAAAAAAACTGCTGAAACAACGCGCTTTTTTATTTGAACCAAAAACAAGAGCTAAACTTGTTGTTTCCTCAGCGGTCCGCATATTGTATTGATTCTTCTCGTCAATAATTCTCAACTGTTTGTTAGCATTACTGACTTTGTTTATGACCCACTGAGAAACACCTTCCAAGACAAACACATCCGTAATTCTTTATTATTCAAGCTCAGAAGGAATTCACATTGAAGAACCGACTGAGAAACCCACAAATTCCGACTTGAAACTGAAGTATTATTATACGGTTCTAGCGTTCATAATTCTTGGTTTCAAGACAAACTACTGCTCATTTGGTCAAGCATTTTGCCATAAATACAAAAATTAAAGCAAGATGAGACAGCGTTTTGATATCGCTGACATCATTATCAAGACTGAAATGGTGATAAAGTGGAAAATTGAAAAGAATAAGAATACAAATCTGAATCCATAAGCATATCAATCAGTCGGGTCTAAACAACGGATTACGCACGGATTTAGTAATAGCACGACGGCGAAATCGTTGTCGTTGTCGTGTTTGCTGAGAGCTAGTCAGTTTCCCCATCCTTTCCATGCTTAAGATACTTCAGACACCACTCGTCCAGCCGACTTATAATATTGGCTCTTACCTGTACTCGGCGACCCGTCACAAACAGTTCTTAAAATAGATGTCACCCAAATTTAATAGCGAGCGCGTAGTTTGTCCTGATAAATATTTTTTAGCGGTCTGTGCTTTTTCTTCCAAGTTGAGAGTAACCGCTTTTCGAAGCAACAGAATAAACAAGAACTTGAGTACTCGCGGGTCGCCGCTTGGCCGTCATTCTTGCCATTCCCGATTGTTCGCGTGCTTACTATCCTCAAAGGAAATTAAGGAGTGCTCGAGTCTAGTTTGGGAAAAAACAGTTTCAACCTATCTGCTGGGGAGAAATGCGCCGACAACTCTGAGAAAGATCAATGCAAGATTTGTGGCGTGCTGGAACTTCTCTGATCTATTTCAGAACATTTTCCAAACAATTTGGCCCAATTTTAGTAAAGCGAGTTTGGTTATTGTTCATCGTGGTGTGTATAACAGGAAGATGACCGCTATTTATTTGTCTCACGATGGATTCACCTGAATTGTTGATCACAATTTTTCTACTGCTTTCATCAGGCGATAAGGTCGACTGTTCACCTGTGACTATATGTAGTGCGTTGGTTCGCTGTTATTGGTGCATTTCGATCTTCGTTTCCCATTACCTCAAGCTGAAAATATCCATATGAATTTCTGAATAGTTTTATTGATAAAAATTAAGTTAAATTGTCAATCTGAGTTAACTAATTTTTAGCTTTTTCGTTGGTCCACCATGTACATTTTACTCCCCCACGGCGTTCAAAGGTGGCCGCGAAGGACAAAGCAAACAATTTTGTTCAAAAATTTGGCAAAAAAGCGCCTCTATAGATCTGATGGTCGTAACGTTGCACCTGTATTTCAAGGTCATGGTTGAAGTCTCAACGTCCTATGTTAAGGCCGATTTTTATCAATCTTTCTCTACTTCTGCCGAAGCTGCCGATATCACTTCGAGGATCCGCCCTATCACTCTTCGCTATATTTTGAAGCCATGCTTTGCAAGTGGAAACTTACCCAAAGGACACTGTCAGAAATATTCATAACAGTATTAAACCTAGTTTTTAGTACGTTTTGCTTACCAATTTGTTACAGCCTCCTTCATCGTCTGCGGCTGAGCTGTAGAACATCCCATGGACAGATTTTCTCCTTGACCTGGTCTTTGCTTAACAGTTGAATGCTCCAGGGAACCATTCTCTGCGATCACTTTCGCCCATTGCGCAGCGGCATTGCACATTTCTCGATCAAGCGTCATGGGTGGCACACCATGTATCGCACGAAATCGGTTATGTTCCGCAAGGCCATTTAGTTCTTGTTGAGAGAACACTGTAAAATGATAAATGTCGTCATCGATCAGTCAGTCAATCTCTCATTCTGTAAGACGACAGTCAGTCAGTCAGTCAGTAAGTCATTGTCATCATTCATTCATTCATTCCTTCCTTCCTTCCTTCCTTCCTTCAGTCAGTCAGTCAGTCAGTCAGTCAGTCAGTCAGTCAGTCAGTCTGAGTCAGTCAGTCAGTCAGTCAGTCAGTCAGACAGTCAGTCAGTCAGTCAGTCAGTAAGTCAGTAAGTCAGTCTGTCTATCTGTCTGTCAGACAGTTAGTCAGTGTGTATCAAATTTATGAGCCCGAGGAAGGGTCGTTCTCTGCGTCACTGTGAATACCTTCCACGTTTACCTTATTAATATTTATCGTTCTGCGTACCCTGTGTTCCTGTTGCGACTGCAGCCTTTCCAGGAACTGCCAAACTTCCTCCAGTTAGTAGGATCCCTGGTTTAACAAAATTGGGAATGATAAGCACGAAAAAAAACCCAACAACAGCAAAAATATATACAACAACAACAACAAAGGACGAAAACAAAAAAAAACTGAAGCTAATCAAGCAGGAGAAGACAGTATTATGGAGAAGCGACCTGGAATTTTTTAAACGCTTCAGAATTTAGCAGTTTATTCTAAAACAAGAGATTTTTCATGGTGCGGTGTGTTTTCTTGTTACCCAGCTGATCATGGGATCCACTATAGTGGGTTATAACATGGTCAATACTGGGTTAATTTCAATAGAATTTTTGCCACCAAAATGGTCTTAGAAAGATGTGCTTATACCTTAAGTTTTTAATTTTTGTTTTGGACTAATACATTTGCGATCTAAGACGTAGCTCGTGTTTCCTCTGAATTGAGAGCTGCAAAATAAGCTATTGGTTGGGATATGCCTACTTTAGTTGAAGAGAAGACAAATTTTCAACTTTGTTGATATTTGAACGTTCTGAAGTCATTTTGTTCAAAGCCAAATCAGAGCGTTTTCATTTGTTTTGATATGAATTATGAATTACATTTATCAAGCCCTTTAAAATTGCATGTTATACAACACTCAGTTTATATTTAGTACTTTGGAGAAAAAGGTTTTTAATTCCGGGTAGAAAGGGTTAATGTTATTTTCTCGTGGTGATGTGACTAAATCATCTTGTTAACGAAACGTAACAAAGCGTGCCTGGATATTTCAAGCCGGTTTTGAGCAAATACTGAAATAGTTATGGCCGGACTGGATAGCAAGTTTAGAACCTGTACCTGAGAAAATGGCCAGTAATAACACAAAAAAATGCAGCAGCTTCATTACTTTTCCTTCCTCTGTAAGAAAAAAAAATTAAATGGGAATAAACGAGTTGCGCGTTGACCTCTTCAGGACATGCACAAATAAGTAAGCGCAAAAACGGAGAAGAATTGCAGGTGGCGTTGTCTTCTCATCAAAGTTATTGTAGGTTTTTCTGCTTTTAGAGTCCCCTTCTCTTTAATATATAATAATAATAATAATAATAATAATAATAATAATAATGTTTTGGCTCACAGGTTACGCTATGCGCCTTGTGTAGCTAGTTTAGCTTTTAGCATACAGTCGTGAATTCTACAATAATAATCATAATTTTGACAAGAAGCTACATTTATTGTCATAATTTTTAGTCCTCTTTCAAACCTAAAAGATACTGAGAGAATTCCAGCAGTAATGTTTATTGTGATCTAAGCGTATCAAATAAACCACCAGTGATAATAATTTAACCCCAATAGGCACGGCAAACACTCCCGTCGCCTTTATGTGGCTGTCTCAACCACAACGCGAGTAATCATAGGCTTACAGAGTTGTACTAGACAAAGCTGAAAATAAATGAATACTGGAGAGAGAAGACAAGCTTTCTAAGTTGTCTGAAGGTTTCCCACAGTTGGACGAAGACTTTGGACTTTGTCTAACGACTGTCCAAGGAACGCACGAACGTTTCCGATCACAATTATTTTCCGTAAATTTCTGAGGGCTACCGATGATTGCCAAACATTTTCTATTTTTCGACTTTTTATAATGACGACCAATTGTAGTTCACTTGCACTTACACAGGTTCATTTCCTAGCTTTGAATACAGTACTTAAAAGATCAGCTTAACACATGAAAGTTTGTAGAAAACTTCTTCCTGGCTCAATCGGCGAAGCGAACAAGCAAATAAGGATGTAGCATAAATTTTATATATGAATAAAAATAAACTATTTCAGTAAACACTACTAACTTTGTATCGATTTGTAACCGTTTACTATTGATGATATATTTTACTATATTTACCACGACTAAAGCTTTCAAAATTTTGTGAAAAAATTACAATTACTGAATAGCCTTTCGATCCCTACTCGAAAACGTTGCCTAAAACACAAACAATCTCAACCTACCTTTCTCGTGTTTCCACTAACGTTAAATCTTCACTCCTTTCAATTCCCCTTTGTGAAGATTTGGAAGGAACTTTGTCATAAAACATGGAGTCGCTCGATTCACGGTTTACGTATGTGATGGTAGTTAAACTTCCTACCTGTCCAAAGCCTACTGTGAAGTCAAAATGGCCATTCATGGGGTCATGGACTTAGAAAGAAGAAACTTAGAAATGCAATGGAAATGTTAGGCGATCGGTGAGGCAAAGGATATGAAAGAGCTCGAACTCGAGCTCAAAGTGAGCTTCAGTGTACTGGTCCGGTAGTGTCCCTTACCCTAATGTTCTTATTGAGCGTCGTTTGTGAGCAGTTAATAAATGTAAGCAATTGTTGCTATGGCCTTGCTATGAAAAAGTCACATACTGCTGTTTAGATCTCTTAAATTCCACTGCTTTAGTGCTGGAAATCGAGCAAAATTCTTTCAAGACAGCATTCCTAAGTGCTTGAAGGTTACGATTTTGCCGTTTTTTGAAAATTACTTTTGCAAACCGGACATCACCCTTTTTTGTATAAGACCGGAATTAGTGTGGTGTCTAAACAAGAAATGGACCATTATTTTTAGGTTTTTATCTATATAAATGTGACCATTGACATTTCAAAGTTTTACAAACGCGAACAAAATCCCCGTGACACTGCCCCCGCTTTAAACGTTCGAGGATGTTCGTATAATGGCAAAAAAAGGAGAGGGTTGAACGAATTTATGGCATTGTAGACGTGTTTCGCCCCAGTCCTTTACTGGAGTTTTAATTTCCGGTGAGCCCGTAAGCCGATTTAGCCTTGGGAATAGGCTGGTGTGGTGTTGGTCATATAGCGCTGATGATAACACATATCTAAAAAGGTCATTTAAAACTTTTTGCTTGGTAAAAGTGATTAAAACTAAAGTTAACTGAAGTTTAACGCCTGCTACTTAAAGCTTAAATCTGCACGACTACGTTTAACTATATTTTGAAAGGAAATGCTACAAGCCTGCTGGAAGATTTCTACTTTTTGGTTTCGTGGCAAGAAAGACATTATCACTCGTTGGGAGTACTGCTATCGAGACAACGATATTGTCTTGTCCTCAAAAGAGATATTTATTTATGCTGATAACCTTTATTTATTTATTCATTTATTTATTTCAGATTTATTTATTTGCTTATTTGTGCAAGAAAAAGTTGCCACTGTGAAATGTAATTTGAGGACAAGTCATTGTTTCAGAACCGAGAATTTTTAAATCTTTTAATCTTCATCAACCAAGTTACAATTGGAACGGCGTTAGTTATTAATCATTTTAAAACAGCTATGTCACATCAGTGTTGACAGAACCAACCGAGTTCAGTTCTTGATCTTGTTCTTCTTTTGGCCAGGCGCATGGAAAGAAGCCTGCTAGGAAGCACCATTTTAAACTTCCGGGACATCAACTGTTGTGAGTGGAGTGCCATTGTCGTCAAAGAATTTTCCTCTTTTGGATGAAACTCCTTCGCAATAGCTTGGGTCATAATTTCCCTTTTGCACGTTTCTTAGATAATTTCCCTTCACATTTCCAGCTGGTCGATATCTGCCAACGATGTACGCACACTGCATGGTGAAATTTTGGATAACCTTTTCTACTTCAGCTCTTCCAATACCTAGCTCGGTGCTTCCCTTCCACACGACTTGTGTGAAGTGGCCTGTTGTGCCAGAACCGCTTTGCGTCGGGGGCTCCGCTGTGAAGTCATAGCCAGGGTCGCAGACCTCATTGTACCTAACAAAATAGTCTTTATGTAAGCGGAGCAACGCCACAAGAACACTTACAAACTACTTATAATGGGAAAAATGCCAAGAAGGTTAACACTGCTGCAATAACATTGCAGTAGTATGATATAATAGAAGAGAAAAAAGCACAGAACTGAAATATGTTAAGAGTTTCGTTTTCTCCGGATTTGCCAGATGTACCATTCAAAAAAAGTTAAATACCTACGCACTGATCCCATATGGGATCCCAATTTTTGTTTCCATGGAGGCATTTGAGCTGTATTGAACATGATTCTGTTCTTTGTTCCTGCTCATTCCAAGGTCAGTTTAGATTTTAAGACCTGCGTTGATCCGCACCCATTCTTGTTTCAGGGGCACAGAACAGTTCTGTTCAGAAGTCCTAAATCCTAAGTCGCCTGAGATATGAGGATTCAACTGCAGTGAAAAGAAGAGATTTCTTTGGCGAAACATCACCTCAGACCGTCTCACAACAAGGGGACTGATTAATTCCTGTTGTTTTCGGAGCAACAAATATGTCGTTTAGAGTGTAAAATGAGGCCAGCTAGCGTTTTCGGAGAGCTATCAGCAGCTCGGAAATTAAGCGGATTGGATTCTGTTTCCTACAAATTTCAACGAAAAACTCCGAACACAAAAGATCAATTTGTATTAGTTTACACAAATATGCCTTTAAAAAGCTCTGAAACAATCTAAGAGAGTAGAAAATGATATTTCAAGTATTCCGCTAAAATTTTCTCGTTGGTTGCTGCTGTTGTTTTAAACTCAAAACTTAAACAAAATCTCACCATTTTGTCACGGCTTGTTCCACGGTCTGTCCTCCGTTAGTTGAACATCCCATGGAAAGATTTTCTCCATCGCTGCTAGGAGAGTGCTGAAGTGCCCCTAGTTGCGCGATTTCCTCGGCGTACGCTTTAGCCTCATCACACATCGCTCTGTCTAGTGTCAAAGGCGGAACTTGGTGTTTGTGGCGGAATTCATTATGCTTGTTCAAACCAGCTTGTTCTTCCTGGGTAAACTCTGAATACAATAAATTCTTATATTTTAGAATACGAATTACGTCTAAATATTATACTTTGCCGTGGACAATGACATGTCATAGCCAATTGCTCATTAATAAATTTCAAGAAACGCTGACTTTAATAATAATAATAATAATAATAATAATAATAATAATAAATATTTTTATAGCGCCTTATCCAAAAGCTCTATGGCACTTCACAATAAAGGTTAATACTAAGTAGTATGTTTTATGTGCTCTGGAAGAGCATACAAGAGAATCTGAATATTAAGTTGATCGGACAGCTAGTATTTTAATAGGATTGCCCTATTAAAATTACAAGTTGTTCTATCAGACTTGCCTCTTTGAAGTTGTTCTTACTTATCAACGTGTGATGAAACAGTGCAAATAGCTGTCGTGCTACTGCCGTGCCAACTGACTCGACTGTAACACAACTTGATTTCAGACGTCGAATTAAATCTAGCTGAATTTAATAGCTCTTCCAAACAGAGACACTTTAAAGGGTTGTATCAATAAATCAACGTTTAAGTGTATTTATAACTTAGGAATTACTTCGGCAAGGCGATAGCACGACGTTTGAAACGAAGTCGTGGTACTGCCGTGTAATACGGCAGAGCTTGCCGTGCTACACGGCAATGGCACGACTTCATTTCAAACGTCGTGCCAAAGTCGAACTTAACTAAATGTGTAAGGTACAAATAAAATTTCTAGGCTTCCCCAGAATAACAACAGTTCGACTTCCTCAGTCAAAATCCACTGAGAAATCACTGAAGAATTATTCAGTAGTCACGCAAGTACAGCAAGTATATACGACATCAAAAGATTATCATGACATATAATATTTTGACGAAAGCATTTTTTGTGGCAAAGTACGACTTTCAGTTTGCCATTTGCAAGCGTAGTAATTCACTCCAACTAATATCCCAAGAAGTCCTTCAATAAGCATTCGCTATTTGGAGATTGTCTTTTATAAATCGAAACAGCGATTTTTTTATCGTGGACTTTTATTTGTTTTATTTTGTTTCTGTTTCGAAAGGAAACCAACTTCAAGTGGGCTTTTGTAGCTACTCAGATTCAGGCAAATACAAGAACTGCATGTATAAATTGTTATCAGTTAAAACCGCGATCCTATTTTTATTACGTTTATATTTTTACTTTAATTTGAAAAAAAAACATTTTTAATTTTACAGTACATGTTTCGACATACTTATGCCATCTTCAGTTGTAAATGTTGGTTAAAATTTGAATTTTTCAAATATGTATAAAGAATGACAATATAGACAACATAACAGAAGCTTTTAATTATTATTGGTATTTTTTTATATTTAGGGCTTTTACCTGAGTTTGCCTTTAGTAAAACGGTTAGCAATGTCAAGCACAGCACCTTCATGACTTTATCCGTCACTAGGAAGGAAGAAAACATATATATCAATACTAATGTAAAGACGGAAAGTTGTTACTCGAGTGTATGTCTGATGATCGCTTAGTGCGTGAAACTCGAGTAACAACTTTCCGCCTTAGTATTTTGCTCTGCATATCTATACATAGAGCACTCATAGAACGAGTGAAGCAGTCTATACATTGTTTATTCATTTATATACACACAAATGAAAGAACGCTGTCGGGCGAGAAGCATAAATCATTGACGATGCGAACCAATGGTGCTCTGGGATGCGTGAATTGTTGCCTCTATTCTTAGTCAGGTGCACATTGTAATAACTCAGCATGCCTTAATTTACTCTTTAAATTATCTTGGAAAGATAATATTTTGAATATCAAGAAACGAAACCCAGTAACAAACTTGCCCTTGTCTTCTTCCCAGAGTTCCAGTGTCGTATTGTCCATCGTTTACACGTTTCACCCGACAACGTTTTTTCAAACATGTATATATCAACATATATTTTAATATCTTATAGTATGATATTAGAGTTTTTGAACCAATTACGTTTCACCTTCTGAATTCTCTCAAAAAAATTGTGACAACATAAGAGTTCTGCACGACTTAACATAACGCAACGTTAGTGCTCAATAGATTTTCGAAAGTTTGCTGTATGTTAATTTATTTATTTGTTGATCAGTGC
Source organism: Siderastrea radians (assembly GCA_964017195.1). Taxonomy (NCBI): domain Eukaryota; kingdom Metazoa; phylum Cnidaria; class Anthozoa; order Scleractinia; family Rhizangiidae; genus Siderastrea; species Siderastrea radians. The sequence goes on along the minus strand of OZ024890.1, from coordinate 7,019,234 downwards.
TCCTTTCACCTAGCAGATCCCTTAGTTGGAATATCTGTTCACTAATACTGTTGTTGGTTTTTTGAGTGCGAAATAAGGTCAGCTAACTTTTTTAGAAAGCCAACTGCGGCTCAAAAATTCTGGGTATAAGATTCTATTCTCTAGAATTGTTTGAAACTTAAATTTTTCGCTGAAGAGTCCCAACAGATCAACCAGTGTTCAGGTTTTGAATTGTGAGACACCCGGAGTCCATTTCTTCAAAAATTTAGGGGTACTGCTCAAATTTTAAGAATCCTCATTGAGCTGCTAGTGCAAATGACCCTTCGCTGGTCGTATTAGCGTTTGACAAGGGCATGTTCGGGGGACAAGTACTGAATTCCTTGGGCGTCCCAAGGACTCAACAGGCCTTATAATATTACGGATATGCATAATTTGTGCGTAAACGCGTCACCTGGATCAAACTGTGTTAACTTACACAATTGTCCTCCAAAAGGCTCTCAAACAATCTGAAAAAACCATAAATGACATTTTAACTACAGTCAAAGCTCTCCTTGCGACCACTCGGCGTAAGCGACCAGCTCTAGTTACGACCAGCCAGCCAGCATTGTGAAACCCCGTTTGACTTGTCACTTTTAAAACTCTGTGATGAAAAGCTCTCGTAAGCGACCGCGACCACTTTTGTGAATTACAAACGGGCTTTTTCCTTAATGTTTTTAAGTTCTCGTAAGCGACCACTTGGTCAACACTTAATTAAAGCACTCGGTTCTTGTTAAAATTTAGAGTAATACATAACGCAAGAGCTAATGGTTCTTTGACTTGTTCTTACGCGGACTCTCTTCTGTGATAGGCAATCTGAAAAACTATTCAATATTATTACTACAAAACTATTAGTAACCATTAAAATATGCCAAGCCTTACGCTAAAAGCTCTTCTAAGCGACCACTCTCTATTGCTTCATCATGTGTTCGCTTGCGAGAGCCCAAGTTCTCGTAAGCGACCAGCTCTAGTTGCGACGTACCACTTTTCTGAATTCCCAAGGTGGTCGCTTACGAGAGCTTCGACTGTGTATTTTGCCTAAACTTTCTCGCTGGGAGCCCCAGTTCTTTCAGTGTTCATCAAAACACGACCTTCACATTGCAACAGAATTTCTCGTCAACATAAGGGAATTGGTGTTGCTTTTCGAATGCTATAACAGCTTAATTAAAAGAACCTCTCAGACAAAAATTTGTTGTATTCGCTTGGCGCATGATGCGAGCTTGGCTTTGATAACATTTCACTCTGAAACCAAAAACAAAGCCAATACAATTGTTTTAATTGTACATCTGAAAGAGCAATTCATGCATTTCTGGCCTTTACAAAATATACGTCGCGCTGTGGTTTCGCAATTACGAAAGCGCTCATTTTCTCCCATTAGGACAAGCCTTTCATGTTATAGTTTTTTCCTTCTGTTTTGCAACTGAAATACTTTTTTTCCACTTTTGCACGCATAAAATTTCATATTAATATGATGTCATTTTCTTAGCTCACTGTGACATAACTGCTTAAACTTAGGAGCATTTTTTGGTTATGTCTGCGTTGCATTAGTTCTGGCGGTCATTTTGACTTGTGTTTAAGATTTCGCCGCTATTGTAATCCAGAAATTAAATAATCAACTGGAGTGGAATTGTAGCTTTTTAGAGGAACTTTCCTCACTTGCGCGCGCGGTTCTATTTATTTAAGACCGTAAAGCTTGCTTAAGGAAGTCTTCGAGGTTATACAAAGCCTTCGAGGTTCCTAAGGATTGATATAGACTAAACTAGTGGGGCAACTTACAAAGTGGACAGCAATTAAAGTCTTTTCCAATTTGGCGTTTCAGTTTACGGAATTTCGCTCTCAACGTTTTCAAATTAAGGAATTGCCTTACTAGACAATCCTTTGCCTGGCAATCGATTGTCTAGCCTAAGCTATCCTTTTTGTTTTCAGTACAAAAAGTAATGATTATGATAAGTAATGATAATGATTGTAATGAGGATTAATTTTGTTTCATGCTAGTGAGAACATTTAGACACTGAATAATCCCCTTATTTGTTAAACGCAATCATATTTTGCTATTAAAAAAAAATCAAAATTACGATTGTTTGTAGCTATGTCTAGGAGACTGTCGGTGAAGAATGCCTAAATAAAAGAATACGAAAGAACTACCACAACAGTACCTTTTGGTCTTTGCACTGCTCGTAAAAACCCTTTTCCCTTACCTTAAGGTTATGAATAAACTTGGCCAGCAACGAAATGGTACACCCGATTCAAAGGCACGGTGAAATGAGTAATATTGATAGTGTAATGAATAAAGGTTATGTATGTGTTGGTAGTTTTGTTCATTACCTGCTCACTCCTACCGAGAGGGACACCGAGAGGTCAGAATGGACACACAAGGTCACTGGCGATAGCATTTTCCACGCTCTCAGGTAGAAGGGACTTGGCACGAAAATTAGAAAGGGAACGCAGGAATAAGACGCGCAGGGTTCGCACTTTTCCAGCTATCTCAGCCTGTTTCAGGCCTAATCCTTACTTTTCTCGCCACCGCGCCACTTTTGCCCCGACCCCGTGCGTCATATTTTCGCGTTTCCTTTTCTAATTTTAGTGTGTGTGTGTGTGTGTGTGTGGGGGGGGGGGGGGGTGGGGGCGGTGGTGTAGTGGTTAGCGCGTTGGACTTCAGGTGGTTTGACGCCCAGTCCCCGCCGCCGTGCTGTTTTCTTAGACAAGAAACTTTACCCCACATTGTCTCTCTCCACCCAGGTGTATAAAATGGGTACCGGTGGCGACATACTGCGGTGGTAACCCTGCGGTGGACCAGCATCCCATCTAGGGGAAATGGCAATACTCTCAGTCGCTTCATGCTACAGAAACCAGGATAACTCCGGTTGTGTGGGCCTCCTTAGCTCCTGTGCGACTTTTAATACTTCACCCTTTCTAATTTTCGTGCCATCTCTATTATCTGAGAGCATAGGAAAAGGCCAACTGGCGATGGCTCGCTTGTTGCTAAACAAAAGGTCGTAATTTGAACAAGCTACAGCGTGGAATTTGTGCAATAGAAATGTGTATTTTATTTTTTTACTTAATATAATAAAAACTGAAAATTACACGTGAAAATGAGAACTGAAAAAATACGAATTGGTATTGGTAAGCGAAGGAACACGGAATATTTTTAAAATATTCATGTAGGCAAGTTGCGGCTTACGTTACGGAATTTTTGTGATCAAACTTAAATTATAGTAAGGATTCTTCGTTTGAAATGATTGTGGAGCGCCTACCTTCTTCCTTCTCCCTTTTTGTTGGTTGTTAAACTTGCTGTTTGCCCAACATGCAACACGTACGGTGAGATCAAACTGGTTTCTGATACGAGGTCATTGTCTCGGTCGATGTGAGAATAAAAGTAGTACATAATAAACTAAAAATAACTCAGCCAAAATCACGCCGCAAAATTAAAAAGTAGCAGTCTAGTACCCAGACGTTCTCTTGTCGCTAACTCAACTTGGCGCAAAATTTCGTGACGTCCCGAATGGCATACCGGGCGCCTCATTCGGTGACGTCACGGCATTTCGCACCAAGTTGAGTCGAGTGAGCGGGAGGAGAAAGCCTGGGTACTAACCTGAAGAAGTAGCCACGAAGGTGAAGACAAGTGTACGAAGGGGAGCGATATCTGGTGTTTGTAGGTCGGTTAGGTACATTTTAAACTGAAAACTTGCAACCTTCCAGCGACTAAAAGCTCGCGGCCAACTGCTGTTCTTGGCTCATTTTGGGCTATAAGTAAGATACAATTTTTGTTCTAGGTATATAGAATGTGTTGCATATCGCGTATGCAGAGCCTCTCCCCATACACGCTCCATTAAGAACCTCCCAGGCACGTGCATTATTCACTCATTCTGGTACATTTCTTTGCCATTCTCTCCAAAACAGCAAAGGGAAATAACCAATTTTAGGATTTCAACGAGAACGTGACGATGTCTGGTTAACAGACGATTTCTGCACATTTTAATTTGTAAATTTTATTGGAATTAATAGAAATTTGTTTCCCTTTCTCGTTTATAACGAAAAGTCTCAGATGGAAACAAATTATAGTAAATCCTCTAACCATTTGAGAAAGGAAATTCTACTGTGGGAAGAAAAGCAATATTCGGGAAAAAATCGCTTTTTTAGAGTTGCGAAAAGCTGGGTTAGCTCGACTGCGCTTGTTTAAAGTGTTGTTTTAACCAATTGAATAAACTAGTTAGGCGGCAGCAGCCCACTGGAGACCACGCCCATCTCAGTTTTTTTCCCTGGGAAGGGCTTACATAATCTCCATACCCCTGCAGGTGGCTTATTTCTTGTTGCAAGATTTCGAGACACAGATTTTATTCATTACAATGCACATGCACTCTGGCCTTCACTCTATGTAACGATCACTGAATCCAAATGTCTGGTAATGTGGACAATGGGTTGGTATGATTTTATCAGGGGCAAACGACAGTTCTTGTCGCAAGGCCTAAACCGCTTGAGATAATCTGATTTGCTTGCCATGAAAAATTAGAGTTTTCTTTCGAGAGATCTCACCTCAAACGTTCGTAACCCGATTAGACCAACCTATATTAGGTTACAAAAATTTCTTTCCCTCAAAAAAGCCTTGAAATTATCCGACAAAGTAGAACATGACATTTCAAATATTTTACTTTAATTTCTCTCGTTAGGAGGAGCCCCTTGTTCTCTTTACTTTTATTCAAAAGTATGAGTCAACTAAGGCTTCGATTTATGACTCGTTTAATCTACTTCGAACGACAAAGTTACAAATAAAGCAATATCACACCAGTGTTGCCTGGAAAAGACAAAGTTTTCTTTCCCTTGCTGTTGAGTATCTTAATAAGCAGGGGTGAAGTATGCCGGGCCTACTTTTGCTTTTCAGTTTTCGCAAGACTATTTTCTTCTCTTTGATGTTACTTTGTTGCAGTAACTTTCATTAAAATTTCCCATCGGCACATTTGTTAGGAACGAGCCCATCATGTTTCCAGCTGGTTTATATCTGCCAACGATATACGCACACTTCATCTCTCCCTCATCTCTTTCAGCTCTTCCAACACCAAGCACGGTGCTCTCTTTCCACACGACTTGTGTGAAACGGCCAGTTCCTGAATTATTCTCTGAAGTGAAGTCATAACCAGGATTGCAGACCTCATTGTACCTGATAAAATAATTTTTCATTCACATTAAAAGATGAATTTTACCTCACCTCAAGAGACAAAGTTACAAAATGCTGACAAATAACAATATAAGCGTTTGTCGTCGGCTTTAATTATGGTCCTGTTGTCAGTTGTCAATTCTTAAAGGGTTTTCCGCTGTTACAGCCGTGTCTTTAGTCCAATTTTCATCTCGAAAAAGAAAGAAAATATTTTGTTATTTGAATTCTTATGATAGAGAGTTTTACAGACTCCAACGGTACTGCCATTAGACAATTCTTTAGTTTCCTTTTACAAAATACACCGAATATATCATTGACATTTTTAAAGTTCATGTGCAATATTTCTACACCGAGCTTCTCGAGCTATAGTAGTACTTTGTAATGAGATAGGTTACATCGACTGTCATTCACCTTGATTCTGTTGTACATTCCGAAAAGAGTGTAAATTAAACAGGTAGAAATGTTTGGACCCTGATCCACATTTTCCGTAACACCTAAAACATGATGTTTTTATGCAGATGACTGCTGAGAAATGTAACACGATTTATAATGCCCGAGGAATTTAACAATTGTATGTTCTTTGTTTTTCAGTTTTTTTTCTGTGTTGTCTATTGTTTAGTGTTTTGTTTCTGTCCCTATGGGGCCCGTATACGAGATCAGAGCTATTAACCGTGGTTACACGAGGCAACTTTACCTCGTTACCAGGTTTTCCTGAGGAAGTGGCATTTTTCTGCGTAACCGATTTTACCTCTGGAAAACACCCAAGCAAATTTTCGTGGTAAAGTGACTGAGAACAACAGAAAATTTCTCAAGAAAAACCCTTTGAAGGGTCGTTCGGTTTCCCCAGGTAAACCCACCAAGGAGAAACAAATTAAACAAGGGGGAAAGTTTCTTAAGAAACTGTGGTGTTGCGTCGGTACAGAAGTGAAACACAAAAATTGGGATTTATCAACTGAGTTGGTGAGTTGCACCTTGGCATTAACAAGAATACATTAAAGAAAACTTGTTTTCTATAATGCCTACATTACAAGTCGGCACAACAAGAGGACAAGGGGAATTGTCCCCCCTCCCCCATACAACAACTCTTGTGTAAAACACTTTTTTCTGGAGTTTCGTCATTTTCTACCTGGGATTTGCTCTTTCCACTCAAACGGCAAAGTACCAACTTTCCCCCTCAGATTCTAATTTCCTCTTTGTGTACTGTTCAACCAAATGAAAAACAACCCAGCCTCAAACAAATCAAGCTGAAACAATGCCTTAGGTCATGGTGTACGCTCATAGGTCCCATATGTTTTTTTTGTAGGAAACAATTTTTCAACAAATCCGTTGAAGTTCCATCAAGTTACGTTGAGTGAACACTCAAGTACGTTGTCGCGATTAAACCCTTCGTGGATGTCGACTCACCAGTTTGTCACGGCTTCTTCCATGGTCTGTGCGGCGTTAGTAGAACATCCCATGGAAAGATTTTCTCCTTGTCCGTTTCGTTGGTCTCTAGTTGAGTGCTGAAGTGAACCCATTTTGGCGATTTTCTCGGCGTACGCTTTGGCCTCATCGCACATCTGTCTGTCAAGTGTCATGTATGGGACTTGGTGGATTTGGCGGAATAGATTGTGCCTAGCTAAGCCATTTTTTTCTTCTGCGGTAAACTCTAGAAAGGTAACATAAGTTACTGTGCAACGTAAATGAAAAATAATACTTGAAGGGAGGGCAGGGGAATTTATGAAATCTACTCAAGTGTAGTTTCTCCTCGATGGGTCGCTTTTGTCGCTCCCTGCAGCGAAAACCATATTTGAACTTGGATTGAATTCTCAGTCTCTGCGTTTTTGTGCTGACACAGATGTTGTCCACGCCACTTCCACTCATCATTACCTTACTATAGTTATGAACGGTTTTTAGTACAGAGAGCCATTTTTCATCTGAGGCAATTCCTTTAAGAAATTGGCAATCATTTGACAATTATTGTCTGCGATTCTGCTGTATTTATCAGCAGAAAACAGATCTTTTTGTACCTTATTTTTCAGGGTGGTAATTGTTGTAATTACAAACCCATCAGGGTTTTCACTAACACTCGCATTTTCATTCACATTTCCATCTACATCTATATGTCCATTTCTATCTATACTTGAACGTTTATGTTAAGCGAGGCCTGGCCGTTTTCTGAAATCACTCCAGTGGCAATGTCTTTTATTTGCGACTAATTATTCTGCCCTAAAACGAAGTGTAAAAACCAGGGAAACAAGAACAAACAACATAACAAAACAAGCAAGCAAAACAATAATGGGTTGAAATAGTTATGTTTCACAAATTGTGTCAAAACATGATTTATGTATGGCGTCGGCTTAAGATTTTACGAGAATAATCTAATTTGAAATAAAACAGTAATAATTGAATTCCTTAGTTGTAAAAACGGCGAAAACTTCAAAAACCCAGTTCGTACAGGCATGCGCACAGATAGACTTCTCCCATTTTCTTTCTTCAGGGGCACCCAACGAGAAAAATTTAAACAAAATACTTGAAATGCTATAATCTACTTTCTTAGATTGTTTCAGAACTTTAAAAGGCATATTCCTGTAAACTAACAAAGCTTGATCTGTTCGGAGTTTTAAGCTGAAAATTTTGGCCGCAGAAAATGTTAGGAAACAGGCGTGCGTTTCTCGAAAGCTCCGAAAAGTTTTCGGACCTGAAGAGCCATTTGTAAAAATGTTAAGAGCTCATTCTACAAAGCCGTTATTTTAAGATGTCTCTAAGAATAGAAATAGTTAGCTTATAGCAAAGTTTCATGCTTAGAAACGTCTTTGTTCACAAGATACAATGTGAATTATCGTGCCCGAAATCGGCCCGGAAGGTTTCTGGGCTTTCGAGAAACGCACGCCAAAATCCTATCGATCCAAATTTCCGAGCTGCTGGTAGCTTTCCAAGAAAAAGCTACCTGGCCTTATTTTACACGCTAAATGACACATTTGTCCCTCCCAAAACAATAGTAATTAATCACCCCACTCGTTACCAATGTCTGAGGTGATGTTTCACCAAAGAAATCTCTAGTTTACACTGCAAGTATATCCGGGAGATTCGGGCCTTCTGAACAGATGTTCCCCGAAACGAACCGTTGGATACCCCTGTTTCTTCCTGGCGCTGTTTGCACTACGGCGTAACTCCTCGTGTTACGGGACTCAGAAATCGGAGAATTGGAGGACCGTGCTGATCACATTCGTGAATACTAAAAAGCCACAGTGACACAGGGATTAGTTTTATGTCAGCTAGTTTTAGTAAGACTTTGAAAAGCCAAAAGTCCGATTTGCATTAACAAAAAACTTAAAATAATGGCCCAGTTTCAGACCATTGGACCAATGGCCCAGTTTCTCTGATCTAAAGTTGGCCAGTGGTCCATTTTTCTAATCGTCGAATTTTGTTCGGAGACACCTTACTAATGCAGCGAACTATATTACAACACGTTGGGTCAAAGTTTTCAAGTTTTGCGGAGCTGTCTTGCAAAAAGCATGAAACTGAACGTATTGTAGTTTGCTCTCCTTGTCAAAATTCACTTGGCCTCTTGCTCTTGGCGTTGTAGGAGCACTCTGTGTGTGGAAAAAGTGCTTGATCATAATGTTAGCACAGTTTTGATTAAACGCCTACAAAATGCCCTTGACTTATTCCTCTTAACAATCATTCTTCTACTTTGGGCAAGCTTATGAGAGTTAACGAAGTTATTGACGAAGGGTATGAAGTATTATATTTGCATCCTTATTGTGTCATTTATGAAAAGCCTCTGATTAAAGCAAAACTAAGTATTTTCAGTTATTACTCATAGATGCCACCGACAAAAAGACGTCAGTTTACCTGCTTTAACTTGAACTGCTCCAATCACGAGTAAGAAATAACAAAGCCACATGTTCCTCTCACCTTCGATGAAGCTCTAATAGAGATAAAATATGCAAAAGATTCACGCGAAAGGGGATATTAACCGACTTTGGTTTTAAATCCACAACTACGAAACAACTGCACGTAGTTAACTGATTGTATTCCTCTTGGAAGATGAATATTCCGTTTCGGACTTAATTCTTGCACGAATGGTACTCTGAAAAAACCTGCAAGTCTCCAAGCTGTCATTAGCTTTCACCGAGCGGAGAGGATCTCTCAACCAAATGAATTCTGCTGCAAGTCTGACACTTTTCTTAGCCACTTCATGGACGTATCCTTGACCATTCGTGTGAATAGGGAGTGCCGTGCCATAAATCATGGGCCCGTGTGCGTAAATTTAGGAGTACCGAGCCCAAAATGAATGTTGTGTAAAGCAGCTTAAGCGACCATAACTCTGATCGGTTTTTGGTCGTAAGAAAGTAGTCAGATCTCCTCAGAGAACTGTAAACGTTCAAAAGATAGCAGCGAGGTGTTAAACAACGCATCGGGTAGGAATTTTTTAAGTTGCAAGCTTAACTATAAACCCTACGCTCGGCCTCTTCGGCTGATCTGGCGCTCAATAGTGTTTATGGCTGATTAATACGCTAAAAGGCTCAAATTTAAGAGTGCCCTGCTTACACATCAGGGGCGCCGTTCAAGAATTGAACATGTAAAACAAATTGAATTGAAATTCGTAGTACCGTGTCCAAAATGACCGTCGTGTAAATATTATGCTGCTTTAGACTGACCAATTTTCGTCAGTTTTCAGGGATTCAGAGTCGGCCGACGACGTCATATCTTTTGGGTTAAGAGCGTCTGCACAAGTTCGGCTGAAATCTGGGTACGCCGACCGACTTTTTCTGGCGGGCCGAGACTACCTGCGGAGGTGGTCTCGGCCCACCTAAATTTCTGGTAAGTGCCGTGCCCAGATGCAGCTTATATAACTTAGGTACCTGTCTCCTAACGTGCAGTTGCCGTAAAAATGCAAATTATACATATTGGACGCGTACCCAGAGTTTTGGGTCCTACCAAAAATGAATTTTGTGTACTGAATACCGCTTAATTAGCGTTTTCGCAATGGTTTTCATTTAGTGGTTTAGAAATCAAGGAACGTCATTAACGACGCCTAATTTTTCCTTCTCGTTCCTTAAGGACAACACGGGAAGTCGTCATTTGTAAGGTGCTTTGATAAAACAACAAATTATCGCATTTAACAACGAAAGGAATTCATGGCAAACAAGGAATACTTCGAGTGGAAGACAGCGAGCCACGGTAATTCGTACGAACTCCGAAGTCAAAGGGTCTACAAGCTGTTATAAAACGACTAAAAAAGTTTAACTTGATAAAATGTAATTATAAAACATCGTTCAAAGTTAGTCTTACCTCCAATAACGACTAACGACTACTTGAAGCCAAAAAAGCCAATTGATGGTCTGAAAAGCTTCGAGTTCAGAGTGTTGCCTCTGCAAGCTCTATACACGAAAATAGTTCAAAGCGAATGCTCTCTTCCTTTTATGACCCTTCTGTATCCCTAGCACTATCGCGTTCTGGGTTAATATTCTCATTAGAATTAAAAATAGTTGGCACTAAAGCAATTACTATATAGCTTTTAAAAGTGCGAAGCAAACTTTTAGCAAATGCATTCTCTCACGTGCTCAAATATTACCTAGGAACACTAAGGATAAACACCGCTCTAAACACGAAAACTATTAATTTTACATAAAATAGAGTGGACTTACCTTTTGGTGTTTCCGTGGATTTTGACTCGCCAAGATAAGCTCAACCAAAAACACGGAACTATTTGCATGCTCTGCTTCCCTTCTGTTCTCTTCCTTTAAAGTTTGTTGAATTTTCTATCGCTTGAGACCAATTGTTTTGATTAAAATACAGCTAATTAACTTTTTTTCCAGTTTGCCTCGCTAAGATTAAATTGCCAATAGATCTATTGTCATTTTGCATGGGTGCATAATAAATAGCACTTGACAGGGCGTTCCTACATTTGAAGTTCAGTTATTCGACTCAGTGAGTTGCTTAATTAAAGTGTCTTTTGCACGCAAAGTGTGTGCACGCACTGCTTCCCTTCTGTTCTCTTGCTTCAAAGTTTGTTGAATTTTCTATCGCTTGAGACCAATTGTTTTCATTCATATTGAAAAACAGCTTTTTAACTTTTTTTTCAACTGGCCTAGCTAAGATTAAATTGACATAGGTGCATAATAAATAGCACTTGACAGGGCGTTCCTTCACTTGAGGTTGTGTGATTCAGTTCGGCGAGTTGCTTAATTAAAGTTTCTTTTGCACGCAAGGCGTGTGCCTGTGGGGGAGACATGCTTAAAATTCTTTTTTAATCTTATGAAGTATCAATTATGACAGTTAGTTACTTCTCCAGTCATACTCACTCCCGGACTCCAGTTTTTAAACACCCTCAGCAGTACTAAACCAAAACTTTTAACTCCTAAAAAGATACGACGAGCAACCTGGTGTCACTTAAATATGAGAGTCCCCCTCCCGCGCCCCACATCCCCCGGGGGTGTCTGCTACACTGCGAATTTTATTTTGCTAACATTTTTTTTCGAGGAAAAGCGATATGTGAACAGTTTGTTATCAAGACGGTCATAATACAAAGCGGAGCACCATGGGTTAGCAATTCTGGTAACCTATCGATGCGAGAAGTTTCAGATGTGACGTCAGCGTACGCCAGCCCGCTCGTCCGTCCGTACAGACTCTGCGAAGAAAGTGAAAGGAGTCCTAAGGCAACCCTGCATGTGGGGGTGGGGGGGGGGGGGGAGAATGCCATCTTTTCTTGGCAGAAAATTGCTTGACCACGGTCGCCTTTAAAAAAGAGTTTTTTTTAAAAAAAGCTTGAGCTTATTTAGAAAACGATTGTTCGACAGTGAAGAAGTTTTAAACTTGAGAAAAATATCTAAAAGAAAAAGTTCCAAACAATAGTCAGTTGTCTTTTTGGTGGAAGGCGAAAAGTTCAAGTTACGAAAATTACCTTCGAGGACTTAATCTTTGTTGTGTTCTGCTACGAACTCGGTCGGCACATTGCTTGAGTGTGCAGGATTTGGCATAACATAAGCACTCATCGTTCGTTGGCTTTTACAGACGTTAACGTCTTTTTGTAAACCATTTAATACTAATCCTACAATGCCATTTAATAACCATCAACATACATGTGCGAAACTTTCTGTCATAAGCTCTCGTAAGCGACCGCTCTCTAATGCTTTATCACTTGGTCGCTTACGAGAGCCCATTCTTGTAGGCGAGGGGGACGCTTACGAGAGCTTCCACTGTACGAAGATTCAACTAACCTCAGCCAGGACTGAGTGGCCTAAGGGTGGGGTGGAGATAGGGTGGGATTAATTGAGTGCTGGTCACGTTTCTGAAGCTTCATAATTCTTTTAACATACTACAGCCAATAAAGTTACAGATACAGTGACATCAGTGTTGCTTAGAACCGACAAAAGCTTTTTTCTTCCTGCTGTTCAGGAGCTCAATGGCTGGAGGTGGAGCATCCTGGGAAGTGCCATTTTTCACATCTGGGAAATCAACTTCCGTGAAGGGAGTACTAATTCCATTTTCGTCAAAGAATTTTCTTCTTTTTGATGAAACTGACTTGCAATATTCATCTGGGTTAAAATTTCCCTTCGGCACGTTTTCTTTATAACTTCCTATCATGTTTCCAGCTGGTTCATATCTGCCAACGATATACGCACACTTCATGTTTCCCTCATCTCTTTCAGCTCTTAGGTCTTATCCAGGATTTTGTTCAAAGGTATTACGGGTCTACTCATTTGGGATACTTCAATTAAAGAATAGAAAACGAGTTCCTGCAGGCGTGTTTCATTGTGGTAAATAAACGTTCATAATGCAAGCAAGTTCTGGAAATGGCTGTGAATTTTCTTGCCTCCTATGCAGTCTTCATGTCGATTTTTTATTACAACATTCATCACCTTATACAGTCTCGTAATTACGGTATTTTCTCAATTAAACGCCCCCGGTGTTTATTTCAAACTTGGCCTGGTGAACGGGGCGTTTGTTTGAATCAGCAGTTTATTTGGGCCCGCCATTTTATAAGAATGAGTTTTTATTCGTTTTACTTGACATCCTGTATCTTGGCCATACACCTTTTAAAAGTTCATGATACCACAAATAAACGTTTGAGGGGCTTATTCCCGTCTTCCTCTTTTAGACCCGGCGTTTATTCGGGGCCCGGCGTTTAATCGAGAAAATACGGTTCAAACAAAAAAGATAGTAATTTTTGTATGAAACTAGAAAGATGTAACGTTCAGTATGTCACGAACGTGGGAAAAAAAAAGATCCAAGTCCCCGACTGGAATCGAATCCTGTCGGATGCTTTAAGAACTGCTACTGCAGCAAGTATACCGTCTTACTTCTACTTTTATAGAAACACTAGTCCTAGTTAGAATATTTAACAATTATCCTGCGAAATCGCGCGGAATATCACCTGATACTTAGCCGACGAGGCCGTAGGCCGAGTTGGCTAAATCAGGGGATATTCCGCAAGATTGAGCAGGATAATTGTTTTATTATTCAACAAATTCTCGTCAACTACCATTTTCATAACGAGAAAAACTATGGTTCTATGATGAAAACGCTAAAAGCTAGCAACACGTAATAAAAATCAAAACAGAACTTCAAGAATACGAAGTTTACTACCGTTCACTTAAAAAAAGACTTATTTACAAACTCATGTTTGGAAATGAGAAGACAGAGTAAAAAAATACTGCTACCTTACCGAGAATAAGTCCTCTTCCTGTGAATTAAAGTCTTTTCAACTTTACAACTTTCCGTGAGCAAGTGTGCTGCTTCGTTCGCAATAGCATTTTCTTGGTTGAGTTCTCACTATGAAAATTCCAAGTCAACCTCTGGATATCTTTGTGAGCTGAAGCAAATACTCGTTGACTTTTTGAGAGCATTTAATCGTGGAAAGGTTCTTCCAGGGAGTTAAAATTTCCGGAGAACACCGCTAAAACTGCCTCGCTTTTCAAAATGTCCGCCAAACAAGCAATGAAAGAAACCTGCAGCGCACTTCCAAATATGGTCATTTACGTATATCGCAGGATATCTGTCATGTACGGATGACAGATATTGAGGGCTTCCTTACCATATATGGGCATAGTGACAATTTGTTGAATAATAAATATATATATCTCCCAGATCTACTCGTACTGTAAAATCATACCTTCCTGAAATTTTTCTGTCAAAACTTGCTGCCGTTTAGCTGCCAGGGAATACCGTTAGTGTCAGTAAAATGTGTTATATTGTTAAAACCACGTACGACTGGGATAAATGCAACGATATCACTCTTTTTAACAATAAGGAATTATTAGTTGATGGCAAACCATTTTTTTTTACAAGAAATTGGTTTTCTAAAGGTGTTCTTTCTCTCACAAAAGATCACGTAAAATGAGAAGACAATGACATACAAAGTAAACTGACAAACCTAAATCGAGCGACTGTAACTGATCAACTGTTGCTATTCTAATAACGGAGGTTTTGGATAAACAATTAAGACTAAATAAATTAGCTATAGTAGTTCCGAATGACGTTTCGATGACTCACTCATCAATTTGAAATTCGTGTAACTAAAATCAGTTTCTTGTGAGTTCATTATATAATAAAATTCGTGTGAAAGCCTTGTTGCATGTGATTATAAGAAATACAATGTGGAATGTGGGTGTTAATTTCATTTAGAATTTCTCAAACCTGCTTATAATACTAATAATAGCTGAGCTCCTTTGCGGCCGAAGGCCGCACTGAGAGCGGAGCGCTATTGGTAAGCAAATTTCAATTGGTAACCTATCGATGCCAGAAAGTTTGGTTTTAAATTCAGTGTACGTGCGTCCGTCTGGACCGTCTGTTCGCAGCAGAACACAACAAGTCCTCGAAGGCAAATTTCGTAATTTGAATTTTTTCGCCTTCGACCAAAAAGACAGCTGAGTATTCCTATGAAATTTTTCTTTCCATTTATAGATATTAAGAGCGCCTGTCTGTAAAAATCAGACAAAATCAAAATTCCGCGGCAAGGGTGGAAAATTCGATTTCTTTCATATTTTAATGTTAGATAGGTTAGGGTATAACTAAAATCACTGGATACTTTTTTTGGCAAAATATCCTTTTATTTCAAAGAAAAATGCAAATAACGAACTTCCGTTAAAATTGCCATTTGAAGCAGTAAATTATGACATCAATTTGAGGCGTTCGCGTGCAAAAACAAATCCCTCTGTCGTCTTTTAAACACTCAATTTTACTTTTGCAATCTCTCAAGAGCTTCAAAACTGATTTTGGTAGAAACTGCGTTGTTCTTTGTGTTTGAAATAATTTAATTTTGAAAGTATACATTTCTCATCAGGAAAAGTACTTCGTGAATTAAATTATTTTTCACCATGTGCTAAACCTTCAAATCGATTCAGCTTCTGGCTGTTGAATTAAGAAAAGATGTTCTGAGGATTGCTGCAAAAATTTCTTTGGGCAAATGATTGAGAGCGCCGCGAGAGCTTTTCAAAGTTCGTTAAAATGCAGGTTGTTTGATCCTTCTTGGCAACATTCCATTCGCGAGTCACGCACATATTTTAAGAGGCAATGTCCACTAAGACCGAGCGAAATCGAAAATATGTGGCACATGATGAAAAATCAAAATTCTCCGTTTTTCGCCCAGAGATACCTTATGGTAGCTCTAGAAACGTGGTGGCATTTTTTGTTGAGAAACTATTTTTAAACCTCCAAAAAATTAAAAAACCGTTACCGCACTACGTGTCTCTACGAACATCCCGAATAAAACTAATCATACCTTCTCGTAAACTTCGCTCTGTTTAATTCGCGTCATGGAACAATCCTGTTTTGAGCTTAGACATTTGCTGTTGAAGAGTTTACAAGTAATTTGAGTCAAGTTATTCTTTTGTGGATTAATTTTCAAGGTCATGGCAGGCTGCTGAAAACCACTAAAATTCGCTTGCTTTGAATTCTCAATTTGGCACAGTTTTTCAAGAGAAAGTTTCCCTCCCCGGTAAAACACCGAATCACTTGAAATTCAGAATTATTGAAAGAGGAAACGCCGTTCTTAAACCAGGTTTAAAAATTAGTTTCGGGCTTTTTATCAGCGCCGAGTACAAACGCTCTCAAAATCCCGATAATTACAACATTAACACGTCAACAATTGGCACATACCTCCGACCAAATAACCGAAAATGTGAACATTTCTTCCATTTTGGTTGGTATTCGGTTGTAATCCACAGCAGAAAGGTAATGTCTAGCTCACCTGAATATGGTATTGTCTAAATATCAGGTTCTGTGCGTACTCTTTCATAATAACCATCTTGGCGTCCGGGGTCAACAACATCACTGAAGCATCGCGTATTGGCAATCAACCCAAATGACTTATTTCCATCGCGCCTCCTTTTGTTAAAATCAAGAACCTTCAGGAATAAAATGATTTTGCCTTATTTGAACTTCAAAACAGTTTTCTCCTATAAGACGTCTTTTCTTGATCTGTATTCGTTGCAAAATTTCGAAACGATAATTTCTTGCCGAAGGCTTACAAGCCCGTTTAGTTTGAGTCACGCAACAAAATGTCACGCACTTGATTTTACCTGACGTCGGGTTTGACCTTGGAGGGGGAAATGCACAGGAAACAGAAAAAAAAAAAAACAAAAAACAAAAAAATAAAAATAAAAACAAGCAAAAAACAAGCAAAAACAAAGAAATGAGAACTTTCAAAACCTGTGGACCCAAGGACCGATTACCGTCAACTGCCGCTTATAAGCCCTTGGCTTATACAACTTTGTGAGAGGTTTTGGGTGGGCTTATATCCGGGGGGGCTTATAAGTTTCGAAATGAGCCACAGCAGTGTTGATCGAAATACGTTTTTAATTTACCAGTTTTTAATTAACCTTTGAAACGTCATAATAAGTCGAATTCATTTCAATTTTAACAACAAAATCGAAACTGTAACAACACGAACGTAACCAGAACGTAACAAAACAGAAGCTCAGAGTTCATCTTCGGAGTGTTCTGTGAGAGTGCTTAATATTAAGGAAACAAGGAAAACTAGAGGGTGACTTATATCCGGGAGAGCTTATAACTGGATGTATTTTTTTTGTTTACAGGTAGATGGGCCTATAACCGGGCGGGGGGAGCTTGTAAGCGGTTGGGCTTATAAGTTGCAGTTTACGGTATTTATGTATTTATCAGTATCGTTAGAGGCAGTGAAGCCTTGCCAAAACCTTGCCTGTTAATAGGGCTTTGAAAAAGAAATTATTATTAGGTCTCTATGTATTGGTCTTCAAAAATTGGTCAAGACAGGAGTAAGAATGTAAAAATGTATGTTGAGTTTACTCAAGCCAAAACCAGGGGTGTGGCCAGGGGTGCTGGAACCGTCCTTTTAGTTCTTTATAAGCTTGTGAAACCATTTTAGGGCAAACCTAGAGGATTACACTTTTATACATGAAACTCAAAATTAGGTTGAGTTTGAAACTCAACTCATGTTGAAACTCATCATGACAAGGAGTCCTAATGTTCAGGGCTCTTTGTCGCTTTCCGCCTGATCTTCTGAGCAGTGCAGGTGACGAAGGTGGAGAACCATCCTTGTGACGAATGGCTAACGCTCAAATCGTCCGCTTTCAGTCTCTTCACGGTGGCTCAATTTACCTTATTAACCCAGTTGATAAATACAAAGTTGTGTGTTTCGCTTCCCCACCGATGCAGCACCACAGTTTCTCTAGAAACTAACCCCCTTGTTTGTCAGGTGACAGTTGCTTGTGCGATATTTCTCCGCCTTCTCACGGTTGAGGAGAACGGGCTTGGTTTCGATCAGAGCACTGCTACGGACGGTACACAATCAGATAACAGGGCCTTAGATTTCAGCGCAGATATTGGTCTTATAGGTCCCACGCCATATGCTCTTCATACAACGACGGATTCCTTCTTTAGAAAACTGTATATTCGAGAGCATGCTCACACCATCGATCTTCCAAGTGGCAACTAAAGGGCTTGCAATGGACGCGCACCGGATCACACTTAAGGATGGTTCTCCACCGGGATCTTGATATCGTGTCCGGAGTTTAGGAGGATAAATGTATCCGACATAGTCTCGGGCGGCCTTGCAGTCGCAGGCTCCCTTCCCTCCATGGGGATGGGGATCTTGATACTGTGCCCGGAGTTTAGGAGGATAAATGTATCCGACTTAGTCTCCGCCGGCGTTGCGGTCGCAGGCTCCCTTCCCTCCATGGGGGGGGAAGGGATCCAGGAGTTTGAACACCACGCCTAGCTCTGCTCCTAGTACTCCTGCGCAAACTATGGTGGCCCTGCAGGCCCTGCAGTGGTAGCAGCCAGCGCTGTCTTGCCGGAAACTGACTGTCTTCAGGGCTGGTATGGTAGTGTTAATCTGCTTAATGACGTCTGCCATCACAACGAGGAATGCGCGAAAGTGGATATGAGAAAAAAGTATACTTACCAGAGCCCACTGGAAGGAAGACAACGATGTGTTGCAAAATAGCTTTGGACTCCGACTTGCCAATTCCACGGTCTGCTTTTCTCACTTTCCCGTTCGATGCATACTTAGACAGCCCTGATAGAACTCAACATGACCAACGTCGATTGTGACAAGAGTGACAAGAGTGATGGGCTGGGCAAATGGTCCATGTTAAGAACACTAATTAAAAATACTATTGCGCGTGCTGAAAGAAAACCAACGAAGCTCAACTTCTGAGTGGATATCGCTGATTCCAACACTGCAAGTGTGACCCGAAAAGTCTCTTTTTTTTGTAACTGGTGAACAGCAACTGCTTGTTCATATCGCTTGTAAGAGGCGCAAACGCCTGCAACTGGTTTCTGAAAAGAATAAGAGACCTCTATTCGCAGCCAAGGGAGATAATGGTTTGATTGCCTATTGTACTCGGTGACAGGGGTCCTGACTGCGAGAACTCCAAAGAACCTATCCTTTTACAATGGCGCGATATAGAGGAAGCGCTCTACAACTACTGCGTGTTAAATCTGGCGTTTTCTTTTTTTTTCGTTTTTTTTTTGAACGAAAATTATCAGTTTTTGAACATTTACTCAAAGCCGATCCGCACTTAAGACATTTTGTCTAGTTTCCAATAATGTCGCACCTGAAATTCTCACACGGCTGATTTCCAACAAGAAAATTATTTCCGCAAATGGCAGCTTCTAGAGGCGCCTTCCTCGACGCAACACTGGTGGCTTGCAAATAATATTAAAATCCTTCACCGTGAAATTAGTTAGACTGTGGGAAAAATATCCTAAAATGCATTCACGCTAGGGAATATTCGCGTCTTGAAAAGTCGAACTCTGCAGTAAGATATAAAAAAAAATTGCCGTTGTTTGCTATTTTAGACTATCGGAAGCTAATACTTTCTGCTTCTAGTGAACACGTGACAATTTTTTCCTCTCGCCAGAGCGTCACAAAATGTACATCTATACAATCTGCAACTTGTTTTACACAGGTCAGAATTGTGTGGTGAATAGTCCCGTCATATGTAGTATCACTCTATTTTACTAGTCGAAAGATATTTCAGGCATAACTTCGGCGGTGTAACATGACACCAAACAGGAGGACGGAATGTGAGTAAACAAACGCAGTTGTAGCCGAGTGCTACGCATTGAAAACTCACGATTATAGAGAAAAGTGAACTTAAAATTTTCAGGGAACTTGTAAGAAACAAATGGATGCCGTCTTTGTTAACCTTTGATATGCTTTAGTTTAAATCATGGAAAAATAATTCAGCTACCTCTGTGGTTTGTTTTTACGTCAGAGGTAGTTCGGCATCTGGAATGAAAACGGGAAACGGTCATTCCCGTCGAGTTGCTGAAACAAACGCCATCACTATTTACATCGCCTTCTATCTTGTACAATTTCTTTCATAGCTTAAGTTATTTCAGACGTCCTAATCTTTCGATTTTTTTCCCCATTTTTGCAATCCCTTCACCAAAACCTATCCTGTGACTTGACCAGAACCCGTTGCGTGACAGACAAATTTAGTTAAATCAGACCATAATAACAGTAAGGGTTCTAAGATGAATGTGGAGATCACTGCAAAGTTATTTAGTTTCTTCAGGGAATTAACACGAGATAACGGTCGATTCCACGCGTCAAGATGGCCCTTGGACAGTACACCTAAAACTTGACAAAACCTGGCATTTAGACAAAATCTTATTCAAGGTGAGCTAGATATGACCTTTATCCTGCACTTTTCATCCAAATACCAAAGGAAATAAGGAAACAATGCCACGTTTTCGGCTATTTGGTCGGAGGCACGAGCCTATTGTTTGTACTGGTTGACAGGTTAATGTTGTGATCATCGGGATTTTGAGAGCGCTTGTACTCGGCGCTGATAAAAAGCCCGAAACTAATTTTTAAACTTGATTTTAGAATGGTATTTCGTCTTTCAAGAATTCTGAATTTCAAGTGATTTGGTGTTTTACCGGGGAGGAAAACTTTCTCTTGAAAAACTGTGCCAAATTGAGAATTCAAAGCAAGCGAATTTTAGTGATTTTCAGCAGCTCGCTATGACCCTGAAAATTAATTCACAGATCTAAAACAGGACTCAATTACTTCATACACACTTCAAAAGCAAACTTCCACGCTAAAAATGGGGGCTTTCTGGGGTGCGAATAAAACAGAGCGAAGTTTACGAGAAGGTATGATACACGTTTATTTCGCGTGTTTACAGGACACATGTGGCGTAAACGTGTTAAATTTTTTTTTCGGGCTTAAAAAAAAAATTTCAAGAAAAAAATTCCACCACGTTTCTTAGATTACCATAGGGTATCCGTGGAAAATTTATGAGGGAATTTTATTTTTCATCATGTGCCACCACTCGCTCGATGTTAGTGGACATTCCCTCTTAATGTGTTTCGACCCATATGAGATCGAAAACGTCAAACAGAAAAACAGTTCGAAATGCTCTTACCTCATTTGCTGTAAAGGACAGGTCCAGAGGCCATTCCCGAGTGATTCTCTTGCCGTTCGACGTATTTTGGTCCTGTTGATGACATTCAGTGAACACCGCCAACTGGGTCAGTGTATTGTAAACGGTCGAACAGCTCTACAACAACCTTTTATCCCAAACGTTCGACATCTTTCTACACTGTGACATCTTACTCAACGGTTCAGTTGCTGGTCAGTGTTGCTTAGTTGGTAATACACAAAAAGGTTTTTATCACCACATGTCGCCGCTAACGTGGCCAGAGTTCTATCTAGAGCCGCGTCACGCAATGCAAATCATCGGAATGGACATTTTACTAGAGGGTAGGGGAAGGGCAAAATCTGCTCTGATTCTTTTTAAACGGCTCACGGTTCGAGAAATGGGAGGAACTAGTAATAGACCAAAAATACGAAACAAAATTAGTGCTACATTTAGGCACCTCAACCTCCTGTGCCAGAATGCAGAAAAAGTAGTCACCCCTCGGCGTGAGTTGTAGGCATGCAAATAACAATGTTCGAACACGAAAATTAGCTAAAAAGGGTACGTGTACTAGCTTAAGTTAAAAACCTCTTCAAAACGTCGAGTCCAGAACATTAAAATCGTTTTTATCAGGGAAATTGCGATGTGACTAACTAGTTTGTGCTTATTGTTTTGGCTTAGAGGGGGGACCTCGGACTTTTTTTTTTCACAAATCATACATATTTACATACATGAATTGCTTCGTTACACAGAAGACGGTTGTTGTTGGTTCCATTTTCTTGTTGTTGGAGTTTGTGGTTACAACACCAGACGAATCAAAAGCTTGAAAACAATTGGTCCCTTACTTTCATGCACCAAGAATACCCAGGCCTGTAGAAGGGGGAGGGGGAGGGGGGGCTCGAGTCCCCAGAAGTTTTGGAAGTTGAAAAAACATTACAATAAATGAGCCAAAAAATATATAATTAAAACGAATTAATGTGCAACGAATAGTCTTAAGTGCTGATGCTAAAAGTTCCTTTTATTATTTTACAACCTTTAACAGGGTTTGACATCTGTTGAGTCACTAGCCACCGGGCAAGTGGGCTTCAAAAATCTACTAGCCCACCGCACATTTCAATCGCCCAGGTTCCTTACCAATGTCTTTCTTCACCCATATCACCTTGACCCTGGCAGTATAGCTTTACTGTGAAGGACCTTAATGCCTTTAATAGCTAAGCGACTGCTGTGTATTTGCTGCAAGCTTTAAGCTCATCATGTTGTTTTAAAACAAGTCTAAGGAACAAAACTATTTTTATCTCACCAATCGAGTGATAAAAGTTACGTAAACGTTTACGAGAGTTAGGTAAAACAGGTCCGAAATTCGTAGCTTGGCTGTCGAAATGTTTCAATTTTAACAAACCTTGTAACTTTAAGGGTACTTTTTTAAAACTGATGCTATAAATCTGCAACAAATTTGTCGGCGAAAAAGTAAACAGGTAGCAGCTTTTTGGCAAATTGTCAACCAAGGATGTCCCCAAAAAGGTGTCGTTTTTGACGAAATCGACACAAACTGTGGCATTGTGAACAGAGTTAGTATCTGTGTGAGTGTGTATGTTGAAGGGGGGGGGGGGGGGGAGGCTTTGACTAGGCCAATTTGCTCGCAGTATTTATTTCAGCCTTGGTGCGGGCCTGGTACCACAAGTAACAAGTCAGTTTTTACAACGAACGCTTGAATACAATGACGATATGTCCCAGCCATCGTGCAAAACTTGGAATAGTGTCTAGCAGAAGCTGCAGCACAAGGGGCCGGGTCACGGTAAGGAAAAGGAGAGTGGCCAAAAAGTGAAAGAGGACTGGGGAAAAAGGGATCTGAAATTATCTTACAGGGGACTGGTTCGCTTGTAAAACTTGGATCAGGTGAGTTTTATATTCGCTTGTGGTCTATCCGAATATTAGCCAGGTTATCGATGGAAGCCTCACTCTTCTCTTCGTCCTCATTAAGGTGTATGTAGAACGTGAAAGAGGTAACAGACGTTTAAGGGCAAAATGCTTGACGTATTTCTGTTATGATATCCTCATATCCATTATGATAAGTATGCTGGCTGCTGTGAGAGATCTCGCTCACTGGGAACCTGTCTCAGTAAGATTCGTAAACAGAAATTCAGGAACAGAACCTCATTTTTTGTTACCATGGTTACGTGCCATATTTCACAGTCTTCAAACAGCACTGGCGTGCTGTTAGAAGCCCCACTCATTAGTCAGGACACATTAATGTAGACTAAGTCAAACAGCTGGCAAAAGAGCACAGTTAAAAACTTCGATTGCACCCATTTGTTATGTCCAAAACTCCATCCAACCCTTTAACAGCGAGCTGACTTTCACTCCTGATATAACTGTGCCTTGTACCGGTCCTGTGCCAGCTGAGAACCAGCAGACTGACACCAATGATCATAGGTAGAATACCCGCTCGTCAATTAACAAAAGGGAGCCCCTTGTAGTTATAGGTTTTCCCCGTATTAAAGTTGGGACTAGTTAATAATAGCGCCACTTCTGTTGCACCACTCACCTGTAACCATGTCTGTAAGCTTGTACAACGGTTGGAATTGCGTTTCAGACTACTAGGCTAGGGTAGCAAATACAATTTTTAATGGTTGTAACAACACTGGTAATAAGTAAGAAAGACACACAACGCCATTAAAACCACGAATAATCCCTGCAATAAACACTGCATGTTATTTTGCTTCACCTCAAAAGTTTTGCCCTTCCCCTACCCCCTAAAATGCCTTTGATACGCATTGCGTGACAAACCAAATACGCACGCGGCGCCATCCACGTTTGGTCCCAATTTAGCAGTCAAATCTGATAATGCTTTTGTGCACTGAAAACTGAGCAACACTCGTATTAAATCAACTGAACCGTTGAGCAAGATGCCGTAGTGCAGAAAGACGTCGAACGCTTTACAAGAAAAGATGGTGTCGTTGAGCTGTTCGACCGTTAACAATTAAGTTGACCCAGTTGGCGGTGTTCATTCGGTTCATTGGACGTCATCAGCAGGACCAAAATACGACGAACGGCAGGAGAATCACATGAAAATGGCCTCTGGACCTGTCCTCTACAGCAAATGAGGTTAGAGCATTTCGAAGTGTTTTTCTGTTTGACGTTTTCGATCTCATAAGGGTCAAAAACACATTAAAATATGTGCGTGACTCGCGAATAGAATGTTGCCAAGAAGGGTCAAAAAACCTGCATTTTAACGAACTTTGAAAAGCTCTCGCGTCACTCTCAATCATTTGCCCAAAGAAATTTTTGCAGCAATCCTCAGAACATCTTTTCTTAGTTCAACAGCCAGAAGCTGAATCGATTTGAAGGTTTAGCACATGGTGAAAAATAATTTAATTCACGAAGTACTTTTCCTGATGAGAAATGTATACTTTCAAAATTAAATTATTTCAAACACAAAGAACAACGCAGTGTCACAGTATGTGTCACGTGACTCGCTCTAGCACGTGCTTTTATGTAAATGAGCAGCTCTCACCGAGCCGCCATGTTGATCGACTGGAAATAAACTTTGGAAAGTATAACATGGTTGTCAGAAGCGGGATTCGTGACTAGAAGGTCCGAAGACACGCAAGCAAGAAACTGTAAGTTATCCTTAGCTAATTTAGCGAAGAGTTGGACGGAAGCGAGGAGAAATGAGCGATTTAATCGGCTTCGAATTACCGAAAATCGATTGGACTCCAGGTCCCGATTTAGCTCAAAGGTTGAAACGCTTCAAACAGAAGTGTGAATTACTCTTCGATGGTCCTCTGAAACCAAGGACTGACGAACAGAAATGTAAATACTTACTCCTATGGACGGGAGATCACGGACTAGATTTGTACAATACATGGAACTTGAGCGAGGAACAGCAAAAGAGCTTAGAAGAATACTGGAAGCGTCTGGAGGAACACGTGAAACCCCAGTCAAATTACATATTAAATCGCTTCTACCTCCGAAGCTTGAAACAAAACAACCGTCCCCTAGACGAATTTCTTACTGAAGCGAAACTGTTGATCCAAAATAGTGGTTACTCAACAGACATGCATGATGAATTACTGCGTGATGCTCTTGTTTTCGGAGTGGACTCAGACACTGTACGAAAGAAATGTATTGCTGAAGGCAATAAACTAACCCTCCAGAAAGCTAGAGAAATTGCACGCACAGAAGAAGCTACTAAAATGCTATTAGAAGCCATGGCAAACCACAGTCAAATCAACCTCCTCAACAAAAAAGATTTCAGCAAGGGTAAAACCCAGCCACGAAACAAACCATCAAAAGGGCAAAAAGGCCACAAAGGGAAAGAACATAGACAAACTGACAAACCCAAAGCTGAATGTGGGAGGTGCGGTGGTAGACCACATGCAAAATTGCAGAAATGTCCAGCAATCAATTCAGAGTGCTATAATTGCCATAAAGTTGGACACTACCAACACATGTGCTTTAAAACAAAACCTTCAGGTGTAAACACACTTCATGGTGAAAGCAGTAACCCAGCGGAATCTGACCTGGATGACAGAGTTTTCTTAGGAACATTGACTGCAGAACACTGTTCAGACACAAATGATTGCACAGGTGAAATTGACAACATCCAGTCACACCAAGACCATACCAAAGCATTAATTGAAATGCAGCTAACCGCAAAGCCAACCCACAGGCACACCACACCGATAGTATGCAAACTTGACACAGGTGCAGAGATGAATGTAATCTCCAAGCAAGACTATGAGAAAGTGGTAACAGACCCCAGACAAAGGCAACTTGGTCCACCACAGTGTAAGATTACCACTTATGGAGGACACAATATAAGGAACCTTGGTTCTTGTCAGTTGTACATACATCACAGAGGAGACATAAGGGCAGTCACCTTCGAGGTTACCGAAGTCCCTAGTCCAGCAATGTTGGGATGCAAAACTTGCAGCGAATTAGAACTTGTTCAATTTAACTGCAACCTAACACAGACACTGGAGAGCAACAAAGCTACCAAGTCCCCACCCAGCAACCAGCCGAATGATAAACCACACACACCGCTCACCAAAGAGAAACTCCTCACTGATTTCCAAGACCGTTTTGAAGGGCTAGGAGAGTTCCACATGAAACCATACCACATAACCCTGGAGTCTGGGGCAGAACCTGTCATTCACCCCCCACGGTCAGTTCCAGTCCACCTACGGGACCTCTACAAAGAAGAGATTGACAAGATGCTCGAGTTAGGTGTCATCACCACGGTTGACACACCCACAGACTGGGTAAATAGCATTGTCCTGTCAGAGACCACCAATGAAAAGGGAGAGATCACAAAACTGAGAGTCTGCTTGGACCCCCGTGACCTAAATAAATGGATCAAGAGAGAACAACACTATACCAAAACAATCGACGAGGTGGTGACCCAACTGAATGATGCTAAATTCTTCACCTTAGTTGACGCCAAGAAAGGATACTGGCACGTCCCACTAGATGAAGCCAGCTCGTACCTTACTACATTCAGTACCCCCTTTGGTAGATTTCGATTCACCCGGCTACCCTTTGGCCTCATCGTTTCTCAGGACGTATTCCAGAAACAGCTTGACTCAGCACTCGAAGGCCTTAGCGGCGTCACAGGCATAGCAGACGACACATTCGTCTTCGGTTCCACAGAACAGGAACACGACGAGAATTTAGCCGGCCTCATGGAGCGAGCCCGACAGAAGGGCATAGTATTCAACAAAGATAAATTACAATTCAAACGCACAGAAGTCCATTTCTTTGGCCACACTTGGACCCCCCAAGGTGTGAAGCCCGACAACAGTAAAGTAGCAGCCATTCAAAGCATGCAGCCCCCAGAAGATGTCAAGAGCCTACAGAGCTTCCTAGGCTTAGTAAATTACCTCACAAGGTATTCAGCTCGCCTGGCTACCATTACGGCACCTCTCCGCGAGCTCACAAAGAAGGAAGTGGCCTATGTGTGGGGCCCAGAGCACGACCGTGCATTCGCTGCAGTCAAACAGGAAGTATCAACCCTCGGTGTGCTAAGGTACTTTGACCCAAAAGCAGAAACAGTAATCCAGACAGATGCTTCATTGAAAGGCCTTGGTGCTATACTCCTACAGCAAGGTCAACCCGTGTGCTATGCGTCTAAAGCGCTTACTGAAACAGAGCAGAGGTACAGCAACATTGAGCGTGAAGCACTGGGACTAGTATGGGGACTTGAGAGATTTCACTATTTCATCTACGGCAAGCCGTGCACTATCCACACAGACCATAAACCACTAGAGGCAATCTTCAAGAAGAAACTATCCAGTTGTCCAGCAAGATTGCAAAGATTTGTACTGAGGGCACTCAAATACGACGTCAAAGTCACCTATGTCAAAGGCACTGAAGTACCAATTGCAGACGCACTGTCGAGAATCTCGCCACAACCTGCACCAGACAATGGTCAACTACCACAGCTCGACATTCACTATGTCACTAAAACACTTCCTGCGTCACAAACAAAACTGCAGCAGATCCGGGATGAGACTACCAATGACCCCATCCTAAACAGATTGAGAGAAAAAATCTACAGGGGATGGCCAGACAAACGAGAGAAATGCCCAGAAGCACTCCATGACTACTGGAACTTCCGCGAAGAGTTAACCATTGAAGACGGCCTTATACTGAAGGGAGACCGCATCGTCGTTCCGCCGACACTTCGAAGGGAGATCCTAAACATCATCCATCAAGGACATCTGGGCCAAGAAAAATGCCTGCTGAGAGCTAGAACCTCTGTCTTCTGGCCCGGCTTGACCAAAGATGTTATCAACCTAGTCAAGGAATGTGACCCCTGTCAGAGGCACCAACGCCAACAGCAGAAACAACCAATCATGCAGCCAGAACTGCCAAACTACCCTTGGCAAAGATTGAACTCTGACCTTTTCGAATTCAAAGGTCACCAGTATCTGCTAATCTCAGACCAGTATAGCAAATTCCCTGTCATCAGAAAGCTAACCAGCACGAGCTCACAGGCGATAGTCACACACCTTAAGAGTATCTTTGCAGAACACGGCATCCCTGCCCAATTAGTAACTGACAACGGACCACAATACAGTGCAAAGGAATTCCAAGATTTCACAGAATCCTATGGCGTAGAGCACATCACAAGCTCCCCACACTATCCACAGGCAAACGGGTCCTCTGAACGCATGGTACAGACAGTGGAAAACATACTGAAGAAATGCGACGAAGAAGGTGGAGATCCTTACCTAGGGCTGCTATCATACAGAGCAACACCTATTGACCATCACCTGAAATCACCAGCAGAACTACTAACCAATAGGAAGTTCAAAACACTGTTACCCATGTCAAATCGCGCAAGCCTTACAGCCGATTCAGGGAATGTTAAGGAACAGTTGAGGAAGCGACAAGAGTACTATGGTCACTATTACAACCAGAACGCAGGCCCAACCCTCAAACCACTTCACCCAGGCCAGCCAGTACGAATTCTTGATCACCAGACCAAGACCTGGGAACCAGGAACTGTCCTGAGAGCAGCAAAAGAACCAAGATCGTACATAGTCAAGAACAACACCACAGAAGGTGTGTACCGCCGTACAAGATCACACCTTAGGCCAGCTGTCGCAAAGCCCTGCATGCCCCGCCCTCCGCCAGTACAAGAACCGACGGCAATTACGCCACCAGTGTCACCACCTGAGGAAGCGACGCCACCCACGAGCACCATTGGTCACCCACCCGAGAACGGTACAGAGCCTGGACCCCCTGCAAGGATTCTGCAGCACTCAGGGACAAGTGGCGGATACATGACCAGATCCGGGCGCACAGTGAAACCACCGGCTAAGTTGAACATTTAAATAATGAACGCTAATGTTTATTGTTACAGAGTTGAGTTAGGGCGCAGATCCGGGCGCACAGTGAAACCACCAGATAAGTTGGACATTTAAATGAACACTAATGTTTACTGTTACAGAGTTGAAGTTAAGTTGTATAAGCATTGGATAGTTATTACTTGATTCATGAACATTAATCTAGCACGAACGCTTGAGGACTTATATGATATATAACATTGTCATTGAGAGGGGGATGTCACAGTATGTGTCACGTGACTCGCTCTAGCACGTGCTTTTATGTAAATGAGCAGCTCTCACCGAGCCGCCATGTTGATCGACTGGAAATAAACTTTGGAAAGTATAACACGCAGTTTCTACCAAAATCATTTTTGAAGCTCTTGAGAGATTGCAAAAGTAGATTTGGGTGTTTTAAAGACGGCAGAGGGATTTGTTTTTGCACGCGAACCCCTCAAATTGTTGTCATAATTTACTGCTTCAAATGGCGATTTTAACGGAAGTTCGTTATTTGTATTTTTCTTTGAAATAAAAGGATATTTTGCCAAAAAAAGTATCCAGTGATTTTAGTTATACCCTAACCTATCTAACATTAAAATATGAAAGAAATCGAATTTTCCACCCTTGCCGCGTTATGTTTGATTTTTACAGACAAGCGCTCTTAAATATTTTTCTCAATATTGTCGAACAATCGTTTTGCTAAATAAGTAGAAGCCTTTAAATAAACCTATTTTTTAAGAGCGACGATTGTCATGCGATTTCCCGCTAAGAAACGATGGCATTCCCCTCTCCGCAAACTCGTTGCCTTGGTCCTCCCCCCAGTCCGCTTAACTCCCCTCGCCCGGAGCCTGCACGGACAGACAGACGGACGTATTTAACAGGAGGGCATTTTGCGTGAGCATGCGTGCGACCGCTGTACAAAAAGAGTGTGATCGCGGGAATAAGAATGGCGCGGGAGATTCAAATTGTATTTTTCGTACTGTTTATCCTCTTGAGTTTTTCTACAGAGGTTTATTTCGCTAAGGAAAAAATGTGTTGTATGTAGCAAGGACGTTAAAGGACAGGATGGACATCCGTAAGGGGCTGTCAGGCAGATTTTGAAGCTTGCTTTGGGATCGATGTTTATACAGCTGGTGGAAAAATATGTGCGACATGTAGGAAAGCCGTCGCTGACTACCGTTAATCGGGGGAGACATTTCTCCATGTGAGTTTGATAAATTACGGCTGAATTTGTTCATTTCAAAATAATTCGCCGTAACACAGACAAAGTATGCGCATTATTATTATTATTCTCATTTTTATTCATGTACAGCTTGTCGGAAAATTTACCCGTTCAAAGGGACGACCACCAAAGAAAGGGCTTTTTGATAAAAAGAATGTTTCTGGGTGTTCCGAGAGTGGTAATGCATACATGGCAAAGTCAACCGGAACGTAAACAAATGAAACGATTACAACTGAAGGTATCAACTTCAACTCTCGTGGTCTGTTAGATTTAACCGAATGGAGGATAGAAGAGACCTGCTTTGGGGATCTCCTTCGAGGACCCTGATGTGATACTTTGCTGCCAGCAGGACTCTTTGAAGAAGTCACGGAAAATATGAAGCAGCTCTCAAAACATGAGTCATTTATTGGATTTGTCTGTTTGTAATGCGTCTGCATTCAGCACTATATTCATCATCCCTTTTGTTATCACCTTTCAGTGTGCGATATAAAACGAGAAATCCTACTATTAAAGGCAAGGATGCACCAGGAGTTCAATATAAACAAAAACCCTCCAATCTACGAACCTCGCGAGTTCGAAAACCTTTGCCATTCAGCAGGAGCCCTCACCATTTTTGGTACAATATTAAACGCAATGACGGACCCTAGGCACTCACAGCAGAGACTACGTACCAATCAAAAAAGGACTGTTGCTATTATTTACAAGCTGTGCTATGGGCTTAGCCAGGTTTGCAACTGGCTGCAAACTGACCACGTGTTATTTCTTAAAGAGTCAAATCTTAATCAAAAAGGCTTACAAGCCCAGAAAGAAATAGGAAATTCGTGTTGCCGAAGGAAAGTCAAGCATTTATACCAAGAGCTCGCAAAAAGCAATACAAAAAAGAGTCGGAGAGCTAATTTAGGAGGCTATCGATCACAGGTGGCAACTCGTATTAATAATAGACGATTATACGTCAATACAGAGTGAACGACGTCCCCAAACGGATCAAATATGCCATCCCAAAAGTATGTGCACAATAGTTATCAAGGTTTTTAAAAACGTCAAGGCGATTGAAAGATGTTTGGCAACAAACTGTCACAAAATTCATGGCATTGATGTAAGTTCTTGTGTGAAAACTGTTTGCAGTCCATCCTCAATGTACAAATTGGCCTTCACGTACAGGGGCGTAGCCAGCAATTTTTTCCATTTAAGCCCGGCCCGAGATGCAAAGAGAAAATTGCGAATATCAACTTCTGTTAGAGTTCAACTTAGGAACAGGCTATACCAGTTTCACCGCCGACGATCAATGGTCTAATCCTTGCATTGTAAAAAAAGCACAGCTGATCTCTTTTCCTTGACGGAGTTTTTGACTTTTAATAGAAAATTGTTAATAACAGTTAACATTAAAGTGCCTATGAAGCGTAATTTTTTTTCATGTAGTTATAAAATTTAGCCTTTGAAATACATAATTCCGAAGTTTCAGACCTCTGGGGTCAAAATTGCCGATTTTACGCCCGCTCAAAGTTGGGCTATTTTACCCTGAAAAATGGTCAAGGGACTGGGTCGAGTTTATTGCGAAATTGCGTGTTGTGACGTCAAGTTGGTGCCAAGAGTTTGTTTATGCTCATTCAGTTTCGGGGGTTGAAGCGGAATATTTTCACTTTAAATATTCATTATTCCCCGCCCATTTTTCACAAGTATTCATTATTCCTTGCCTATTTTGAGATCAATATTCATTATTCCTTTAAATAGGTTGATGTTCCCAGGTATACAATTTTCAGACCCACAAAACGAGAGCGGTCAAATATTCTACTCCAATTCACAAGTTGTGCAGAGGACACTGGACATTGTTCTGCTGCTATCCTTCTGGAAGGTGTTAGTTCATCACTTATTACATGCTTTTTTAATGGTGCCCTCTAGTTACACCTTCAATGGCCTTGATTAAAGTGTAAGACGCATGTGGCTTCTTTATTTGCTGACTAGCAAAATAGTACCCCCCAAAAAATAAGCCAAGCAACATGTTTCAGTGAAAAGCTTTATTAAACAAACAATGACGACAATGCGGTCCAACCAATGAGTCTATATAATCTGGAAAACAATGAAGTGTTGCACGATGTTTATAACAAGTTCTTTTTTAGGCCATTGTACAAACTTGTTCGAAAACGCGTTTATCTCCTTAACATCATCACTCGTGCAATCAAGTCGAAATTAGTGCACCTAACAGAAATACATAATATCACACCCGCTTTAAGCGAAACATAGTCTTTTGAAGCATGTACAAAGACAACAACTGTACGTAACCATAACGACTTGTCTATCAAGAGTTACTTCTAAACCAATAAGTGAACAACGGATAAAAGATAAATGTAGTGTTTGCCTTCAGGAATAACAGGAACGGTACAAGTGCCCACAAGTACGTCAACCGCTACATAATTTAAAAGTAGCATTCTGTTACCAATCTGAGTATCATTCCTATATCATGACACATTTTACATTGAGCACCGCTTTATGCGTTATCTATTTTCAGCTGTAGCTGTTAGATCAGCTTTGTGATTTTTCAAAAAAGTTCGACATCACCGTAATCTAATACGGGTTGCTGTTCTCCCTGTTCGTGTACGACAAGAAACCCTGGATGGTCCTCCCGGCTGTTCGTCGTCTGAGGCATCTGAAGCCTCATCCTCGGAGTCAATGTCACTGTCTACGCCTCCTTTGAGTATCCGCTCAATTCTTAAAACTTCTTGCTGCGAAATTGTGTACAGTTTTTCATTTGGCAGACCCTCATTGACTACAACTTCGACGCGGTCAATAACTGAATACGGCGAATTTCGACAATCTGAATATGACTCTTTAAAGGTGTATTTGTCTCCCGTTTCACAGTTGTCGAGCCATGTTATGCTCATACAGTCGTCAACGAAATCTATCCCGTCATTGCTCCCTTTCTTGATCAGCAAATCTTTCATAAGAACGGCAAGGAAAAATCCCCATTCCTCTT